>OW121757.1:2508615-3258030 GCA_933228765.1 Miltochrista miniata
CCTTAAACTATAAATCATCACAACTAGCAAGCACAACGTAACTATGGTGGGTAAACATAATTGAAGTAGTCTACTTCAGTACAAGTAATTCTCTAGTATTCTTACCCAGATTTTGGTCGAATCTGCCCTTTGGTACACCGCACCGTAGCGAAAAATTCTAAATCTATGTGTACTCCTGAGGTATACATAGATAATAGCCACCCCTTTATCCCCATTGGGGTAGGAAAAGGTAAAGCATAAGCTAATATTTCACGGCGTAATTTATTATTTTAAGCGCCATATGACTACAGTATATTCTATTGGACAACAAAATAATTCACGTAATGGACCTATACATTGCGCGTAGCTGTACCTATGCCTGATTTGTGGTTATCGCACAAACATGGTTTCTCGCGGGAATAAAATGTTATCCGGGATTAAAACAAGCTAATGCGTACTATCCAAACCTAACACTAACCACATGGCATCATGTCAACCAAATAATATTTATGTCCTGGAGAGCTCGTACAATAACAATAAATTAATTGTTAAGAAAACAAGAAACCCGACTGCAAAGTAAAAATACAACTGAAAGGTACAATCGTTTTGTCACCAAAAATCCGTCATTTTGGTTTTCTGGAAATTCTATTATATCTAGTGTCACTCACACAATCACCACGAATCAAATGACACCTCGCATGTCAAAATCCGTCAAGCTGTTCAGGCTGTAGGGCGTGACAAAGAAATGGACATACATACCTACATATTTACATACAAACATACGTTGTCTCGAAAATCATTACCCTTCTTTCTTCGGCAGTCGGGTAATATAAACTAGATTTAGGTAGATACAAAATCCTGGGACATCCTGTTTCCGAGGACCCGAGGCTCCCGGTCATTGGAAGTGGTAATGCACCGTGTGGTTTTAGTTGGTAAGAGCCTGGTATAGCATTCATGAGGAGTCTCCACTCGTCAAAATAACATATACATATGGTCACGCCTTTTGAGGGGTAGGCAGAGGCATATTATATGCCCACATTTTACCTTTTTAGAAATTGTTCCACGTAATAGGTGGTGAGCTGTATTGCCGTGTTGAGATGGACAGGCGCAGTTTATGACTGTCTACTATTGAAATTTTTCAAGCTGCCTAAAAAGACCTTCAACTTGGCTTAACGACTGCCATTTAGTATGCAACCGGTACCAACAGCTTGAGGTGCCTTCCGAAGTCCGGAAACGCTCAAATAAATGTCACAAAGTGGTCACATGGATGAAAACCTCACGTTACGCCCAACAGCCTATGGTTGAAAGCCCCGGGTAAGCCCTCGGAAGGATTTCCCAGGACTCCCAACAGACCCACGGTCGCCTGGTTGAATCGCCCTGATAATTGATATGGTATAAGATATGATATCTACTTGACCTCACGTAGTCGCATCCATTGACTCAACATAAGAGTCCCACCTTTCAAACTGCCTTCTTATAATGACACTAGGTGGCGCCCGCGGCACTACCCGGGTGAAATTCTATACACGTACCTGCATCGCATGGGATTTTTTTTCGGAAATAGAAAGTCGTAGCCTATGTCGGTAGTGATACCGCCTGCGGCGCTGGAGGTCGTGGGTTCGATTCCCACCGGAGACAAATATTTGTGTGACCCATAAACGTTTGTCTCAAGAGTCTGGGTGTTTCTATGTACTTATAATATGTATGTATTGAAAAAGTATATAAGTATTAATATCCGTTTTTCTGATACCCATAACCTTTTACTGGCAAGCTAGACCAACGGCTTGCCTTCCGAAGTACGGAAACGCTCAACCCAAGCCGGTTATTCCTAGCTTACTTTGGGATCAGATAGCGTTGTGTGAAATGTCCGTGAATATTTATTTATTTTATTTATTATTATGTATTACTCCACACTATACGCTATCCCTAATTACAAAACATTCACACAATAATGCTTACAAACTTCCACAGTTACAATTTTAGTAAGATTGGAACTGCCGCGTACCCGGAGTAAGCGAGAAGCGCATCTTTAACGGATAATTGTCTGAGAGGTGTCGATGGCCAATCAAATCCTATAAAACTCCTGTACTTACGTCTTAAAACGGAAAATGTGCTACCGAGACAAAAAGATGCTGTACGTAATAAAATGTTTATGATATCTGGATTTATTTTACCGTCATCACATTAACCACCGCTTCCTCAGTTACTTTTAGTATTATGTCTTGTGCCTGTTTCTAGCTTCCCTTCTTATGATGCAAAAGAAGTAACCGCCTAGTGTCCCGCATTAGGCATATAAGGCTAGTCAGTTCTGAGAAAGATTACTGTTTGTAGGATTTCTATATTCGTTTCCGTAGGGGTATACAAAACAATCATTGAAAACAGCCTATGGCAGTCCACTTCTGAACGTAGACGTTGGAGAAAAATGACAATGCATCCAGAAATCATAAACATTTTTAAATTAAGCTATTGATTAAATGCCTTGTGACAAATTTCAACAACAGGTAATCGCAATTCGTCAAGAGCTCATCACCTACTTAGACGAGTTATAAATAGTGAATAGTGTGGTCTGCCTACCCCTCAGTTAAAAAGACATCTCAATTGTATGAATTAAAAGCATGACAGTGTTCTATGGCGCTGATCTCATTTTTAATAACAAGATTCATAAATGTCTCGAATATTATGCCACAAGGATTTTATCTATGTAGAGCTCATTGGCTTGACACTTGTCTATGCCTACGTATACCTACTTACTTCATTTCATACCAAGAAAAAAATATAAGGTGAAGAATTATTTGTGACAGCTAAAATAGAATAGAAAAGTGTATGCTGGCAACAACGGGACGAATGAAGACATGGTTTTCGTTAGAGATAGTTTTTGTGGCAAAATAAAATGACAAGGTGTTCATTCAAAGTAGGTACCTAGTTTGGGACGCAAAGTAACAACGTAGGCCCTTCGAAGGAGCTCCCTTGGACTCTCACAAGCTTTTGTCATGACCTTAATGATACTGCCCTCTGACAATCCTTAATTTAAATTCAAAGACCGAGAGCTAAAGAGCTACAATATTTGATTTCAATCCAAGCGAAATAATGCTGGATAATCAACCATTACCACTTTTTACTGAAAAAGGTTCAGGAATTAAACAAACAATGTAAATTAAAAACAGTATATAAATATAAAAAACAAGAGCGCACATCGCCATCGTAATTTAAAACGTAATGACGTTCCGTTTCACAGTACGACTGAACGAAAATTAAACATGCTTTGCAGTGTGCCAGTTAAAATTATTTTTTCTGCTTACACAGCCCACTGTGTCCGCTGCCGTACATACGAAAAAAAAAGGAAAAAGACACTAATACAAACACGCGAATCCATCATGTGAACAACAAAATAACAATCACACACAAAAACTCAATGCAATACATGCACACATTCTACGATGCACTAATGCAAAAAGAATGCACTTATACGCACACATAAAACAAACTACGCGTACAAGCGAAAAAATTTGGTGTTCCTATAGTCAAAAATTTACTCGTGTGTGCATAGCATCATTCTCACGCATGGATAATGTGTTCGCATGCTAGTTCTACAAACAACCTCTTTTCCATTTAAACAGTATCCTTATTAGGTCGAAACAAAGTTGAAATTTCAAAAATGTTCTTTAATGATTGGGTTGCATTATGTTTGAATGTGTGCACGAGCGATTCGTTCATTTTGTTCCTTTTTTAAATTTCACCGTTTAGTTCAATCTATTTATTGGCTGACAGACCTGTGTGTTTATTGCGGTCATGTACACACAGGCGGTTAATATGCGTGTGTGCGTTTGCGAAAGTGCGTAGAAAAATGGCGGGATATAATTATGTATCTTTATTAACTATCAAATTACCCAACGTTGCCCGCTTTTGTTTTGTTTGATTGTAATAAAGTTTTTGGTAATAAAAATCCAGCTATAATGTACCAGAAAGTGAACAATAATTGGTGACAAGCGTTTTTACCCGAACTGCCGAAGAAAGGAGGGTAATGTTTTTCGAGAGAATGTTTTATTGTTACGTTCTCATTTTAGAAATAGAACACAGTTATTTATGTTTTCACCAAGAGCCAATAGCAAAATTCAATAATTCGCTTGTTAGCCGATTAATAGACCCAAATATAAGCCACAATACAGAAAAAAAACATTCCAAATTGTTTTATCAAAGCTTTATCTTAGTATTCCTCCTATTTTAAGTCAGTAAAGTGATTCACCTCTACTTACTTGCCCACTCTACAATGTAAGGCTATGAGACGCTACGCTTATGAGAATTCACTAATTAAAAAAACGTAAATATTCCTATTAAACGATAGACAAGTCTTTCTGAATACAAAAGGGACAATTTTAGCTTATATAACACAAATTCTCGAAGAAAAGCGTTGGAAGTATAAAAATAGTAGAGTATGCGTATGCTTTCTGAAAAATAAGACCACACTTGGAACTTGTTAATATTACCAGTTCTATCACGCCGCGTTTGAAGAACCCGGGGTGGTAAGGGGCTCTTACAACCCCGAGTTCTTCAAACAGGGTGCTAAAAGACGTATCACTGGGCCGACAATTTGAGGGCACCTGTCAGTAACTTTTTTTGGCTTCAAAGTAGCTCTCAATTTTGGACATCGCGATAACATTCTTTGAGGTCCATAAAATTTGTTTAAAAGCAGTAAAAGGTTCAAAAGAGTCAAAAAAATATCATAACCTAACTACATACGTTATGAAATATTACATGCATAATAATGGCCAGCCTTTATCTCCAAGGGATTAGGCAGAGGCATAGTAAACGCCTGCCTTTCTGTTACTTACGTTAACGTTTTTTGTCCAAAAATTTTGAGTTGTCACGTTCTGATTTTTGTTATTTTTGTACGGTCTTTATAAAATTTACTAAAAGGAAGGTTATGAATATTTTCTAAGAGGTGTAGGTTTAATAGAGAGTTTTTAACAAATTTTTTACCTGACGAAAGAAGAGTAGTAAGATAGATGGGAGATTTTTATGTGTCGAAATCCCTTCGAATATCTTGACGGACTTGAACCGACTTAAACCAACAAGATATAGTTACCATTCTACTTAACCTTTTTACTTAAGTACCCATCTAGCGTCACGCGCCTCATGTAACTTCTCGTGAAGATATCTCAAGAGGGATAGAGGGGGTGAGAAGAAACCTCTACTTTATTCTGTTTATATAATACACCTATGACCGCAGTCAGGGACTCTATTAAAGAAGAGAATATACAGTTTTTGCGCACTTAGTAACACGAGGGTAGATAATTCTTAATTAAGGTAATGTAACCGCTGTACGTGGACGGTTTGATACATTGCAGCATTGGTCACATCATTATTCTGTAATTAATGGAATCAATTCAAACTTCACCAATTTATTTAGGGTGTCTCACCCTAAATTTAGAAATACAAGTCAACTAGCATGACCCGGCTCGCGTCAGTTTGTACCGGTAACAACCGGTCTATTCCCGAATTGGCCACAGGTGTGTATTAGTACACACATGCAAAGCTTGTATGTGTAGGTGCCCGGTGAAATGCAACCCGTTCTTAGGCGTAGAGAGAAGCCAGCGGTGTACAACTTTGGAGAATTTTGGCAACGACTCCAAATGCATTTTAGTACGAATTTCGCGTTTTATCATTTAGTAATACTGAGTTTTATTTATGTTTTGGTTCATTGCACTTGGTTCATTCAACTATTGCAGACACAGGAACAGATTGTTATACTTCCGAGATTAGATTTATATTTTTCTCGGATATACATTACGGGTATGTATAAATGTATATGTTAAAATGTAATAGTTTGTACCATCGATGGAGTTAGCACGTTACAAGGTATGCTATTTTTCTATAGGGCGGGCAGCGAAAAAAATTCGAGGCGGTAAATATTTTTTACAAAATTTAATTACTGTGACTTGAGATACTCAGATGTTTTCATAAGCCAGCAATGAAATAAGCCTATGGCAGTCTACTTCTGGACATAGGCCTCTTCTAATTTAAGGCACAACACACGGTCCTGCGCTTTCCGCATCCAGTCCCAGCCTGCGACCTTTACCAGGTCGTCGGTTCACCTGGCGGGTGGACGTACTACTCTACGTTTGTCAAGTCACAGTCTTTGCGATTTCCTTTTTCAGGTTCTTTTTTCCAGTGCGATTACCTGCGCAATAAACCACACTACCTATATTCAATTTTTAGGTAGTTAATTATTTCATACCATTTTTTCTAGTGGATATTTTTACAGGTTATTCACACACTATTTCGGATATAGCATTAATGGTTATGGTGTTTAATAAATGTTATTAAATACAGTATTGTTCCAGTTCTACAGTTTAAAAATGAAATCTAGTTAAGAAGATTTTTCAAAAGCTTCCGTCATTTCATACCTACACGTTTCAGGCACTTGTGCTAAATGTTAAATAGATACCGAACTTATAATATGTTGTTCCATTGCAAGAATTATGACGACTGTAAAATGGGCCCTAGCTCGTTTAGTTCAATTTATAATTTTTACAATGATGTTTTCTTCTACTAAAAGCTCAAACCAAACTCACTAGTATGCTGGCTCTTCCGAAAGAGGTGTTAAAGATACAAACTGTTGGCTTGGACACCCGCCCGAGATAACAACAGTTCATGATTTCAAAGTCGACCATTGAAAGGATCCTGTTAGGGATTCTATCAACGGTCGACTTCAAACTGTTACGATTATCCTAATTTTGTTTTACTTTGTAGGATTCCGTACCCACAGTAGTTCATAGCCCCAAGGTTGCACAGCTTGTCTATGAGGGATAATCTCCGAAATGAGGTTATGCAGTGGAGAGCCAATGTTGTTGACATAGCTCGCAGAATAAGCACATTAAAGTAGCAATGGGCTGGACACATCTGTAGAAGAACTGACGGCCGATGGAGCAAACAAGTTCTAGAGTGGAGATCGCGCCTCGGCAAACGTGGGGTGTGATGCCCAGCGGCCAGATGGATTGACGACCTAGTAAAGGTCGCATGCAGAGACTGGAAACTGCGAAAGGCGCAGGATGGTGTATTGCGGCGTAAACTGGGAGAGGCCTAAGTCTAGCAGTGGACTGCTATAGACTGATTTGTTTGTACCCAAAGGGTAAAAATGGGACCCTATTCATGTGACCTTGCCATCTGTCAGTCTGACTGTCCGTCACGAGGCTGTACCTCAGGAACCGTGATAGCTAAAATGCTGAAATTTTCACAGATGTATTTCTTTTGCCGCTTTAAGCAAAATAATTTTAGGGGTGCTCCCATACAACAATCACAATTCTTTTGCATTTTATTTTACAACAACAATCATAACAAATCGTGTTGTATGCAATGATATAAAAACTATAGATACGTTATAGACACTGGAAAATGGCAACACGTAAAGAAGGTAATTACCTGAAAAGTCAGTGACGCGACATCAGGCTTAGCGGAAGTACTATTAGCACTGTTTTAAATTCTTTTAATAAAGAAAACTTGAAAAAAATATGCCTTCATGTATATTCAGAGGATGTACAAACTACACAGCAACTGTTCAATATAAAAACGTGTCGTTTCATTCGTAAGTACAACAGAAATAATAAAAATATTTTATTTTCTCGCGCCTAAAATGGCGCCTAGCATAATTATTAAGGGGCGGTTAACCCGCACAAGTAGGCATTTGGCGCTCCCCTCGCCCCGGGCGCAAGACACACCGCGCGCCGGCAGCGGCAGTCAACTCTCATGCCACAGTATACAGTATAGTAGAAAGAAACAGCATGCTAACTTTGTTTGACGTAGTAAATGCATCTAACTTTATTAAGTGTAGTGATTTATTAGTTTCGTAAATAAAAATAAATGAGTTAATCGTAAATAAATTATGTATATTATACTATTATTTTTAAGCTAAAGAGTTTGTTTGTTTGTTTAGTTGTTCTAACTCTAGAGTCTAAGAGAGTGCTAGGTGAATTTCAAGAGTTTCTTAACAGAATGTCCATTTTTGAAAAATACCAAAATATATAACATCACGCTAAGGCGAATAAGAGCTTAGCAGCAACGAAACATTTTTCGACAACTAGGATATTTCATTTCTTTTGAGAGTTTCCGTTGCGTACGTTTGCTACAGTTGCATAAAAAATGTAAATTACTTAATAGCTGGTCATAAAAACATCTAAAGTTTTCTAAAGTTGGTATGCTAAGTATGAATCACGGGATCATTGTGCAATCCAAAATGGCCGCCGCGCCGTAATCACAAAATATCATGATGGGTATCGTTTAAGGGGTGTATTGGTATGATGAGTACGAATCCTGTGATAATTTTGAAATGCAATATGGCCGCCGCGCCGTAATTGCAAAAATCCATGATGGTTATCGTTTAAAGGGTTTTTTGGTATGCTGAGTACGAATAACATGATCATTTTGGAATTCAATTTGGCCGCCTAAGCTATTTAGGCCCACTTGCGCGAAGAGTCGAGTTAAATATATAAATAAGAGTTAGTAAGCTCTGAGTTAAATAAATAACTTCTTAACTCTGACCACGTCTTGTACAATTGCAAATTGGCACGCGGTTAACTAACTCACAGTAAACCGAACAAGTTTTTTTAGTCCGTGTCGTTCCATGCAATCCAACCACACACAAATGTTAGAACGAAGAATGGAACATGTGTCTCTATCTCTTTTACACTACAGTCTGCTACGTATGATTTACGATACTACCATTTACGATACCAATCATAAAATTTTCTGATTACGGCGCGGCGGGCATATTGGATTGCAAAATTATCACGTGATTCGTACTCAGCATACCAAAAAACCCCTTAAACGATACCCATCATGAAATTTTGTGATTATGGCACGGCGGCCATATTGGATTGCAAAATTATCACGTGATTCGTACTCAGCATACCAAAAAACCCCTTAAACGATACCCATCATGAAATTTTGTGATTACGGCGCGGCGGCCATCTTGTATTGCAAAATTAGTACGCGATTCGTACTCAGCATACCAAAAAACCCCTTAAACGATACCCATCATGAAATTTTGTGATTAAGGCGCGGCGGCTATATTCGATTGCAAAAATATCACGTGATTCGTACTCAGCATACCAAAAAACCCCTTAAACGATACCCATCATGAAATTTTGTGATTACGGCGCGGCGACCATATTGGATTGCAAAATTATCACGTACTTCGTACTCAGCATACCAAAAAACCCCTTAAACGATACCCATCATGAAATTTTGTGATTACGGCGTGGCCGCCATGTTGGATTGCGAAATTATCATGTAATTCGTAGACATTTTAATGCATTAGGTAGCTGGTTACCATGTCGTGAAAACACTTAAAAAGTAAAAGATCACCACATTTTTACCATGAGTCGCGTATGTATTTGTAACGGTTAATCTAATTACATTTTGCCCATTACTGATATTTTTATACTGTGGCGCGATTTCAACGTAATTTGGCATAATAATTACGAAATAGTTGCGAAAAAAACTGACACAGGTCCTGCCTCCACAAGCGCCAGGGCGAGACTGATCGGCCGTCAGCGGCGCAATTCTATTGCGTTTGGTAGATATTCGTACATGATAACTATGTAAATAGTTGTTTATAGAAAAACGCTCGGAAAATGTGTATAAAAACTTAATACCTTTAATTGAGTGCAAAAAAAATATATAAAATGTTAATAGTTTAGCCACAGTATTGAAAAAACTTTTCTGAGAGAGTCAACTTTGGGATTTTTTTCGATCTAGTGAAATTTATTGCATCGTGTAACGGGCTCGGAATATGTTTAGCTTATATCCTTAACTATTATATATATAGTTGGGTTTGTCGATCACAGTTACTTTTCTAAGAAAAACTCACAACACCGTCAACATCAGTATATTGCGATTCTTTAAAGGCTAGATTTACAACACTATAAACATTAAGCACGGAACTATTTGAACAGAATAACAATCACTTATCCAGACTATAACACACGTGTTAACAATTAAAATATACCGAACACTATTACACACGAGCTCACGAGCCTTGAGCGATGTTACCACTACGAATGACAGCTGACAAAATGAGCGAGACACGATGTGCGTCGTGCTTTTATTAGCTAGGCGGGTAGGTGGGGTGTCAGGGATTTGCCATCTCCTAACACGGCCTCTCCTGACACCAAGTCGTGTCCTCGACTGGTTTGTCTTGGGTCGCCTCAGCACGTAGATTGGACACGGGAGGCCCGTGTCCTGAAGGCTGGGTGCCGTTAGCAGTAATCAAGTTCATCTGAAAGCATGTGAGACAACATGTATTTTGGGCACATCAATAACAAATTGCTACACAGACGTGACAAAGCAACTAAGCAGACGAACACATACACACAGCAAATAATAAAAAAAGCAAGAGTATAGCATGGGAGGCGTCCCACCCATCCTTTACTGTTACTTTATGCTTAACCACAAACGCGTTGTGGTTGGAGCACTTAAACGCGTCGTCATTTGTAAAGAGGTCCCCGATTAGGAACTGTCCAAGGAGCTTCAAGCTCAACATTCATCCTTTCATACTATGCACTTCATCATCTTTCAATCAATTTAGGCATCGCTCTTTTAAACTGTTAACTCATACACAGTCATAAATCACTTTTAAATAGGCAGAGACGTCTCTTAAAACTACGCAAACCCAGTGTGGTTCCTTTCTGACGTAGCCTCTTCGGTAGGAGAGACTCTCACGTCGTCAGGCGCGCGTAGACTCGTCGCGTAGACAGCAGGCGCCAACCATACGTCGTATTCACTTACCACGCCGGCATCAACCGTACGTGCAAGTAGGCGGGTGACCCAGACCACAGTGTCTGTGTCCCCTCATTCGACACGCTGGCCAAACGTTCGAGAAAGGCGGGCAACACAGGGTAAAACCATAATGTTCCCTCATTCGACACGCTGGCAACAACCATACGCTCGAGAAAGGCGGGCAACACAGGGTAAAAACCATAATGTTCCCTCATTCGACACGCTGGCAACAACCATACGTGCGAGCACGGCGGGTAACACCGCATTCAAGCAGCACGCGACGCGCCATTGGTGGCACACGTCGCGCCCACGGCAGCACACGTCGCGCCCTTGGCAGCACACGTCGCGCCCTTGGCAGCACACATCGCGCAGCTTGGCAGCGCGCTGTGCCTGCAAGCCTGAGCAGGTTCACTGCACCTTCGGGCAGCACGTGCCCTGAGCGAACACACTGCGTCATTGGCTTAACTCTGTAAACCAACAAGGGTTAGGAAAAGGCAAGCGTAATTGCTTTTTTAAAAAGTAGTAAATAGTACACAACTCATGTACCTTTTAGATTCATAGCGGCAGGTAACGTTTGGTTACCCGGTGTGGTCCTCGCATTCCATGCGATCCAATTGACGGAGGCAAGGAAACCAAAAGTAATTCGGTTAAGTGTTTTATCGGAACCAATATGTTCGTGCTTACCCGTAGGCAAGAGGTATAAGAATCATAATTAGCTAACCAGACTACGTCACGCACAACCCTATGACAACTAGGAACAAACTGACGAGCCCATGACGAGCTTTTAAAATATGGGCCCCTTTGTTGCATCGTCTGCAGCCTATGCTATTTGTGTCCAGCTACGAAGCCTTGATATTCCATTGACGTGACCTGAATAACACTTTGACTGAGATAATTAGCATGTGGTAGTCTAACTCGTTTTCTTAACTCAATAGACAAGTTAAAATCTTGTAAGCAGATCGACTATTGAGATGCTCTGAAGGAACATACCCTTTTTACGTTTTGTTAATTTGAAAGTTCCAAGTAAAGTAATTACAAAAATGTTATAAGGCCTTTAAGATCACTAACAATGATTTTACTAAATGGAGTGCGCTGCCACACGCTTACCATCATCAACATCGGTCAATAGTGCAGCTAACCTGCGTAACATGCATCCGGATAAAACTCTGCGGCAGGTTCTGGTTTGAGAATGGTAAAAATGGGTTCACTAGTCAGACATCGTATAAAGCCTTGCCTAATTTGTTATTG
Organism: Miltochrista miniata; assembly: GCA_933228765.1. NCBI lineage: Eukaryota > Metazoa > Arthropoda > Insecta > Lepidoptera > Erebidae > Miltochrista > Miltochrista miniata. Next base: position 2,520,616 of record OW121757.1, read on the forward strand.
TTATTGACCCCAAAAATAGACGCTACTCCATTTTCAATCAAACCTTGTAGCACGGCTCTGGACATGCCTACGAAAGCATCCCATAAGATCTAGAAATCATCGGACCTGTAAGACTTGAAGGAATATGTGAAAATTGTACCTTTCATAAGCTCGGCCCTACCTGACTGCAACTTAATACTTTCTCCAAGTGTTAGTGAGTTTAGTAAAGTGTGCAACGTCACAGCGTTCACCATGAACGCAAGTCGTCGCGTATAGCGAACAACAGCGTTCGTCGCGTATAGCGAACAACAGCGCGTCACGCACATCAGTGAACGTCGCTTTCGCCAGCGAGAGTAGCGCACCTCGCGCACATAGGCGTGCTCACATCTAACATCAGCGCGCATCGCTCTGACTAGCGCTTGTTGCGCACATAATGCGCGTCATAAGACCAGCGTCTGTAGCTCACACCAGCGTGTGCCTTGTAGACTGGTGCGAGTAGCGCACACCGGCACGCGTCGCGTAGACTGACGCGAGCAGCGCACAGTAGCGCGCGTCGCGTAGACTGGCGCGAGCAGCGCACAGTGGCGCGCGTCGCGTAGGCAGGCGCGAGCAGCGCACAGTGGCGCGCGTCGCGTAGAAAGGCGCGAGCAGCGCACAGTGGGGCGCGTCGCGTAGGCAGGCGCGAGCAGCGCACAGTGGCGCGCGTCGCGTAGGCAGGCGCGAGCAGCGCACAGTGGCGCGCGTCGCGTAGGCAGGCGCGTCGCGTAGACTGGCGCAAGTAGCGCGCAGCGGCACGCGTCGCGTAAACAGGCGCGATCAGCGCACAGCGGCGCGCGTCGCGTAGGCAGGCGCGATCAGCGCACAGTGGCGCGCGTCGCGTAGGCAGGCGCGAGCAGCGCACAGTGGCGCGCGTCGCGTAGGCAGGCGCGTCGCGTAGACTGGCGCAAGTAGCGCGCAGCGGCACGCGTCGCGTAAACAGGCGCGATCAGCGCACAGCGGCGCGCGTCGCGTAGGCAGGCGCGATCAGCGCACAGTGGTGCGCGTCGCGTAGACTGGCGCGAGTAGCGCGCAGCGGCACGCGTCGCGTAGACAGGCGCGATCAGCGCACAGCGGCGCGCGTCGCGTAGGCAGGCGCGATCAGCGCACAGTGGCTCGCGTCGCGTAGACTGGCGCTAGTAGCGCGCAGCGGCACGCGTCGCGTAGACAGGCGCGATCAGCGCACAGTGGCGCGCGTCGCGTAGGCAGGCGCGTCGCGTAGACTGGCGCGAGTAGCGCGCAGCAGCACGTGTCGTGGATCCCAGCGCTCGTCGAGGACGCCGGCGCTACTTTTCATTTCGTCCTGGAACTGGCAGCCTTGGGTTTAGATCATATCAAAATAATTTGTTCATCGTTTGTTAACAATTAACGTAACTAAAGAACAAATGTGTAATTTCTACAACCACTGACCTTCACAACTACTGAACTTGGAGAGTGGCTGCCGCCACTGAACTAGCACCGCGTTACAAACCTCTTTCTTTTTTCAATATACGATTTAATCTATCAAATTAGCCTATGGCAGTCCGTTGCTGGAAATATGCCTTCATGATAACAGGTAGGTTATACGACGAAGTCACAAGTCACAAATCGCCACACATTTAGTAAGTTACTCAATTCATTTATTTTTTTCATAATTACTAGAAGGAGGAGGCTTGCATGGGTACTCCTACTCTCCTATGAAGCCTTTATTCAACACGCCCATAACTATTTTACGGACCTTTGGTTTTTCTCCATATGAAAAATTATAGGGTCCGCATAGGTACAACCGAGAGGGTGTAAATGGTCACGGTAGTATGTAAATAGAAGAAATAAGGAATTCAAGTAGCAGAATCACGCCAGGTGTACTCTTCGTAGCCAAGGTACGGTCAAACGTTTGGACCTCGTTGACAGGTGTACAAATGAATGGTACTTAGTTCGTGTAAATAATTATTTATCTTTTGTAGTTAATTAAACGGTCCAATATGGCTCACAACGTATTACGTGGGACAAATTAAAAAGAAAGGTGAAATGTGGGCATATAATATGCCTTTGCCTACCCCTTCGGGGATAAAAGGCGTGATGATGAACAGATAAAAATGTCATTTAACTCGGTCACAGTAACAAAAGATGTAGATCTTATTTCCCGTTCACTCAGGCCCTTCCGATAGCAACTTGGGGGGATTAAAATGGCATGATAGGCATTTTAAAACATCAGAAGAATCCTATGACACGTTTTGGATCCTACCATCAATAAGCACGTTCAACAGGATGCCCTGGATCAGAGCTACCGCAACATCACTATTATTGTTACGAGTACTAACACGATCCGAGCACAAATTAGTGCATCACCGACTGGATACCGACAGACTTCTCTAAACGAGTATGTTCGTAAGTCCTATTTTTATAAAACGTGCACTATGTACTCTTCGCGTCGCGACGGAACTACTAGGCGCTGTGGTGGTAAGAGGTTTCTTAGTGCAATTCCGTTCAAAGTCTCAGAGATTATTACACAAATGACAGTAATATTTACAGAACTTTAGCCAAATGTAGTTTCATAATTAGAAAAACAAAGAGTCCTACAGAGGCATTTCCATTACGTATAAATCGAGAGAAACGAGACTATGGCTTCCAGCTGACACGATTTGCAGTACGGGAATTTGTGGCCGCAGGCCTAACTTAACGACTGTCTATTCCGCGTATGACTGAGTCGCAGCTTATCGCCAAGATTACCCATAAGCAAAGGAGCGCACGCCGGGCGTACCTTGCGCATGTTGAATATTTGTCAGATGTCTTATTCATTGCTACAAATAAAATTTTGGCGTAGTCCAACCTCCGAGGGCAGAGAGTGAACTTAAGTTGAAATTAGGCCACAAGTGATAATTTGCAACCCAATTATCCCATCTCGGCGTTACCTGAGACGCATTGCATTCTCGATTGCACCAATCGTCTAACTCGCGATTAAATTTAAAAAAGACGTGTCAAAAGGCCCTCGGAGTTGGTCTCACCAACCATTTGTGGAACATCGCTCAAGTTCACGTGGTTACAAAGACGTGTTAAGGTATCTCTAACTGGCTGCTCGATAGGGGATTACTGTTACGCGTCGCGGCGTCGTATCCCTTGTCTCTCAGAACCGTAAGTATTTGTCACATTCGAAGCGGTGCATGGCACCAAGTCGCAATATGCTATTCCGAGTACCCTACAATTAGGTTATTTTCGATAGGCGTATCGGATGAACGTTTATATCGCGTAGTTTTACACATAAACGGCGATATTGATCTGGATTCTGAACTACGGTGCTGAGAGACAATGTACGAGCTACTCTTCTAGGTACCTACTACGTTTGCAAAAGCGTCGAACGGCGCGGTTCATAGTTACGTGAACTACCCAGCGAATCAATGTAAGATCGGTCGCGCTCGCACGTCCTACTTCGAATACGTCAATGATCAGGATCACTTGACATCGTTAACACTACCGCTTAGATCTAGGTACTCTAAGATCTGCACACAAATATCAACGAGCGTAAAGGAAAAAACCACTAAATAATAGTAGAAATGTAGGTAGAAAAATAATTACTATTCTGTTCCTTGCGTACCTGAATACTGTGTGGGCTTCAATCTGCGTATCTTTATCCCACTTCTGAAGTTGGGTTTGTCGATCACAGTTACTTTTCTAAGAAAAACTCACAACACCGTCAACATCAGTATATTGCGATTCTTTAAAGGCTAGATTTACAACACTATAAACATTAAGCACGGAACTATTTGAACAGAATAACAATCACTTATCCAGACTATAACACACGTGTTAACAATTAAAATATACCGAACACTATTACACACGAGCTCACGAGCCTTGAGCGATGTTACCACTACGAATGACAGCTGACAAAATGAGCGAGACACGATGTGCGTCGTGCTTTTATTAGCTAGGCGGGTAGGTGGGGTGTCAGGGATTTGCCATCTCCTAACAATATATTTTTCAGATTTAAAAACCCTTTACTTTTTGACTAGAATTGTTTCAAAAAACTCAAAATCTGACCCACGCGGCCTTAATGCACAAGGAAAATGTACTCTGTAGTCTGTGGTTTGGCGCGACGCATAAGGGGATGTTAGATTTTTTTTTATTTATGTAATTATATTTATTAAATAAATTGACTGAAATTATTAACGATAATATTAACTAAATCGTTAAACTACATTAATATTTTGTAAATTAAAATATTACTTACTTTACCCGTAAATAATTTAATCATATAATATGTCTCAATGAGGGAAAATCAAGTGACCTTTTTTCACCACATTCGTCTGATAGTGACTTCATGCATGATACCACAGATAATTTATGAAATTCTTTATTCAAATTTGTAAAAGTTTAGCTGTTTTTGAAAGCCGTAATGTTCGAGTATAACGTGTCTATATATGATACGTCTTTGGTTGTATGTGTCGTGTACTCATGTATATATAAATTTTTATTTTATTTTAATTAAATTATTTGTAATGAAATACAAATAATTTAATTAAAATAAAATGAACATTTAAGTCCGACTCGCACTTGGCCAGTTTTTATATTATTATTACTATTAGAAACACCATTCGCAATAGATTTTCATTGTTATGTCCAGCCACTCATTTCGCTATCATTAGCACTAGCCTTCGAATCCCTTTCAAGAGTAAACAGAAAATAAATTTCAATTCACAAAAAACGAAACACAACCCAAAAACAAAACAAAAACACGAAATTTTTATTTATGCAATTTGAAAAAAGTTTGCAACTTCTGGCATAGAGTAATGTAACGCGGTAACAGGTCTCGGGCGGCCATTTTGTTCACTTTTTTAATGCTTTCGAATTTCGGGTGCCTAGGACAATGACCTCAGGCCCTGTAGGACTGGCATAGGGTTGGTAGTTATGTAGTTTTGTAAGTTGTATTAAGCACTGTGAGGTTTCTTTGATTATGGCAAGGATTCTGGTTAGAAAACCGGTTGGAAGGCTTAGCCGTATGTAATGGGAAGCTTGTCTCATTGTGAGTACTGTTGATGACCGTGTTTTTGTAAATTTTTGTCAGTTTTAGCCCCTCTCTATAAAATAGAGTGCAGAAGGGCTCATGTCCAGATTTTGTCTGTAGTCTGTGTGTCTGCTTCATTAGTTTGAAATAAAACAAAAATGACAACGTCGAACGGATTGAACTTTCACAATAAACGTGTTAAAGAGGGGCAGTCTGGTGAGCCGATCTCACGGCTTTCTTGTTTATCGTGCAACAATTAGGAGAGACCGACTAAAACCACAACTTGGTCTACACTGCCTACGACCGGGAGCCCCGATTAAGTCCTCGAAAGGATATCTCAGGATAAGGTAACTAAAGTAGCTGAAGGAGTACGGTTTCCTCACACACTAACAAGGTTCTTTGAAAGGTTTAAAGGGCTTAGAAAGTGTTTGCAAGATCGACAGTGTCGGTCTAGCAGATGCTATTTATTATGCCAGGGTACGGTGACTACTTTCAGTTAGCAGGGCCAGATGCATGTCTTTCATTAAGAAGAATGTGGTGTATAAAATGGAAAAATAGCTGTAACATATTTTTTAAAATTGAAGATTCTGAACCTAACCAAATTTCAAAACAATTTTAACGTGTTTTAGTTATAAGACAGAACAATATAAAATCATGATTGTCACCCAGGTTCTATACCTATTGTACTGAATTATTTACAGATGGGTATTCCGAAGTCTCAATTATACCCGGTTGAGAACTAAAGTAATGTGAATCTATTAAATACCCGGGTGCTTAAGTAATTTTACGGTCCGCTGCGAGGGAGGATTACGCCGTAAAGGATTTTCTACACCCTTTTGTCGGATATACCCAGCTCACACGGTTAACGAGTGAACTGTCGAATACGTAAAATAATAATAAATATATTTGGGACATTCTCTCGCGAGGTCATCTAGGGTTCTATTCTTCTCTAACTCTGATATCGCGATGCAGGATTTATCTATTGTTCGTTGCGAGAACTTTCGAATCGCGATGCAGGACTTCTATTGATCTTCGCTATGTGGCGGTCGCTACACATTCCAAATTCGAAATAAAGATTTTTGATCACACAAAATATTTGTTGCAACCCGGAATTCAACCCCGTGACCTCAGCATCTCACATATGGTATGCTGTATACACCGAGCCAGTCAAATCCCTACTAATATTATAAATGCGAAAGTAACTCTGTATGTCTGTCTGTTACGCTTTCACACCTAAGCCGCTGAAGCGATTTAGATAAAATTTTGTAAAGAAATAGTTAGAGTCCCTTAGAAGGACATAGACTACTTTTTAACTGACTACGCATAAAGAGGGCAACGATATAATTCGAAAACGACGTCTACGTAGACGAAGCCGCGGGGAACAGCTAGTATTATAAGGGAAACTGGGGACACTTGATCCCCCCTTTTGTTTTTTATCCCTAATTTCTATATTGAGTATCCGTTTAAAAAACCGTTGGTACTAAAATACGTGAAATTTATTTGCTTTATAATTGCTGTAAGAGCCAAAGATATGAATATCTAAATTTAGTAGTTATTTAACTTAAATCAATAATAAGGAATCGTACCATGTGTCCCGTATATACGTAAGACTTGATCCCCCCGGTCTGGATGACCTGATCCTGGGGGATTAACAGGGGGATCCTACAGAGATCTGGCCAGCCCACTGCCATTTCAAGACGCATGCTTCTGCGAGCTATGTCGACCACTCTGGTTCTCTTACGGAGAACATCGTTCCGGATTTTATCCCTCAGAGGCATCCATAGCATAGCTCGTTCCATTGCTCGCTGTGCAACTTTAAGGGCATTGGACTAGCTTTATTTTCATTCTCTGGCACCATTGTTCGGGCACCTTCTCTGGTTCTGCAGGCTCTTGGGATATTGTTCAGCAATAAATTGAAAAAAAAAAGGTAGGGGACACTTGAGTCAGGTGGATCAAATCTCCCATAATAAAGTGTACCAAGTATACCCTGAGCTATTTGAGGTTATAAACAAAAATATTTTCAAATGTCTATAATATTACCACTTTATTACGTAAAGAATGGCTACTAATATAGATAATGTCTCGTATTAAATGCATACACATTTAAAAGTCATATTTTAAATAAATGTTTAGTCAAAATAAAAACTCACCAAAATTTTCTTTCTGCCGCAACAATTACTTACTCGGCCGCCGTTAGCCAAAGTGTCAAATGTGATAGATGTACCATCTTTAGAAAGTTATCGGGTACCATATACAATCGATATTGCCGCTATAAAACTAAATACGGCCTATACAAGTTCTGTAAATCTTGTGTACCTAGTCTCCCGTAAGGATCAAGTATCCCCAGTTTCCCCTATATGCTAGATTTTAATGATGGACTTTCTTCCACGTAGCTTGTGGCAATATGCTCCCTGCCTGGATTTTCCTAAAACTTCTAATCTACAGCGCCTCTTCCAAGGGTTCAATAGTGTAAATAATCCGCTTGCAACAGTAGAATACGAAACCTTGTAGTGTGAAATGACAGATTTCAAGCATAGCGTTAGCAAAAATGTACAAAAATCTGTCATAATTTTCTTGTGTGTCTGTACCCAGCGGTTGACCATTGCCTGCGTGGTAACGAATTCATTAAATAATTAGCTCTATATCAGTTCTATCGAGATATGTATAACACGCAATTTGTTCCGTTTCAGTTTTTACACAAAATTACTTCTACTATAACAGTTACTCAGCGATGTACTTTTAAATTACGCACTTTAAAAAAACAAAATCTAGACAGGCGATTAGATCTACATTAAATCTAACTACTTATGTACTTTTTACTTATAAAATTCTTTACATTAAGGTAAAAAAGACAATTGAAAAAAGTAAACCTAGCGATGTGAATGTGAAAAATTACTTCTTCTATTAGGTACAGGTAATATTCAATACTACCCTCAAATTATTTCTTACGACCTTATTTTATTTATAAGCACACTTATTTAAAACTCACATGACAGTAGAAGCTACCTATGTTTCGAAAGAAGATTATGATTTTCAAAACGACATATCTATATTAAATACAAATATAAAATGAAAAATATTAATAATTCCTAATTTGAATTGTAATGGGGACAAAACTGTCGCATTATAAGCCCACGAAATTGATTAACCACATCGCTAGGTTTACTTTTTTCAATTGTCTTTTTAAACTTAATGTAAAGAATTTTTTAAGTAAAAAGTACATAAGTAGTTAGATTTAATGTAGATCTAATCGCCTGTCTAGATTTTGTTTTTTAAAGTGCGTAATTTAAAAGTACATCGCTGAGTAACTGTTATAGAAAAAGTAATTTTGTGTAAAAACAGAAACGGAACAAATTGCGTGTTATACATATCTCGATAGAACTAATATAGATCTAATTATTTAATGAATTCGTTACCACGCAGGCAATGGTCAACCGCTGGGTACAGGCACACAATTTTCTTTGACAAGGTTGCGCATTCTTCCCGTTGAGCTTTGCCTTATTATAAGCGTTGCACCTCTGGTGTAGTAACCGCCCATATCTACAGTGATCAATTGGGCCATATGCGATTACATGCCACCTTAGTGGCAGATATAATAAAAAAGAAATTTTAAAAATTTCTCGTTCCCTTGTTCCTACACATGTACAAATTTTTATTACCTAATACCTAGGTACAAATTTTTCGCTTCACATATTAATACGAGTATGTATTAGTGTAAATAAAATGAAAATTACTTTTTTCTAGTGTCCGACCGAAGTTTCGGTTTCGGTTTCGGTTTCGGCCAGTTTCGGCCAAAAAATCGAGTTTCGGCCGCAGTTTCGGTTTCGGCCAAAATGGGCCGAAACTTTCGGCCGGGCCGAAACTCACGTGTTCATGAATTTTGAGTGCCTGGCCCTGCTTGTGACGTGATTGGGGTCAGCCCAATCAGTTAATATTTTACTCTCCGAAGATTAACAGATTTACAAAGGACTTCCAATCAATAGTTCTAAAAATACAATTTTTACAGAATCCTAAAAAGGTGATCTAGGACATTACATAACCCTACTAGGTACTTTGTTGTTGGTTTCGTTGACTTAGTTGGTCGTCTATCTGTCTGTCAGCAAGCTTTAACTCATGCACAGTGATAGTTAGACTGTTAATTTTTTTATAGATGATGTATTTTTGTTGCCGCTATAGCAACAAATAATAAAAATAGACAAATTAATAATATTAAAGGGGGTCTCCCATAAAACGTACGTGATTTTTTGCAGGTTTTCTTGTACGGACCCTACGTCCTAGTCCGACTCACTGTTGTCCAGTTTTAGTTATATATGTCGGTCTATGGCCTTTGCCTAACCGGACTATGGATCAGCTGACTACTTACCGAGCTACCCGCTATCGCTATCCGTTCCAGCAGAGTGGGGTCGCAGATCCGTAAACTGCCCTAATATAGTGCCAGCGGTCTGATGCCCTAGACCGGCCAGATTCACTGCTGAATCCTTGAACCGTAGCTGGGCCTGGGGAGCGCTAACTATCTTGGACCGGAAGGTGACCGTTGCCAATGTTAATAGATAGAGCGATGTGAAATGTGCGTTATTATATTTACAAATTTAGCTTACAAACATTGGGTGTTCCAACGAGCTAACAAAATGTTTATTTACAATTTTTGCCACATGGCGCTGTTGTCGCACTATAAATAGTACCACATATAAAATGAACGGTTTTCTTGCGACCGTTGCAGTTGCGACGCGTGTCATTCTTGGGAATCCGTTGCCGCGAGTAGACGTGTCTGTGCTCTGCGTGCGGCTCCGATGTCCGATGTTGTTATGAATGTTACTCTATTTTATTATCTGTATGTAGGTACATATTATGTCACTACATATACTTCTAGAATGTAACCTAAACCAGCCAAGAACTAGTAGCAGGGCACCGTGTGGTTTTAGTCGGTAGGAGTTCGCAATAGCATCTATGAGTAATTCCACACGTAGAAGAAATAAACTCATCTTTAGGTGGAGATATTTCTAAAATGAACACTTGAGAAGATTTATACCGTTGAATGATGGCACTTGGGGGAAATTGCTGCACCTATTGAAAAAATAACCGGCCAAGTGCGAGTCGAACTTTCGCACGGAGGAGTTAAAGCGGGACCCTATAAACGAGACATGAGGCCTAGCTGTCTATTAGTCACGAGGTCGTATCGCTGGAACCGTGCCAGATAGAGGCCTAAAATTTTCTGTACAGTAGTCCTACCGACTAAACACCACGCGTATCCTACCTAACAGCCTACGGTTGGGAGCCTCGAGTATGCCCTCGGAATGATGCATACTGCAGCCGCGTCTTTGGGGGCTTGACGGCTTGTTCAGTTGATATCTCGCTTCTGGAGGGGGGCGTGCATGAATCTCTCACGTCACGCTATCGTCTAAGGCCTGGCTTCTGTAAGGACGGTGAGCAGCCCTCCTCAGGTTCCCAGTCATGGAGGCTGATAGTATGAGGCGCCGCCTCAGACTTTGGAACTCGGGTGGGAGTTCTCTCCCGCCTCCTCCCCGCCGTCTCTTTCACGAGCACGACCTGCTCACAGGAAGAGGACTATGGCCCCGCTCCAACGCCTCCTTGCACCATTTAAACAAAGACGCAAGGGCCCTCGCTTCCTCGCTTCCAGGTCCCATAGAGGGGTCCCGGCTAGAAGACATACCGCCACAACTGAGATCGTGCGGTATCCCATTATCACCCTGACAGCCGTCGCCTTCTGCCGGCAAAGCAATCTAGCCGCATTGCTGGCCATCAGGATCTCCGCCCATACGGAGGCCCCGTACAGGGCCATGCTCCGCACGATCCCAGTACAACTGGTACAGTCTCCTGCAGCGAGCGTTGGGTATCCTGATATTGGGCAACAACCGCGAGTGCGGCTGATGCCCTCCTCCCTCAGCTATGGGACCAAACTTCGGAAGTGGTATCCGAAGTTCCAACGGCTATCGAGTGCGAGCCCCAGATACGTCATTGAGAGCTCGATGCCGATGCTAACGCCCCCTATATGTAAGCTGGATCCCGCAGGTGGCCTTCAGGGCTGCGTCTCAGTGTGTTGCTCCTCGCGCAGTAATGAGGGTGTCGTCGTAATACGTTACGCACGTAACACGTTACGCCGACACCTCTGAGCAACGGACCACGCAACACCCAATCGTAACCGATATTCCACAGAAGCGGTCCTAAGACCGATCCCTATGGAACACCGAACGACACATCTCGCCGACCCGGCCCTAGCCAGCTCGGGTAAGTTATGGCCCTCTCGGAAAGATAGGCTCCAAGGCCAGGCGTTAAAAGCGTTGGCGATGTCAAGAGACACTGCCACCACCACCTCACCCTGTTCTGTTGCAGCAATAACAAAAAATACCTACTAAAATCAGAAAAAAATATCAACACAACAAACGTAACTTTTATACCCAATTTTTGTAACGGAACTCTCTGTGCGGGAATCCGACTCGCACTTGGCTGGTTTTTTTTTTTCAATATGAACACGTGAGTTTCGGTTTCGGTTTCGGTTTCGGCCGAAACTGACCCTGGGGCCGAAAGTTCGGTTTCGGCTGGAAAACCAGTTTCGGTCGGACACTACTTTTTTCCTACAAATTCAACAATAGTAGGTACCTCATACGACCCATCCATGTTTACACCACGCATGTGGAGCGGGAATCGAATTAGCGACCTTTGGCCACTTTTGCGTATTTGTTCTAACTCACCCCCTAAACACCCTCGGGGTGGACGCCCTGAAACCCCCGAATTTGTTAAGTTATAAACGATTTCAACCCTTGCATGAAAAATTATTATACAAAAATGTAGCAGATTTAATTTTTATTTTTATGAGAAGTTTCGAAATCGTTGTAATGGTTGTTTTAGAAGTTTGACGCAGTACCGACAAAAGGAAGCCCTGTGTGTCCTTCCGAAGGCTTACCTGTGACTACGGGTGTAGGCAGATGGAAGGAAGGGAATCAACACTAATTGCATATTGACATGGTCGTTAATAGTACTCATGGCTCGCCTTTGTATTAGCTTTTTAAGCGCTAATGATAGAGACAAGCTTTTTTTGTTTTTTACCGTGTGAAAATCCCACATGGATGCTTTGCCGGACTCCTACCGACTAAAACCACACGATGCCTTACAACAGTCTATTGCCGGGAGTCCCGGGTAAACCCCTAGGAAGGATGTCCCAGGGTTCCCGGCAGACTTTGGCTGATCGCGAGTGGTCGCTTAAAACTATGCGCCAGACCTGACTAAACCCCGATAAGATCTTATAGGTGTTAGTTTCCGCGCACGCTTGAATTATGAAACGGACTTCTTGCCTTGTTTTTCCCGAACATCTGCCAAACAGGGTGTTTTAATAACTTTTGTGTTCCGATCGTTCAAAACTTCTGTATTTCTATACCTTGTTATTTTGTAGTTAGTACAATAAAGCATATATCTATCTATCTATCTATCTAGCTAGACCGTGACTACTTTCGGTCACTTGGTCATGAGCGCTCCGGACGCCAAGTATGAGGTACGTATAAACACAGGGTGTTCATCACCCTATCTGTATGCGGTGCGTGCGACGGTAGAACGTAGCCGTGGGCATCACATTAAAGAAGACCTCAGAGCACCAACCATAGCGGTAGAAGTCGCATATGGCGCCGAAATATCTTCTGTCGCAAAGGGACATGTCACCGTCTGCAAGTCGAGGATCATTGATATTACTCAAAGTTCGCCTTTCGAAACTAAAATAATAATAGATCAGGCTTGAAAAACCGCATTATACCAAACCGTTTTTCAGATAAAAATGGCTTATATATCATGTGCGTTAACTTATAATTCACTTCCACCGGTCGTATATAAGCGAATCGGAACAAAAAAACTTTATTGGTGTGTGGAACGACGCCTTAGGGCGACATTGATCGCGGAGCGGGTATCCTATGTAATGTGTGGGCTACAAACCATAAGCGGAAGCGGGTAATGAAAACTAGCAATGTGAAATCACAACACAACACACGGTTCTGCGCCTTCCGCATCCAGTCAGTCCCTGCGACCTTTTTAACCGACTTCAAAAAAAGGAGGAGGTTCTCAATTCGTCTGTATTGAAAAGCTATGGGCTTTCAGAAAGAGGAGAAGAGAGAAATAATACTATAGAATTTAGAACATGAAAATCAATAATTTATTTAAATTAAGCACTTGGGGGTCGTGGGTGTGGTAACTTCAGGCAGCAAGGATTTTAGCGATTCCCGAAGGATTTCGCAGGGTTTCGACTTATCTTAGTATTGGTCTTCCTGTAGAATGCTGTAGTTGTTGATGTAGCCGTGCCGTTCACAACTTCGTCTGGCACGGTGTTTTCAACCCGGAGAGTAAAATCTTTCCCGTAGCCTGGGTGAACCTCTGGAACCCGTAGGGCGGACGTTCCTGCTTGGAACCCGAAGGTGGTTCTTTGGATACCGTAGGGTGGACGTTCCTGCTTGGAACCCGCAGGGTGGACCCTGGAATGTTCCAGATGACGGTTTAGCCGGAACCCTTTTTCCCGCCTATTGCTAAGACAGCCGATCCCTGTTAATCATTTCAGGAATCGGGTGCCTTACAATGTTTGCTTATACTCTAATTTTACAGAGACATTTTTTCACACCCCCGCAACTACCTTCCTAAAAGAGGGTTGACCAACAGCCGTTAATTTTCACTGTTTTAAAATCTAGATTACATTATAATTAATTTAACTCACCCAATGATGGGGTAATTGACGCTTGCAGCTAAATCACTGTTTACTCAGGGAGTATTTCGCTCCCTATAACTTATCTTTATTTCGATTAAATATATTTACTGACACACATACGCCTTCGCGACGAGTATATTTTAATTTTTCGAATAATGGTGCTTTGAAATTCGCGCGCGGTCGTATTTATATCTTTGTACAGCGCCTCTAGCGGCAATTCGGGTCCCTACGTCTGACGTCACTTGGTAACGTCAGAGCTGTGTAGATGAGACTCGTTGTCGGCAGATGGCGCTTTCATTTATTTTCATTAAATTTCAATTTTAATACTTTAATATTAATCAACTAGCTGACCCGCGAAACTTCGTTTGCGTGATAAATGAAGAACCGCTCGACCGATTTAGTGCAAACTTCACATAAACCATCTACTAAATAGTCCGAACAAAGCTTAAACATTTGGGTTGGATAGGTGAGCCCGTTCTTGAGTTATAAAATTATAACGAAAAGTGGCATTGATTTTTATATATGTAGATTTATTAAAAATATTTTAACGTTCCTGCCAGCACTGAATCTGCAGTAGGCAGCAAAACATCGTACCATGCCAAGCGCCTGCGCATTGCTAAGTTATTATTATTGTTTTTAACTATGATTATTGTCAAATTTAAATATTTATAATGTAAAATAGAATATTGTCCATTACTTTCTACAATTTTCGTATATTTAGATACTTTAAAAGTAAACTTGTGGACCGTTTTCATGTATGTGTGTATTATATACTATACTATCTTCACGCCAAATCCCTTGCGGGGTAGACAGAAAGAACCGAGCGCCACACGGCACGCTCCATACACACCTCACTTGCTTCTTCAACTTTCATTTTTCTTTTCATGCATGCACGTCGCGTCGGTTCCTTCGGTTCGGTATTTCTAATTGCAATATTGATATTAGTTAGGTAAATAAATGTCAACTTTATTAATTTTATGATGTCAGTGTCTATCACTATTTAATATCAATCAATTTGCAATTAAAAATAATCAATAATTATTAACTAATATTACTAACATAAAAATTTAATTAAAAGATTGAACGCTTAGACTAAGAATATGACACCGGTAATACATCAAGGAAAACAAAAGTATCAAACTTGTTAGTAGCAACAATTGGCACTATACGGCTATGTGCGCCGCGCCGGCTGATTTCTTACGATCGTAAAGAAATTTGAAAACCGAATTTACGCTCTTAAATATATTATGCTATCAAACTCATTACTATCGTGACGTAGGTTTGCTAATGTGGCATCGCTCGTAACGTTGTCAAGTTCGTAACGTATTTTTCTATACGTTCGTAAATAATCTTTTCAGATTATCAACTTTATTCTCAACTAGCTGACCCTCGCAACTTCGTTTACGTCACATAAGGTGTACGAAAGGAGGGGTACTTCTTCATGAGACTCATCAAGCAGCGTGTGAAACGGCCCTGTTTGCTTAATCATAAAAGAGCTTAATGATTAAGGCTATTGTAAAATAATTCAGTCCACGCCTTCGGCGCGGACTGAATTATTTTACAATAGCCTTAATCATTAAGCTCTTTTATGATTAAGCCAACACGCCCGTTTAGACTCACTTTCAAAAGAAACGTTGAATTCTAGATTTACCGAAAGTTGAGATGCCCCTAATTTCTGAACTACGTAACCCTCAATATTGAAAATTGTATGGAATAATGATTAAAGTACTCCCTTTCAGACACCAAACAAATATTTGAAATCGAACCACGCAGTGAGAAATTATAGCTAAAAACCTATTTTGCCTTTCATCCCCTCTCCTGAAGGAACCGCGCAAAATATCGGGATCAAAAGTATCTAAGAACCTTCCTCGGACTATAAGCTTAGATCGTACAAAGTATCATTCAAATCGGTTCAGTAGTTTCGGCGTGATACTTAGTCGGGATACAGACAGACAGACAGACAGACAGACAGACAGACATGAAAATTTTAAATTACATTTTCGGCTTCAGTATCGATTAGAGAACGCCCTACACTTAAAATTTTCAAAATATCTTCCATGTACAGACTCCCGACCCTCTACAGTTTTATTATAAGTATAGATATCTGCACCCGTTGTTCCACAACGTTACAGTATGTTTTTTTTTATGTATGTTAAGCGATATTTCCGTCAATTAAAGACGGATTTCAAATTTTTTTTTTGTTGA
This sequence comes from Miltochrista miniata, assembly GCA_933228765.1. Taxonomy (NCBI): domain Eukaryota; kingdom Metazoa; phylum Arthropoda; class Insecta; order Lepidoptera; family Erebidae; genus Miltochrista; species Miltochrista miniata. The sequence goes on from OW121757.1 coordinate 2,536,515, forward strand.
ATAGGGTTTACTTCTGAGGTGGTACCATTTTCACCAAGTCAGGATCTGATGATGGGGTCCAGGAGAAAACGAGGGCAACCACCGAAAATTGTAGGGACAACTAGTGCGCTTGTAAACTTTTTAATTAAGTGCTTTAATGTTCTACATTATAATGAAGGTCTGGAGTCGATCTGATGATAGAGTCGAAAAACAGTCGAGGGCATTCCTTAACGATTTACAGCAGCTACCTTGAGTTTAGGCTTGATTGATTTGTATTGATGAGAACTTTCACCTAGATAGATAGATTTTCGGTTCACCCGTCACTTAAAATAATGAAAAAAAAATATTAATAAAAAATAAAACCGACTTCAAACAAATCCTGAAAAATAAAATGTACTTAGCATAAAGTAATATGTATTTTGATTTATCAGATTTATAATAGTATTACATACAGATCGGCAACTCCCCGTCTCCCACCGAGTAAGCTTTCCCATCCCCCCAACAAAGTTGATGTGTCTATTGCCGTGTTAGTACTTGAGAGAGTGTCACTGTGTTGCATTAAGTATTACTACCTACGTACTTTGTGCTATTGATTTGGTTTAATTTGTGCTTAGCCGAGGGTAGATTTGAAAAAAAACTACCTACATACTTACATGAGATTGCGTTCTGTTCCTTATTATTTTGTTTCCATAGCTAGTGTCCCTCGTATACTTACACACACAATCAAGCTTGATTCAAGCATTCACATTACGTGTATTATTAGTGTAGTTCAAAACGAACATTTTTGTATGGAGTTTACGCCCTGTATAGAAACACAAAATTTCTAATACGTGAAAAAAATCTTATTTTCGTTTACTAGAAAACAATATTACTTATTTCAAAAAAAAGTACATAAGTAGTTAGATTTAATGTAGATCTAATCACCTGTCTAGATTTTGTTTTTTTAAAGTGCGTAATTTAAAAGTACATCGCTGAGTAACTGTTATAGAAAAAGTAATTTTGTGTAAAAACTGAAACGGAACAAATTGCGTGTTATACATATCTCGATAGAACTAATATAGATCTAATTATTTAATGAATTCGTTACCACGCAGGCAATGGTCAACCGCTGGGTACAGGCACACAATTTTCTTTGACAAGGTTGCGCATTCTTCCCGTTGAGCTTTGCCTTATTATAAGTGTTGCACCTCTGGTGTAGTAACCGCCCATATCTACAGTGATCAATTGGGCCATATGCGATTACATGCCACCTTAGTGGCAGATATATAAAAAAAAAGAAATTTTAAAAATTTCTCGTTCCCTTGTTCCTGCACATGTACAAATTTTTAATTACCTAATACCTAGGTACAAATTTTTCGCTTCACATATTAATACGAGTATGTATTAGTGTAAATAAAATGAAAATTACTTTTTTCCTACAAATTCAACAATAGTAGGTACCTCATACGACCCATCCATGTTTACACCACGCATGTGGAGCGGGAATCGAATTAGCGACCTTTGGCCACTTTTGCGTATTTGTTCTAACTCACCCCCTAAACACCCTCGGGGTGGACGCCCTGAAACCCCCGAATTTGTTAAGTTATAAACGATTTCAACCCTTGCATGAAAAATTATTATACAAAAATGTAGCAGATTTAATTTTTATTTTTATGAGAAGTTTCGAAATCGTTGTAATGGTTGTTTTAGAAGTTTGACGCAGTACCGACAAAAGGAAGCCCTGTGTGTCCTTCCGAAGGCTTACCTGTGACTACGGGTGTAGGCAGATGGAAGGAAGGGAATCAACACTAATTGCATATTGACATGGTCGTTAATAGTACTCATGGCTCGCCTTTGTATTAGCTTTTTAAGCGCTAATGATAGAGACAAGCTTTTTTTGTTTTTTACCGTGTGAAAATCCCACATGGATGCTTTGCCGGACTCCTACCGACTAAAACCACACGATGCCTTACAACAGTCTATTGCCGGGAGTCCCGGGTAAACCCCTAGGAAGGATGTCCCAGGGTTCCAGGCAGACTTTGGCTGATCGCGAGTGGTCGCTTAAAACTATGCGCCAGACCTGACTAAACCCCGATAAGATCTTATAGGTGTTAGTTTCCGCGCACGCTTGAATTATGAAACGGACTTCTTGCCTTGTTTTTCCCGAACATCTGCCAAACAGGGTGTTTTAATAACTTTTGTGTTCCGATCGTTCAAAACTTCTGTATTTCTATACCTTGTTATTTTGTAGTTAGTACAATAAAGCATATATCTATCTATCTATCTATCTAGCTAGACCGTGACTACTTTCGGTCACTTGGTCATGAGCGCTCCGGACGCCAAGTATGAGGTACGTATAAACACAGGGTGTTCATCACCCTATCTGTATGCGGTGCGTGCGACGGTAGAACGTAGCCGTGGGCATCACATTAAAGAAGACCTCAGAGCACCAACCATAGCGGTAGAAGTCGCATATGGCGCCGAAATATCTTCTGTCGCAAAGGGACATGTCACCGTCTGCAAGTCGAGGATCATTGATATTACTCAAAGTTCGCCTTTCGAAACTAAAATAATAATAGATCAGGCTTGAAAAACCGCATTATACCAAACCGTTTTTCAGATAAAAATGGCTTATATATCATGTGCGTTAACTTATAATTCACTTCCACCGGTCGTATATAAGCGAATCGGAACAAAAAAACTTTATTGGTGTGTGGAACGACGCCTTAGGGCGACATTGATCGCGGAGCGGGTATCCTATGTAATGTGTGGGCTACAAACCATAAGCGGAAGCGGGTAATGAAAACTAGCAATGTGAAATCACAACACAACACACGGTTCTGCGCCTTCCGCATCCAGTCAGTCCCTGCGACCTTTTTAACCGACTTCAAAAAAAGGAGGAGGTTCTCAATTCGTCTGTATTGAAAAGCTATGGGCTTTCAGAAAGAGGAGAAGAGAGAAATAATACTATAGAATTTAGAACATGAAAATCAATAATTTATTTAAATTAAGCACTTGGGGGTCGTGGGTGTGGTAACTTCAGGCAGCAAGGATTTTAGCGATTCCCGAAGGATTTCGCAGGGTTTCGACTTATCTTAGTATTGGTCTTCCTGTAGAATGCTGTAGTTGTTGATGTAGCCGTGCCGTTCACAACTTCGTCTGGCACGGTGTTTTCAACCCGGAGAGTAAAATCTTTCCCGTAGCCTGGGTGAACCTCTGGAACCCGTAGGGCGGACGTTCCTGCTTGGAACCCGAAGGTGGTTCTTTGGATACCGTAGGGTGGACGTTCCTGCTTGGAACCCGCAGGGTGGACCCTGGAATGTTCCAGATGACGGTTTAGCCGGAACCCTTTTTCCCGCCTATTGCTAAGACAGCCGATCCCTGTTAATCATTTCAGGAATCGGGTGCCTTACAATGTTTGCTTATACTCTAATTTTACAGAGACATTTTTTCACACCCCCGCAACTACCTTCCTAAAAGAGGGTTGACCAACAGCCGTTAATTTTCACTGTTTTAAAATCTAGATTACATTATAATTAATTTAACTCACCCAATGATGGGGTAATTGACGCTTGCAGCTAAATCACTGTTTACTCAGGGAGTATTTCGCTCCCTATAACTTATCTTTATTTCGATTAAATATATTTACTGACACACATACGCCTTCGCGACGAGTATATTTTAATTTTTCGAATAATGGTGCTTTGAAATTCGCGCGCGGTCGTATTTATATCTTTGTACAGCGCCTCTAGCGGCAATTCGGGTCCCTACGTCTGACGTCACTTGGTAACGTCAGAGCTGTGTAGATGAGACTCGTTGTCGGCAGATGGCGCTTTCATTTATTTTCATTAAATTTCAATTTTAATACTTTAATATTAATCAATATCTGCACCCGTTGTTCCACAACGTTACAGTATGTTTTTTTTTATGTATGTTAAGCGATATTTCCGTCAATTAAAGACGGATTTCAAATTTTTTTTTTGTTGAATAGGGTTTACTTCTGAGGTGGTACCATTTTCACCAAGTCAGGATCTGATGATGGGGTCCAGGAGAAAACGAGGGCAACCACCGAAAATTGTAGGGACAACTAGTGCGCTTGTAGACTTTTTAATTAAGTGCTTTAATGTTCTACATTATAATGAAGGTCTGGAGTCGATCTGATGATAGAGTCGAAAAACAGTCGAGGGCATTCCTTAACGATTTACAGCAGCTACCTTGAGTTTAAGCTTGATTGATTTGTATTGATGAGAACTTTCACCTAGATAGATAGATTTTCGGTTCACCCGTCACTTAAAATAATGAAAAAAAAAATATTAATAAAAAATAAAACCGACTTCAAACAAATCCTGAAAAATAAAATGTACTTAGCATAAAGTAATATGTATTTTGATTTATCAGATTTATAATAGTATTACATACAGATCGGCAACTCCCCGTCTCCCACCGAGTAAGCTTTCCCATCCCCCCAACAAAGTTGATGCGTCTATTGCCGTGTTAGTACTTGAGAGAGTGTCACTGTGTTGCATTAAGTATTACTACCTACGTACTTTGTGCTATTGATTTGGTTTAATTTGTGCTTAGCCGAGGGTAGATTTGAAAAAAAACTACCTACATACTTACATGAGGTTGCGTTCTGTTCCTTATTATTTTGTTTCCATAGCTAGTGTCCCTTGTATACTTACACACACAATCAAGCTTGATTCAAGCATTCACATTACGTGTATAATTAGTGTAGTTCAAAACGAACATTTTTGTATGGAGTTTACGCCCTGTATAGAAACACAAAATTTCTAATACGTGAAAAAAATCTTATTTTCGTTTACTAGAAAACAATATTACTTATTTCAAAATTAAGCTCACAATATTTTTATTGGCATCAATCGCTCGTCACTTGCGCCACCCGCTAGATATGCGAATAAACCCCTATCTAAAATCGTTTCGAAATAAAACTCGCATAGAGATCTCCTACAGGAATTAGCCCCTGCCTGATCTACCCACAACTAATAAATTGCTAAATAATAAAGGTCCTTCCCTTTTCTGAAGCGGGTTAGCAGAGAGAAATTTTGTACATTTTTTGCAACGAGGGTTTTTGGGTCAAAATATATTAGCTTACTCTTTATTAATTTGGTCTACTACATGTTAGCTATTTCGTTAGATATATAGTATTTTCTTCATAGGATATGCTTATTTATCATCTTCATCTATACTAATATTATGAAGAGGAAAGATTTGTTTTTTTGTTTGTTTGTTTGTATGTAACGAAAAGGCTCCGAAACTACTGGACCGATTTAAAAAAATCATTCACTGTTGGGCAGCTACACTCTTTGCGGTGAACATAGGCTATATTTTATTCCCGTATTCCCACGGGAACGGGAACTACGCGGGTGAAACCGCGTGACGTCCGCTAGTCATACATATAAGCGTTAGAAAAAACTTTTTGTCGTACTAATTCGGATAGAAAATAACGTATTTCTTTTTACGCTGAACCATCTTTGTTTTTAACGTGAGGAAAATCCTTCATGGATACTATGCCGGACTCTAACTAAAAACCACACGTTCCCTACCTACTGCCTTCGGTTGGGAGCCCCGGGTAAGCCCAGGATATCCCCAATATTAAACCAAAATTAAGGTTATAAAATCTAGCGTCAAGGTATTTCACTGAGGGATTTATGACGTAAACGTAACCAACTCTGATCTCATTTAAGAAAACCCAGCAATTGTTATAATTTACTAGATGGCGCTCAATATTTGTATTTTCACGTGGATTTTTTTTTCCGTTCACGCTTCCCATGGATATACAAAATAAAAGGTATATGTTTTATTTCTGAATTTATCTCTGTAGGAACCAATTTTAGGTCAGTAATTTTCAGCCATTAGAGCGTGAAAAAGTAACAAAATATTAGACTTAACATCCAGACATCTAAACATCCAAAAATCTTCACAAACTTTCGCATTTATAATATCTAAGTTTGTGAGGATATGTTTACCGTAGCTAAGCATATCCGCACGAAACTTTGACCTTTATAATATTACGAGTTAAACATGGTAGGATATTTTAACTGAAAATCTTTTAACGTTTTTGGTTTAAGGTAAACGCAAAATTGTGGTGCTGGCGGAGACTGCTGCGAATTCCTTGGCAAAAAATTAGAACTAATATCTCAATTTTGGAAGAACTGAAATTTAAGCAGAGATTATCATCGACTGTGCAATTACGAATCCTCAAATATTTCGGACACGTTGTTCGAAACGAACACTCAATGGAGAGACTCGTCGTCCAAGGACACGTGCAGGGCAAAAGGTCTTGCGTCCGGTCGCCTACACGTTGGACAGACCTAGTGAGGACCAAGACTCAAACCACCATAATCCAGAGTTCACGAGACGCTGAAGACCGGCACAAGTGGCGACGCATCGCAAAGGCAACTCTGGCCAATGAAAATACAGCATCATCAACCACGACCACTCTGCCAAGAGTGAACGACTAAGAAGGACATAACGCACATACTAATCTATTCTTTTTAGCATAATTAATTTGCTATGGGTTATTATAACGCAGAAATATTCCTGAAAGCCGGGTCAACTTTTCTAAAGCATTACATAACTTATAAAATTACTGAAACAAAAAAAAACAGCCGAAAGGGTACACTAATGATTCGTATTTCGCAAACGGTTCTAATGTGTGCCTTCGGACATATTTAAAACACAAAGTTTCTCCCCCCTAAACCCCTCATTTCGGTAGTTAGAACGCGCATCCCTGCGAACCCCTCGACAGGGGTAGAGAACGGTAAAAATACCGTAGTTTTAGCTAATCTGTCGGCTCTCACATTTTTAAACTCGGCAGTGGGTGGTTTTAGGCATTTTAACACTGTACAAAAATGTTGGGGGGTCGGAAATGGGTGGTGTATGTGGAATTGGACTTATGTGGGAATCTATTTATGTGATGTTACCCCCCCTGTTAATATTGGTTGGCATGGTAACGAGTAGATTACTGCATCCACTCGATTTTTCGTCGGTTTTTCTGTTGTAATCAAATGAGGTGCGAGTCGTGTGTGTGGGGGGTTCGCGGGTGGTTTTTATGTTGAGAGGGGGTTGTGGGGGTGACACGCGTGTACTCAATTATCCGCAGTGAATCAATAGCGGCGAGATGAGGGTAGTTCTGATGGTTGTGACGGTACTAATGTCTTTTCATCTGTTTAATTTTTTTTTTCCGTATATTTCGTGCGCTCCCCTCGACGGGGTGACCTATTTTCTCAGTGTTGACACAAGCGATTTGATATTACATGGATGGTATTATGAAAATGTATTATCTTGACAAATGAGTAGATTGATATCTGTACTATAATTTTAATGGTAAAAAACATTGTGAATAATAATTACATAATACTAGAACACGAGTAGAAATTTTTTATTAGTAACTGTTTGTATTTCTACCTGTTTGTTTGTTAATAACGTTAAAATAGTTGGATGGACTTTAAGAATCCTTATTACAAATAGTTCTACGTGCTGAAGATGAATATAGAAATCCGCCAGGTAGCACCAACGAGTAAATAATACTTTTGTAAGTTTCTGTGCGTACCATATCACCAAACGCGCAGAACCGCGAGCTGGTTATTAACAGTTTGCGGAATAGTAGTACCAAAGATAATATAATAGTATTTACATACAGATCGGCAACTCCCTGTCGCGCCACAGTTGTCAGTAGAGTTGACGGACGTGTTGACGGGACATTTGCTTAGAATTATTAGTCACACGCAGACATTCAAGCTGGAGTTTCCGCCCTGTGGTAGTACGAAGGGTTATCAAAAAGTAATAATATGGTATTTCTAAAAAAATATAAAAAAAACATATTTCATATTCTTCATCTCGTAGGGTTTATTTTGAGGGTTCCGTACCCAAAGGGTAACAACGGGACCCTATTCATGAAACTCCGGCTGTCTGTCTGTCTATCTGACTGTCCGTATGTCTGTCCGTCACGTTGCTGTATCTCAGAAACCGTATATATAGCTAGAGAGCTGAAATTTTTACAGAGGATGTATTTCTGTTGCCGCTGTGACAACAAATACTAAAATCAGAAAAAAATGGGGGTTTAGGGGGGCTCTCTTCCCGTGTTTTGGTACGGAATCCTTTTTTTTATAGCACTTAAGTGGCAGACAAGCATACGGCCCCACCAGATGTACCGGTGATCACCGCAGCCTATGCAAGTTTGCAACACCAGAGACGCCACGAACGCGCTGCCGTCCCTGTAAAAACCTTCTAAGACCCCCTTTTGAAGAACTGCATACTGGTAGGCGTTTGGGAAAACCGAGGCAGGGAGATCATTCCACAACCTAAGAGTAAGCGGAAGAAAGCCTCTATCAGCTCTTACTGTGCTCGAGCGCTCAAGACGCAACGTGTGAGGATGAACACTCATTTAAAAATAACTGAACTGAGCATGTGTGACTGATTTACGAATAATCTATCTGCTGATAGTAATAGATTTTGATGAATTCTCGCCTGAACTGTCCTAAAATTATACTAAGATAGGTATAATGAGCAAAGATTAGCCTTTGTAATCGATTAAACTGAAATGGCTTTTAGAAATTATTTCGCTTTAAAAAGTTAACTGAAACTGTAAAGCGAAATGTTGGCGTAATCTATGCCTCTGCCTACCTCTTCGGGTATAAAGACGTGATTATATATATGTATATATGTATGTAAAAAAGTTAAATTATTTTGAACTGGCATTGACAACGTATTATCACGCCACTTCCTTAAGGGAGCTTAGCATGAATAATAATTGTTAAAAAAATATAGCATATTTACCAAAAAAAGGCAGCAGTAAGTTAATACTGGCAAGTATGTGGTTGATGGGTGTTACGTTCGTAATTCGTTCGACAAGCGAAGCCGTGGGGCACAGCTAGCACACATTTATTATTGCTACACGACATCTATGAAAATTTCCCAGAACTTATTATGCTGGAACGAGAACAATATTTCCCGTTAGCAACTTACTCCACCCTCTTTTATTTCAGTTTTCCTAGTTGATATACCCTTCACTAGATGGCGTGATTATACATCGGCGTCTTTTGTTAGTCATTAGAACACAAATATTTTTATTAAATCCATATAGTCACGCCTTTATTCCCAAAGGGCAGTCAGAAGAATAGTATTATTTTTAACGTGAAGGAAAATTCACATGGATGCTATGCTGGACTCCTACCGACTAAAATAACTCACGTATTCTGCCTAACAGCCTGCGGTTAAGCCCTCGGAAGAATACCCCAGGACTCCCTACAGGTATCCCACACCTTTGGGGTTTTTTCGGGTGTTATCACGTTTCTTAGGGGAGTGGGGCTTAGTTTGTACATGAATCCCTCTCGTTACGCTGTAATCTAGGGCCTTTGTAACGAAAAATACATACTTACATACATATCGTCACGTCTTTATCACCAAAGGGGTAGTCAGAGGCATAGTATACGCCCACATTTCACCTAACAATTTTATGTACCACGTTATTGGTGGTGATCCTATTGCCGTGTTGAGGCGCAACTCATTTAAATTTTTTCAAGCCACTAGGATGACTTTGAGTTAAACATTATCACAGCGCGGAAACTCCATACAAATGATTTGTTTTCAATTCTGTCATCGTACAGAGCTTGCATGTGTGCGTGTGACCAATAAGACTAAGCAAATGTGTCCTCACGACACGTGCCAAGCACCTAAAACCTGCATATATCTGTTTGATACGGCAAAGCACACGAAACACGCCTTCTCCTGACAAGAAAAGAAATAATGTCTTGTCACAAAGTGAAAATTGTGAGCTATTTTCAGCGCCATCTAGTAGACTTTTCCAGGACTATTACTTCCTAACTGCTGCTTGAAGTGGAACCATAGATGATTAAGAGAAGCGAAAAATTCTAAATCTATGGGACTGAAACATCCTTGTTTTGTTCAAAGTTGCTTGGAGTCTTAGGCTGCGTGCAGACCATATTATTATTATTATTATTTATTATTTGTTTATTATTTATTTATTTCAACATACAATTAATATTAGTTTCGGTTAATTTCGTCGGATGATAAAAATCTATATTTTTATTATTTTTGCTTGTAATTGATAATATCGTTAACGACTGTCACAGGTTAGTATCGGTTGTTTCCTATTGCATGGCTACATGCTACGTAGGAAATAAACACTACCATACCTGCTCTTATTTAGGATTGATGAAGCAGTCTTTCAAGAATCCTAGGACATCCTTCCTAAGGTTTACCCAGGACTTCCTGCCGTGGGCAGTTGTGGCGCACCGAGGGGTTTAGTCGGTAAGACTCCGGCATAGCATCCATGAGGTATTACCACACGTAAAAAAATATATGTAGCGTAGGAAAATATCCACCACAATACTGTCAGTATACGGTGATGCGACAATGATATAAAAATTATCAACACTGAAAAATGGCACCAAAAAAGTCAGGCAATTGCCTTACTTTTCATACATGCTACCATAGATAATTTCATAGAAATTCTTTTTTTGAATGTAAAAAAGATCTGCTGTTTTTGAAAGCCATGATGTTCGTGCATAACGTGTCTAATAATAATACGTCGTTGGGATGCGACGAATATGTAGCACAGGAAAATATCCATAACAATCCATAGATTTAGAATTTTTCGCTACTCTCAATAGATATACAAAGCGTGCGAGCGAGACCTCATTATCCATAGCACTTAGCTCGAGAGGAAAAGAGAAAGCAAATTGTGTACTCATATGTCAGTATTTTGAATCGCTGAGCCCGCTGGGATCCTATGGCGGCTCTATGTTATTCATAATATCCAATAATCTGTAGTGATCTTACGATTAAAATAGAAAATTTTATATTTTCAACAAAATTGTCGTGTTTAGTGTGTGAATAGGATATTACAAAACGCAATTATACGAAGAAAGACTCGTTTAACAGGTCATTTGTGACTTCGTTCATTCCATTTTTGACGTACATATTTTGCCAAATTGGATGTAAAATTTCACTGAAAGTTCAACTCATAACGTAGATTATGCATTTTCCTTCATACATAACACAATATTTAATGTGTAAATGCATTTTTGGAGGATATATAAGGCAGAAATAGAAAGGGCTGTTTACAGTAAAATAGTCATGGGTAGGTATCGATAAGGATGTCGATAGTTCATTATAGTGACATTGCTACAAACAAACTTATCTGGATTTAATTCACTATAAATATGATTGATTTTTACTCGAACTGTGTTATTTAACCTGTTTTTAGGGTTTTGTGCCTATTTTAATATAATATTTCCAAAATTTGTGATCCATTTTGAGTTGAATTTTTATAATTTTACTTCACTTAAGGTACTCCACGCCACACCGGGATGTTTGCTGTACAAGGCGCAGATTAGCCTCTGCGTCGAATACTGTTCTCACCTTTGGGATGACTGTGCGAGGTACTTACTGGACGCGCTTGGCGCTATGCAGAGACGTGTTATCCGATTTCAATTATAGGTTGTCCTAAGATGACGGTAAGCCTCGAGCCGTTAGCGCAGCAAAGAACCATAGCGTCCTTGGCTGCTTTCTACTGAATGTATCACGGCGAATGTTCTGAAGAGCTCTTCAACCTGATCCCACCATCTCCTTTCCGATTCCGAACAACACGTCGGGCAGAGGTGCCACTCATATATAGCGGAGAGAATCTTCGCCAGAACTGAGCGTTTCAAAAGATCGTTCCTCTGTCGAACTACAAAATCCTGGCACGACCTGCCCGCACATGTGTTTCCCTCATTTTACAATCCCGGGTTCTACAAGCGGAGCGTGAAGAGGCACATCATAGGGTCGCCAACTTGAGGACTACTGTCAGAAGTTTTGTGTGCTGTAAGCATGGCCCCCATTCGCTAGATGTGCTACGGCTTTCCAGTAGTTTCCATCAGTGGCGACGTCAATTTGGCGAGGTTAATATATTTAAAAAAATCTACGAGTAATATCTTTTATTGTTACTAGGGTTCAATAATAAATGAGTTTCTAGGTTTCGTATTACGATAAGAGTTGTATTTTTAGTAAAATTTCAAATTTAATTGGCAAAATATATATGTACGGCAACAATGCAATGTACGATGCCATAAATTACATGTTAAAAGTGTATTTTCACATTCACACACTGAATCAAAATTCGTAAAATCACTACAGAATTTCTAATATTACAAGTTACCCCATATAATCCCATTTTTACTTTTTCATAGTCGATTACATTCAAATTAACAATTTATTCCCCAAAACAAGAAGTTGGAGATGAAACTTCTAAGCACTTTGTGTGCTTAGAAGTTTCATTTCCATTCCATCCATTTATACAGATACTTTTATCGATAACATAGGTGTGACCATTCAACAACACTATTTAACCCACACATAGATCTTTCATTTTTGGTCTCGTCTTCAGTTTGACACTGTTCATCTTGTACATTCTAAATCTATGTAACAATCCTGTCAGTTTACGTGTGAAGCTACGTAGCACGACCACGGATGATTATCTTAATTTTCATGTAGTACAAATTCATGAAAAGAAGTTTACTTTATTGTACTATACAATAAAAGATATGTACTATGATATTTTCGGTGATATAACGTACATGCTCTGTAGTACCTTTCTAGCACGACCACTACACATTTTGAATAGTTTTATCAACTTCATACAGATAAATTGCAGCGGTGGTTAACTTGTTTCAAAACGTTTTACTTTTTAAGTAATAATCAATGTCACAATGTTACGCCATTACTATTTCATTTTCATGAATTTGTATTACATGAAAATTAAGATAATCATCCGTGGTCGTGCTACGTAGCATCACACCAGTTTCCGAGGATGCGACGAATATGTAGCACAGGAAAATATTCATCACAATACTGTCAGTATACGGAAATGCTACAGGCCGTACCTACCTAAGCTCAGGCTCTCGTTTTTTATACCACTAAGGTGGCAAACAAGCATACTGTCTATTTGATAGTCACCGTAGCTTATGGACGTCTGTAACACCACGAGATACATTCCCTATGATGGAAATTTAGGATTGTTCATTCCATAAGTGCCATGGATGAGCCTATTACTGTTTTTTTGGGCTGTTTTAGTTTATAATAAATCTTTTGTGAATCTCATAATAACAAAGTTTAGGTAAATAAACATAATGTCTCAAGAGTCTGGGTGTTTCTATGTATAATATGTATGTATTTAAAAAGTATATAAATATTTAATATCCGTGATCTGATACCCAAAACACAAGCAGGTTATTCCTAGCTTACTTTGGGATCAGATAGCGTTGTGTGAAATGTCCGTGAATATTTATTTTTATTTATTTTATAATAGGCTATGGACTTTATAATTTGGGTTATGTGGGGTGACAACGAGGATTCATTGCATTTGAACATGAAAAACTATCATAACATTGTGGGAAATTTATTAAAACCAACAAAATTACTCCGCAATAATAAATTTATTTTATAAAAGTAACTCATAATTAAACATTAAATTTATCAATGCGAACTAAATTAATATTTACGTACAGTAATAATTCTTATATCTATCTACATTTAATTTTTAATAGCTTAGCTCTTGAACTAACCTACTTATAAAATAATACTGTTCGTTTAAATTATTAATAACTATTAATAAATTCACAAATAATAATAAATTCACAATATTAATAAATTCACAAATAATGTTTTGCCAAAGTTTTAATGAAAATTATCAATGATGCTGTTGCATTATATTATAAAACAGTGCAGGTATTTTTAATGAACGGAAACAGCCAAAAAAACCGTTAGAAATAATAATGTAAAGAAATTTTGATTCTTTTTTAGTAATAATACTCTATATGGAACAAAAACTATTTGAAAAATTACTAATTACATATGCAAACTAAGCTGTAAGGTGGAAAAATTAGTTATCGGACAGGACTTGGACCCACGGCTTCTGGCATACCGCGCAAGACGCTTAGCCGCCCGCTCTCGAAACCGTACTTGAAACTCTTTTCCCGTCAAGCATCCAGCAAGTTTAAATACATAAGATAAACCAGTACTACCCGTTCGCTCTAACTTTGCCGCAGGCGTATATACCCGATTTTTTAATTAGACGAAGTAAATTGACAGTAGCTAATGTCACTTCGTCATAGGAAATACGGAACATTGTATGAAGAAGTGACATTAGTTGCTGTCAATTTACTTCGTCTAATTAAAAATTCGACTTTAGTATGGAGCCGAGCGGCAAACTTAGAGCGAACGAGCAGTACCTCTAAAGGTACTATGCGTTATTTTTGACTTATTTTAACTCATTAAAACGATGGCAAAGAATTAAATGATTGCTAGTCTGGCACGCGGTTCATAGATTTTATTCTCAGATTTTCGGTTTGTATACCTATTTTTAAAATACTACATGTACTTAATATCATGCATAACTTATCGGAAAATGTATTGAAACTATCTTTTATAGGTTTTTTTAAAGGTCTTATCAATTTTTCACAAAAAGAAAGAAAGTCAAATTGTTTTGAATACACTATTAATTTTATTTACTGTTGTCGCAACCTCTAATGTACAAATAAAAAAGAAAATAATAAATTCACAAAACTTTTGCATATTTTTTGAAAATAAGAAAAATATAATAATATACTTAAAAAACTTAGTTATCAAATATAATTAGGGTATAATTATTTTGCGTCGCGTACGCTTATTCTGAACTGAGCGATATAAATTGACTTCCTTTACAAATATACAACTAATAATATTCCAATAGAACTCTTTGTCTTGTAGCTTAGCTTGGCACGAATAGGTTTCGTTTGTCTCTCGGACGGCTCAAAAGCTGAAAGTTTCTTCATAATTAAAGTATCTGTCAAATTACAATGCATCTTTATCCCCGAAGGGGTAGGCTGAGGTAGGATACGCCGAAATTACACCTTTTCTATACTAATATTATAAAGAGAAAATATTAGAATGTTTGTTTGTTTGCAACGAATAGGCTTAGAAACTGCTGAACCAATTTGAAAAATTGTTTCACTGTTGGAAAGCTACACTATTCCGGGTGACATAGGCTATATTTTATTCCCGTATTCCCACGGGAACGGGAACTACGCGGGTCAAACTGCGTTACGTCCGCTAGTTAGTTTATATGTGTGTAAAGGTGCTGAGCCTTACTGCCGGGTTAAAATGAACTGGCGTAAGTAGTGACAAGTTGCCCGCCCATAAGGCCTTCTAAATGTTGCGTAAATCTTTGAAATAGTCAAATAATTAGCAGAGAGTGTCAATTGGTACACTGTTATCTTATTTTTAATTTGGTAGGATTCTGTTATACTTCTAAAGATTTGATCATTCAAAAAAGTTAGATATTTTGACAGATACCTCTCGGACATTAACATACTTACTGTTTTCAAAAAAATTGTATCACACTTTGAAAAAAAATTAAAACGAAACTGAGCGAATCATATACTTTGACATAAACATAATAACTATCTATTAAACTCTATACTTAACATAAACTTTATTAGTTACGAATGTCGATCTCAATTCCTTATCTTACAAATAATTTTAACAATAATTATTATTATCTTAATCTATCTAGTAGCGAAATTGGTGTAAATTACGAAACAGAATATTGACAGGATTATGTTTTAAACATTGACCTACAAATGATGACTAAACAAAGATCGAAAAAAATGATCCACAACCAAAATGAAAACGTTTTGTCTATTTTTCCCTTTCAACTCATGAATAGTTGGCGCCCAACGGCCCAACGTGGGAACACACTGAGGGTGGTATTATTTCATATATTTTGTGCGAGTGATTAACAAACATCCACACCCTCATAACTCAAAACATTAATCAATGAGCATTATATTAACATACAGGATTAAAATTTTAACATTCAGATGTCAAAAATTATAATTTAAAAATATTATGAAAATTCAAGATTGCGTAAAACTTGGAACGACCTGCCCGCACACGTGTTTCCCTCATCTTACAATCCCGGGTTCTTTAAGAGGAGCGTGAAGAGGCCCATCACAGGGCCGCCAACTTGAGGTCCACTGTCAAAAGTGGTCCCCAATCGCTAGATGCGCCACGGCTTTCCATCAGGCTGGTGGCGACGTCAATTTGGCGTGCTGAATAGAAAAAAAAAATATTACAGGCATATAATATGCCGCTGCCTATAAAACAATATAAAAGGCGTGCTCATATGTATGTAAAATGACAGGGAGACAATTTAATGCCACAATTCTGCCAATAATCTGATCGATTTCCTTAAACTACACTTAATACTATTTTGGCCACAAAATTGAAAAACAAACACATACAAGTTAAATAACAATATCGTAACTATGTATGTCGGTTAAAAGAGCTTTGACTGGTTACCTACTACCCCTTTTCTCTAGGTTTACGGGTCGCCTCCCATACAACTCAAATTAGAGATAGTACAGATGGAAACCTAGGTACATACTAAATTCGCTGAGGCTACGCACACATAGACAACTCATTCCCAGACACGATGTCAGGCGATCTTAACCGAAATTTCGATACTCATTTGTGCGCGAGTGTGTGTAGCAGAGGGTAGGTGTGAAATAAAAGTACATACATGAGTTTTATATTTGTACTATCTCTAATTTGTGCATACAATGCCTCTACACCAACTTCTACGCCAGCTGCAAACTTAGAGCGAACGGAATAATACTAATACTCGTAATGGTGAATCAACTTATGCTGAACGATTGCCGATTATTATTATTGTTACTTTTAAGCCCCAATAGCCAGTTTTTTTGCATTACAAATTTGTCATGTATCTGGATAGGTTTTTCTTGCATGACTGTGCATAGGAGCCTATCTAAAAAGTGTATCGATTTTGATACACTTATTTAAAAACCGATCAGAAGTTTAAAAATTATGTTAACTTAGTGCTTTTTTGAAGAAGGGATCTTACTAATTTTTACTAGTTTATGCCGGTTCCAAAACGTGTAGCGATTGGAATATTGTAGTCACAAAAAGTCTATGAAATACTTCACCATTTACATTTTTCCCCGGACTCATTAAGAATATTTTTTTCTTACGTTCTTAACACCGCCGGGATATTTACAAAATTAATTTCTCCTTTAATGTTCTTTATTACGTATTTTTTCTTCTTGCCACCGTTACTTCTAATACTTTCTTCAATTTCATAATCACCATAACAGTTTTTTTTAACTTTTCTATAATGAGTCCAATTTCATACTAAGTACTCCATGTATGTATCTAATTACCATAAAGAGTTTTTCTCTATGCGTACCTATTTATATACACACACACAGTTTAGTTAAAAGATTTTAAACATAACTATTTTTTCATGCCTGCTACATTGTTACAATAATGCAATAATCTTTAACAAGACAATAAGGTCACAATTATTTAAAGAATTTATTCAAAATTGTTGAATTGTATAAAGTTGTATTTAATTGTGTAGGTTACCTAAATATTTTACATTGTAAGGAACACTACTTATGCTATTTATGTAAAACTCGAACTTAAAAAAAATCCGTGTTCGGACTGAAGGCCTTTTCAAAGCCTTAAATAAAAAAATCAAAACATCACTTAGGTCATTGAGAAACTAAAGTACAATAATTTTACATTTACCGAAAATTTTACATAGGTACTTGCGTTTTTGGCATACAACACAGTTCCATCCCCATTATTGTCTAATCTTTCTTCCCATGCTGTAAATTTATTAATCTTTAGATTACCAAGCTCATTTCTAAAGTATATTCCTCTATCACTGTGATTCCCAATGTTGCGGTCACCTAACAATTTTCTTTAGGTATTCTTTAAAGCGACCACACTCTGATGTCTCAGTTAGTACGGATTTTGACCCAGTCTGTTGAAGGTTGTAGTCAGCGTATCGTCCTATCCTTTAGGGCCACTCAGTATTAGCTTGCAACCCACCAGTGGGTCCCATAGTTTTGAAAGGCTGCTATCGCATTTTCAATCGTAATTTTATCTTTCTTTTACATTCCTTTCATCCTCAAAACTATTAACAATCTAAATATCCCAGTTTCATCTAAGTTATAGAACGACCTAGTCAGCGAAAAATAAAAATGTTAAGATTTAAGATTAAATTACAGATTCTGGTTCGAAAATGTGACTGGAAGCTTAGGACTAATTTACAGTACTGCCAGATAAAGTTTGGACATCGGAAAGAAACGTGTTGTCGTCGTAATTTCGACTTTATGTCTATGAATTAAATGTCTGTTTTGTTTCGACAGCAATCAGACTATGCCCAAATTTTATGAGGTTTTACAGTAATAAATTCAATTAGATGATACATAAACTTTATATGGTTGTACTGTAATAAAGTTTACAAAAAATATTTACGTACTTACCTAGTTTGCTGTTCAGTGGGAGATATTAGATGGTTTCACTAAAAATGGAATAATACTATATGTCATTTTGTAGTCTTAGTCTGTAGCGAAACAGATACTGAGCCCAAATATGTTAGATTGACAGATGTTACTGTCGAAAGGAAAAACAAGAAACGACAGTAACATTAATATCACTGACATCGACAGTATCACTTTCGAAACAAGAATTCACGTATCTCATTTCCATTGACTCCCATTGAATCTAATGTAACATAACTATGTACACCAAAATGAATATAAAATTAACTCGTACCATCGCTTTTGGTAGACTCAGTCTCTTCCGTGATAGTAATCAATGGAGGAGCGTCATATATTCCATCACCTGGTGACGTCTCGTTCATCAACTTTTCAAACTTTGGTGATCCTGGAGGTATGATCTCTCGAACTGATTCATACATATCTGTTTTTATGATGGGTAAAGAGCCTCTTTTAATTTTCAGAACCTCTTTGCTTGGATACTCATCTTCAGTAATTGTTTGCATTGGTACCCGTTCTATTTCATCTTCTAACCGTACAGGAAGACTATCAGCTCGATTAAAAGGTTTTGTATTTTCAGTTTTTTCTATGACTATTGGAGGAACTGCAACACCATTTTCCATTTTTTTCTGATCATGAAGATGTTGTAAGCTGTATTCTCTCGCTTGAACATCAGATAGCAATGGCCCGTCTGTAGATCCTTCAATACAGTAGCCAGGTCCTTGTAAACCATCATTACCTATTATTGAATCTTGTTTGAAGATCGCGGCTGTGACTACAGGCTTATCAGGATCGGTTGGAGTTTTACTTATCAAAGGTTCTTGAGAATTATCGTTGGTGATACCTTCACGTCCGTTAGTATATGGGACGTCATAGCCAGCGTACACTGGATAACCAAAGGGTCCTTGTTCGTATCCCAATTGACTGCTATATGAGTAACTTATATTATGTGAACCAACTGATGACATACTCAAATCTGAAATAGATAGGCCAGTACTCGATAAGGCTAGAACTTTAGGTTCAAACGTAGTACTGCTATCATCGTCAACCTTCTTTTCTACTTCTTCAGGGTCACGATGTATAAGAGCCTGATTGGTTGAGATTTGAGGATCTTGGGGAGGTGAGTTGGTGATAGTCTTAGTGGGTCTGTAGGCAGTCGACTGTTGTACTTCCACAACGAAGATTCCTTCGTTATCTGGTGAATATTTCATTTTGGTTTCACGACCGTTTTTGGTGATATCCTGGAAAACAAAAGTGAATATAGTTAGGCTGAGTGTATATTTAAGGCCGCGAGTCATACGGCAGGCAGGGCAGATGCGACGTCGGTGTGATGATGGTATTCGTTTATTATGGAAACAGTCTGAACAACGAAGCCGCACATATGATAAACAGATATGATTATGATCAAACCCGGTTATCTTGGCACGTAAGTAGGTAAGTTAATAATCTGCTTTTGCTGTCGATTCCTCCCTGCCCAATGCTTTGGTCCGACGAGGCGTTAAATATCAGTAGGATAAGCTATATGATAATTATTATTCTGATCTGATGCTGGGGTTTATTATTGTAGCTGCTAAGAGCTGCTGTGGTCTAGGTTTTTACATTGGGGATTGCTTGAGCCAAATTTTACCTCTTCAATGGGCGTTAGTAACAGAGTCCTACCCGTTAGATGCATCAACTTTCAGGAGCAGAGTTTTGGACTTCAAAACTGTTGGGTAACTTACATTTCTCTCTTCAGTTTCCACTATCAGGTGATTATTCTTCAAGGTCATGGTGAATATGGATCCGTTTGCTGGAGTCACCTCGCCATCCCCGTCACCAGTTCCTCCACTTTCTTCCGTTGGAGATTTGAGCTGGAAAGAACAAGAAAAGGCTTTTGTTAAAATTGTGGTTCTGTCGATCATCCTCATTTTGGTAGAAAGTTACGACTCGTTTTATGGTAAGCCTTTTCCTTTCTTATTCAGATAACTGATACTTTTTTAGGGTTCCGTACCCAAAGGGTAAAAAACGGGACCCTATTCAATTCATGAGACTTCGCTGTGCGTCTGTTTGTCTGTCTAGCTCTCCGTCACGAGGCTGTATCTCAGGAACCGTGATAGCTAGAGAGCTGAAATTTTCACTGATGGGATATTTTTATTGCCGCTATATGAACAAGTACTAAAAAAAAGGGGATAAGAGGGGCATCCAAACAGCAAACACGATTTTTTGCCGTTTTTTGGTACGGAACCCTCTGTGTACGAGTCAGACTCGCATTTGGCCGCTATTTTTATTGTTTTATGGTTGATAGTTCTAATTATATGCATTCAACCGAACGAACTCTTGGACTTAAAACATTTATACAGCAATCGTGTTGATTTCAAGTTCGACACAACATTATTTCACAACCAAGTAAAGGTACAAGGTAATAATGCTTTATATAATATATCGCCCCCCTCCCTGCCATAATGGCCGTCGTAAAGAATAACACTGCCAGTGACAAAGAACTATCCTCGTCTTTTGGACTCCACTAATGACCTGCATTGACAAATCGTTCACCTTCGCCCACGTATAGAGCGTAAAGTACAAGCGATGGCGAAAGCGGACACTGAAATTGCTTGTCAAAGTCACCGACATTGTAAAATATTTTTATTATTTTATATTGTACCTACAGCTATTTCTTCGTCAACTAAACAAAATCATTGATAACAGTAATAAAATGAAAAAGAATTAAATGTAATAAAAACAAGGACTGCAGCGATGACACGGCGCTCCACACTCTGGTGGAGTGCACGGCGTGGGCACAACAGCGCCAGGTCCTCGTTGTGGGTCTGGGCGTGGACACTCTCTCGCTCGAGGCCATGGTGCGAGCCATGCTCTCCAGCGGGAGTAAGTGGGACTGCGCCGCCTCTTTCTGCGAGCAGGTCATGCTCGCGAAGGAGGCGGCGGGCCGGGTGCGGGAGAGAACTCTCCCACCTGAGTTCCGCAGTCGGCGCCCTGGGCGCCGCCGACGTGTCTTCGCCGAGGACTATCGGCCTCCATAACCGGGGGTCTGAGGACGGTGAGAGGGCCGCTCACCATCCTTACAGAAGCAGGCCCATGACGGCAGCGTGACGTGAGCAACTCACGCACGCCCCCCCTTAGAAGCGGGGTCACACCCGAAACCCCCCATAGACGCGGGATTGCACCCAAACCACCCCCTGGGCGAGGCCGCAGTGGCGGCCGTAGGTCTGTTGGGAGTCACGGGACATCCTTCCTGAGGGCTTACCCGGGCTCTCAACCATAGGCTGTTGGGCGTTACGTGACGTTTTTTAGTCGGTAAGAGTCCGGCATAGCATCCTACGAGGATTTTCCCTCACAATAAAAAAAAATGTAATAAAAACAAATACTATGTATTTATTTTCAACTAGCTGACCCGCGCAACTTCGTTTGCGCCACATAAGTGAGAGTATTACCTGTTCCCGTCGCATTTACTCCCGTCGCGTTGCGTTTACTCCCGTAGCGTCTCGTCGTTAATATTCAATACTACGTGAGAGAGAGAGAGAGAGACAGAGAGAAAGAGAGAAAAAGAGAGAAAGGTTTCTTGTCGTGTGTATTCCCGTCGCATTATTTTTAAGAACAATTGTGTTTATGAAAGAGGTATCCCGTGACATTATTGTAGAAAAAAATTGATTGTCATTTAAATGGTTATTGTGCACCAGGCACCAACCCAAAGACACATGCTATCGCGCAATTTTTTTCCAACTTTTTTATGATAAACAATTTTGTAGTACATATTTTTTACATAACTATAAATATTTACGCAGCCACGCAACGACGCCCTCAAAAGGAATAACTTTTCCCCCGTTTTTGAAACATTTACTATTACTGCTCCGCTCCTATTCGTTGTAGCGTGATGTTATTTAGCCTATGACACTCCACAATAACGTAGCTTTCTATTGGTGAAAGAATTTTTAAAATCGGTTCAGTAGATCCCGAGATTACCCCTTACAATTTAACAAACACACAAACTTTACTTCTTTATAATATTAGTATAGATTAACAAAATTTTAGGAACTAAGCATAACTTCAAAAATATTTACTTTGGTTAATGGAAACGAACTTTACCTACTTCAAAGCTTCACTACCATACAATTTAATATCTTTTATTTAAAACAATATACGCACACCCAGACTCCCGAGACCAACATTCATAGATTACACAATTTCTTGGATACGTTGAAAATCAAACCCACGACCTCGTAATCCGCCGTTACATATTACGACCTCTAGACCACTGAGACAGTCAGTCAGACAGATCAGTTAGAAAATGTCTAATCACGATATAAAATGAAAATTAGAATTGATTGCAAGGCAAATATGCTTTTCATTCTGCATAGCACAATCCCATTTTCCCGCGGAACTACTGGGAATAAATTTATTAGTATTTCATTTATAATTTGTTCCGCGGAACTGAATTATTGATGCTTTATTCCACGGGACTACTGGGAAAAAAAGTCTCACTAGTTCCGCCACGGAACTACTTCAACGGAACAACACGGAACTATGTTTTTAAACTCACACGACTTGCACAGTTTGAAATGTTTACGCGAAAAAGACCCGCAATCAATATAATGTGTAACACGGAACTACTTCCCAATATTTGCCTAAGTTTTCAAAATCGCTACAGTTCTTATTTTGCAACACACTACCAACCAAATTCAAAAGATCTCTAACGTGTCGTAAAAATCTTAATTTATCTTTAAATTTTCGAAGCATTTGGTGAATGGTAGGTCTAACAATATTGGTCCTTATTCATTTTATAATAGAATCCTGATGAAGGTATGCAAGATTAATGTACATATATTTTAAGCCTAATTGCGTTAGTCATAAGGAAGAAATTACTACATTAAACAATTTCGATTTGAATAAAAATCAAAAAAGTATTTCGAAATTTCTAATTTTGACAGACAGTGAAGCGTAGCCAGGTGTTACGAACCTTGCGGCATTCTTATAATAACCTTTTAATAGTAGCGATATTTTATTGTTGACTAGCTGTGCCCCCGGCTTCGCCCGGGATATACTTCGACAAACTTATATATCCATTTTATTTCATTACTGGTCTAAGGGTTTGTGCTGGGCGCTGATAGATGTCTAGATTACCCTGTGATTTTATTTATATAGATATTGATATAAAAATAATATCAATTACACTCAGTACGTATTAATTTTTAAGTA
Source organism: Miltochrista miniata (assembly GCA_933228765.1). Classification (NCBI taxonomy): domain Eukaryota; kingdom Metazoa; phylum Arthropoda; class Insecta; order Lepidoptera; family Erebidae; genus Miltochrista; species Miltochrista miniata. The sequence continues at coordinate 2,560,034 of OW121757.1, forward strand.
TCTATTTAATTCTTGACCCTTATTCTGGTAAAAACTAGTTGGTTTCTGAGAAAATTTCAAAAATGAGGAATCGTTGATCGATCGACGGACGTCCGAACCTACACATTCATTACATAAAAATAAATAAAATTGGAAAATATTATTTATATGATTATTACACATCTCTGCCTGCCTCTGTGGCGCAGTCGGTTGTGATACCGATTGTGGCGCTGGAGGTCGTGAGTTCGATTCCCACCGGAGACAAATATTTGTGTGACACATAAATGTTTGTCTCAAGAGTCTGGGTGTTTCTATGTATAATATATAGGTACTAGCTGATGCCCGCAGCTTCGCCCGCGATGGCGCTGTATGTGAAAAATGATTTTCCCGCTTTTCTGTTGAAAATTTTCCTGAATTTTCTTTGCTATAAACCTCACGGAGCCCGAGACCTTTCCAACAAATGCAAAACCGTGGAAATCGGTTCGTGCGTTCTGGAGTTATAGCGTCAGGAAGGAAAACCCGACTTTATTTTTATATAATAGATTTGAAAGTATATAAGTATTAATATCCGTGGTCTGATACCCATAACACAAGCAGGTTATTCCTAGCTTACTTTGGGATCAGATAGCGTTGTGTGGAATGTCCGTGAATATTTATTTAATATTTATTTATTTATTACACATATGTCAGCGTCAAAGTGAGGAAAATCATCTGGGTGTTGACACTGGTCAATATGAAGTCATATTATGTCAACTACGATAGCCTGATTTGAAATTCCTAGAAAAAGTATCGAGTACAATTATGTTTTGTTATCAGGTTTAGTCACTGTCGAAGCCAATTTATTGATGCCTGGCCCAAACAGATCAAAAACTTCAAAAAAAGGATAAGGTACTCAATTAAAACTGTTTTTAGGGTTCCGTAGCCAAATGGCAAAAACGGAACCCTTATAAATTCGTCACGTCTGTCTGTCTGTCCGTCCGTGTGTCACAGCCACTTTTCTCCGAAACTATAAGGCCTATGCCATTGAAACTTGGTAAGAACATGTATTCCGTGAACTGCATCCAGATTTTATATAAAACTAGAAAAAAAGCAGTTAATTTTGGGGGTCCCCATACTCAGAACTGAATATCAAATTTTTTTTTTCATCAAACCCATAGGTGTGTGGTATCCATAGATAGATCTTCAAAAATGCTATTGAGGTTTCTAACATCATTTTTTTCTCAAGCGAATAGTTTATACAAGAGACACTTCCAAAGTGGAAAAATGTGTGCCCCCCCCCCCCCTCTAACTTCAAACTAAGAGAATGATAAATCTAAAAAAAATATATGGATGTACATTGCCATAAAATCTACAAACGAAAATTAGTTTGAACGAGATCGAGTTGGTAGTTTTTTTTAATACGTCATAAACCGCAATTTTCGCCGAGAAAACGCACTACCACTGCGAACGTGTTAAAACATCAATGAAAGTTACAATGAACTACAAGAACTATACTTGCTGCTACGGAACCCTTCATGGGCGAGTTCAACTCGCACTTGCCCGGTTATTTTTCTTTAGATAGTGATTAAGCTTTACCATAAAAACATGTTTTACTTGATCTGCCTTTAATTCAAGATAGATAAGAGAAAAAGAAATTGTTCCTTATTATAGACTCTTTCGGTTGGTATCATAAAATACAGCATGTTTTTTTTTCACAACTCTCAGGTACCTATACCCGGCTCAAGCAGGTGATTTTTCAAAAATCTTTATATGCAGTTTTACTTACTTTTGAAACTTAAGGAATGTTTCCTTTCAGCAAAATCTGCTATTATCAATATTAAGGTTACTTTACCTCCAACTACCGTCTTTAAATTCCATCCTGTATGTGTATTTTTTTTGTGAACATTCACGCACAACATCATCTATTATACAACATATATTTCTAAATACATACATATTATACATAGAAAACACCCAAACTTCGAAACAAACATTTGTGGATCACACAAATATTTGGACCGACCCAGGAATCGAACCCAGGATCTCTAGCGTCGCAGACGGCGCCACTACCGACTACGCCACAGAGGCAGTCATTAAAATCAAATGCATCAAAGGGGCGCTATAAATTTTATGTATGAAACCCACCTTTTTATCAGCTACTAATTTATTATAATATGCAAATTATATGTATAAAGCAAATACCTACTAAATGAGCCCAAAACCTATTTGCATACAAATCCTCGGTATGAAATGAATCACATCTGTTTTGCATTTAATTTTGATTTATAAGCATAGCGTAATGAAGAAACGCTTATAGACCCACTAACTCGGTTATTCTGTACTTAAACGATCATTGAGTTAAGCTTCTTACGCTATGGACTGCCTTGAGATGGATGACCATTGTATAGCATTTCCATTTACGATCTTTTCCGTGATTCAGGAACCTGACCAAGCCGTTGGTCTCGATTGGTACTTACGTACGTAAACTTGTAAACCTGCAATATTGTTGGCATTTTACCAAATAAAATATTTTTTTCTTCTTTTTTTGATTAGTTCCGTTTACCAATACCGTGTTAGCTTAAGCCAAGTTTAATGCATAGGCCTTGAGCTTATCGGCTTGAAAATTTCTATATAGCAGCTAGCTACAACCTCCGCCTATTCATTTCAACAAGGCAATAGGCTAACTAGTACCTACCTACTATTAGCTAGCTACTAATGTAATGTATATTATGCCTCTGCCTACCTCTTTGGGGACAAAAGTGATGAATGTATGTAAAGATCTGATTCCGGTTCTTTACCGGCATTGGATCTTCTTGCGGATTTTACAACTGCAAAATATAAAAGCGGAATTGAACCCAATAATACCTCGACCGTTTTTGAACATTCGAAACTCCGATAATACTAAACATTCAATCTACAGATCTCACATTGCATACTTACAAGGAGGTCCTGACTACAAGTTCCATAGTAACCACGTGTAACGCATATTTCAGACAAAACAATTTTCTTTAACTAACAAAAACTACACAACCCAATCCTCACCTCTCCAAATCCTTAAAACAAACCGCAGTAACAAAAAAGCAGTCAAAAAAAAAACTACAAAAAGTGCTAAAAAACCTCACGCCCACCAAAGCCTAGGTCTTTAAAATCTTAGGTCTAACCCAGGTCATTGGCCGGTCGTCGCCCGCGCAATTCGGCGCACACTCTTTTTGTTTTTTTCTCACTCCCCCCTCTACCGGCGCAGACTCCGAATCGAGTTGCAGTTTTTAGATGCACCTACTCGACTCGTATGACTATCTAACGACCAGAATAATGAAAGGATTGGAGTGGTTGTATAATACAAAATGTTTTTGTTGAACTTAGATTTAATCAATGGATTTAATGGATACATTTTATAGCATTGATATGCAAAAACATAATGTATATTGTACATATTTATAGTCACACTTTTGTTCCCAAAAATAGGGAAAGGGGTAGGTATACGACGTGTATATGCCTTTCTCTATACATTTCACCGTCATCATTTCTTCCATGCCCTTTCGAAATAAACGCTGCATAGTTTATAAATAGTGGTTATCATTGGAGAGATGCATCTTCACCTATTAGGGTTCCGTACCGAAAGGATAAAAACGTGACCTTATCACTGAGACTGGATCTCATGAACTGTGATCGTTAGAAACTTGAAGAGGTCAATTAAACTGACGTAGTGAGTTTAGTGTGTCGCCAGCCTTATCTTTCGTTGTAATAACAACGCGCAACGGAGGGTAGTTCGGCAAGAAATAACTTCGTGGTTTTTGTCGATCCTCGCCTCAGTCCAACCGCGAATGTGCTCGAAACGTCGGTGAATATAAGTAAATAGTATTTCGCGTGAAGAACTCTATAAGTATGAGCAGGCCTCCGTCACTCGCTCAAAACTCGGCATATCCCTGGGGATACCACTGGCAGAGGGCTGCCGGACGCCCGACTGAGCGCTCGCATCGTACCGCACCGCACGTTTCTCGCGCTTACGGTTCGAAATGCCGAAACCACGTAATTATTGTGCAGTGGATGGGTGTAATAGTACAAAAACACAATAAAATTTGTCGTTTTTTAAATTGCCGAGAGACGAAGAAAGCCTAGTAATATTTTAAATCTTATCAATGTTTTCATCATTTATTTGTTTGAACATAAGTAGGTAGGTGATAAGAATGCAAATCGTAAATTAAGGAGTTCTTTGAGTCAGGTATTATGAAATTGTTGTTTTTTTATAGGCAATTCAATGTTTTATTGAATTTATAGGTAAATAGGTTTTATAGGTAGTCGAAGCGCTCGTGTGTAGTGGGTGTAGTGGGGCCCTACCAACACCATCGGGCCCAAGTCAACCTCACGTGCAAGCTCGTGCACCTGCTGAACAACGGACGAGGCTCTGACGGCGGCGGTCCATTTCAACACGGCTCACCACCTGTCACGTGGGACCGAATTGTACACGGTGAAATGTGGGCCGGTATAGGCCTCTGCCTACCCCTTCGGGGATAAAGGCGTGAGTATATGTATGTATGTATGTAAGCGCTCGTGGCCCCGCGTACTCAGTATTCTGTAATCGATCACTGTAGTAAGTAACTTTCACTATGGCCTGTTCTTGGATGGGTGACCATTCATGTGACCACTTTTTGATCTTTATTTGAGCATCTTCGTGCTTCGGAAGGCATGTTAAGCCGTTGGTCCCGGTTGCCAATAAAATAGCAGTCAGCCAAGTTGGAGGCCTTTTTAGGCGGTTTGAAAAATTTAAACAGCAGACGGTCAAAACCTGCCTGCTCACCACCTATTACTTGGGACAAATTTTAAAAAAATGAAATGTGGGCATCTAATATACCTCTGCCTTCCCCTTTGGAGATCAACGCGTGACCATATGTATGTGTGTGTAACATAGTAAGGTAGGATGGCCGGGTGAGATAGGTGAATAGCCGGTACTTACGCTAAAGGTAATGTCAGTTAATTTTAGATTTCTTTGATATTTTAGTTATGGGTAGGAATAAGATAAAAAATATAAATATAAAGATATACCTACCTACTGTGAGTATTTATAATTTAGATTTGTTTTTTACGTGCATTTATGAAAGCGTGGTTTTTCTAGGATTTTTTTAAACCATTCATTTTTTTTTTCCTTACATTCCATTAAATTGTTAGTTACATACACGTCGACCTAATAAAACCGTATTAAAACATGGTTGATTCCAACAATCATAATAGGTTCAACCCTAGCGCATTCTTACGATGACGTCACTCGCACATCGGGCAACACAGTCTCGACGCTATGAGCGCGTGTTTAAGGTACAATTCTTCTCGTTCTGAGCAGCAGGTATTATTATTAAAATTTTGTAGGCTAATATAGCGTAGGTATTGTCGCTTTTGTATGGGAGTGATGTATCTGTTACGTAGTAACTATTTAGTAATCTGTGGTATGAGTGTGAAAAACCGCGATAATTTACAAATAACAAATTTACTTCCAAAAATCTTTTAGCAACAACACAACTCCACCGCACTTGTAGCAAAGCACGCATTCATCGAGAAGTGCGTTGCACTATAGCGAGCCAGTTTGACTAGATTTTTGGCAACGAGCGAGCACTCCCCCCTCTCCTCACTTCCCTTCCGTCCCCCCTCGTGCCTACCATGTGCAAGCGCAACGATTATGATTCCTGATGACTTTCGGAACTTGGCGATTATGAGTTTTGATGAGGTTCATAATAAGCTAGCAGAGCAGCCCGGCTTTGCACGTGTATTATTATGTTCACATGCTTATGCCTAAAACATATAACTATTGAACCACTCCTTTTTGCGTTTTTCACATGTAGCGAAACATGGGCGGGGGAATTTCTGGATGCATTTCATATTTAACCGAAAAATATAATAAGAATGTGAGCCTATGATGGCTACTACCACAGTGTAAAGAGAAAAATTCTCAGTATTCCCCCTTCTTCATCTTAGCGTCACCGTAGGTCCTTAGTAGTTCATGGTCTGCTTTTATTGGCTTCCGGAGCAGATATCATTTGTCTTTTTCGCCATTATCTTCTCTTTAATAGTAAAGCTAACTTAGATACAAATTTGTATGGCATTGTTGGCGCGACTGTCGTCTGTCCACCGAACCAAGACTTTAGGGTTCCAAAAATGTTGGTGTAGGTCTTTTCCCCAACAGACCGTGAGTTTCTTTTCCCTGCCAATTCTTACGGCCTACTGACGAAAGAAGCTTACAAACTGTACTTTTTTTCTCTAGACCCCGAGTCTGCTAGATACTTACCGGACACGGGTGTTTCGGTAAGGATCTGTAGCGCATACATAGGGAGGTAACACCCGAGTGCCAGCACTGCGGTGACTGCAGCGAGGACACGGCGCTGCATACTCTGGTGGAGTGTTCAGCATGGGCGCTACAGTGCCGAGACCTCGTTGTGGGCCTGGGCGTAGACGTTCTCACACTGGAGACCATGGTGAAAGCTATGGTCTCTAGCGGAAGCAAGTGGGATGCCGCTGCATCTTTATGCGAGCAAGTTATGCTTCAAAAAGAGGTGGCGGGGAGGGACCGTGAGTAGGATCTCCCTCCCGAGTTCCGCAGTCGGCGGCGAGGTCGTCGCAGGCTGCTATACGCCCAAGACTACCGACCTCCATGACCGGGGGCCTGAGAACGGTGGGCTGGCTGCTCGCCGTTCTTACAGATGCAGGCCAAGACGATGGCGAATATCTCTTTGCCCCTCATAGTGGTGATAGTGGTGGGACAGTACCCAAATCCCCCCCCCCCTTCCCCTAGTAGCGAGTTAACACCCGAACCAACTACCCAGACGCGGCATAGCACCCGAACCCCATAGGCGAGGTTGAAGTGTTCGCCAAAGTCTGCCGAGAGCCCTGGGACATCCTTCCGAGGGCTTACCCGGGACTCCCGGCCGTAGACAGTTGTAGGGCATCGTGTGGTTTTAGTCGGTAGGAGTCCGGCATAGCATCAATGTAGGATTTCCACACGTAAAAAAAAAAAAAAAAAGACCCCGAGTCTGCTAGGAAAGGTGGGCTTTACAAACAACTAGAAGTAACACATAGATAATGATGAAAGCACTTCTTGATATGACGTTGCGTCTTCAAAAGAATCATGCCTGACCTTTCTTTAATGAGCCTCTAATGAGTCAGCATGTAGGTACAGAATACCTTCAAAAACAACGTGGTCTGTAAGAATATTGCCGAAATGTGCGAGATTGCCTTGATAAAACAATTTAACATCCTTACAAAGCATTTTCGTGACGACTGCCACCTACAGGGTGTAACCCAGTTGTAAAATTACTACGGTTCTTACTACCATACCTACAGCTTTATGAATATTTGTAAGGTTACGAGTATTTCCGTGTAAAAAAATGCATCGGTACTTTTTTGCTAAATTTCAGCTTCATTTGTTCAGAATTCACAGCAAAGGCATGTTAAATCGGTGGTTTTGGGTACCAGTAAAATGATGGTATAAGCTTCAAGCTAACATACATACATATGGTGACGCCTTTCTCCCCGAAGGGTAGGCAGAGGCATATTATATGCCCACATTTCACCTTTTTAGAATTTGTCCCACGTAATAGGTGGTGAGCCGTATTGCCGTGTTGAGATGGACAGGCGCAGGTCGTGACTGCCTGCTGTTAAAATTATTCAAGCCGCCTAAAAGGCAATCGGGACCACCGGCTTAATGTGCCTTTCGAAGCACGGAAGCTCTCAAATAAATGTCACAAAGTGGTCACATAGATGGTCACCCATCCAATGACTGGCCATAGTGAAAGTTGCTTACTGCAGTGATCGTTTACAGAACACTTAGTCCTCGGGGCCACGAGCGCCTTCAAGCTAACTGTCATATTAATGGTATGAGAAGTTTCAACAGCGTGTCAGTTACACTCTATCTCTTGCAACACATAGATGGTTAATCTGTGTTGTGCTAACCTAGGTTTGTACCCCTGGTACATCCAGGGCCTAGGGGTTCCACTGGTCAGCTTAAATAAAAATAACGTAATAAACAAAATTACTTTACCAAAGGTCCGAATCTGTTTTTCATTTCTTGAAAGAGGATGATATTGTAACAAAATATATTTATGTAAGTTTACCGTGGCACATCTAGATGTTCCACGGTAAACTCACTTACCTAACACTTAACCTAGGTGAACCAACGTGTCTTGATAATTAACAGTTGAACCCCGAAGTCAGAGTGCACGATTCTTGGTACCTACCTACTAAGTGTTCGATGGGTCGGAACACGGCAATAAGCTCACCATCTATTAAATGGGATGAAATACAACGAGGAAGCGCTCGTGGCCCTGCAGACTCAGTGTTCTTTAAAGGATCACTACAGTAAGCAACTTTCACTATGGCCAGTCCTTGGATGGGTAACCGTCCATGTGATCACTTTGTGACATTTATTTGAGCGTTTCCGTGCTTCGAAAGGCAGGTTAAGCCGTTGGTCCCGGTTGCCAGTAAAATGGCAGTCGTTAAGCTAAGTTGAAGGCCTTGCGGTTGAAAAATTTCAACAGCAAGCAGTCATAACCTGCGCCTATCCATCTCAACACGGCAATACGGCTCACCACCTATTAAGTGGGACAAATTCTAAAAAGGTGAAATGTGGCTGTATAATATGCCTCTGCCATATGTAAGGTGGTGTCAAGAGCCGTAGGAACCGACGTGAATGCATGAAAAGAAAAATGAAAGTTGAAGAAGCAAGTTGGGTGTGTATGGACCGTGCCGTGTGGCGCTCGGTTCTTTCTGCCTACCCCGCAAGGGATTTGGCGTGAAGATAGTAGTAGTAGTAGCCATATCTAAGCGCACGGCAGTGCGCAGGCCAAGTTCTAGCAACAGGCCGAGCGCATGTCGTACTCTATTTACACGAACCGCTTCGACCCACTTTTGACCCCCCTGTAGCTCAGTGCCTATTGCATGTACAGAAATAAAATTGTACGTACGTATTCATATACTAGTACTAAGGTAGTGTACCAAATTTCATAGATGTAGCTTCAGTAGATCCTGAAATATGACCCTGTGAATATAGCTATTTTTGGCACTGACTGACTCACTCACTCACTGACCGGTCATCAAAACCTCTAGGCCACTTCCAATTGTCCTAGCGTTATGAAATTTGGCACACAGACCAGGTGTTATATGTAGATGAAAGAAAAATTGAGAAATTTAAGAAATCGGTCAAGTGTGAGTTGGAAAAGGGTTACAAAGTTTGTATGGGACGACAGGATTCCTTGGTCGGATCTTCTTCAAATTTTGCATAAATCATCTCTAACATAATTGATGGAAGATGTGTTTCGTATTTTATAGAAATTCATTCCAGAACATGGCTAAAAAGGGGTTACAATTGTTATCTTCGGGGGGATTTGATTCGAATTTGTATCAATACTTTTTAGTCATGAGAGGACTCTTTTGATTTAATTTACTTTTTATTTTCACACATGTCATGTTTAAAAACTCAATCAGATTTGAGAAAGATGTTGTCAATGTTTTGATTAATGTCAATCAAATACTCTATACATACAAATTATGGAAAAGTCAATACTGCACATTGAATATTGTTATTCATATTTGCGAAATATTTGGATCAAATCCGTCCAGTAGTTTAGAGATCAGCAAGCATTCTAAAGGATGACTTACGCTAGACCGTGCCGGGTCCGAGCCGAGTGTCGGCCGTAGCACGGTCACCGAGCCGGTTGCGTTCACGACTGCTCGGGCGAAGCTAGGTGGCACTGTATTTATGCAACGGGCCGTGGCCGAGCCGAGGCGGGACCAAGTTGTTTCCGAGTGTTTTCCGTAGTTCAGCTGTCACTCAGTTGCCGCTCGGTTTAACGCATTTATTTAGCGCGAAAAATTCTAAATCTATGGTTTAACGTGAGTTTGTCGACACAAAATATATATAATATTAATTGACGTTGCTGCGGCCGGCACTCGGCTCGGACCCGGCACGGTGTAGCGTGAGTCATCCTTTTATTCTAAACATAAGCTATATATTAATGTTATGACATTAATATACATTTATAAAATAACCTTGGGGGTAAGCAGAAGGCTAATAAACTATGTCAATTGGGATTAACCTATTGGATTGATTAAACTGAAAATTTTGTACGAATATTATTAAGAAGTATGTAAGCTTTAAACGTGGACTTCATATTATAACGCATGAGTTGGCTTAATCGAAAATCTAATTTCTTATAAAAATATTTATGAATCAGTGATAAAATGAGAATACAATGAGGAGGGGGGGAAGGGAGGGGTATAAAATAATGTCATGTATACATAATGCACACTTTAAAGCTTATTAAAGAAAAAGTAGGTACGGTTTCTTGAAAAAAAGTATTGAAATCCCACCAAAAACATCCCTGTTGAATAGGAGGCCAAGTTCCTATGAGCTAATTGTTCGCCTAAAAAAGGGTTGAAATCCAATCCAATGCCAAGTGTAGATGCACTTTAAAATCAATCATAATCATCTTCATCAACAGCCTAATCCACTGGTAAACATTTGCCATTTCCAAGACTCGCCACCACACTCAGACCTCAGCCTTCCGAATCCAGCCACTACCCACTACCGCATTCACGTCAACGGTCCATCTGGCCGAAATTCACTTTACCATACACCCAACTTAAAATATGGTGTAGTTGTGAAAATACATAGGTACCTACTTGGTTAAAAATATCTAAAATAATGATACTTCTAAATTAAAACTTGGCAGGTTTTCGTGGAGTACGTAACACTTGATTAATTGTATAATTAAATTTATTATGTATATAATTAAATTAACCTGCCCAGTTCAAATTTAGAAGTATCATTATTTTAGATATTTTTAACCAAGTAGGTACCTATGTATTTTCACAACTACACCATATTTTAAGTTGGGTGTATGGTAAAGTGAATTTCGGCCAGATGGACCGTTGACGTGAATGCGGTAGTGGGTAGTGGCTGGATTCGGAAGGCTGAGGTCTGAGTGTGGTGGCGAGTCTTGGAAATGGCAAATGTTTACCAGTGGATTAGGCTGTTGATGAAGATGATTATGATTGATTTTAAAGTGCATCTACACTTGGCATTGGATTGGATTTCAACCCTTTTTTAGGCGAACAATTAGCTCATAGGAACTTGGCCTCCTATTCAACAGGGATGTTTTTGGTGGGATGTATGATATACAACTTACGAAAATTTGGAGGATAAAACTACTACCTATTACTATATACTAACTAACTAATACTACTACTAACTATGTATGTATCTATTTCGCAATTTCTCAGCTATCGTGCACAAATTTTTCTCAAGACTATCTCGATCATTCCGGGTGCCGTAAAAAGGTCCCTTCCTTTTATTAGCATTCACTGTCGAATTGTTGCCTACATGTTACCCGCCCTTGATATCTTAATAGCTGAAATATCCCAAGGTTTTGAGGGCAGGATTTCTTTGTTGGGCATTCTAAGTTAAGATATATTTTGGGATATTTTTTGTGTGTATAGTTTTGTTAGGAAAATTGATATTTACTTATTCTAGTTATTGCATGCAGTATTTTTCTTAATATAAAGATACCGCATTAATTTCTTTGCACTTTCGTTTATTTTTTAATTTACTTTCTATTTACATTCCCTGAATGTAATTTTTCTTTGTTTTGAATTCATTTTCTTGATTATTAAATATCAATCCTAAAAGTACCTAAGTGATTTTCTACAAATTGTTATTTTTTTCACTTTTAGATATCAAGTGAATTCGATGCATAGCAATGGCCATACTTTGCTCTAGCGCAACTGGGAGATGTAGATAGATTTTTCGGATTTCATTAATGAATTCGCATGAAAAATCGTCTAAAACATAAAAACATATTGGAACGAAGTTCCTTATCGCGCGTTGTGAAAGGGGGCTAGACGGAAAAAATTCTCACGAAAAGTTGTAACGACACTTTTTTAACCGACTTCAAAAAAGGAGGAGGTTACTCAATTCGGCCGTTTATAAGTTTTTGCTATAGTATGGAGGTTAGAGGTACCTCTACCCTCCTTTAATATGGGGGGGGGAATTTAATATGGGGGGAGGGGGAGGGGGGAGGGGGAAAGGGGTGGGGGTGGTAATAAAATGGGGGTTAATAATAAAAAAAATATTATTATTAACTAAAATAAATAAAATTTTATTACAATTCCTTCACTAATTTTGTTTTTGTTTTTGTTTTTGTTTTTGTTTTTGTTTTTGTTTTTGTTTTTGTTTTTGTTTTTGTTTTTGTTTTTGTTTTTGTTTTTGTTTTTGTTTTTGTTTTTGTTTTTGTTTTTGTTTTTGTTTTTGTTTTTGTTTTTGTTTTTGTTTTTGTTTTTGTTTTTGTTTTTGTTTTTGTTTTTGTTTTTGTTTTTGTTTTTGTTTTTGTTTTTGTTTTTGTTTTTGTTTTTGTTTTTGTTTTTGTTTTTGTTTTTGTTTTTGTTTTTGTTTTTGTTTTTGTTTTTGTTTTTGTTTTTGTTTTTGTTTTTGTTTTTGTTTTTGTTTTTGTTTTTGTTTTTGTTTTTGTTTTTGTTTTTGTTTTTGTTTTTGTTTTTGTTTTTGTTTTTGTTTTTGTTTTTGTTTTTGTTTTTGTTTTTGTTTTTGTTTTTGTTTTTGTTTTTGTTTTTGTTTTTGTTTTTGTTTTTGTTTTTGTTTTTGTTTTTGTTTTTGTTTTTGTTTTTGTTTTTGTTTTTGTTTTTGTTTTTGTTTTTGTTTTTGTTTTTGTTTTTGTTTTTGTTTTTGTTTTTGTTTTTGTTTTTGTTTTTGTTTTTGTTTTTGTTTTTGTTTTTGTTTTTGTTTTTGTTTTTGTTTTTGTTTTTGTTTTTGTTTTTGTTTTTGTTTTTGTTTTTGTTTTTGTTTTTGTTTTTGTTTTTGTTTTTGTTTTTGTTTTTGTTTTTGTTTTTGTTTTTGTTTTTGTTTTTGTTTTTGTTTTTGTTTTTGTTTTTGTTTTTGTTTTTGTTTTTGTTTTTGTTTTTGTTTTTGTTTTTGTTTTTGTTTTTGTTTTTGTTTTTGTTTTTGTTTTTGTTTTTGTTTTTGTTTTTGTTTTTGTTTTTGTTTTTGTTTTTGTTTTTGTTTTTGTTTTTGTTTTTGTTTTTGTTTTTGTTTTTGTTTTTGTTTTTGTTTTTGTTTTTGTTTTTGTTTTTGTTTTTGTTTTTGTTTTTGTTTTTGTTTTTGTTTTTGTTTTTGTTTTTGTTTTTGTTTTTGTTTTTGTTTTTGTTTTTGTTTTTGTTTTTGTTTTTGTTTTTGTTTTTGTTTTTGTTTTTGTTTTTGTTTTTGTTTTTGTTTTTGTTTTTGTTTTTGTTTTTGTTTTTGTTTTTGTTTTTGTTTTTGTTTTTGTTTTTGTTTTTGTTTTTGTTTTTGTTTTTGTTTTTGTTTTTGTTTTTGTTTTTGTTTTTGTTTTTGTTTTTGTTTTTGTTTTTGTTTTTGTTTTTGTTTTTGTTTTTGTTTTTGTTTTTGTTTTTGTTTTTGTACAATAAATTTTAAAAAATAAAATACATTTTTATTACAATTCCTGCACTAATTAATTGAAAGGAACTTCGTTCCATTCGGGTGTCCCTTGACACCTCTCAAGTTTTTTTATTTTATAGAAACGCGCTGATTTAATCTAAAACCGTCTGATTATATTATTTGGATTCTCATTCATTGGACCTAAGTTCCGAAAAAAACGGTCACAAAAATTACTTAACTCCAAAATTTATTCCTTAAATATAGTCAAACTTTTGCAAGATATCCGCAACTCTTTGTACTCATCCCTTGTCCATAAAGATAATAATCTGCAATAAAAAAGATATTAAAAGCTGTTTATAGCATTTTTTCATCGTGGGTGAATGTTCTCTGTGACTATGTAGCAAAACTTTGTAACACACATAGGTATTTTTTGTTAGTTCTGAGTTTTTTACGATCCGTAGTTCATAATATGGGAATACACCTGCATGTAATGTAAAAGATGTAAGTTACATTATTACTTTTTTAACTACTGAGGTAGCAGACACACTTCCAGGTCACGTGTTCAAAAGTGGTGAAAATTTACTGTAGGAATAATTTAAAAGAAAATGTTTTCTTCAAAATTTCAACAAAAGTTTTAAGTACCCTTCGCCCAAAACCACACGGTAGCTTCCTATCAGTCTAACGCTCCTCAAGTAAATCCTCATTTTTCAATTTAAACTTGTTATGCGCAATACCTACAGTTTTATACGGCACACAACTTAACAAAGCACTTGACACAGAAATGTTCTAAAAGTACCTAAAAAAAAGATCTTGTCTAAGAAATACAGCAAGAAAACCTGATTTCAAATAATAAAACTGCATTTTTTTTAACGTGAGGGAAATCCTTCATCGATGCTATGCCGGACTCCTACCGACTAAAAAACCTCACGTTACGCCCAACAGCCTACGGTTGGGAGCCCCGGGTAAGCCCTCGGAAGGATACCTACCCCAGGACTACTACAGACCTACGGCTACCACTGCGGCCTCGCCTAGGGGGTGGTTGGAGTGCTATCCCGCGTCTTTGCATACAAATCAATCCATCCATTTAGGAGTTACCGCAGTACAGATTAACACATACCAGTCCAACTTATAATGCTCCTATATAAGTGAATGGGTTGAAAAATATAGAGAAACTAAGGAGGAATACATTCTGATAAACAATTTATACAATTCTTCAAGATGCGATATATACCTAAGTTGCTCAAATCTGAGTCTATAATCATTATCACTAAGATTAGAGATCACACCAACAGAGAAAGAATTATAAACAACGAAAAAATATTTGTTCAAAGCAATTACACTCTGTAAAATAATATTCTTGCCTACCGTTATTTGTTCCCCGAATACCATAAATATAAGTATTTAATGGCTCAATAAACTTTATAGCTTCATATTTTACAATCGGGAAGCTGGGAAAATTACACTTGTTACGGGAACACGTATATTTCATACAATTTTCTTATGTATTCAGTCTTGCGTTTGTAAATAAGTTTTTCATTTATCTTTTCTTTCTTATTATGAAACCACACTGTGCCCCCCTTAAATTGTATTATTTTTCTATTTCTAATATTTGTTGTTATAGTGGCAACAGAAATACATAATATGTGAAAATTTCAACTCTAGCTATCACCGTTTATGAGATACAGTCTCACGACAGACAGACAGACGGACAGCGAAGTCTCAGTAATTGAGTCCCGGCTTGAACCTTTAGGTACGGAACCTAAAAGAATACCTTATTGGTTCCGTAGCCCTACTTATAAGATTGGTTTGACTGATTTGGCTGTTTTTGGGTTTGATAAGTTTATGAAAGTTAAAAAGCTAAGTTAAACACATAATTTTGATTTTGAGGCTGTACAAAATTGTCGGATCATCAATTATGAATACTTTTTCTGAAAGTCTGCTCGATGTACGTGGCAAAGGACTGAGTATTATGGCGATTTCCACATCAAAAACAAAAACGTTTAAAAAGTTAGAAACCATATTTTATAATTTGTATTTTGCATCGAAGGTTTTCAAGTCCGCCTTTGATTTTAACATGAAATTTTTTGTTAACAGATAAAATGAATAATGTCTGTTATTAAGATTTTTGTAATGAATATTACGTTTGCCAGACAAAAAGGTATACTCATAAAAATATAATATTTCATTTGAGTGAAAGTTTATTATCACAACTTACACAATATACATATATCTCTGTTACTAAGTATTACACGATTTTCCGCAAAAGAAATTGTACCGCCAAAATTTCCTCGAAATCTCCCATCTAATTGCGTAAACGCGACATAAGGTGATGACGTGTAAACTCATAATAACTTATACAAATCGCACGCAACGGGGACGCGGCCTAGTGGGAGAAAGCACAGACGAGCAGAGTGCGCCGGCGCAGCGAGCTTTGGAGCTATCGATCATAAGTAGGGTGACCAGCACCTCTGTTGGGAGTCCTGGGACATCCTTCCGAGGGCTTACCCGGGGCTCCCAACTATAGGCTGTTGGGCGTTACGTGAGGTCTTTTACTCGGTAGGAGTCCGACATAAAAAATAAACGGGTGACCAGCATCCTATTAATCGATCTTTTTTGTTGTATCGTAATAAATATTAGTCTTTTATTTTTACATACATACATTCATATGGTCAGGCCTTTATCCCCGAAGGGGTAGGCAGAGGCATATTTTATGCCCACATTTCACCTTATTTAGAATTTGTTCCACGCAATAGGTGAGCCGTGTTGCCTTGTTGAAATGGACAGGAGCAAGTTGTGTCTGCCTGCTGTTGATATTTAAGACGCCTTTAAAGGCCTTTAACTTGGCTTAACGACTGCCATTTTACTGGCAACCGAGACCAACGGCTTTACGTGCCTTTCGAAGCACGGAAACGCTCAAATATATGTCAAAAAGTTGCTTACTCTAGTCACGAGCACTTCATTACTTTATTTTATTTTTAAGGTGGAATATAGAGTGTAAGTATTTATTTGGATGGCCACATTAAAATAATTGCAGCCGTGGACTTCAGAGGAGCCAAGGAGCCTTTGAAAGTCATAGAATCCATATCGAATGTCCTAGGATCTATAATTTTGAATTGCTAGGCTTTATGGACTCAGGTGAAGAATAAAGTGTAAGGACCCATCAATGGAGCTGTTGCTATAGATCCAGGTGAAGGGAGTCATTCTTTTTAGGGTTCCGTACCCAAAGACATGTTCGCTGTTTGGCTACCTCACCACCGCGGCGAACAGACAGACGAACAGTATTAAACAGTATTAACAGTATCAATTTTCTTTTATTGCTAGTATTTGTTACGCCTAGGATTAAGTTTATTTCCTATATGGTTTGTGTGCTCCATCATGTTACCAAATAAACAATTTTATTTCTTTCTTTTTCTTTCTAACAGCGGACGAGTCTTGAGTTTCGAGTCGGTATATCTGTCACCAAGCTGCACCTCATGAACCATAATAGCAAGACAGTTGAAATTTTCGGAATTTCAATTCTGACTCACAATTGAATTCTACACATTTTTTTTATATAGTAAGACGGCGGTATGCAGCCGTTTCTAACAGCAACTTGTTACCGGGGTAAATAGTAGATTATGAACGTCTGCTCATAACCTACTATTCATAGAAACTATTCATCGAAATTCAGTACAGAGATAAACTGGGACTGGACGACTCAAGTCTGTATTCATTACTGAATTTAATTGAAGTCGGTTAAGTGTTTAGGCGGGAAAGCGTGACAAATAGACACAATTTAAATTATATTAATACTTGTATCGCATGAATTAACAAATCAATAAAAAATATTCTAAATACCAATTTGTTGTTTGAATAATAATATGCCTCTGCCTACCCCTTCGTGGATTAAGGCGTGACCATATGTAATTTGTAGTTTTTATTGTTTACTATTAAATACCATTTATATTTAAAGAGATAATGCTTCTTTATAACGTGTGGAAAACCTCATGGATGCTATGTTTTTTGTTTGACTGCCTTTGTGGCGCAGTCGGTAGTGATACAGCCTGCGGCGCTGGAGGCCGTGGGTTCGATTCCCACCGGAGACAAATATTTGTGTGACCCATAAATGTTTGTCTCAAGAGTCTGGGTGTTTCTATGTATAATAATGTATGTATTTAAAAAGTATATAAGTATTAATATATCCGTGGTTCGATACCCATAACACAAGCCGGTTATTCCTAGCTTACTTTGGGATCAGATAGCGTTGAGTGCAATGTCCGAGAATATTTATTATTATATATTATGTCGGACTCTTTCTGGCTGAAATCACACGGCATCCTTCTGCCTTCGGCCAGGACACCAGTTGTCCTATGATTAGTCCTACAATATAAGCTCTTTATCAAACAAATAAATAAGAACGTTCAACCAATTCACTACCTACCGTCACACTTACAAATGTATAGGTATATAACAAGGCTTACGTGCTACCTGAATCTTTACTCGACCCGTTGATCGAATTGCCCCTATTCATGTACACACGTATCTATTCAACCCGTGAGGGAAATTCTTTGGACATTTGCCCCAGTTGGCACAAAAATTGTAAAGAAATAAAAGGTAAAAAGTATTTCTTTGCAAGCTTTCAGCGTTTCGGTTACTTACCTGTTTGCGCACATAATTAAAATGATGAATATACACATTTTATATTCGTCAATCTATAATATTGCGAACCTGGAATGAAATCCACCTTACTGGTAAATCCTACTTATATTATAAATGTGAAAGTTTGTGAAGATGTTTGGATGTTTGTTACTCAATCACGCTCTAAAGGCTGAATGGATCTGGCTGAAATTTGGCACAAAGATAGAGTGTAGTCTACAAGTACTTTTAATTCCGGGAAAATATTCCCGCGGGAACGGGAACCAAATTTCATACGGGCGAAGCCGCGCGCATCAGCTATATAATTTATAAATGCAAAATCTTTTTACCTTCTTACTTCCCTTTTAAGAAAATTCTCCGAATAATACTCTTCGAGGTAATGAATTTTAAATTTGATACAGTTAAAGTTTACATAGTTCTTTATAAAAAGTGCTGTTAATTTAATTTAACATCATTGGAATAAGTACGTAGGTACTTACGCCCCCGATAAGAACTGGTTAACTGAAAATAATTTCCTTGTCTCAGTGTTTTTGTTATTTTGGTCACCCTTTTCTGTTATTGCCAAAGGGATGGCGGCATCTTGCTAACGCATTGGTGAAAGTTTACATACAAACATACAAAGTCTCATTATAGTGTTAAATTCTGTGCTTATAACAGTTAATTATGGAACAGGGTACTCAGTACTGTTGGGAGTCCTGGGACATCCTTCCGAGAGCTTACCAGGGGCTCCTAACTATAGGCTGTTGGGCGTTACGTGAAAATTTTTTAGTCGGTAGGAGTCCGGCATGGCATCCGTGAAGGATTTCCCCTCACGTTAAAAAAAAGGGTACTCAGTAGTCAACATCATTATAAGTGGGATTATCCTGAGTGCATTCGAAATCCTCAAATTAAAACTTCATATTAGGAATATGAAGTTTTAATTTACATGACAATTCAACACACAAAAATCGGAAAAGTGCGAATCGTGGTTGCGAAGGTTTTCGAGCCAGAAAAACGACAAAAACGTAACGTTAATTATTTTTTATGATTTTGTTAATTATTATCTTAATCATAATTTATTTGGTGAAACATAAGTTATGTACAGGTATTGTAACATTTATTTTTGATGTGTGTCAATATCTGGTCGCCGGCTTGACAATAATCATTGAACGTGCACGGGCAACAAGGAGTTGTCTATGGTGACAGGTGGTCTAGGAGATTCTTTTTGATTTTCTATGGTTGTTGAAAGGACAAACGAGGTCATTTGACAAAAAAGATTTTTGGTTATTGGATAGCTTTGGTGATATGATACTATTTGAGCTATATAAGTTTTTATGAGTCATTCCAGCTCTAGTTCATGTTTTTCTTTTAAGTTCTGTGTAAGATAACATCACCCAGACAACTGGTAAGTTGCACTTTTCTGTCTGCAAGGCAGTTCGATCGTCGTCTATCGTGCTGTCAGCGGCTTAATTCGTTGTTCTTTTACAACAGGGTTTTTTACTACGGGGTTAGAGTGGCTAGTCGTGGTTGCCTGTGCCACGTCTACAAGTTCGTGGACGGCGCGAGGTGCGACGTCGTGGTATCGCGGACTGCACTAGCATCACATTTAGAGGAACCTGCCGTCATCACCTGGCAGTAATTATCTACATCCGGCATTGACAACATCCGGAGTCGCTCTCACCCACCACGAAGGCCAGTACACTATCAGTTTAAAATTCATAACCTGTAGTTTCTACTTACGACTGCGTAGATCACTTGAGTGGTACCTGCTAGTGTGTCTAGAATATCTAGTTTACATATGTCTATTACTGTATAAATTTTACCGTTTGTCTCTGTGGCTCTGAGAACTGTTTAAATATATGTGTGTACACCTCTCTCTGCATTGTTTTCGTTAGAGCCCTAGCCTACCCTTGCACACACACTGGAAACTCTGAAGAAAGGCGCCCTGGGAAAGAGTCCTCTGCAAGCTCCCTCTGAGTAAGTTGGTGAGTAACTTACTAGCTAATAAAGTGGTTACAGTCTTGAAAATAATTACTAAACAGTTCGCTATATATGTATGTATTTGTTGCTAAAGCAGCTACAGAATTACATTAATAACACACAAATACACAAATACCTACACGTTCATGTGTGAAAATTCAACTGTCTAGATAGCACGGTTCATGAAATACAGTTTGGTGATAGACAGACAGACACCGGAGTCCTTTTTTAACGCGAGGAAAAATCTTCAGAGATGCTATGCCGAACTCCTACCGACTAAAAAACCTCACGTATCCTGTCTAACAACCTACGGCTGGGAGCCCCGGTTAAGCCCTCGGAAGGTTACCCCGGGACACACCACGATTCGCACTTTTCCGATTTTTATGTGTTGAATTTTCATGTAAATTAAAATTTCATATTCCTAATATGAAGTAGTTTATTCCAACTGCAGGCAGTCACAACCTGCGCCTGTCCATTTAAACACGGCAATACGGCTCACTACCTATTACGTGGGACAAATTATACAAAAAGGTGAAATGTGGGCATATAATATGCCTCTGCCTACCCCTTCGGGGATAAAGGCGTGACCATATGTATGTATGTATGTATGTATGTAATATGAAGTTTTAATTTGAGTATTTCGAATGCAATCAGGATAATCCCACTTATAATGATGTTGACTACTGAGAACCATTTTTTTAACGTGAGGTAAAATCCTCATGGATGCTATGCCGGACTCCTACCGACTGAAAAACCTCACGTATCCTGCCTAACAGCCTACGGTTGGGAGCCCCGGGTAAGCCCTCGGAAGGATACCCTAGAACACACCGGAGTCCTATAATAGGGTCCCATTTTTACCCTTTATAACGATTCTCTATTACCCATTTTTATCCATCAGCTTCTTACAAATACACAATTCCCAATTTCCTTCGAGGTGACCTACATTGTCGCGTAACTTCAAGTTAACTTTAACTGGGCGGATCGTTCTCAACACAGACTTTCTCTCATTAGGCGGGATCGAACCGACGACCTCTAACCGCTATTTATCGGTACACATTGCGGTTCTTGGATAAAAGAATCGAATAAATCGATTAATTCGAAGTCTTATAAGTTTATGAATCGACGCTTACTATGTAAGCAAAATGTATTATTATGTAGAGAAATGGCCCACAAAGCTTACAAAGGAACTGCAAGTGAGACCTATGCTGTAAATGTAGTGGTAGGAGATTCTGGAGCTAAATATGAGGCCCTACCGCTTGAAATCGAGGAGCTTCAGAGAATGGATAGAGGATTGACTGGAATTGTCCTGGAGTATTCTTCCAAGGTCTTACCCGGGGCTACCAACCGTAGGCCGATAAAGAAGTTTCACTTCAAAAACCTCACATTGTGAGGTTTTTGAAGTGAAACTTCTTTATCGGCGTTGGAAAAAAATTTGCGTCACGTCACGTCACGATTTTTGGTTACGCGCCATCTTTGTTCTGTTCCCCACCACGGTGGATTCGAATTAAGAGTACTTTATCCAGGGATAGCATGTCATTTAAGGGTTTTTGGACTTTTGGACTTTTGGACTTTTGGGCTTTTGGACTTTTGGACTTATGGATGGGACATTGGTACTTTGGGTCTTTGGGACTTTGGAACTTTGAGACTTTGGGACTTTGAACTTTTGAACTTTTGAACTTTTGGACTTTTGGACTTTTGGATGGGACCTTGGTACTTTGGGTCTTTGGGACTTTGGGACTTTGGGACTTTGGGACTTTGGGACTTTGGGACTTTGGGACTTTGGGACTTTGGGACTTTGGGACTTTGGGACTTTGGGACTTTGGGACTTTGGGACTTTGGGACTTTGGGACTTTGGGACTTTGGGACTTTGGGACTTTGGGACTTTTGGACTTTTGGTACACTAAGTACACGCAATTTTTTTTTAAGTTGGCAGGAGTCATGAGGATTTTCTCTCACGTAAAAAAAAAGATTGACTGGAGAGACACAACAGTAGCCGTTCTTAAGGCTGACGTAGTTCTCGTTGGACACCAGATTTGATGAGAGCTGATGCACTCGTTTGTAGAATGTAACTAATATTATGAATGAGCCAGTTTGTAAGTGTATATGTGTGAATGTGGAGGTCTGGATGTTTGGTGCTCTTTAACCGCTGATCGAATCTGGCTGAAAATTTGGCAGAAGGATAGATTACAATAACACATAGATGAACTTACATTCCAGGCATAAGTTCCTGTAGGATGCGGGAACGCCAAGAATGAGGCGCGTGCTCTATCCTAGTACAGTAGATAATAAAGTATGACCGGGGTCATGAGGACGGCGGGGTGGCTGCCGTCCTTACAGAAGCAGGACCAAGACGACAGCGAGACGTGAAAGTTTAACGCACACCACACGCCCCCAGAAACAGGATAACACCGGGACAACCCCTAAAGACGCGGAGAAGCACCCTAACTCCCTAGGTGAGGCCGCACGCAATGGAAGCCAATGGAAATCATAGGATATCCTTTCGAGGGCTTACCCGGTGCTCTCGACCGTAGACAGTGGTCAGCAGTGGTGGTGGTGGTGGTAAGAGTCCGACATAGCATCCAACACGGATTTCAACACTTTAAAAAAAAAACAAACTAAAAAATGAAAAATATAATTAACTTAGCACAAAGTAACAGGTAGTATATATTTAGATTTATCAGATATTATTAAACGTAATACTGAAATCGGCGCCAAGTAAAACTATAGGTTTAGGTAGGTATTATTAATCTCTCATAGAAATATTGGCACCGACTTCAGTATTACATTCAATAATATCTGATAAATCTAAATATACTGCCTATTACTTTGTGCTAAGTTAATTTTATTTTTCATTTTTTAGTTTTTGTTTGAAGTCGGTTTTATTTATGTTAAAATTTTTTTTTCATTATTTTTAGTGACGGGTAGACTGAAATTATATCTGTCTAGGGGTAATGTTCTCCCCAATACAAATTAATCAAGCCCAAACACAAGGTAACTGCTGTAAATCGGTAAGGAATTCCCTCGATTCGAGGGATTTCTTCGATTTCTCCAGGATCCCAGCATCAGATTCTGACTTCCTGTATATGGGACCACATGGGAAGCACCAGCTTTCAAATAAAAAAAGAATCATCGAAATCGGTTATTTCGTTCAAGCGATTTGCCGGTAACAAACATAAAAAAAAATACAGACGAATTGAGAACCTCCCTCCTGAGAAACCTCCTTTTTAGGGTTCCGTACCCAAAGGGTAAAGAACGGGACCCTATTCATGAGACTTCGCTGTCTGTCTGTCTGTCTGTCTGTCTGTCCGTCTCGAGGCTGTATCTCATGAACGGTGATAGCTAGAGAGTTGAATTTTTTTAGAATTCGGTTAAAAATACAGTAATAAAGTAGTTTGCGATGGTTTAAATAATAGTGAACACTAAGACGCCAAAGACTTCTAACTGAGGCTATAAAGAAGTCTTTGTAAGAGGCTCGATACACTCACAATATAATTGACTCAATAACATTGCATCAATATAATAGTTCCGTCAGAGTACGTCAAAGTCACACTTGAATATTACCTCTGTCAATTTATTGAACAATCATCTATATTCATCAATATTATTGTACGTGTATGGGGCCTCTAAGTAGTAGTTACTACTGCAATAGAAATAAGAATACAATAGTAACTGCCAAACCCGAGCCTTCATTAAACCACAAAGAATATTTAAAAAATTGACTTCACTCATTATGCTTGCACCTGCTAATTGGAAAGGCATCGACAGATGCACGCATTTGAAAGTTGATATATGTCACAAAAAATATAGGGTGAACTGTACAATTAACAGGCATTCTTTAACGTGTTATTAAAGTATCGCGTTCCATACTCTGTTTAACAAAGTAAATACGCACAATTACTGTTTTAATAAGCTGAAGTGTTGTATTGGTATTTTCATTCAAATACAGAATTGTTATTAATACATTTTTTTCTGTTTTAGTACCCTGTGGGGGCAATAGAATTAATACTTTTGTATGGAATTAGAAAAGCTAATGCAAAAGTGTAATCTAATGTACCTCTGTTTACCCCGTCAGGAATGAAACGGAAAATAAAAATAAAAAATAAAATAAAATTTATTCCCTTTGAAATTTTTAAAAAAATATTTAGGTTTGTCAAAATTTTTGTGACTCTACCGGGGGTTCGGAAATGCTACAGACTGAGAAGAACACCCCAAGAAACTCAGTCCGGTCCCTCTTATTCATCTTAGTATCTAATACAGTTTTTTTTTTTTAATGTAGAAAGGAGCAATTCGTGTCACTGCCAGGCAGTCTTGTCTTCTAGAAAGTCTTTAATGCTATAATAAGCTTTCCGGCACAATTTAAGTTTTACTAGTTTTTTAAATTTATTAACTGACAAACCTGTTATGGCTGTCGGCAATGTATTGTACATTCGAATACAATTGCCCGCAAAAGAATTGCTTATTTTATTAAGCCTAAATCTAGGTACAGCCAATTTATTCTTATTTCTTAAGTTTAGGTTATGGATATCACTATTTTTAATAAATTTACTGTTATTTTTATGAGTATATAATAAGTTTTCATATATGTACTGTGAATACACAGTAAGGATGTTGATATCCTTAAACTTTTCTCTTAATGACTCCCGAAACCCCATACCATAGATAGCCCGGACAGCCCTTTTCTGCAACACAAAGATACATTCGATGTCGGCAGCGTTACCCCATAATAGTATGCCATAGGTCATGACACTGTGGAAATAGCTAAAGTAGACAAGACGCGCTGTTCTAATGTCTGTCAGTTGTCGGATCTTTTTAACGGCATAGGCTGCAGAGCTCAGTCTGCCCGAGACTTTCTCGATATGAGGCCCCCACTGCAAGTTGGAGTCTGACGGTGATAGAATGTATGTATTACAAAGTGTATACTCTTGCTGTCTGACTGACGAAGTTTTCTCGTGAGAGCAAACGACACTTGCTCTTAGTTTAAAAAGCAAAAAAAAAACATAAACTAATCTTGAGTTCCGAAGTTGTGTGTACTTAATCAGTACTTTTTGATAATATGAATAGATATTGTTCAAGTTATGAAAAACAATATACACAGTACAAATAGATACAGAACTCACTGTGAGTATATCTATATAATATTTATGGCAATATCAAACTAAGTTAGGAGCAGTACTCAGTGTCTAAATTAACAGACTCCCGTGGGATCAGCTCACCACAGTATGAACATCTTGTAGAGGAAAGCTATCCAACTTCAAATTAGATTCGAAATAACAGTTAAGATGGATTTGACGTTTTGATTCCATTAAGACTGATTTTACAATACATGACATTTAATGGTAATCGACACGACTGGACGATGACGACTGGACGACACGATGGATTTGAAAATGGTTACTAACTTGAATATTCACAATTAACATAAATAATGCACTAATATTTACCTGCAATTAGTTTGAGCATGCGCAATGAAAACTATTATTATTATGAACCTTCCTTTATATAGATTCAAAATGGAAATTAAGACACATCTTTTAAAAAGGGCATACTATACTATTGATGACTATGTTAATGATACAGAGACAAGAGTTGCTTGCTCCTCACTTAATTAGGCGCGTTTGTAAATGTCGCTTGTGTAGACCAAATTGTTAATCTTTATTGCATGACAAACGAATGTACTAAGACTATTTGAAAAGAGTGGCCGTGAGTTTTCTTGCCAGGTTCTTTCTCTTGCATTGATCAGGCTCTACCTATTGCATTGCGAATCTGGCAGTAAATGTAAATGTAGAAGCAAGAATTTTGACGTTCATAAGTGTTACTTTGTAACCTAAATGAATAAAGATATTTTCTATTATATTTCTATTCTATTCTATTTCTGTACTAGAAAACTTGATAATCAGTATTTTTTTATTTGTAAATTCATACAATGTTAACATTCAAACCACTTAACCTGAAATAAATTTTAAAATTATTTCTGTTTCCCTCTAGATTCTACATTAACATAAAACATAACACTAAATTATATTGAAATCCCATAGCTTAATATGGAATATCATTTGGTTTCTTACCACGACAGGAAAACAGGAAAAATGTACCCCAAAATATAATGGCTCGGTGGATAATTGGCTCTGTCACCCTACCCCTCCTTAAATATCGAGTTTACCATTATTATTAACAGAGAAAGTGTTCGGAAATTTGGTCAAAATAAATAAAACTTTTGTTGTCGAAATTAAATTTCGTGATAAATTGGATTTTACTGTGCAAAATAAATTTGAAAAGTAAAGATTACTTTTTAAATTGGAGGACATCTATCATTATAGACAGGCGGCCGTAAAAATTCAATTCCCTTTGAAACATGATTTTATATTTGGTATTATTATTAACAGTGACAGTGGGTCCAGCGCGGCGCTAGACTTACCTACAAATGAGGTTTTAGTCGGTTCAATTCTGGCATGACCTCAGTGGGGAACTCAATAACCACCAGGATTGACGATAGAACTAAATATCCCTATCCCTAATTCTGTCTGTCTGCCTGTTACTTTCACGCCTAACCTGCTGAAACGATTGTGATGAATTTTGGTGTAGAGTAGGAGGCCCTGGGAAGGATATAGACTACTTTTTAACCGACTGCGCAAAAGGAGGGTAATGATTTTACGCGATAACGACCTTTACGCGGATGAAGTCGCGGAGAACAGCTTGTAACCACGACAGAGCAGTTGATATTTACGTGGCAAAACGGCTGTAAAAAACGAGATACTGACCACAAACGCATTCTTAGAAAGAACATTCTGAAACAAAGAGACATGAAGGCTATTACAATTTAAGAGGCCGTACGACGCTAAATTGACTACCTATTGATCTAGATCTCAGGACTAGTGAGGTGTAATGAATTAACGTTATTACAAAAGCGACGTCAGATCATGAACTACTAGAAACCCATTCAAAACCAAAAACGCGAATACGTACTGATGAAATTTTCAATAGTATTTTTATTTCTTGAAAATACCTCGATTTCATAAAATTTTAAGCTGGATCTCATAAGTTTGAAGTTGGTTTTATAATATGTTTTATTTACGAGAAAGACAATAGTAAAGTCTTCATTTATTTTGCCACTTTTTTTAAACTTGGTCTTCGTCCGTTTTTAACGAAAAATTAATTTGCTTCTTTAAAAACGGACGAAAACCAAGCGACATGCGCTTGGTTTTCGTCTGTTTTTAACGAAGTCCGAATCCCTATGTACTGTACGCTGAAATGTAAAATATTTGTGCTATCTCCTTTCAACCGATTAGCATCAGGTGCGCCCTTAACAGTTGAACCATTGAACGAAAGCCTTACATTTCGGCAAATAATAAGGAAAAAGTGGCAAAAACCGTTCTGTTTGTATTTAATTGTGAACGTTTCAACACTATGTCGGAACTTATTAGCACATTGACAGTGTCACGATTGGGGACGCGGACAAAAGGAGCTTTTCATAAAAGAAGAAACGGTTTTCTTTTGGATGTTGTAAGGTTTTATTGACTTGAAATGTTTTTATGTGTGTATGTGAAGTACCATCGTTGCAAGTTATTCACTTGTGACCATTCAACTCAGTTGTTTGGTACTTCGATGTATCTTGAATGACAGTATGATATCATGAAACTGGTTTGAAAACGCAAAGGAAAATTGGTAATGTGTTTGGAATGACGTTCATAAATATTAATTTACTATAAATCGAGCCATTTACGAAGATGCGTCCCACTCTTCTCTCAAATCGCTGACAATGCAATAGTGTAATTTTCCACTACTTTTATCTAGCTATTACATACTAATTAGCACTCATTGATTAATTCGTGTGCATCGACACAAAACATCTCAACTCCGAAACAAACGTCCGTAGATCACACAAATAGATAAAGGTTTCGATCAGAGAGTAAACAGCGGCGGTTGCATTTATTACCACTACGTCACAGAGTCAGTACTGAGAAATGGATCAATATATAAGCACAAACAGACATACATAGACAGTGCCTACATAAAGACCTGAATTACAGTTAGCTCCCAAAAGAGTATGTAACAAAGATTCTGTGGTAACTCCCCCCAACATAACAAGACCCCTACTCAAATCAATAATGACTCTTATGTCTTTCAAATAAAGATTTCCTTATGCTCTTTCGAGTACTTTCAATAATAGTTGCACTTTATCCGGGTTGCGAAAGAATGGTGTTTTGAACAATGGCTGTTGAATGGTTTTTGTTGCACACTCAACGCGTGCTCATTGCGCCTCAATTTGAAATAAGATTGACTTAAATCTGTGACTGTTGGAATGTTAGTTAGTTTTGCATGGCTTCTTCAGTACTATCATTTGACTGTCCATTGTGAAAAATAGATCCATCTCCGAAGATTGCCATAACGTACAGTCTATGTACCTATATCTTATATATATAAAAATCAATGCCACTTTTCGTTGTAATTTTATAACTCGAGATGGGGCTCACCTATCCAAATCAAATGTTAAGTCTTTGTTCGAACTATTTAGTAGATGGTTTATGTGAAGTTTGCACAAAATCGGTCCAGCGGTTCTTGATTTATCACGCAAACGAAGTTGCGCGGGTCAGCTAGTAAAATAAATAAAAATCAATGCCACTTTTCGTTGTAATTTTATAACTCAAGAACGGGCTCACCTATCCAAACCAAATATTTAGACTTTGTTACGACTATTTAGTAGATGGTTTATGTAAAGTTTGCACAAAATCAGTCGAGAGGTTCTTCATTTATTACATTTTTTGTAACAAATGAATTCAAAAATGCGACGGAAGCGGGTGATATACTCTCTATTACGTGACGCAAACGAAGTTGCGCGGGTCAGCTAGTATAAAATAAATAAATATTCACGGACATTTCACACAACGCTATCTGATCCCAAAGTAAGCTAGGAATAACCTGCTTGTGTTATGGGTATCAGACCAAGGATAATAATACTTATATACTTTTTATATACATACACATTATACATAGAAACACCCAGACTCTTGAGACAAACATTTATGGATCACACAAATATTTGTCTCCGGTGGGAATCGAACCCACGACCTCCAGCGCCGCAGGCGGTATCACTACCAAGTATCTATTTATTTAAAGACTAGCTGAGCCCGCAACTTCGTTTACGTCACATAAGGTGTATGAAAGGAAAGGTATTTTTTCATCAAAGTCATCAAGCAGCGTCTGAAACTGCCCTGTTTGCTTAATCATAAAAGAGCTTAATGATTAAGACTATTTTTAAACAATTCAGTCCGCGTGGACTGAATTGTTTTAAAATAGACTTAATCATTAAGCTCTTTTATGATTAAGCCAACACGCCAGTTTAGGTTCACTCACATTCAAAGAAACCCCTACAATTAAAATTTTCAAAATATCTGATTATTAAAAGTGTTATAACTCTTTTATTTCTAAACCGATTTACATAAAACAAACGCTAAATGTTAACTGGAGCAAACCTCAACACAATAAATAAAACCGCATTGCAATCGGTTGAGCGGTTACTGAGATTAGCGTGCACAACCGTACAGACAAACAGATATACAGACACACAGACATACAGACAAACAGACAAAAATTCTAAAAATCATTGTTTTGGGTTCTATTGCGTTCATAAAGCCCCCCTATAATATTTTTTCTTATTTATCTTCCATGTACAGACAGCGACCTGTTACGATTTTATTATATGTATTGATTGCCACAACTACAGTCTATGTACCTATGTCCATGCAACGTCTGCATCTTGGATAGTAGAAGAATACATAATTCTCCTTCAAATGCAAAGTCAGATGTTTTACAGTTATAAACTACGATAAGTCAGAACATTCTGTCCAGATTTTATTTATTGTTTTCCCCACTTTATGCATGCTGATTTTGCATGTTGACGGACTTAGTTTAAAGCGAAACTGTACTTTCAGATCTGTGAAAGATTTACATGGACTTACTACGCTCTATTTTGGGAATCAATAAATAAATTAAAGAAGAGTCATTTTAATATGTAACATTTGACAATTTATTGGGGGTTAAAGTATGAAATTGCCGATTAGTACCGAAAATTACTCGAATTTTCGCAGCATCCATATTTCTTGTTTAAGTTGAATATCAAAAACAATTGAAAGTCGATATTCAAATGTTTCACATTTTTTAAAAGAAGAACATCATAGAAACTATGTTCAAAAAGTTTAGAGAGAAAATCTCAAACCACGAAGATTCTATGTCAATTCAAAGAACCTATTGCAATAAAACGGCAATTTCATACTTTAACCCCTATTATCAAAATTCAACAACGCAACATTTTACCGGCAAGCATAAAATAATATATTTTTTAATACAGTTGCTCAAAAAGTGGCGTATTACAGGGACGTTTAGCGTTCGGGATGTGGGCTATTACACACTCGTGCTTTTTTCTTTCCCATTCCTGCACTCGTGCGTTTTCTTTCCCAATTGTAAAAATAATGTCTATTTATGCAAATATTTCTCAAAAAAGATACTAACTTGTTTCAATATCAGATTAAAAGTAATTTTAATTAAAATTTAAGCATAAATAAAGAGGTCTAACATTTTTCGCCCCACGTATTGCTCAGAAACCATAATTTTCATTGCGTTTAAAGTCATTAAATATTTATCGTACAAACATGGTATTCACTAACATACTTAGTAAATTTAGCGCTCTAAACGTTTTATAAAACATATTTTACCTAACAACAGATTACATATGGTTAATATCAACGAAAGTGAACAAGGTTTTTCAAATCATACGATTTGCATCGATTTCGATGCTTAAATTCATGTCAAATAACTGATAAATTTAATAAACAAGGGATACGAAGCAATTGCAAAAGGCCTAGGCTATCTGTTCGTAGAATAACCTGATATCAGGTAGGTTCCTTTTTTTGGAGAAAAATGACTGTCAAGTTTGCTCAAATACTGAGAATTTTCACCACAATAAAGTAGTCTTTTCACCAGCTTCTGTAGTTTAAATCATTATGATAATTATGTAATATTATGTCAGAACTTCTCCTCTGACAGTAAAAATATTTCTTTATAAGTAACTAGATACAGATTTTTTTTTACAAAGTATTTTGTGAACCCCTGTAAATGCAGATACGCGAACAAATACGATTTAGTACCGCCGAGAGGCTCTCAGAGAGTGGTCATGTCGCTCGATGTTCCATTTTTGAATACGAAAAAATTAACAAAAATAGTCTAATTCTAGCGTGACCAACCAATCTTAGTACTTTGTGACGTATCTATACATATAATAAAATGATAGAAAAGTCAAAACTGTACATTGGAAATATTTAAAAAAAAATACTCGCTGGGTGTTCAACATAAGATACCGAAGCCGAAAATATAGTTAGAATTTTTTTTGTCTGTTTGTCGGTTTGTCTGTTTGTCTGTTTGTCTGTTTGCTTTGCTTTGTCCGTAAGGATCTCGAAAAGTACTGAATGGATTTGGTTCAAATTTTGAACAAATATTAGCTAGGGGTAGGGTCTTAAAATAGGCTATATATTATCACGCTACATATCCTAGGGGCTAAGCAGAGAGCAATCAAATTGGTATTATAAAATAATTTTCACGCGTACGAAGTCGCGGGCAACAGCTAGTAATATAATATATATAAATATTTATGGTCGATATACAACGTGAACTTTTGTATAGTGCAAAGCTCAGACACCCCGACTAGAGTTTCGCTTCAAAATACTGTATAAAAAAAATTAAATGAATCTAACGAAAACTGACCAAGTTATAAGCTATTACAGTTGCACTATTTTCGTCACGAACAGCGTAGGTGTAGGTATTATACGCAAGGCAGGTAGTCACTATTCGTGTGGTATTGATAATAACATATTAACACCCCATTTCATAAGTGGTAATTATGGAACACCTGTGAGGAACCAGACCAGGATTGGGACGGCTATAAAGCCGCTAAAGCAAAATACAAGTAGCGACTGAGATACAGAAGTACCAAGTCTTGGAGAAACTTCTGCTAAGTCAGACTAATACTGGCCAAACAAGAGACAGAACTGTCCGTATCTATAAAGAAACCTGACGGCGCGGCGGCCTGACCAACCATTGAAAAGAATTATTTATACTGTTGATGGATGGCACTTGGTGGAACCTGCTGCACATATTCATTAACGGCACTTGTACTGTTCCACAACATTTATTTATTTTACACCTGACTGGTTTCGCCTTTCGGCATTTTCAAAGGCAAATTAACATTATATAATGACCACTACATCACTTAATTACTCGAAAACAATAAATTAATAACATATAAATTACCACTACATCATTCTACTAACGTAAACTATCATGAAAAGAAGCCGAGAGTATTTTGATACAAACGCACTTCCCAGAATGCCAATTGCTGCAGACACTCATGTGGCTGGTGGAATACGTATCCACAAAAGAAGTCCAGTGGGTGCTCGCAAGACCTGTTCTAATCTATTCTGTCAACTTACAAAAATCTGAATGGGTAATTAACAACTTCAAGTCCTTCAAATCTCCAGGACAGGATGAAGTCTTCCCTGCAGTGATAAAATGGGGGAGGACACAAGTTGATATTGTCAGTTACATAGTATCTGTACGCCAGACAATGAATGGGACTGTGACCCTGTCTGTGGAAAGAGGTCTAAGTGATCTTTATACCAAAACCCGGTAAAGGGTTTATATTTGTGATTCGGACCTCTGGTTATACAGACCGATAAGCCCTTCGTCATTCCTGCTAAAAACTCTGGAAAGATTGTGTGACAGAGACAATCGAGAGACGGCCCTTCAAAATAAGACACTGCATTCCAACCAACGCGCATATTGCCCCCGGCAAGTCAACAGACTCAGCACTACATGCAGTGGTACACAAAATAGAAGAGGTCATCCAGAATCAATCAATCAATGTGCCTCGGCACTTTCATGAACATAGAGGGAGCTTTCAAAAAAAGAAGCATAACCACGGCACTGGCAAAACACCGAGTATACACGATGTCAGTGAATAGATAGATAACATGCTAAATAACTCATTTTAAAGCTACAGACAAGCAGAAACCAGTGCGCAGCCATGGCCAAAGGTTGTCCAGAAGGGGGCGGGGTCTCACCACTGCTAAAAAACCTTGTTGTAGACGACCTAATAACCAATCAATCAATCAATTTAACCTAGAACTGTCCCTATATACATGGATGTGGAACAAGCCAAAGCAGATGGTAAAATTAAATTATGGAGAAAATACGGATCTGTTAATACAAAGCATGACTGGTATTTTAAAATCCAAGGCCGACTTCAATTCAAGTGAGAAGCTGCGTTTATTTTATCTTCTAGTGATCTTGTGTATATAATAAATATTTTTAATGAATTGTATTAAAATTACTTTCAGTCAAGCCAACATTTATCGATTTGCGGTGTAGACTGAACACTAATTTGCCCATAAGCACAGTAAATATTTCGAAAGACGACGAGTACTGGACTACAAGGATGGAACCTTAATTGTTAAATTTTTACGACAAATGTGTGTTGCCCAAAATTATTAACCCCAGAAAGAGTCGATAAAATAAAATTAAATTAAATTTATTCCCTTTGAAATTAAAAAAAAAATAGGTTTGTCAACATTTTTGTGACTCTACTGGGGGTTCGGAAATGCTACAGACTGAGAAGAACACTCTGAGAAACTCAGTTCGGTCCCTCCCAAAATTCATCTTAGTAGGTATCTAATAATCGATCAATGCCGATACGGAAGGGCTAATTAATTAGCATTTTTCTTGGCGGTGTGCATTGTTATGCACATACCTCTTAATAAATATTTGGTTATTGTAAATAAAAAACACCTACTATCAATATTAAGATTAGAGTTAGATCCCATAGCTCAAGCTTATAGCTTAGTTTGGGCTAGATGATGTTGTGTAAGAATATCCAACAATATTTATGAATTATTTATTAAAAATATTTTAATGTTCCTGCCAGCACTGAATCTGCAGTAGGCAGCAAAACATCGGACCATGCCAAGCGCCTGCGCATTGCTACGTAAATATTATTTGCTTTTAACCATGTGTATTGTCAAATTTAAATATTTATAGTGTAAAATAGAATATTGTCCATTACTTTCTACAATTTTCGTATATTTAGATACTTAAAAAATAAACTTATGAAACCGTTTTCATGTATGTGTGTATTTGTAATTTCAATATTGATATTAGTTAGGTAAATAAATGTCAACTTTATTAATTTTATTGATTTCAGTATATATCACTACTAGAGTCGAAATATTTCTTTTATTTATTGAGACAAATGTTACAATAAAGCATAATAACTATTTACAATATGAATAAAACTAAACTAAATCTAAATAGGGCCCCGGTGGCATTATGCCCAAAAAACTGGCAGCATTCCCCTTTTGAACGGCGATGCTTATTCGTTGGGAGAAATAACTGCCAGCCCTTAGGTCACTAGTTGACTCCACAAGGCGCTTCTTCAAAATTTAAAAAAACTTTATGCCCATGAACCTAGGGTCACACACTCACACACACACACTACTAAATATCAATAAATTTGCAATAAAATAATCAATATTTGTTTTAAACTAACACGCGTTGAACACATATTTTTATACAAAACGGGATTTCTCGTGGCACTATTTTATTATTAATTAAAGGTTTCGGTATCTTCACTTTCCGAGGCGACCTCGGGACCACGATAGGTGTAACCCTGTCGAAACGTCGAGGAAAGTGAAGGTACCGAAACCTTTAATTAATAATATAATAGTGCCACGCGAAATCCCGTTTTGTATAAAAATAATAATTATTAACTAATATTACTAACATAAAAATTAAATTAAAAGATTGAACGCTTAGACTAAGAATATGACACCGGTAATACATCAAGGAAAACAAAAGTATCAAACTTGTTGGTAGCAACAATTGGCACTATACGGCTATATGCGCCGCGCCGCGCTGATTTCTTACGATCGTAAAGAAATTTGAAAACCGAATTAACGCTCTTAATGTATGTATCGGCCAAATTAAATTTATAAAAATAAAAAAAGTTGGCTGTATGAAGTGCATTGCCATTGTCTCTGCTTAGGAAGGTATATATTCTTTTACGGTTGGCGCCATTATGGATATTCAGGTTTGTTGTGTTTTTATTATTTTATATAATTTAATTGCCTATTTTTTTCGCAACTGTATTAAAAATATTTGTTCAATACACGTGTGGGACTGTTATTTAAACTCGTTTCGACTGTTTACCCTCGCCTTCGGCTCGGGTCAACACTTGTCGTAACTCGTTGTAATAACAGAAATCCCACACTTGTATCGAAAACTACTATTTTCGTTTTGTTAGAACTGCACAATTGCCTAGGGACTTTGGGACTTTGGGACTTTGGGACTTTGGGACTTTGGGACTTTGGGACTTTGGGACTTTGGGACTTTGGGACTTTGGGACTTTGGGACTTTGGGACTTTGGGACTTTGGGACTTTGGGACTTTGGGACTTTGGGACTTTGGGACTTTGGGACTTTGGGACTTTGGGACTTTGGGACTTTGGGACTTTTGGACTTTTGGACTTTTGGACTTTTGGACTTTTGGACTTTTGGACTTTTGGACTTTTGGACTTTTGGACTTTTGGACTTTTGGACTTTTGGACTTTTGGACTTTTGGACTTTTGGACTTTTGGACTTTTGGACTTTTGGACTTTTGGACTTTTGGACTTTTGGACTTTTGGACTTTTGGACTTTTGGCCTTTTGGACTTTTGGCCTTTTGTACTTTTGGACTTTTGGACTTTGGGACTTTGGGACTTTGGGACTTTGGGACTTTGGGACTTTGGGACTTTGGGACTTTGGGACTTTGGGACTTTGGGACTTTGGGACTTTGGGACTTTGGGACTTTGGGACTTTGGGACTTTGGGACTTTGGGACTTTGGGACTTTGGGACTTTGGGACTTTGGGACTTTGGGACTTTGGGACTTTGGGACTTTGGGACTTTGGGACTTTGGGACTTTGGGACTTTGGGACTTTGGGACTTTGGGACTTTGGGACTTTGGGACTTTTGGACTTTTGGACTTTTGGACTTTTGGACTTTTGGACTTTTGGACTTTTGGACTTTTGGACTTTTGGACTTTTGGACTTTTGGACTTTTGGACTTTTGGACTTTTGGACTTTTGGACTTTTGGACTTTTGGACTTTTGGACTTTTGGACTTTTGGACTTTTGGACTTTTGGACTTTTGGACTTTTGGACTTTTGGACTTTTGGACTTTTGGACTTTTGGACTTTTGGACTTTTGGACTTTTGGACTTTTGGACTTTTGGACTTTTGGACTTTTGGACTTTTGGACTTTGGGACTTTGGGACTTTGGGACTTTGGGACTTTGGGACTTTTGGACTTTGGGACTTTTGGACTTTTGGCCTTTGGGACTTTTGGACTTTTAGATGGGACCTTGGTACTTTGGGTCTTTGGGACTTTGGAACTTTGGGACTTTTGGACTTTTGGCCTTTGGGACTTTGGGACTTTGGGACTTTGGGACCTTGAGACCTTGGGACTTTGGGACTTTTGGACTTTGGACTTTGGAATTTTGAACTTTTGGACTTTTGGACTTTTGGACTTTTGGACTTTTGGACTTTTGGACTTTTGGACTTTTGGACTTTTGGACTTTTGGACTTTTGGACTTTTGTACTTTTGTACTTTTT
The DNA here is from genome assembly GCA_933228765.1 of Miltochrista miniata. Classification (NCBI taxonomy): domain Eukaryota; kingdom Metazoa; phylum Arthropoda; class Insecta; order Lepidoptera; family Erebidae; genus Miltochrista; species Miltochrista miniata. The sequence goes on from OW121757.1 coordinate 2,596,697, forward strand.
GACTTAATTTAAGGTGAGGTGAAAATTAAGTTTATGAAGAAGTTTCACTTCTTACGTGTGTACACTAAGTACACGCAATTTTTTTTTTGTAATAATGACAGACAGATACGAGTGATTTTACGTTTTGCTTTCACTAATTAATGTATGAACTAACAGACGTGTCATGTTAACTATTAAACTTTAGAACTTCATTTTTACTGACAGGCGTTCATTTAATCCTAAGTAAATTACATAATTGCTCAATCTACAAACTAAAATGGCTGAATCCTTTGATCGAGGAATGCTCAATGTGCCGTGAAAACGTTAATTTTAATTGGAAACTTCACAACTATCAGCAGTTTCGAACTTGAGGCTGTGTGAAAGTTTGCTCTAGATTTATTGCAGTGATTTCAAAGTGTCGATAGTACAATATCGATAGTTAAAGTTAGAAAGGTAACTTTTTAAATATTTTCGGGTTTATCTCACTCATTGCCATATACGTCTGGTTCAAGAGCCGTTTTTAAAGTAGTTACGTAAAATATGGAAAATATTTTTTTAACGATACATTATTTGTGTAATTTTTACACTAAGTGTTGAGAGTTGAGATGGTATACTGCCCTGTTTGCACTAGATCACATCAAAGCTATACATTTTTTTTTGCTTTTCAATTGCTTGTCAGAAATAATCTTAAGCTATACATACATTTATCAATTTTCAAAACGGTTTTAATACATACATTTACAAATATACTTCTCATTAAAATTACAAAACAATACTGCAATGAGCCTGAAAAAGACGACGTTACAGTATTTTGATGTAAAGAATGAGGTATTATTTTCTATTATTCAGTATTCTATTTAAATGATATCATATTTTAAATAAAATGTGAAATTAAATATGTACCGTCTAGTTTAGTATCACACACAAAACAATTCAGAATTTGAATTTAACTATTCGAATATTCATTTAATGAATTAAAAGAGAATTGTTTTTAACGCGTGTCGGAAATTCTGCCTTTGATAACATTTTTTTTGAAGAAAAAAAGGTTTTATTTTTATTGTGAGTGTTATCCGTGGTGTTATCAACGCTCTGCGGCATACCTATTTTATCAAAGGTATTTTGTAACAAAATGTTAATACTTTTCCTTTTAGATCTTAGTGAGCATGGTGTGGCTCCATGGTTGCATCTAAGCCCCTCTGCTTTTTCTGTCAATAGACTATCTGATGCGTTATCAGAAGAAAGGTACGTTACTTGTGGCAACGGTCCAGGATCTCGTAGATATTGAGTCTCTTCTAAGCGATATATTCCGTAATTTTCTTTGGACTATTCATCTGCGGCTAACCAACAATTGACAATAGACTAAAAGTGATATACATATATCTTGAGGAGAAGTTTTGCTGTGCATAAAAGGTTCTCATAATGGACTTATGACCTTAACTTATTGGTAGACCGTTTAAAAATTTTCCATTAATTTTACAGAACTCATGCCAGTGTATGAGATTGGTAGGCACTACTATGAACTGATAATCTGGTCCTATCGTTGTCTCCTCTGTTCATAATAAAAAAAAAATTATGAAGGTTTAATCTTAAATATATAAATTTAGGAGTAAATCGCGGCCAAACAATGTGATACGACATTGCTTGTCCGCGATTTACTCCTAAACTACCTAACCGATTTAAACCATACTTGCACACCGTGTGCAGTTTGATCCAACTTGAAAGATAGGATAGTTTTTTTGTGGAAATCCTACATGGCTACGGCCGGGAGTACCAGGTTATAAAAATCTTAGCCACAGCAACGCGATGCCTGGTCCTCTATTAGAGGTATAAGAAGACCAAAAATATATGACCATTTTTTTATGTTACTTTGAAGTCTGTAAACAATATTTAAATATGAATAATTATGCGAAAAATAAGACTTTATTTGGTACATCCCTAGCATATATTACACAATTTTCACGAAAGAGGCAATTATTAGAGGGTAGTAAAATTGGTTGTTAGAATAGGGGTGAATTTCAAATTACATAGTTTATAGGCGATTTACAACAGAATATTCCATTTGGTTTTATGTTCAATAAAGTACTTCAGAATGTATTTTGCATGTATGAATATTATCGATATATGTGTACCACTTCTCTACAACTTTAAATTAATCATTATAATGACAGTATAATGCTAGTCGTAAATCTTTAGAAAAAGACATCAGAGAATTTTGTCTTTTTAGGGTCCCGTACCATAGGAATTAAAACGGGACTGAGACTTCGCGGTCCGTCTGTCTACATGTCACGAGGATTTGTCTCAGGAATCGTGATGGCTAATCGGCCTCCATGACCGGGGGTCTGAGGACGGTGAGAGGGTCGCTCACCGTCCTTACAGAACCAGGCCCATGACGGCAGCGTGACGTGAGAGATTCAGGCACGCCCCCTAAGAAGCGGGATCACACCCGAAACCCCCCATAGACGCGGGACAGCACCTGAACCAACCCCTGGGCGAGGCCGCAGTGGCGGCCGTGAGTCTGTTGGGAGTCCTGGGACATCCTTCCGAGGGCTTACCCGGGGCTCCCAACCATAGGCTGTTGGGCGTTACGTGAGGTTTTTTTTAGTCGGTAGGAGTCCGGCATAGCATCTATGAGGATTTTCCCTCACGTAAACAAAAAAAAATCGTGATGACTCGAAAGATGAAATTTTCACACATGATTTATTTCTGTGGCCACTATAACAAAGTCTAACAGAAAAAAGACATTTAAGATCCATACAAAAAACGTATTTTTTTTTTCAGTTTTTGGTACGGACCCCTCCGTGCGTAAGTCCGACTCGCACTTGACAGATTTTATCTAGTAATAATACCTAGCTATTTTCAAGATCACGATTTAAAATTTTTCGATAACTTATCGAAAGACAACTTGACAGACAATGTATGAGATTAGCTGTCAACATCGGGCGCCGAGATCTTTGACAAAAATAACGTAATGAAACTCAACGAAAGGTATTCTTTGCTACGTTTTAAGAGTTGAGTACATAAAAAATAAAAATGATACCCTATGACTGAGACTGTCCATCTATCTCTCACCAGGCTTTTTTTTATTTTTTTTAACGTGAGAGAAAATCCTCATGGATGCTATGCCGGACTCCTACCGACTGAAAAAAAACCTCACGTTACGCCCAACAGCCTATGGTTTGGAGTCCCGGGTAAGCCCTCGGAAGGATGTCCAAGATCTGTCACCAGGCTTTATTTCTATTGCCGTATTATCTACAAATACAAAATCAAAAAAAAAGTGAGCTCCCAAAAACAAACTGTTTTCATTTTTGTACGGAAACCGCCCGAGTCCGACTCACACTTGGCTGGTTTTATTCATTGTACATACATACATACAGATGGTCACGCCTTTATCCCCGAAGGGGTAGGCAGAGGCATATTATATGCCCACATTTCACCTTTTTGTATAGTTTGTCCCACGTAATAGGTGGTGAGCCGAATTGCCGTGTTTAAATGGACAGGCGCAGGTTGTGACTGCCTGCTGTTGAAATAAAGCCTTCAACTTAGCTTAACGACTGCCATTTTACTGGCAACCGGGACCAACGTCTTAACGTGCCTTCCGAAGCACGGAAACGCTCAAATAAATGTCACAAAGTGATCACATGGATGGTCACCCATCCATGGACAGGCCATAGTGAAAGTTGCTTACTGCAGTGATCGTTTACAGAACACTGAGTCCACGGGGCCACGAGCGCTTCTCATTGTATCAAAGAAATATATCATTTTCTTACAAAATTAAATGACAAACCTTTGTAGAAAGGATTGAACTAGCGACAGTATTTTAGTAATGGCTTGAAAATTAAACCCTTCCTGTTTGCAAGGTTTCAAACCTTGAGACGAAAGTTTGCATCATCCCTTTTTAATTTAATAATAGAATAGGGCGGGTTTAATGAAAACTGTTAATGATATCCTAAGCTATATTGGTATGGATTAAGCAATTATCTAGTACCAAAGATAATATAATAGTATTACCTACATAAGCTACATGCGATAGTACTATAATTGGATGTGAAAAACTTAAAAAATTGTGCCTATGTTGCTCATCAGCTCTAAGCTCGTTTTACTCTTTGAGTACCAAAACCTAAAAATGATATCCAGTCAAATCAAACAATCAACACGCTGGTGGAGTGCACGGCGTGGGCGCAACAGCGCCAGGTCCTCGTAGTGGGTCTGGACGTGGACACTCTCTCGCTCGAGACCATGGTGCGAGTCATGCTCTCCAGCGGGAGTAAGTGGGACTGCGCCGCCTCCTTCTACGAGCAGGTCATGCTCGTGAAGGAGGCGGCGGGCGGGTACGGGAGAGATCTCCCACCCGAGTACCGCAGTCGGCGGCCTGGGAGCCACCGACGTGTCATCACTGAAGACTATCGGCCTCAATGACCGGAGGCCTGAGGACGGTGAGTGGGCTGCTCACCGTCCTTACAGAAACAGGCCCATGACGGCAGCGTGATGTCAGGGATTCACGCACGCCCCCCTTAGAAGCGGGATAACACCTGAAACAAATAACCCCCAAAGACGCGGGATAGTACCGGAACCGCCACCTGGGCGAGGCCGCGTTGCAAAAAGAAAAAAGTATATTAATCAATTAATCAATCAAATCAGCTCCTGGCAGTCAATTGCTGGTCGTAGGTCTCTCCCAAATTACGCCACAATAAAAGGTCCTGCGCCATCCTCATCCAGTCACTCCCTGCGACCTTTTTCAGGTAGTTACTTTAACCGGCGGGTGGGCATCCTACTCCACTCAAATCAAATCAAAAATCAAAAAATCAAAAATATATTTATTTCACATAGGCATTATACAGATGCGCTTGCAAAACGTCCAGAATACAAAACAAAAACTCTACCACCAGTTCACAACGCGACCCACCTGAGAAGAACTGGCAAGAAACTCAGCGGGTTGTTCTTTTTTTGCTCTATTTACAATTTTAAAGAATCTAAAAACTAGGCATTTTAACAATATTTTTGAGAATCCAGCAGAGCAGGTCATTTCCAGGCTTCCTTATCCAACAAATAATCATTGATTGTATAGTAGCCCCTGCAGTTCAATTTACTTTTAACAGATCTTTTAAACTTATTAAGGGACATACTTTTAATTTCGTCTGGAAGCCTGTTGTAAAAGCGTATACAGTTACCCATGAAAGAATTGCTGGTTTTGTGCAATCTGCTATGAAAAACAGCAAGGTTATTTTTATTTCTAGTGTTGACATTGTGTCTATCACTTAACTTAGCGAAACTATGTAGATTTCTTTGTACATACATAAGGTTTTCAAAAATATACTCCAGAACTCCTTTGCTCCATTGGCCATCGGTTCTTCTACAGAGATGCTAAGATTATCAAGTCAAAAATCTATACTAATACTAGCTGATGCCCGCGGCTCCGCCTGCGTGGAATGTTGAGTTCAAATTTCATGAGAATCGGTCAAGCCGTTTTGGAGGAGTACGGAAACGAAAACTGTGACACGAGAATTTTATATATAAGATTATATAGAGGAAAGATTTATTTTTTGTTTGTTTGTAACGAATAGGCTCCGGAACTACTGGACAAATTTGAAAATTTCTTTCACTCTTGGGAAGCTACACTCTTTGCGGTGAACATACGCTATATTTTATTCCCGTATTCCCACGGGAACGGGAACTACGCGGGTGAAACCGCGTGACGTCCGCAAGTGAAATATAAATTCCTAGCGTTATAAAGACCTACTACAAAATATACTCTGTTATGTGAAAAGACTTCGAAATGACCTTTCCAATCCTTGACTTTTCTAAGGGCGTTCACACCACACTGCTCTAACGAAAACGCATAAAATATTCCAAGAAAACATAATCTCAAATTACTTTCTAAAAACCAGAACCATTTCTCGGTGTCACGGCGATCGCAAAACCGCACATGGTCCCTTCTACTTCGGCACAAATAATAATCCCCAAAAATTCTTTAAAGTCTCATTAAACTATTTATAGATGTATGGGTACCCTAAAAATGCACTTTGGTAAACCGGCTTACGCACACAGAGGCGATTACCCATGTGTGCTGGTGTGCGTCTGCGCAGGCGACTGTCTCACACTAACGCAGGAAGGGCAAAGGGAAATTTTGGCAATAATTTCGTGTTGTATAGTTTGTGCGGACGTATATGGTGCAAGTTTTTATGAGCAGTATTGAAAAACGATTTTTGACTTTTCTGGTTAAGGAAATTCAAGGTCATGTCCTAAGTTTTCGACTAAGGATCAAGTTACTGACTTTGTCTCTACACTTGGCAAAATCTCTGACATTCATAGAAGCTGGACAGTTGTCTAAGTTAAACATCATACATATACGCTTAATTTTTTGATCCCTTCTGATTGACACATCTAAGGCTTTCATCGCTACTCATCAATAATCCTCATTAAATTTAAAGCTGAACCATAGTTGTACTTGGCACTCAAAAAATACGGAACCTAATGTTCCAATGCAAGTCAAGTTTTTGGCTAAGATAAATAAGAAAACTATGCCTATAAAGATAATTGTATAAAATTGCTTTTTAAGATTGAAAAAAAAAGGTGACATGTCGGCATATAATATGCCTCTGCCTACCCCTTCGGGGATAAAGGCGTTACCGTATGTATGTATGTATGTATGCTTTTTGAGCCTATCTGACATTACAAAGTCACAAATGACACCGACCACGTCACGACCACTTGAACCACTTAAGCAATAAACATTTTCCTGAAATGCACAGGATACAATACACAGGAATAGCACAGCACAGATTCTAGGTACTTTGCCTACTAGTTTTTCTATGGTGTTCTACGCCGTAGCTATGTGAAGTAGCCACTTGATCGTAGGCAATTTGTCTAGTCGGTACGCTACGGCGTAGACGTTACAAAGTTTTAGACTTTCACAGACTATGATAAAGACAAGTATTTGTGGTAACTTTTTAAACATTTTTTTGACTGCCTCGGTTGGTCTAGAGTTCGAAATATGTGACTTCGGATCACGAGGTCGTGGGTTCGATTCCCACCATAAATGTTTGTCTCAAATGTCTGGTTGTTTTTTAATATTATAAAGAGGTAAAATTTGATTGTTTGTTTGTTTGTTTGCATCGAATAGGCTCCGAAACTGCTGGACCGATTTAAAAACTTCTTTCATTGTTGGGAAGCTTTGCTCTTTGCGGTGAACATAGGCTATATTTTATTCCCGTATTCCCACGGGAACGGGAATTATGCGGGTAAAACCGCGTGACGGCCGCTAGTGTATTATAAGTTCGTATTTAAAAGTATGCAAGTATTAATATCCGTGTTCTGATACCCATAATACAAGCAGGTTATACCTTAGCTAACTTTCGGATCAGATAGCATTACGTGAAAATGCCCGTGAGTATTTATTATTATTTATATTAACTTGATGCATGCACCATGTTTCACCGTACGTCCTGTACAGCAAAGTAAGTAGGTCCATCGGTATTGGTGTGCTATATTCATGTTAAAGTGTGTGTGTCTGTTTGAATGTGTGTCTCCGATCATTATTCGTAAGTACTAGAGTTCAGTAGACTTATACACATAGGATTTCGGCAGCCAGCCTGCAACATTTCAAGTTTTATAACTTGACTGTGCAGTTTGAATTGATGCAAGTTTCTTTATGAGAACACCTTTTATTATTTTGGTTTTGGTACGTTTTCGCAGTCAATTATGTTTTATTTTGTACATTTGATAAAATCTATTTATTGTTGCTCCTCCAATCCCACTTCAGACCTCTAGATGTTTACCATGATTTCTCGTAAACTTAGAGTCCTTAAGAGGTATGCAATGCATGGTGGTGCATGCTGGAGCATTTCTGCCCTAATCCCGCTTCCGACCTGTAGTACGTCTCGTGTGTTGCTGCCATCACCTCGCCAGCAAGCGAGCCGAAGGGCCGATACACCACGGAGCAACCTACCGGTGGCCTGCTCCTGGCTCGGCCGGAATTAGTTGGAGTAGCACCACTCCCCCACAAAGGAAGGGGAGTGATTGCTACTCCGTTGCCCAGGATACACCACGAGGAGGATCCGACCCATTGGGGTTCCGAAGATGTTAGTGGGACCCTGCATCCTAATGTTAGATGATTAGATATGTCAAAACTGACTAAAACTTCACCGTCATCCGTAGCTGAGTCCACTCTGAACTTAGTGATTAGTCTCGAAAGAAAACATCTCAGAGTTTGACCACCCTAGATAACCAACCTCACAGAAACAGTGCCTAATTGTTAATAAGTTCACAAACACAATCGTGGAGTACAGTACTTCATAGCTGTGTTTTTCCTGTAAACTTAAAAACACTTGTTTATCTTGCCTCGAAAGAAAATTCATGAGACTAATAACAAGCGTTCATTACCAATTCCGAAGAAAATTGAACGTTTTTAGGGTCTATAGAGATTGCTTATATTGAGGTCATTATAACCTATGTTTCATCATTTCAATTAAAAAAGAACTATGCACAGAACGACCAGACAGAAACGCAGGGTCAATGCCCCTACCATAAAAAGAACCCCTTTTCAAACGTTTTTTCTCATTTGTCTTATTACACACTGATTAGACGAACAAAAGCATAATAAACCTTCGAAACTCTCATGGCTCGCAACCTCGACAGAACTGCATTTTTGGGTTCTAGAGAGCCGTACATGCATCCCTCTCTAACCTGTACTTTAGAGTGAGAAGGTGACAGTTTGACCTATGCGCCCGCGACCGATTTTGGTCGGTCGTTGCACATGAAAATGCGTCTGAGCAATCGTTTTTGTTGATTTATGGAACTAAGGCCATTTTGTATTGCATTCGGATAATTTGAATTCTAATAATGAATTGTATATTTGTGAGTGATTGAGTAATGAATCTGTAATTTATAAAACGAGTCCTACGACCTGACGTGGCTTCGTAAGAGTGCATTTACTTCTTCATCTTAGCACCTTCCCTGTCTGAATTTAAATTCTGGAAGAACTCTTTTATTGGTTGCTAAGAGAGCAGTTACAATTTGATAAGACCAATCCATTGGTCAGTTAATGCATTACCTACCTAATACCTTGGGTATTGAAGACCCTGATGGGACCCCAGTTCAATAGTGTAGTACCCAAAACTCGATATTTTTACACAAAATGATTCCCGTAGCACCTTTCAAGGATTAAATAACTCTTTTAATAGTTTCTCGACGAAGTAATATGGTGTGGTCGAGGACTCTGATTAAATTAATTAATTGATTGAAAGTAATTGGAAGAAACATCATTATACAAGGGGCGATTAGCTGTCGTAAGATCCGATTTTCGGTGGAGCAGACGATTTTAAAATGGTGACCATCTCTAAGTCAGTTTCACCGTCCTAGGGTCCTCCTTACGAGAGCTTACCCGAAGCTCCCCACCGTATTATGTAGGGAACAAGTGGTTTTTGGTTTTTAAGAGTCTGGCATAACATCCACGTAGGATTTTCCTCACGAAAAGAACAAAGAATAAAGCCAATTAGACCGACAACCTGGAGAAGGTCATGAAGAACGCCTGGTGGCTATAAAAGGGGGGGAGCTGTGGAAGGGCTATCCAGCAGAGGAAGTGTGATTAATGGCTCATTATCTCCTCTATAACATAACCAAAAATAAATATTCCAAAACACGTTTCACCAAAAACATACAAAATATATTTAACAATAAAAACGTCTACTCAGAGCTTACCTAAGTTATTGCGTTAAACAGAACATAGCAGATACGCGAGGGTATGTAGTAAATCATCTGCGGACGTGATCCCTTCCCAAGGGGAGGGGGTAGTGACGTCACGGGCAGTAGCCGGGTAGTGGCGTATGAAATGTGTTTATAATGCCCAGTGGTGATGGCTGAAGAAAGTGAATTATTTACAGAAACTATCGACACGTTTCGTTTTTTGATGTGGATTGTGGAAAGGGTGTTTGGATGTAAGTGTCAAGAATTTCTATACTGTTGCCAAGATCACCTGCTAGTGTTGCATCTGCAGATCAGTCGACGAGATTCTGATGCAGGCGCACTTACTAAATCAGATGTAAATTTTTGGGAGACGGCAGCTTGTCCCAAAATTTTCGAAAATAAAATGTCAAATCATAAGCTAGTAAAACTCGAAGCATCAAGCCAGGTCAGGGTATTAAAGCTAAAAAATATAGACTCAAAATTTAAAGATAAGATCTGCAATTGAGTTCTGGTCGCCTTTGTAATTTGTAAGCACAATTTATTTTTGTGTAGGGTAAAAATAACCTCATCCATTATGTAGAAAACCGGTACAGCATAAATCCCTCGAATAATGAGATCATTACTAATTATGGTTAGTAGTAGCTATATACTACTATCCTACTTCCTATTCCTACTAATATTATAAATGTGAATGTTTGTGAAGATGTTTGGATGTTTGTAACTCAATCACCCTCTAACGGCTGATTGGATCGGGCCGAAATTTGGTACAGCTACGGAATAATAGGCTACTTTTCATTCCGACAATATATTTTTTCGAAAATTTATATCCACGGAAAGCATAAACGGGTACCGAATTTCACGCGAACGAAGCTGCGAGCATCATCTAGCACTTAATAGCCAATATAATGTAATTGCACTAGATATATATAACAGTACAGTACCTATAGTGTTCTGTAAACGATTACTGCAAACATCATCTTATGTTACGAGCAGTTCAGGAATAGCGGACGTTGTGTCATTTATATTTACGAGCGCTTCCGTGCTTCATAAGACACGTTAAGTCTTTTGTCTCAGCTGTCAGTATCATGGTAGTCGTTAACCTAAGTAAGCAATAAGAACGACTTTATAAACTATCAACAACAAATACCTACCTACTTTCAATGCCTTTCAGATACAATAGAATTATCGCTGTAAAATGTGAGTGTAGGCAGGTCTCAGCCTACCCCTCTAAAACAAAAACATGAAAGCTAAAACCATCAACAGCAACAGATACCTACCTACAATAAAACCGGCCAAGTGCAAGTCGGTTCGAAAGTGTTCCGTACCAGAAAACGGCACAAAATCATGTTTGTTGTACGGGAGCCCATTTAATCCCTCTTTTTTTCTGATATAAGTATTTGTTATCATAGCGGCAACATAGATTCATCTGGTAAAATTTCAGTACTCTAGCTATCACGGCTACAGAGACAAAACCTCGTGACGGTCAGACAAACAAACGGACGGCTCATGAACAGGGTCCCATTTTTACCCTCTGAGAACTAAACCCTAATGAACCTGTCAGATACAATAGAATCATCGCAGTGAAATGTGTAAGCAGGTCTCAGTCTACCCCTTTGAAGTAACAGTCAAGACTATTACGTATGCACAGCTAAAATCTCGCTGTTTTTAGGGTTCCGTACCCAAAGGGTAAAAACGGGACCCTATTTATGAGACTTCGCTGTCCGTCTGTTTTGCTATTTGTCTGTCTGTCCGTCACAAGGCTGTATCTCAGAAACCGTGATTGCTACAGTGCTAAAATTTTCACAGATGATGTATTTCTGTTGCTGTTATTATTTTTTTTTTTTTTTGAAGTGAAAGTTCTTTATCGGCGTTGGAAAAAAATTTGCGTCACGTCACGTCACGTCACGTCACGATTTTTGGTTACGCGCCATCTTTGTTCTGTTCCCCACCACGGTGGATTCGAATTAAGAGTACTTTATCCAGGGATAGCATGTCATTTAAGGGTTTTTGGACTTTTTGACTTTTGGGCTTTTGGACTTTTGGACTTTTGGATGGGACATTGGTACTTTGGGTCTTTGGGACTTTGGAACTTTGAGACTTTGGGACTTTTGAACTTTTGAACTTTTGAACTTTTCAACTTTTGAACTTTTGGACTTTTGGACTTTTGGATGGGACCTTGGGACTTTGGGACTTTGGGACTTTGGGACTTTGGGACTTTTGGACTTTTGGACTTTTGGACTTTTGGATGGGACCTTGGTACTTTGGGTCTTTGGGGCTTTGGGACTTTTGGACTTTTGGACTTTTGGACTTTTGGACTTTTGGACTTTTGGACTTTTGGACTTTTGGACTTTTGGACTTTTGGACTTTTGGACTTTTGGACTTTTGGACTTTTGGACTTTTGGACTTTTGGACTTTTGGACTTTTGGACTTTTGGACTTTTGGACTTTTGGACTTTTGGACTTTTGGACTTTTGGATGGGATCTTGGTACTTTGGGTCTTTGGGACTTTGGAACTTTGGGACTTGGGACTTTGGGACTTTGGGACTTTGGGACTTTGGGACTTTGGGACTTTGAGACTTTGAGACTTTGGGACTTTGGGACTTTGGGACTTTGGGACTTTGGGACTTTGGGACTTTGGGACTTTGGGACTTTGGGACTTTGGGACTTTGGGACTTTGGGACTTTGGGACTTTGGGACTTTGGGACTTTGGGACTTTGGGACTTTGGGACTTTGGGACTTTGGGACTTTGGGACTTTGGGACTTTGGGACTTTGGGACTTTGGGACTTTGGGACTTTGGGACTTTGGGACTTTGGGACTTTGGGACTTTGGGACTTTGGGACTTTGGGACTTTGGGACTTTGGGACTTTGGGACTTTGGGACTTTGGGACTTTGGGACTTTGGGACTTTGGGACTTTGGGACTTTGGGACTTTGGGACTTTGGGACTTTGGGACTTTGGGACTTTGGGACTTTGGGACTTTGGGACTTTGGGACTTTGGGACTTTGGGACTTTGGGACTTTTGGACTTTTGGCCTTTTGGACTTTTGCACTTTGGACTTTTGGACTTTTGGACTTTTGGACTTTTGGACTTTTGGACTTTTGGACTTTTGGACTTTTGGACTTTTGGACTTTTGGACTTTTGGACTTTTGGACTTTTGGACTTTTGGACTTTTGGACTTTTGGACTTTTGGACTTTTGGACTTTTGGACTTTTGGACTTTTGGACTTTTGGACTTTTGGACTTTTGGACTTTTGGACTTTTGGACTTTTGTACTTTTGTACTTTTTGACTTAATTTAAGGTGAGGTGAAAATTAAGTTTATGAAGAAGTTTCACTTCTTACGTGTGTACACTAAGTACACGCAATTTTTTTATACCACTAGACTGGCAGACAAGCATACGGCCCCCCCAGATGTACCGGTGGTCACCGCAGCCTATGGACGTTTGCAACACCAGAGGCGCCACAAGCGCGCTGCCGACTCTTTATAAACCTTCTAAGTCCCCTTTTGAAGAACCCCATACTGTAGGCGTCCGGGAAAACCGAAGCAGGGAGATCATTCCACAACCTAAGCGTACGCGGAAGAAAGCCTCTATTAGATCTCACCGTGCTCGAGCGCTTAGGACGCAACGTGTGAGGATGAACACCCTGTCTATGGCGAGCGGTGCGATGATAGAATGTAGCCGTAGGCATCATATCAAACAATTCTTCAGAGCACAAACCGTTGTACAGGCGGTAGAACACACATAGAGAAGCAAAGTCTCTCCTGTCACTAAGAGGTTCCACACTACCTGCAAGTATGGGATCGTTGACAACTCTCATAGCTCGCCTTTGCACCGAGTCAAATGGACGAAGCTGGTATTTGGGTGCCCCCGCCCAGAGGTGACAGCAGTACTCCATATGCGGACGCACTTGCGACTTATAGAGAAGCAGTGCTTGCGCCGCAGTAAAGTACCGCCGCGCCCTTCTGAGCACTCCGAGCTTCCTGGAGGCCAGCTTGGCCTTGCCCTCCAAGTGACTGCGGAACTGCACATCACTGGAGATGTCAACACCAAGGGTCCCTATACTTTCAGAGATGGTGAGAGATGTGCCCTGAAATTGTGGCGCCACAGTGAATGGGGTCTTTTTTGCGGTGAAAACACAAACTTGTGTCTTGGTAGGGTAGAATTGGACAAGATTTTGTCGACCCCAATCGGACACTCTAGTGAGAGTAGCCTCGACTTCAGACACAAGTTGTTCACGACTTTCTTCCACTGCATCCCGAGAGATACCGGGACGGCCCGTGTAATAAGTGTCGCCCGTACTGTCGTCCGCATAACAATGAATGCCGTCAATAGACAACATGTCATTGAAATGCAGCAGAAACAAAGTAGGGGACAACACTGAGCCTTGTGGTACTCCAGCGTTTATGGCCATGCAGTCAGAACAGCTACCGTCAACGACGGCCCTGATGCTTCTACCGGCCAGAAAGCTGGACACCCATCCGCATAAACTCTCGGGCAGTCCATAGGAGGGCAATTTCGTAAGAAGACCACGGTGCCAGACCCGGTCAAAGGCTTTCGAGATGTCGAGGCTCACTGCTAGAGCCTCACCCTTACTCTCGATAGCCGCCGCCCAGCGGTGTGTGAGGTACACAAGAAGATCGCCCGTCGAGCGACCGTGACGGAAACCGTACTGCCTGTCACTGAGCAGGTCATGTTCCTCAAGGTACCTCAGGAGCTGTGTATTAATTACACGCTCCATCACCTTAGATAAAAGGGAGGTGACGGCTATAGGCCTATAATTGGCCGGGTCGGTCCTGTCACCCTTCTTGGGCACAGGATGCACGTGCGCGATCTTCCACGACGCCGGGACTTGCTTCATGGAGTATGAAAGCGTGAAAAGACGTGTAAGTACCGGACACAACTCCGAACCACACCGCTTAAGTACCACCGCGGGAATGCCGTCCGGCCCACTCGACTTATGAATATCTAGGGATTGAAGCTCCCGCCTGACGTCCCGTTGCTTGAATTTAATTTCTGGCATGGAAGTGCCACACCAAGGGATACCAGGCGGAAGCGCACCTCCATCGTTCATGGTCGAGTTGGAGGCAAAGAGAGAACCCAAAAGGTCGGCCTTCTCCTTGGCACTCTGGGCCAGACTACCATCCAGTCTATGTAGAGGTGGTAATCCCGACCGACAAAAGTTTCCCTCGGCAGCTTTGGCGAGCGACCAGAATTCACGACTTCCAGAAGGGTAGCCGGCTAGTCGCTGACCAATTCTGCCGACGAAATCAAACTTTGCCCTGGCAACCGCTCTTTTACTGGCCCTCGAGGCGGCATTCAGTTTGCGTTTCACTTCAGAGATGCTAGGATCTGAGTTAGCGCGAGCCGTGGTCCAAGCTCTGTAGGCAGTTTCTTTCAACATCCTAGTTTCTCTACAAAGCCGATTAAACCACGGTCGTTTCCTAGCTCCTGCCGGGATCCAGCGGTTAGGAATATAACATTCCATGCCCGCCAAGATCCCCTCAGCTACTGCTGCAGCGCAGGAGTTCAAATCATCTGAAGTGAAGCAAAGCCGCCTCCACGGGTACGACGCAAAGAACACTCGAAGTCCATCCCAGTCTGCTGACTTGTAGTGCCACACATGTCGCCACTCCTTGGGCCGAGGTGGTTCAGGCCTTGCGAGAGGCACTCGCGACCGAACGAGGTAGTGGTCCGATGAACCAAGTGGCGCATCCACTGATGTGGTGTATCCGTCAGGCCGCGTAGTCAGCAGAAGGTCCAGCAATGCACTCTGCTCGTTCTCCCTATCTGGTATTCTCGTATGAGATTTTACCAGTTGGGAGAAACCGTAGGTCAGGGCAAAGTCGTGAGCAGCTTTCCCCGCAAAGTTAGTGTGCACGGAACCCAACCAGTCAATATGGTGACCATTAAAGTCCCCCAAAATCAGTATCTCCGCGGAGGGATACCGCTCAATAGCCTTGTCGGTCGATTGTTGCAGGTGGTCAAAAAGGCGAACTGTCTCCGTATCACCGCTATGGGACCTGTAAATGCACGCGTAGATCCGAGTGTGGCCCCCATGATCCACGCGCGCCCATAATGTAGACAGGTCCCTGTCTTCCAGGTCACTGAGACGGCGACAGCAGATATCCTCCCGCACGAACATGCATACCCCAGCTTGACGCCTGAAATTAGCCTCCAGCTTATAGCCAGGGTACATCAAGTAAGATGTATCGTTCGGGCAAGATATCTTAGTCTCCGTCAGGAAAAATAAGTTCGGCCTCGCAGATTCCAGGTGGCGGTGGATCTCGTTGATGTTTGAGTGCATTCCTCTGATGTTACAGAAGTCCACATTTAGTGTGGACGACGACGAAGCCGCTGTGGAAACCTTTTTTCTTTTGTGACCTTTTGCCATGATTGTTGTTGAAAGGGGATATAAAGAAGGTAGGGGGTGCCTGTGTGTCGGTGACGCAAGAGACTAAGCGAGGCTCCAATTCCCCAAAGGCAGGCACAGGTAGTGCGGTAGATTGGCACGGCGTACGGAAGGGCCCCCGGTCCCCCCAGTGGCCGCGTCCACTCCGGTATCCTCCTCCGGCACGACCACAGGACCAGGGACTTTACACAGGCTTCTGGTTCAGCCTCCTGGGGCGGAGATTACGTAATCCCCAGGTTCGGGTCCCGTACAGCCTGCGGGCGGTCAGCGGGCAACCGTTTCACCGGGTCTCCCTGACCGCCGTACCAATATTCCGCGCCTATGCTAGCCAATGGAGACAGATGAGCCTCTGGTCTCACCGCCACCGGCACAAAGTCACCCCAATGAGCACTGGAACCCTGCTAACCGACGGAGAACATAACCCAGCACGAAGCAAGGTTACTATTACCGAGGTCTTCTGCAGGGTCTACTGCCCCAGGCGGGCTGCTCACCGAACGAAATTCCGTTATGCCCTTCCTCCTAATGTATCCCCTAAACCCCAAGGGGCAAAAACTACAAATACTAAATACAATAACAACAAATACTAAAATCAGAAGAAAAAAATACGGAAACCTATGTTCAGTCCAACTCGCACTTGGCCAGTTTTTACATACCTATGTTACTAATATTATAAATGCGAAAGTTTGTGAGTGTGTATGTTTGTTACTCTTTCACGCTCAAATGGTTGAACGGATCAGGCTGAAATTTGGTACAGAGATACATAAATAGTCTAGAATAACACATAGGCTACTTTTTATCCCGGAATAAGTTCCAACGGGAACAAATTTTACGCGCGCGAAGCTGCGGGCATCAGCTAGTAAACCATATAGGTACATTCTTAAACTACAAAAGGGCCTGAATTATTTTGCATAGCAACACGCGGTACTGTGTAACTTTTATATCACGACCAATATTTTATTATTTTGAAAAACATTAAATAACGTTGTATCACACAAAATGCTTTCCTCGAAAAAATATCCACTTAAAATGTTCTTTTGAAACGGAATTACTTAATTACGTAAAGCAATATTACCCATGAGGAAAATTCTTTGCACATTTTAATGTTTTTCAAACCATTATTTATTTAAGCTTCCTCAAATTGTATAAATACAGACTCGTAGGACAGTATCTACCTTTAATGTATTTTTAAATGAAATCAGTACAAATAGGCTCCTCATAATTATTTAATTACGAGTTTTGTCAAATGAATATTGCGAAAGTTTACTAAATATAACAATGTTTGTAGGTAGAATATTTTGTAATCTAGATCCACACCACAAATGCAAGCGCTTATTAGTATTTTAGCATAATTAGGGTTACCTGGCAATATACAAATATTCGGTAAAAGGGTTTCAAGTCTATAAATTAGATATATAAAGCAGTCTATTAATTTTCCATATTCAAACGATCATTGAACGCCTGATGCAAAAATAATAGCAAGTCTTTGATCGATGTAATATGATAAAAAACGTATTTTAAAATATCAATCAATAAAATCGACCTACGGTAGTGCAGGTAGAACGCTCCCAATCTTCCCAATTCTAATTATAGGTAACTAACTAATGCCCACAGAGTCGTACGCGTGAAATTCTGTTCCCTGCATCCCACGGGAACATATTTCCCTGTATAATAAGTTGCTTATGTATTACTAGCGGACGTCACGCGTTTTACCCGCGTAGTTACCGTTCCCGTATGAATACAGGAATAAAATATAGCCTATGTTCACCGCAAAGAGTGTAGCTTCCCAACAGTAAAGGAATTTTTCAAATCGCTCCAGTAGTTTCGGAGCCTATTTGATGCAAACAAACAAACAATCAAATCTTTCCTCTTTGTAATATTAGTACAGACATAGATCAGGCTATAGACTATCCCTCAAAGACGTTAATCAATTTCAGTCAGATCCGTTCAGTCAAATGTGCGAATTGAGTAACAAAAATCTAAACACCTTCACAAAATTTCACAAAGGGCGTCCCAAATCGAACTCATTAAACTTTGTGAAGTTACTTGGCAACGGAAATCAATAAGAAAGCGACAAAATAGGAAATAATTGTTAACCGACTGACGAAAGAAACGTTTTCAGCACGTTTTTTAATTGCTCATTTTGTTAACGACTTACAATGAGTGACTGTTTCTGTCTCTGTGTTCTGGAAAACGTCTTGGAAGTCACGTCGGACTCCTACCAGCTAAAAAGGTGTTCTTCCATTTACCTATACCCAGGAATCCCGGGTGCGCCCTCGAAAGATTATGAGAGTAGGGCTCCTGACATACAATGATAGCCTCTCTCTCTCTCTCTCTCTTTAGAAAGGAATGTCGGCTAATGTAAACGATATTAATTTCTACCTTTTTTTGAAGTGAAACTTCTTTATCGGCGTTGGAAAAAAATTTGCGTCACGTCACGTCACGTCACGTCACGATTTTTGGTTACGCGCCATCTTTGTTCTGTTCCCCACCACGGTGGATTCGAATTAAGAGTACTTTATCCAGGGATAGCATGTCATTTAAGGGTTTTTGGACTTTTGGACTTTTGGATGGGACATTGGTACTTTGGGTCTTTGGGACTTTGGAACTTTGAGACTTCGGGACTTTTGAACTTTTGAACTTTTGAACTTTTGAACTTTTGAACTTTTGGACTTTTGGACTTTTGGACTTTTGGATGGGACCTTGGGACTTTTGGACTTTTGGACTTTTGGCCTTTGGGACTTTGGGACTTTTGGACTTTTGGATGGGATCTTGGTACTTTGGGTCTTTGGGACTTTGGAACTTTGGGACTTTGGGACTTTGGGACTTTGGGACTTTTGGACTTTTGGGCTTTTGGACTTTTGGATGGGACCTTGGTACTTTGGGACTTTTGGACTTTTGGACTTTTGGAGTTTTGGACTTTTAGACTTTTAGACTTTTAGACTTTGGGACTTTGGGACTTTGGGACTTTGGGACTTTGGGACTTTGGGACTTTGGGACTTTGGGACTTTGGGACTTTGGGACTTTGGGACTTTGGGACTTTGGGACTTTGGGACTTTGGGACTTTGGGACTTTGGGACTTTGGGACTTTGGGACTTTGGGACTTTGGGACTTTGGGACTTTGGGACTTTGGGACTTTGGGACTTTGGGACTTTGGGACTTTGGGACTTTGGGACTTTGGGACTTTGGGACTTTGGGACTTTGGGACTTTGGGACTTTGGGACTTTGGGACTTTGGGACTTTGGGACTTTGGGACTTTGGGACTTTGGGACTTTGGGACTTTGGGACTTTGGGACTTTGGGACTTTGGGACTTTGGGACTTTGGGACTTTGGGACTTTGGGACTTTGGGACTTTGGGACTTTGGGACTTTGGGACTTTGGGACTTTGGGACTTTGGGACTTTGGGACTTTGGGACTTTGGGACTTTGGGACTTTGGGACTTTGGGACTTTGGGACTTTGGGACTTTGGGACTTTGGGACTTTGGGACTTTGGGACTTTGGGACTTTGGGACTTTGGGACTTTGGGACTTTGGGACTTTTGGCCTTTGGGACTTTTGGACTTTTAGATGGGACCTTGGTACTTTGGGTCTTTGGGACTTTGGAACTTTGGGACTTTGGGACTTTGGGACTTTGGGACTTTGGGACTTTGGGACTTTGGAACTTTGGAACTTTGGGACTTTGGGATTTTGGGACTTTGGGACCTTGAGACCTTGGGACTTTAGGACTTTGGGACTTTTGGACTTTTGGCCTTTTGGACTTTTGGACTTTGGACTTTGGACTTTTGGACTTTTGGACTTTTGGACTTTTGGACTTTTGGACTTTTGGACTTTTGGACTTTTGGACTTTTGGACTTTTGGACTTTTGGACTTTTGTACTTTTGTACTTTTTGACTTAATTTAAGGTCAGGTGAAAATTAAGTTTATGAAGAAGTTTCACTTCTTACGTGTGTACACTAAGTACACGCAATTTTTTTTCATTAAGTAGGTATCGTTGTTTTCATACTCTAACTGCTCAAAATTTGAAGAGCTGCTTGTAGATAAACGTGGCAACGCAACGTTACAAAACGAAAAATGATGCATCATATTTATAATCCAATAGGCATATAAAATGAAAGGAAAATTTCACAATAATGCAAATAATACAATATCATATTATTGAGTCATTCTCTGAAATGGACTGGAGCTTTGAGCGCCTGAATTTAAAATAATAGCAACCTGTAGATCCGGGTTAACGGGTTTATAATGAGGCAGGAACAGGGGTTGAATGGATACAGCTTTGTTTACTACAGTACGGCTGAAAGAAAGAGAAAGATGATACGAATTTCGGTTTAATTTGTAAACCTCTTTAAAAGCGGAATATTTACCATGTGTAAATATGTATTTTTAATTATCTCAATAATGTTGTAAGCGATCACGGCGGAACTTAACCATAACATTGTCGAAATATTAAAAACAATAACTGGTAAATATCCTGTTAACTCTATGCTGAGATTAGGACTAGGGCAGTTTTAAATACCTATAATACACTTCTTTTTTAACTAATCTTGTTGAATATGTAAGTATCGTCATTAAACAGCATTTTAAATGTCTTGTTCCAACTTTCTTTCCTCATTGCAAATGAATCTCAAGGGAGATTAATTAAGAGACTCCAGCTGAGGTCATTGGGTCATCTCCTTGGGGTCAGCTTGCTCTATCACTGAACGCCCGGTGGTGCTTTTAATGGGCGTTATACTTAGTATAATGAAAGGGCGTTATACAGTATGATGAAAGAAACGACTGCCTCAGAGGCTCAATCGGTAGTGTTACGGTTTACCACTGTTGACCGAAATTCATTTGATCATTTGATGTGTGACCGAAAAAACATTAAGCCATTCTACTAGTGATCGAATGAACAATTGACCAAAAGAGTTTTAATCGAACAAACATTTGGTATTTTTACTACTGATCGAATGAACGTTTGGCCGAAAAACAGTTGACTAAAGAATATTTTAACAAGGGCTGAATCAAAATGGCTAGGTTAGGTTAGGTTAGAACTGCGACCATAACGCACGAGCCGAGCGAGCGAAGCGAGCGTGCCGCGGCAGCGGCCGGCGAGTGCCAGAACCGAATTCTACTTATTTCGCTTTTATTCGTTAAAATATTCTATAGTCAACTGTTTTTCGACCAAACGTTCAATCGACCAGTAGTAAAAATACCAAATGTTTGTTCGATAAAAACTCTATTGGTCAATTGTTCATTCGATCAGTAGTAGAATGGCCTAATGTTTTTTCGGTCACACGTCAAATGATCAAATGAATTTCGGTCACCAGTGGTAAACCCGTAGTGTTATCGCCTTCCGCGTCTTAGGTCCTGGGTTCGATTTCTGGGTCGGTCCAAATATTAGTGTAATCCACAAATGTTTTTTCTGAGTTTGGGTGTTTTCTTTTATAATATTGTAATGTTTTCTAATATAAGTATGTCTATCAGTCTTCTAGATTCTAGATAGATAGAATAGCACAAGCTTATATTATCAACTTAATTTGGGCTATATGATGTTGTGTGAGAATGTCCAACAATATCAAAAATAAAAATGGAATTAGCAAGAACTTCAGATTGAAGCGGTCTTGTACAAAAGTATGTCTTGGTTCGAATCCAGGATTTTAACAAATAATCGTATCTATTTGTGTATTCCGCAAAATAATGTTTGCTTCGGAGTTTAGATTTTTCTTTGAATCTATGTAACATGTAATTATACTAACTATGTTCTAGTTTTAGTGATACTCCTAACTCGAAAACTTACATTACATCCCAAACGCCCTCTTAATTTGGAATTTTAAAAGACTATTTTATCTTAATGGGTGCATGGACATTATAAGAGTAGTTGATTTATTAATATGAGTACCACAGATATTAATACGTAAATACTTTTGAATACAGATTTGTCATACTTAGAAACACCCAAACACAGAAAGACAAATATTTATGGATCACACAATTTTTTGTCTCCGGTGGGAATCGAACCCACGATCTCGTGATTAAGACCAACAGGGCAGTTAAAATCATCTAATTTAACCTCAAATTTGCTTTACGCAGCCAATCTATAAGTAACAATTTTTGATGTAACTCACTCGAAAATCAATCTTTCTACTAACTAACCTTTAGTTTGAAATCTAACCATTAAAAGGCGTAAAGTCTATTACATCAGGGTTCAATTCAGGACGGGCTGAAAGGGCTTTTCGGCTGTGATCAATCAATCAATCAAATAAGCCTATTGCGGGCCTTTGCTGAACATAGATTTCACCCAATTTTCAATCGAGCGGGCGGCGTCATATTTTAACAACCTATATACAAAAAATCGGCAAAGTGCGAGTTGGACTCGCACACAGAGGGTTCTATACCAAAATACGGCAAAAAAAGTGTTTGTGAGCCCCCCTTTCTTCTCAATTAATTAAAATTCTTAATTAATTAATTGTCCTTCTGGTGGGCCGTATGCTTGTCTGGCACCTTAGTGGTATAACCCCTTTTTTTTATTTTTGTATTTTTTGTCATAGCGGCAACAGAAGTTTACATATCATCTGAAAGTTGATGGGAATAGTTTACGAAAGTCATGTGTAAAGCATAGTCTTATAAGTCACAGAAGTAATGGGAAAACAATTACCAGTAGTTCTGCCAACAGAACTGATCAACAGAACAGGTGGGAGTAGACGAAAAAAGCGTCTACTCTCAGCTTTCTGGCTATCACGGTTAATGAGATACCGCCTCATGACGGACTGCAGACAGACGGACAGCGAAGTCTCACAAATAGAGTCCCGTTTGTACCCTTTAGGTACAGGACTCCAAAAATTGTGCCAAGTGCGAGTCGGACATGACGGATTCCGTACCAAAAACCGGCAAAAAGTCAAGTTCAATGGGAGGCCCCCTAATTTTTTTTCAGTACCTATTTGGTTTTTTGTTGTTAAGGACGGACAGCAGAGTCTCGGTAATATACTACATAATATATACTATACTATACTATCTTTTTTTTTATATTCAGCTTGCCAAATTGACGTCGCCACCAGCCTGATGGATAGCAGTGGCGCATCTAGCGATTGGGGGCCACTTCTTACAGTGGTCCTCAAGTTGACGGCCCTGTGATGTGCCTCTTCACGCTCCTCTTAAAGAACCCGGGATTGTAAGATGAGGGAAACACGTGCGCGGGCAGGTTGTTCCAAGCTTTTATAGTTCGACAGAGGAACGATCTTTTGAAACGCTCTGTTCTGGCGAAGATTCTCTCCACTGTGTATGAGTGGCATTTCTGCCCGGCACGCGTTGTTCGCGTTGATATACACACCAAATCCCTTGCGGGGTAGGTAGAAAGAACCGAGCGCCACACGGCACGGTCCATACACACCTCACTTGCTTCTTCAACTTTCATTTTGCTTTTCATGCTTGCAGTCTCGGTAAAATGGTGCCGTTTTTACCCTTCGGGTTTTAACCCTAAATAAATAGAAGAATTTCGTGCGAGGAAAATCCCCCAGGTGTTTATACGGAAAAGTTGTTCGAGTCGTTTCCGCAGGCATTTATAAATTAAACAGCGTTCGATATTTCCCTTGTCGAAAGTAATTAATTTACACAATTAATTGGAAGCCATATCTGGGGCTCGTAGCGTGATTCGAGGTACCTACTCCATGGTTAAAGGCAAATTTATTGAAGTTTCAATTTTAATTGGACCTTTAGAGTCAAATATTTTGACAGTATAATGCAGTTATACAGGAAATACTTTAGAAATTCTTTTTTTACCTACAATTCTAAAAATTATCATCGGATATTCGTGGCATCAGGATGTTAATTATTCTGGATATTAGCTGTGTTATTTAACCGACTTCACAAAAGCAGGAGATTATTCAATTCGATCGTATATATTTTGTACCTAAGGTATGTTTTCCACCTAAACCATGAAAATTGGATGTGCTGTAAGTGCAAAGCTTTGCATATTCTGCGAATGCAAAGTTTTACATCGCTTGCAATTATAGCATACTAGCTGATGCGCACCCACGTGAAATTTGGATCCCGTTCCCGCTTCCCGTGGGAACATTTTCCCGGGATAAAAAGTGGCCTATGTGTTATTCCGGACTGTACTCTATCCCTGTTCTAAATTTCAGCCAGATCAATTCAGCCGTTAGAGCGTGATTGAGTAACGAACATCTAAACATCCAAACATCTTCACAAACTTTCACATTTATAATATTAGTATGTAGGATTAATGTCGGCTCCTCATAATTATTTAATTATGAGTTTTGTCAAATGATTATTGCGAAAGTTTACTGAATATAAAAATGTTTGTAGGTAGAATATTTTGTAATCTAGATCCACACCACAAATGCAAGCTCTTATTAGTATTTTAGTATATTTAGGGTTACCTGGCAATATACAAATATTAGTTAAAAGGGTTTCAAGTCTATAAATCAGATATATTAAGCATTCAATTAATTTTCAACATTCGAACAATCGTTGAACGCCTGATGCAAAAATAATAGCAAGCCTTTGATCGATGTAATCTTTAAATATATATAAATCAATGCCACTTTTCGTTGTAATTTTATAACTCAAGAACGGGCTCACCCATCCAAACCAAATGTTTAGGCTTTGTTCGGACTATTTAGTAGATGGTTTATGTGAAGTTTGCACAAAATCGGCCGAGCGGTTCTTCATTTATCACGCAAACGAAGTTGCGCGGGTCAGCTAGTATGCTAATAAAAAATGTATTTTAAAATCTCAATCAATGAAATCGACCTACGGCAGTGCAGGTGGAACACTCCCAATCTTCCCAATTTTAATTATAGGTAACTAGCTAATGCCCGCAGAGTTGTCTGCGTGAAATGCTGTTCCCTGCATCCCATGGGAACATATTTCCCTGTATAAAAAGTAGCTTATGTATACTAACGGACGTCGTTCCACCCGCGTTGTTACTGTTCCCGTGGGAATACGGGAATAAATATATCTAATATATATAAATATATCACCGC
The DNA here is from genome assembly GCA_933228765.1 of Miltochrista miniata. Lineage (NCBI taxonomy): Eukaryota > Metazoa > Arthropoda > Insecta > Lepidoptera > Erebidae > Miltochrista > Miltochrista miniata. Next base: position 2,621,745 of record OW121757.1, read on the forward strand.
AAAGTGTGTAGCTTCCCAACAGTAAAAGATTATGTTAAATCGGTCCAGTAGTTCCGGAGCCTATTCGATGCAAACAAACAAACAATCAAATCTTTCCTCTTTGTAATATTAGTATAGATCAATAGATTCCAGGCTATCCTACTATTACTATCCCTGTAAGACGTTAATCGATTTCAGTTAGATCCGTTCAGCCGTATGTGCGTATTGAGTAACAAAAATCTAAACATCTTCACAAAATTTCACAAAGGGCGTCCCAAATCGAACTCATTAAACTTTGTGAAGTTACTTGGCAACGGAAATCAATAAGAAAACGACAAAAATAGAAAATAAAATTGTTGAACGAACGACGAAAGAAACGTTTTTTATTTGCTCATTTTGTTAACGACTTGACAAGTGACTGTTTCTGTCTCTGTGTTCTGGAAAACGTCATGGAAGTCACGTCGGGCTCCTACCAGCTAAACCAACAAGGAGTTCTTCCATTTGCCTATACCTAGGAATCCTCGAAAGATTATGAGACTAGGGCTCCTGACGTACAATCGTACAATGATAGCCTCTCTCTCTTTAGAAAGGAATGTCGGCTAATGTATACCATACCTTTATTTCTTTATTTCTTCTACCTTTATTTTTCATTATGTACCGTTATTTTCAAACTCTAACCTCTCAAAATTCGAAGAGCTACTTTTAGGTGAACGTGGCAACACCAAACAAAAATGATGCATCATATTTATAATCCAATAGGTCTATAAAACGAATGGAAAATTTTACAATAATGCAAAACACCATATTATTGAGTCATTCTCTGAAATGGACTGGAGCTTTGAGCGCCTGAATTTAAAATAATAGCAACCTGTAGATCCGGGTTAACGGGTTTATAATGAGGCAGGAACAGGGGTTGAATGGATACAGCTTTGTTTACTACAGTACGGCTGAAAGAAAGAGAAAGATGATACGAATTTCGGTTTAATTTGTAAACCTCTTTAAAAGCGGAATATTTACCATGTGTAAATATGTATTTTTAATTATCTCAATAATGTTGTAAGCGATCACGGCGGAACTTAACCATAACATTGTCGAAATATTAAAAACAATAACTGGTAAATATCCTGTTAACTCTATGCTGAGATTAGAACTAGGGCAGTTTTAAATACCTATAATAGACTTCTTTTAACTAATCTTGTTGAATATGTAAGTATCGTCATTAAACAGCATTTTAAATGTCTTGTTCCAACTTTCTTTCCTCATTGCAAATGAATCTCAAGGGAGATTAATTAAGAGACTCCAGCTGAGGTCATTGGGTCATCTCCTTGGGGTCAGCTTGCTCTATCACTGAACGCCCTCTGGTGCTTATTAATGGGCATTATACTTACCCCCAGTTTCCGAAAGGCTGATCAACGCTAAAATTAACTACTCGACTTTTAAAGGCGGATTCTCACAGAAGATCCAAAATGAAAATCCATTTACAAGGAACATAAATGCTTCGTAAATATTTAAGAAGTATGTAGGTTGTTGCTACCAAAGCGATTCGACGTCGTTGCTGCACATGTGATTCCATAGCGACCGAAAGTTCAACTGTACTATACTTGGCGGATCAGTGTGGATCGGTTGGAGCGTGTCGGTGGAACGCGGCGGGTACGCAAGAAAAATTTTGTTCGTGGATCGCAGGAATTGGCGATCCATTCTGGATCATCTGTGAGGATTCGCCTTTAACAGCCGATTAGTTAATTTTAGCGTTGATCAGCCTTTCGTAAACTGGGGGTTAGTATAATGAAAGGGCGTTATACAGTATGATGAAAGAAACGACTGCCTCAGAGGCTCAATCGGTAGTGTTATCGCCTGCCGCGCCTGAGGTCCTGGGTTCGATTCCCGGGTCGGTCCAAATATTAGTGTAATCCACAAATGTTTTTTCTGAGTTTGGGTGTTTTCTTCTATAATATTGTAATGTTTTCTAATATTAGTATGTCTATCAGTCGTCTAGATTCTAGATAGATAGAATAGCACAAGCTTATATTAACTTAATTTGGGCTAGATGATGTTGTGTTAGAATTTCCAACAAAATAAAAAAAATGAAAATGGAATCAGCAAGAACTTCAGATTGAAGTGGTCTTGTACAAAAGTATGTCTTGGTTCGAATCCAGGATTTTAACAAATAATCGTATCTATTTGTGTATTCCGCAAAATAATGTTTGCTTCGGAGTTTAGATTTTTCTTTGAATCTATGTAACATGTAATTATACTAACTATGTTCTAGTTTTAGTGATACTCCTAACTCGAAAACTTACATTACATCCCAAACGCCCTCTTAATTTGGAATTTTAAAAGACTATTTTATCTTAATGGGTGCATGGACATTATAAGAGTAGTTGATTTATTAATATGAGTACCACAGATATTAATACGTAAATACTTTTGAATACAGATTTGTCATACTTAGAAACACCCAAACACAGAAAGACAAATATTTATGGATCACACAATTTTTTGTCTCCGGTGGGAATCGAACCCACGATCTCGTGATTAAGACCAACAGGGCAGTTAAAATCATCTAATTTAACCTCAAATTTGCTTTACGCAGCCAATCTATAAGTAACAATTTTTGATGTAACTCACTCGAAAATCAATCTTTCTACTAAGTAACCTTTAGTTTGAAATCTAACCATTAAAAGGCGTAAAGTCTATTACATCAGGGTTCAATTCAGGACGGGCTGAAAGGGCTTTTCGGCTGTGATCAATCAATCAATCAAATAAGCCTATTGCGGGCCTTTGCTGAACATAGATTTCACCCAATTTTCAATCGAGCGGGCGGCGTCATATTTTAACAACCTATATACAAAAAATCGGCAAAGTGCGAGTTGGACTCGCACACAGAGGGTTCTATACCAAAATACGGCAAAAAAAGTGTTTGTGAGCCCCCCTTACTTCTCAATTAATTAAAATTCTTAATTAATTAATTGTCCTTCTGGTGGGCCGTATGCTTGTCTGGCACCTTAGTGGTATAACCCCTTTTTTTCTTATTTTAGTATTTTTTGTCATAGCGGCAACAGAAGTTTACATATCATCTGAAAGTTGATGGGAATAGTTTACGAAAGTCATGTGTAAAGCATAGTCTCATAAGTCACAGAACTAATGGGAAAAAAATTTACCAGTAGTTCTGCCAACAGAACTGATCAACAGAACAGGTGGGAGTAGACGAAAAAAGCGTCTACTCTCAGATTTCTGGCTATCACGGTTAATGAGATACCGCCTCATGACGGACTGCAGACAGACGGACAGCGAAGTCTCACAAATAGAGTTCCGTTTGTACCCTTTAGGTACAGGACTCCAAAAATTGTGCCAAGTGCGAGTCGGACATGACGGATTCCGTACCAAAAACCGGCAAAAAGTCAAGTTCAATGGGAGGCCCCCTAATTTTTTTTCAGTACCTATTTGGTTTTTTGTTGTTAAGGACGGACAGCAGAGTCTCGGTAATATACTACATAATATATACTATACTATACTATCTTTTTTTTTATATTCAGCTCGCCAAATTGACGTCGCCACCAGCCTGATGGATAGCAGTGGCGCATCTAGCGATTGGGGGCCACTTCTTACAGTGGTCCTCAAGTTGACGGCCCTGTGATGTGCCTCTTCACGCTCCTCTTAAAGAACCCGGGATTGTAAGATGAGGGAAACACGTGCGCGGGCAGGTTGTTCCAAGCTTTTATAGTTCGACAGAGGAACGATCTTTTGAAACGCTCTGTTCTGGCGAAGATTCTCTCCACTGTGTATGAGTGGCATTTCTGCCCGGCACGCGTTGTTCGCGTTGATATTCACACCAAATCCCTTGCGGGGTAGGTAGAAAGAACCGAGCGCCACACGGCACGGTCCATACACACCTCACTTGCTTCTTCAACTTTCATTTTGCTTTTCATGCTTGCAGTCTCGGTAAAATGGTGCCGTTTTTACCCTTCGGGTTTTAACCCTAAATAAATAGAAGAATTACGTTCGAGGAAAACCCCCCAGGTGTTTATTCGGAAAAGTTGTTCGAGTCGTTTCCGTAGGCATTTATAAATTAAACAGCGTTCGATATTTCCCTTGTCGAAAGTAATTAATTTACACAATTAATTGGAAGCCATATCTGGGGCTATAAGCTTGATTGAAGTACCTTCTCCATGGTTAAAGGTTTTATTGACGTTTCAATTTTAATTGGACCTTTAGAGTCAAATATTTTGACAGTATTATGCAGTTAGGGGGCGGTTTATACAGGAAATACTTTTGAAATTCTTTTTTACCTACAATTCTTAAAATTATCATCGGATATTCGTGGCATCAGGATGTTAATTATTCTGGATATTAGCTGTGTTATTTAACCGACTTTACAAAAGCAGGAGATTATTCAATTCGATCGTATATACATATTTTGTACCTAAGGTATGTTTTCCACCTAAACCATGAAAAGTGGATGTGCTGTAAGTGCAAAGCTTTGCTTTTTCTGCGAATGCAAAGTTTTACATCGCTTGCAATTATAACATACTAGCTGATGCGCACCCACGTGAAATTTGGATCCCGTTCCCGCTTCCCGTGGGAACATTTTCCCGGGATAAAAAGTGGCCTATGTGTTATTTCGGACTGTACTCCATCCCTGTTCTAAATTTCAGCCAGATCAATTCAGCCGTTAGAGCGTGATTGAGTAACGAACATCTAAACATCCAAACATCTTCACAAACTTTCACATTTATAATATTAGTATGTAGGATTAATGTCGTATAAATAATTATTATTTTAATGTCGAGGCTATTGTTCGAGTTTCAACACAATAAAAATAATAAATCACATTGAGCTATCACTTTATAAAGTTCCTTTATCTGTACTAATACAAGAAGAGAAAAGATTTGAATGTTTGTTTTCTTTTTGCATCGAATGGCTCCAAAACTACTAGACCGATTTGAAACATTCTTTTACTGTTGAAAAGCTACCCTCTTCCCGGTGAACATAAGCTTTATTTTATACTCGTATTTCCATGGAAACGTTAGCTACGCGGGTGAAACCGCGTGACGTCTCTGTTGAATAATATTACCGTCTCCAAGCCTTGAGCAGGCATCAACTCAAACATGTCAGGTTGACAATATAATAAAAAGGTATTATTTTATTCATCGGTCTCCATAAAACCCCACTTTATTTCGTCTAAGACACAGCGAGTCCCTCTGGGACTTCTAAAAGATTGGGGAGCTTGCAACCTTTCACTTATATACTCTTTGTATAGAGTTTGCGGTTTATTCTTTTGATTATGAGTAAAGAAGGAACTTTCGGATAAGTGCGTATAGAATTGGTAACCCACTGAATATTAACTACTAGCGGACGTCACGCGGTTTCACCGGCCTAGTTCTAGTTTCCGTGGGAATACGGGAATAAAATATGTTCACCGCAAAGAGTGTAGCTTTCCAACAGTGAAAGAATTTTTCAAATCGGTCCAGTAGTTCCGGAGCCTATTCGTTACAAACAAACAAACAAAAAACAAATCTTTCCGCTTTATAACATTAGTTTAGATGGAAAAATACTGAAGTATAATCTATATTTATTTTTGCAAAACTGATAATAATTTCTAGTAAGTTCTTATTGCTAATTCTTTATATAATACTAGCTGATGCCCGCGGCTCCGCCCGCGTGGAATGTTATTCCCGGTCAAAAAATAGATGTTGGCCGATTCTCAGACCTACTCAATATGCTCACAAAATTTCATGAGAATCGGTCAAGCCGTTTCGGAGGAGTATGGCAACGAAAACTGTGACACGAGAATTTTATATATTAGATATGTAAATAATAATAACGATTGTCATATTACTGACAAAAGTTTTCCTTCTCTACGCAATGGATCTTTTGGAGAAAGTGTTCCCTTAGTCGCATCTTACGACACCCTCGGGATGTATTGGGGTGGCGACATTTTGATACCCGTCGCAAAACGGGACCCTGTCGCCACACGGGGAAAGTTAAATAAAAGCTTGTAAAAATAGGTAGGTATATCGATTGTAACCTAAATTTGTAACTTAGTAGGTAGGTACAGGCTTAAAGCTGTCGATAACCTTGAGTCTAATATCAGACTTAGCAAGGTCCAATGCATACTTTTTAAAACAATGAAATTGGATCGTTTTTGTGTCGTAGATCTTCCAAACTTCCATAGACTGCAGTGACTATTTTCGATCAGGTAGGACGTATGCTTATTTGCCACCACAGTGGTATATAAAAAGAATATTAAACGTCGAGTAAACAACTTTTATTCCCGCAACACACTGCTATGCTTACAAGCGGCAAGATAGCAACTTTTGCATTTTCAATGAAAAATCTCAAATGAAATAAAATCTTAGGAATAATGAAAATTTTGATAAGTAAATACGAGGATGTTCATTTTTCAATTGTGTCAAAAAATTAAAACTGAAAATCAATTCTATTCATGCACAGACTAATAGCTCTGTTAGAAAAAGTTTTTAAACCAAACAGTTTTCTATGTCTTTTAAGTTGTCTAGCAAGTAGTAAGTTGTAAAAGTAGGTGGTGACACTATACTTATTCTTTTGTATTCTGCTTCTAACTTGTCAATGAACTATGACTGTAACAAAAACTATATTATTAGAACCATTGAAATTTCAATCCCGGTTTATTTTGCTTAAGATCTTTCAGGTTATGGGCCCAGCACGCTTCCACTGCGCGTGTCCTGGGCCCATAACCTAAAAGACCTTAAGCAAAATAAACCAGGATTGAATTAATATCAATGGTTATAATATCATAGTTTCTTATACCTTGTCAATGACTGTAATAGAAATTATGTTATATATACATTGATATCAATTCAATCCTAGTGTATTTGCTCAAGGTATTTCAAGGTATTCAACAATGTAAACAAACTGACCTGTTGATGATTTGCGTCTTGTTTAGAGCTGCTCTCAGACTCTACGGAACCCGTTGTCTTCTTGCAGAACGTGGGGCAGTAGCGCCGGCATAGACACCTGTCGAAGAACATTAGTTTTATCAATTCTGGTCTGTATTTTTATGTGAAACTTAAAAATTTTAAACACCGGGCAGATACAAGCTACGCCTATTGATTTTAAAACGGCAATTAGGCCCACCATCTTGGTAGTCCTGGGACATCCTTCCGAGGGCTTACCCGGGACTCCCAACCATAGGCTGTTGGGCGATATGTGAGGTATTTTATTCGGTAGGAGTCCGGACTCCTACCGACTAAAATACCTCAGCTATACATATATCAATCTATACATATAACAAAATATATAATATGCTATGCCGGCATAGCATCCATGATGGATTTTCCCACACGTTAAAAAAAAGGGCCCACCATCTACTAAGTAAGTGTAAACGGCGAGCGTGTATAATAACACTTATGAAAGTACATAGAAGAGGCGAAAATACCATGCCATGATAGCAAGTGGAAACCCATAGTCTCTGCATACCCCGATGCCGTAGAATAATCTTGTCTATAAAATAGTTTAGAAACTCTCTTAAAAGTTACGAGTGCGCGCCCTGCGACCCCGAAGTATCCGACCCCAAACGGCTAAAATATAGACATAATCTACAGCGACTTTTTAGTTTTTTTGAGTTCCGTACCCAAGGAGTAAAAACAAAACGAGGCGCCATTATTGAGACGAGTTAAATCCTAAATCCTACTTCCTACTAATATTATAAATGTGAAAGTTTGTGAAGATGTTTGGATGTTTAGATGTTTGGATGTTTGTTAGTCAATCACGCTCTAACGGCTGAATGGATCTGGCTGAAATTTGGTACAGGGATAGAGTATAGTCCGGGATAACACATAGGCTACTTTTCATCCCAAGAAAATATCCCCACGGGAAGCGGGAACGAGGACCAAATTTCACGCGGGAAAAGCCGCGCGCATCAGCTAGTTTTTACACATTTCAGATTTGGCATTTCCTAGTTAGGTAATAATATGCGATTGTACATATTTCTTTTTGGACATAAGTGGTGCAAAGGGGAATGTCGAATGTCATAAACTAAAAATGTCATTTCTTCCAATAATAAATCAAAGACTTCTATATAAACTGAGGTAGACGCGCCGTACTCTAACAAACGAGATTTCAAAAGCAATCCTCAAACACACACATTGCTAAGACTACACTCACTTATAAATATTTTTTACGTAATTTTCACCACACACAATAGCAATACACGAATAGAACAAGAGTAAAAGAGAAGGCGTATGGACTCCGATTGCAAGCAAAGTACCTACTTTCGAAGTTTTGACTCACTACAGTGCGAGCAACGCTGCTAATTAGCTCAGTTTATAGGTTTCAAAAATAGGTGCGTAGGGCATGTCTACCTCAGTTTATATAGAAGTCTTTGTAATAAATATGTCCACGAGACTTCGCCTGCCGTCTGCCTCTCTGTCCGTATCTCATTAACAGTAGGTAATATCAAGACTGACAACGGCTACAACAAATACTAAAAACATAAAAAAAATAATGCTAAAGAGACTAAAAACGTAATTATTTTGATGTTTTCTGGTACAGAACCCTCAGTGTCCGAATCCGACGCAAACTGGGCCGGATTTTATTAACATAATCTATTTCCTTTACGTACTTTGTATCAAAGGTTCGTCCCAACTTCTGGCTGTTTCAAACTTTTGTAGATCATACAATAGGCAGAGGTATATAGTTACCTCCTACCGGCTGATAGAATTCAATATTAGTCTTGGCTAAACTCCAGTTTCTACAGCGGTGAGTAGATTTCGGCTCGACTTAATTTAGCTGGAAAAATTTTTGAAACTTTTTGCTGCCAACAATTTGGGCAACGTTCAATTTTTATTTGAACGTACTACGTGGTTTGATTAAGTTTTCATCTTGTAAATTTTTCTACAACCCCAAGAACTCCATACTGTAGGCGTTCGGAAAAATCGAGTTTGGGAAGAAAGCATCAGTCCACAATTAGATTGTGGAGTGATGCTTTCTTCCCATGATTATTTCCTCCTTTTTACCTTATTATCAGCCGACGCGGTTTTATCCGCGGAGTTAACGTTCCCGTGGGAATATGGAAATAAAAAATAGCCTATCTTACCTGGGGATAGTATACCTTCCTAACATTGAAAGAATTTTTCAATTCGGTTCAGTACTTTTTGGGTTTATTCATTACAAAAATACAAAATTACAAATTTTTCCTCCTTTTAATGTGTAGTAGGGCAGATTGTGGAGAGGTAAGTACTTTGTTGTACGCCAAGGTAGTATTACGATTTATATCGATATTAATATAAAAATGTACTGCCATTATAGTCCCTGACAGGCTTATCGCCATCAATGTCACAAGCAGAACCCATTCAACTTCCCGTAATTGCTTCCCATTGAACACGATGCTCGCGAGTAGTCCGATTAGCAAAGAGACCGGCCAAGTGCGACTCGAACCCACACACAGAGGGTTCCGTCCTAAAAAACGGCAAAAGTCACGTTTGTCGTATGGGAGCGCTACATTTTTTTCTTATTGAAGTGAAACTTCTTTATCGGCGTTGGAAAAAAATTTGCGTCACGTCACGTCACGTCACGTCACGATTTTTGGTTACGCGCCATCTCTGTTCTGTTCCCCACCTTGGTACTTTGGGTCTTTGGGACTCTTGGACTTTTGGACTTTTGGACTTTTGGACTTTTGGACTTTTGGACTTTTGGACTTTTGGACTTTTGGACTTTTGGACTTTTGGACTTTTGGACTTTTGGACTTTTGGACTTTTGGACTTTTGGACTTTTGGACTTTGTGACTTTGGGACTTTGGGACTTTGGGACTTTTTGACTTTGGGACTTTGGGACTTTGGGGCTTTGGGGCTTTGGGGCTTTGGGGCTTTGGGGCTTTGGGGCTTTGGGGCTTTGGGGCTTTGGGGCTTTGGGGCTTTGGGACTTCGGAACTTTGGGACTTTGGGACTTTGGGACTTTGGGACTTTGGGACTTTGGGACTTTGGGACTTTGGGACTTTTGGACTTTGGGACTTTGGGACTTTGGGACTTTGGGACTTTGGGACTTTGGGACTTTGGGACTTTGGGACTTTGGGACTTTGGGACTTTGGGACTTTGGGACTTTGGGACTTTGGGACTTTGGGACTTTGGGACTTTGAGACTTTGGGACTTTGGGACTTTGGGACTTTGGGACTTTGGGACTTTGGGACTTTGGGACTTTGGGACTTTGGGACTTTGGGACTTTGGGACTTTGGGACTTTGGGACTTTGGGACTTTGGGACTTTGGTACTTTGGGACTTTTGGACTTTTGGCCTTTGGGACTTTTGAACTTTTAGATGGGACCTTGGAACTTTGGGTCTTTGGGACTTTGGAACTTTGGGACTTTGGGACTTTGGGACTTTGGGACTTTGGGACTTTGGGACTTTGGGACTTTGGGACTTTGGGACTTTTGGACTTTTGGCCTTTGGGACTTTGGGACTTTGGGACTTTGGTACTTTGGGACTTTGGGACTTTGGGACTTTGGACTTTGGGACTTTGGGACTTTGGGACTTTGGGACTTTGGGACTTTGGGACTTTGGGACTTTGGGACTTTGGGACTTTGGGACTTTGGGACTTTGGGACTTTGGGACTTTGGGACTTTGGGACTTTGGGACTTTGGGACTTTGGGACTTTGGGACTTTGGGACTTTGGGACTTTGGGACTTTTGGACTTTTGGCCTTTGGGACTTTGGGACTTTGGTACTTTGGGACTTTTGGACTTTTGGCCTTTGGGACTTTTGGACTTTTAGATGGGACCTTGGTACTTTGGGTCTTTGGGACTTTGGAACTTTGGGACTTTGGGACTTTGGGACTTTGGGACTTTGGGACTTTGGGACTTTGGGACTTTGGGACTTTGGGACTTTGGGACTTTGGGACTTTTGGACTTTTGGCCTTTGGGACTTTGGGACTTTGGGACTTTGGGACTTTGGGACTTTGGGACTTTGGGACTTTGGGACTTTGGGACTTTGGGACTTTGGGACTTTGGACTTTCGGACTTTGGGACTTTGGGACTTTGGGACTTTGGGACTTTGGGACTTTGGGACTTTGGGACCTTGAGACCTTGGGACTTTGGGACTTTGGGACTTTTGGACTTTTGGCCTTTTGGACTTTTGGACTTTGGACTTTGGACTTAGGACTTAGGACTTTGGACTTTGGACTTTGGACTTTTGGACTTTTGGACTTTTGGACTTTTGGACTTTTGGACTTTTGGACTTTTGTACTTTTGTACTTTTTGACTTAATTTAAGGTGAGGTGAAAATTAAGTTTATGAAGAAGTTTCACTTCTTACGTGTGTACACTAAGTACACGCAATTTTTTTTATTATAGCGGCAACAGAAATACATAATCTGTAAAAAAATCAACTCTCTATCTATCATGGTTCCTGAGATACAGCCTCGTGATAGACAGACAGACCGAAGTAACCCCAAGGTTTGCTGAAAGAAAACTCAATTATGAGTTAAGCTCGCCTTTGCACAGCGTAATATTTGTACGCTATTTTGTTTTTAAAATTTTATATGTATGTGCAATCTATACTATTATTATATAGAGGAAAGTTTTTTTTTTGTTTGTTTGTAACGAATAGGCTCCGGAACTACTGGACCGATTTGAAAAATTCTTTGACAATTGGGAAGCTACACTCTTTGCGGTGAACATAGGCTATATTTTATTACCGTATTCTCATGGGAACGGGAACTACGCGGGTGAAACGGCGTGACGTCCGCTAGTAAAGTATAAAAAAGTAGTCTTAGTAATAGGGTCCCGTTTTCACCTTTTGGCTACGGAACCCTAAAAAAATAAAAGGCGTATCTAGTTAAAACCTCTTTTCAGTTGACGTTGGGCTACTGAATGGATCTGTAATTAGTTGATAACTCTTGTATGTGCTTCTATAGCTGAGAATTTCAGTATTAATTGTCAAAAAAAGGACGGTCTCTTTTCATTTTTAGGGTTTTGTAACTCAAAAGGAAAAACGAAATAAAAATTGGTTTAGTATTATCAGAGTCCATCGCGTATAAATATCGTGACAGGATATTAGGATCTGGACAATGTTCAAACATATAATATAATATCTACTAAATACTTATAAAAGGACATACATACATACATAACATCACGCCTGTCTCCCAACGGGGTAGGCAGAGACTAAGACTTTTCACTTGCTACGATTCTGGCAAACAACTTTCGCTTCTTCAACTTTCATAACCTTTTGGTAGTTTATGACCATTTCCTGTTTTGTCTTCTTCTAGGTGTCTTCATACATGCTCTTCGGTTAAGGGTACTCTTGACCTGGCCTTTGCTCAGAAGATTATCGATTTGATCGACATGAGTATGCCGATGTCGACCCCTACCAGTTTGCTCGTTCACTCTCGTTTCATAAATCTGTTTCGTCAGCCTATTTCCATCCATTATCTCCACATGTCCAAACCATCTGAGCATCCCTTTCTCTATCTTAGTCACTACATCTTCTGTCATACAGCAATGTCATATCGTTATCGTTTTTTTTTATAAAAGGACGGTCTAATATTATGAAATGTCTCAAGATATTTATTTATTACTTAAGGTATATTTAAGTTGAATGCCTTATACTTTTCCAGCTGCCAAGTTTAAAAAGTTATAACAGCAGGCAGTCACAACCTGCGTCTTTCCATTTCAATACGGCTCACCGCGAAAACGTGAGACAAATTCTAAAAAAGTTGGAACGTGGACCTACAAATTATGCCTTTGCCTACCCCTTCCAGGATAGAGACGTGACCATATGTATGTACTAGCTGATGCCCGCAGCTTTTGACTTCCCGTGGGAACTTATTCGTGGGATAAAAAGTACCCTATGCGTTATTCCAGACTATAATCTATCTCTGTACCAAATTTCAAAAACATCTATTCAGCCGTTCGAGCGTGAAAGAGTAACAAACATCCACACTCACACACTTTCGCATTTATAATATTAGTAAGGTGTTAAGGTAAATTTTGTCAGATATACCGTTGGTCCCTCCGAACTCGAACTAACTTAAACCCTAAAACCACACGATCTCTACCTACCCACCACGAGCTGATGACCCCGAGTAATTCTCAATTACACAAGACAGGTAGTAACCTGTCTTTATACATTACCATCTACATCTCTACCTATGCCACAATCTAATTTCCTCATATGGACCTTACACAGTATACGTATGCAAGGTACCTATAGTAATTCGATAAGGCGTCCATCCAACCCTTTAATTGTGCCCTTGTAGTCCATTTAGATCCCATTGTTCTAACTATATTGTCTCCTATCCTTAATAAGGGCTAAGGTCTGTACTTAGTTAAGTTATTATGTACATATTTGCAGCATTCAGTGTTGTAATACACTTAGAACTTAGTTCAGGGTCATCTATAAGTTACGTTACAAGAATTTCTTGGCTGTTTGAATCCCTACTATCTATAAGTATATATATATATAAATGTTGTGTGGGTATTTGTACTCTTTTGTAACTCAAATTGTTCTGAATCGATCGAGTTCAAGATTGGAAACGATATACAACAGGATTCAGAGATGGTTTTAGGCTACTATATACACTTTTATCATCCCAGTAAAAAGAATAAAACAGCTTTAAAAAGTGATTTTACCGATAGATGGCGCTGGTCGTTTTTTTTTAAATTATATTTTGCCTGCTTTAGAGCAAAATATTATAAACAACCTACATAATAGGTACCTACCAGACTTCTGTTTTTTAAGAGATGGTTGATAGCGATCTCCTTGCATTCAGAATAATAAAAGAGGCTACCGACCTAAGAAAGAGGTCAGACATGTTTTGTATGTTATTTTTTGCAGTTTGAGTTTTAGCGCGTAGGGACATATTTTTTGAAGCGAATGAATCAGAGCGAATTTATTTTTTGAAGCATGAGCACGACGTTTTAAAGCCTGGAGATTGATCACAGAATAGTTTTTTTTTTTCAATTGGATTTTTAGAAAGATTTATGATTGCGGTTACGGTTCAAAATTAAACTTCTTTTGGAAAGTACCTACCCATCCTTTGGTTTGTTACTCATTTCTCTGAGGTATATGAAACCACCATAAAAAGTCACAGCGAAGCGTGGCAGGGAACCGCTAGTAATATTATAAAAGCGAAAGTATCTCTGTTTGTCTGTCTGTCTGGTACGCTTTCTCGGCCAAACGGCTGGAGCGATTGAGATGAAATTTGGTACAGGAATAGTTCGAGGCCCTGGGAAGGACATAGGCTACTTTTTAAACTGAGCAAAATGAGGCTTATGGTTTTACGCGATAACGACTTCTACGCGGTCGAAGCCGCGGGAAACAGCTAGATTTTTATAGCTGGTCTGTGCGAACTTATATCTGGGTATACCAACACATACCTATTTTGTGATTTAACTTGTAGAAAACCTTATCTCATGTTTGTTATTAAACTCCAACGAGTGTCTTTATGAACATTTGCTTGTTAAGATAATACGGTGATATTTGGCGGACCAATAACGTTTGCCGCATCAGCAAGTGTTCATATAGAATATCTAAATAGAATTTGAATTACGAGTATTACTGATTATAATTCACATATTTGTATTGTGAATGAATTTTTTGTTACAGCGCCAGCAGAAATTACTAGGAGTTTCCAACCATAGGCTGTTGGGCGTTACGTGAAGTTTTTTAGTCAGTAGGAGTCCGCTATGCCGGACTCCTACTGACTAAAAAACTTCATCCATTAAAAATTTTCCCTCACGTTAAAAAAAAGAAGCGGCAGCAGAAATAAATCATCTGTGAAAATTTCAGCTCAGTAGCTATCACAGTTTTTGAGATACAACCTCGTGATGGACAGACAGACAGACAGACGTACGGCTAAGGCTAATAAATAGAGTCCCGTTTTTACCCTTTGGGATCCCTAAAAATGAAAAACACAATTCTGTCTTTGTATAAAAAAGTGTGTGCGTGTAACCTTTACGCGCGATTGAAGTAAAAAACATCTTTGCCATTGTCGGCATCAAATGTCAAATTAATATCATGCATTCGAATTTTAAATATGTAGCGGAAACTAGTTACTATTTAAAGTAGTTTATTTAAAGTTGAGTGCCTACAGAAGTTTTACTTCAAAAATCTGAGTTACACCCTAGTCGCGCCTAAAGAAGTTTTACCTACTTCAAAAATCTGAGTTACAGCCTAGTCGCGCCTAAAGAAGTTTTACTTCAAAAATAAATTGAAACAAGAATCGTTTGATATGATGCCCATGGCTACGTTCTATCATCGCATCGCTCGCCACAGACAAAGTGTTCGTCTTCACACTTTACGTCACGAGCAGAGAGAAAAGTTCCGATAGGGTCATCATAAACTCTCTGCCTCGGTTTTATTTTATTTTTCGATAGTAGAGGATAATATCGGTTTCATAAATAAGTCTTAGAAGGTTTTTTCTGTTTCACTTTTCTGGCACTACATATTTTCATAAACAACAGTTACTACTTTGGTTCAGGTGGGCTGTATTCTTGTCTGCCACCTTAAGACTTGTATATTCGAAAGATACTCATCTTTTTTTTTTGAGCTTTGGGAAATCCCTCGTAAGGATGTCCCAGGACTCCCAACAGACCTACGGCCGCCACCGCGGCCTCGCCCAGGAGGAGGTTCGGGTGCTATCCCGTGTCTTTGGGGGGTTTCGGGTGTGATCCCGCTTCTAAGGGGGGGCGTACGTGAGTTGCTCACGTCACGCTGCCGTCATGGGCCTGCTTCTGTAAGGACGGTGAGCTACCCTCTCACCGTCCTCAGACCCCCGGTCATGGAGGCCGATAGACCTCGGGTAAGACACGTCGGCGGCGTCCAGGCCGCCGACTGGAGATACTCATCTTGGGGTGAACTTATACTAGGAAAATATTCTTTGATTTGATTTGATAAAACAATATTCTTATAATTTATTAGATACTCTTGCTTTTTTAAAGGTTCTAAACACAATTAGGAATACTTTGATAGATCGAAATCGCTCTCGAAAAATGAGAAATATTGCAAAAATCTTAACAAGTAATGTACTTTTTTAGGGTTTCGTAGGCAAATGGAAAAAACGGAACCCTTATAGATTCGTCATGTCTGTCTGTCTGTCTGTCTGTCTGTCTGTCTGTCCGTCCGTGTGTCACAGCCACTTTTCTCCGAAACTATACGGCCTATGCGATTGAAACTTGGTAAGTAGATGTATTCTTTGAACCGCATTAAGATTCTTATATAACACTAGAAAAAAAGCAGTAAATTTTGGGGGTCCCCATACTCAGAACTGAAACTCAAAATTTTTATTTTCATCAAACCCATACTTGTGGGGTATCTATAGATAGGTCTTCCAAAATGCTGTTGAGGTTTCTAACATCATTTTTTTCTAAAGTGAATAGTTTGCGCAAGAGGGACTTCCAAAGTCGAAAAATTAGTGTCCCCCCCCCCCCCTCTAACTTCTAAACTAAGAGAGTGATAAATCTAAAAAAAATATATGATGTACATTGCCATAAAAACTACCAACGAAAATTGTTCTGAACGAGATAGAGCCGGTAGTTTTTTTTTAATACGTCATAATCCGCAATTTTCGGTTAGAAAAATCACTACCACTGCGAACGTGTTAAAACATCAATCAAAGTTAAAACGAACTATAAGAACTTTTATATTATGTTACTTGCTGCTACGAAACCCTTCTTACGCGAGTCCAGCTCGCCCTTGGCCGGTTTATTATCTAAATAAATTAGTTTAATCATCATAAAAACTTGTCCTAAAATAGATATATAGGTCTTTTACGGCTACATTTTTCTTAAAATCCCTCAGATTTTATAACAGTAATATAATCTATTAGAATCGAATGATATCCGGCAAAAGCGTACGCTGCAATCCTTCGAATTGCCTTAGGATTTGTCAAGGTCGAATACGGAAGCCTTAAGGGAATAAAAAAGATGTCACCTAACAAACCCTATGCTATTGCTGTATCATCTAACATAAAATGGTGAAATGACAAACATATTCTGTTTCTCTCGTAAAGTGTGAGGTGTAAAAATGATATGAAACGCTTCTCACCTGATGAAGAGCGTGGCGAAGAGTACAGCCAGCAGCGGCAGCAGCGTCCCGAAGCAGGCCAGGAACAAGGTCTGCATGTCCGTGAACCCTGAGAACACAGATAAGACTGCGACAGGTCACATGCCCACACTCATTCACGTATGATGCTACTTATGGTCACAACTTTATACCTAAAGGCAAAGATAATATAATAGTATTACATACAGATCGGCAACTCCCTGCCTCCCACTAAGTAAGCTTGCCCATCCCCCCACCAAAGTTCAGGTTCATCATCACGCCTTTGTCCCCGAAGGGGTAGGCAGAGGCATATTATATACCCACATTTCACCTTTTTATAATTTTGTCCCACGTAAGACGTTGTGAGCCGTATTGCCGTGTTTAAATGGACAGGCGCAGGTTGTGACTGCCTGCTGTTGAAATAAAGCCTTCAATTTGGCTTAACGACTGCCATTTTACTGGCAACCGGGACCAACGGCTTAACGTGCCTTCCGAAGCACGGAAACGCTCAAATAAATGTCACAAAGTGATCACATGGATGGTCACCCATCCATGGACCGGCCATAGTGAAAATTGCTTACTGCAGTGATCGTTTACAGAACACTGAGTCCGCGGGGCCACGAGCGCTTCAACCCACCAAAGTTGATGTGTCTATTACCGTGACAGTACTTGAGAGAGTGTCAGTACTAGAGGGAGTGTCACTGCGTTGCATTACGTATTAGGTACTACCTTCGTACTTTTGTAAGGTTGTGCGTTGGAGATGAGTGAAACTCGTGAATATCTTGAGTATACTCTCCTTTATTAGAGAATAACATGCCTTATATAATATATGAGTAACTAAGCTACCATACCACTACACTTTGTGCTATTGCTTTGGTTTAATTTGTGCTTAGCCGAGGGTGGATTTGAAAAAAAATACCTACTGCTCGTTCGCTCTAACTTTGCCGCTCGGCTCCATACTAAAGTCGAATTTTTAATTAGACGAAGTAAATTGACAGCAACTAATGTCACTTCTTCATACAATGTTGCGTATTTTCTATGACGATGTGACATTAGCTACTGTCAATTTACTTCGTGTAATTAAAAATTCGGGTATATGCCTCAACGCCAACGGCAAAGTTAGAGCGAACGGGTAGTATATACTTATACGAGATTGCGTTCTGTTCCTTATTATTTTGTTTCTATCAAAGATAATATAATAGTATTACATACAGATCGGCAACTCCCTGCCTTCCACTGAGTAAGCTTCCCCATCCCCCCACCAAAATTTAAGTGTCGATTGCCATGTCAGTACTTGAGAGAGTGTCACTGCGTTGCTTACGTATTACTACCTACGTACTTTGTGCTATTGCTTTGGTTTAATTAGTGCTTAGCCGAAGGTAGATTTGGAAAAAAAGTACCTAAATACATGAGATTGCGATCTGTTCCTTATTATTTTGTTTCCATAGCTAGTGTCCCTAGTACACTCACACACACATTCAAGCTTGATTCAAGCATTCACATTACCTGTATATCAGTGTGGGTAAAAACGAACATTTTTTTATGTATAGGGTGTCTCAATAAGAGTGCACTTTTTAAATTTAGTGCTATTTTTTTTTGTGCAAGTGGCGACTCTGAGATTTGACAGCTTACACATTTATTAGTTCCGATTAATAAAAATGGAGCGCTTTTTGAAAGAACAACGCGTAATCATTGTGAAAACTTATTACAAAAATTTGGAAAGTTATGCTGAGACCGCTCGCAAACTACGAACAATTTTCAGTCGAGAAAGTGTCCCTAATGTGTGAACCATTCGAAGAGTTGTCAAAAACATGAAGAAACTGGGTCGGTAATGGACAGTAAGACTCCTGTGCTTCCGTTGTGTGCGTACGGCATGTGGTTCCAGCAAGACGGCGCGGCGCCACCTGCTACACCGCGCATGAAACAATCCATTTATTGCAGCAACGATTGCCGAAAAAAAAATCAATAAATTCTGATGTGAACTGGCCACCAAGATTTAACGCCGTGGGATTTTTTCTTTGGGGTTTTCTCTAATCGCAATCGCTCAAATCCGAGATCCAACGAGTCATCGGTGCGATACAGCCTTATCTCTGTGAAAAATTTTCATGAATAGAGTAATGGCCTGCCATCAGAGCCGTGGAGGCCATTTGACTTATATTTTGTTCCATACTTAATCGGAACATGTCTTTTTGACAATTAAATAAAAAAATCACAACTCTCTCAAAAAAATATGTTTTTTATATTAAAATGAAAAAGTGCACTCTTACTGAGACACCCATTAGTTTCCGCCCTGTGCTAAAGGGGCAGGTATTCCACTATTTGTGAGTGAGTCTATTGTCGTGTTGAAACGGACGGGTATAAATTGAGTGTTGTGCATTCTCAGAAATTTGAGTTGAAGGCATTAAGCAAATTGTTTGTTAAGAATTGATTTTCGGTATTCTTTCAGCAACTCAGGAATTTGGCGATTTAGTCGTCGCATTTGTAAGGGATAATAACTGCCAGTTGTTGAAATTCGAGCGAAACTTTAAAGGTATGTAAAAATATTCTATATTGCGTCATAATCTCAGTCAATTGACGCTCACTAATTGAAATTAGGTTAGCTCTCCCCTGAAATCACTACATCAATCTATCTTGGCGCCGCCCGCCGTGCCGTCAGCATCGACCGAATTACAGTAGGGTCCATCGTCTTTTCCTCGGTCCCTCTAGCTGGTGGACTCCCCCCCCCCCTCTACGTTTACCGAATAAGCACATTAAAATGTGGCACAATGGGCTGGCCACGTCTGTAGAAGAACCGACTGTCGAAGGAGCAAACGAGTTCCGGAGTGGACGAAATTCGACTTATATGGACGTTAGGCATAAGATCTGCCTACCCCTTTGGTGAATAGGGCGAGATTATATCTACGTATTTGTGTAAAAAAATTGAAACTGCTTCTGTATGACGTAAAACAAATAAATTCCACTTTAAAAATTAAACCTTTCTGAAAATAGACTCGTTTATATTCTACAATATGTGTAATGTTCCCGCCATATGGCCGCCCTGTAACCCCTAACGCATATTTATTTAAAGATCATACGCAACGCGCCATCTTAAATAGGGTTCACTGCTCTACAAAATGTATCAAAGTTTATAAAATAATAACCACGTTTCAATTTATAACTGTGAATCTATATCACTTCTACTTACAGTAATATTTGGGGAAGTTTGTGAGTGTGGATGTGTGGATGTTTGTTACTCTTTCACGCTCTAATGGTTGAATGAATCGGGTTGAAAATTGATACAGGGATTTTTTTTAACGTGAGGAAAGTTCTACAAGGATGCTATGCAGGACTTCTAGTCTCCTACCGACTAAAAAACCACACGTATCCTACCTAACAGCCTACAGTTGGGAGCCCCGGGTAAGCCTTTGGAAGGATACCCCAGGATGTTGGTACAGGGATAGTCTGAAATAATACATAGGCTACCTTTAATTTCGGAAATACCTACATTACCAAGGGATACAAAAAATAAACAGAATTCCATGCAGGCGTAGCCGAATGCATCATTTAATCCAGTGTTTTTCAACCTGTGGGTCGCGACCCCCTGGGGGGTCGCGGAGCTTCTGAATGGGGTCGCCAAAGTTCGGGAGAACTACATCAGTTAAAAAAAATAAAAATTAAAAAGATCGATTTATTAGGTAAAAGAATTTTAACAAAAGGGTTATACTCATTAACATTTGACTATGTTAATACGAACAAATTAACAAAATAATAAAATCCTAAGACTCATGTTAATGCGAAGATTGTGCTTGTTTTTGATTAATCAAATTCCCTTAAACAAATCTTAGACCATATAACACGGGACTAGCCTTTGCGAACCACCGCATACAAAAATATTCTGCCAGTTTTCATACAAATGAAGGGGGAAACACAAAGACATATAAAATTTCATTGCATTTAAAAATGTATTTATCGACAAACGCGTAATGGCTGTTGTGTGTTAATTGTTATTGTACAGTCAACTACAATGTAATGTACTAGTTTAATCATATAAAATGATGTACTGATGTACAGGCTTTTCATAAAGCCAAAAGACCAAATGGTCATGTGCAATGGCAGAAAACAATGCTTAAGTAAGGCGCATCCTGTGGTTAGATGATCTAAGAAACAAATGCTCCTGGCGAGGAAGGGCCTTAATTATTTAAATATTTTTATCGTTTAGTTATCGTATCGATTGGTTATCGTAAATCTGTATTTGCTAAACCTGGAATTAAATTGTTTTCACGTTTAAGCGATTTCTTTGCTTACTTTTTATTTGGGAAATAAGTAAATGAAAATGCCAAATCGCATAAGTACTATGTGGTCAATGGAATCAAACATTTCAAAACCTCAGCAATCAATTCGAGGTTTCTGTTTCTTTCCTTACCCAAAAGTTATCCAAATTAGCAGATTTGAATTCCAAGTGTAAGGGTGGTCTGCGATGTCTCTTGCACTGAGAAGTAATGATACAATTCTTCTTATGATCTTACTCTATTTTCATACCAGGTATATATTATGTATGTTTATCTCATATCCGACTTCAACAGTAAAAGATTGTGTCAACGAAAATATTCGAAGTTAAGCCGTTGGTCCCAGTTGTCAGTAATATGGTAGTCGTTAATCAAAGTTGAAGTCTTTTATGGGCGGCTTGAAAAGTTTAACAGCGGGCAGTCATAACCTGCACTGTCCATATCAACACGGCAATACAGCTCACGACCTATCACTTGAGACAAAAATCTAAAAAGGTGAAATGTGGTCATATAATACGCCTCTGCCTATGCGTTTGGGGATAAAAGGCGTGATCGTATGTATGTATCTTTCGTGGTTTCAAGGTTCATGTTATGCAAGCATTAGTTAGAAGCGCTCTGCAAAATAGTATTTCTTCCATAAAATTTTCACTGGATGCAAAACGCATAAAAGCTACAAACTGCGCACAAACCGCAATATCCGTGGATTTGTCAAATTGCAAAGATACAAAGGGGCTTTCCTTTATTTTTTCTTTATAAAACGTCGTATACAAGGAATATTTGTTACACTGTAACATACACATACATACATGATAAAAAATTAAGGGTCGGGGGGGAGGGGGGTCGCCGAGGACTATCGGCCTCCGTGAACGGGGGTCTGAGGACGGTGAGAGGGTCGCTCACCGTACTTACAGAAGGCCCATGACGGCAGCGTGACGTGAGCAACCCACGAACGCCCCTCCTTAGAAGCGGGATCACACCCGAAACCCCCCAAAGACGCGGGATAGCACCCGAAACACCCCCTGGGCGAGGCCGCAATAGCGGCCGTAGGTCTGTTGGGAGTCCCGGGACATCCTTCCGAGGGCTTTCCCGGGGCTCCCAACTACAGGCTGTTGGACGTTACGTGAGGTTTTTTAGTCGGTAACATCCTCTGAGGATTTTCCCTCACGTTAAAAAAAAAAAAAAAAAGACCGCGACCAGTTACGATTTTATTATATGTTTTGATCTCAATAACACAAAAAAAGAATTATTGCTACATCCCTATGACTTCATCCTTACGCGAATAGTGCAGTTATTTTCGGTTACGATGACACGACCAAAACTCAATACTCTATGACCTACTCCCTGTTTTACTGTGGCTCTACAAAGAGCATACAACGTCTTGTCTCTATGCATTAGCATCTCATGAAATAAAATAAAATAAAATAAAATAAAATTTATTCCCTTTGAAATTTTTAAAAAAATTATTTAGGTTTGTCAAAATTTTTGTGACTCTACCGGGGGTTCGGAAATACTACAGACTGAGAAGAACACCCCAAGAAACTCAGTCTGGTCCCTTCTCTTCTAGTATCTTAGTATCTAATACAGTTTTTTTTAATGTAGAAAGGAGCAATTCGTGTCACTGCCAGGCAGCCTTGTCTTCTAGAAAGTCTTTAATGCTATAATAAGCTTTCTGGCACAATTTAAGTTTTATTAGTTTTTTAAATTTATTAACTGACAAACCTGTTATGGCTGTCGGCAATGTATTGTACATTCGAATACAATTGCCCGCAAAAGAATTGCTTATTTTATTAAGCCTAAATCTAGGTACAGCCAATTTATTCTTATTTCTTAAGTTTAGATTATGGATATCACTATTTTTAATAAATTTACTGTTATTTTTATGAGTATATAATAAGTTTTCATATATGTACTGTGAATACACAGTAAGTATGTTGATATCCTTAAACTTTTCTCTTAATGACTCCCGAATCCCCATACCATAGATAGCCCGGACAGCCCTTTTCTGCAACACAAAGATAGATTCGATGTCGGCAGCGTTACCCCATAATAGTATGCCATAGGTCATGACACTGTGGAAATAGCTAATGTAGACAAGACGCGCTGTTCTAATGTCTGTCAGTTGTCGGATCTTTTTAACGGCATAGGCTGCAGAGCTCAGTCTGCCCGAGACTTTCTCGATATGAGGCCCCCACTGCAAGTTGGAGTCTAACTTTATGCCCAGAAAGACAGTTTCATCGACCAATTCTACTTGATCATCCCTAATCTTAATACTGGTGTTAACGAGCCTAACATTTGGCAAGGTGAATCTAATACATTTTGTTTTAGTTTCATTTAACAATAAATTATTTGCGTTAAACCAGTGGACTACCCTAGAGAGGGCATTCTTTACTTCGTCAAGATCGCGTTGTCCACGTTCAACTTTAAATATTAAAGATGTGTCATCAGCAAACAAAACTACCTCGTGATCGTCTCTTATAAGGTGAGGGAGATCATTTATGTACACTAAAAATAGAAAAGGTCCCAGAATTGAACCCTGAGGCACGGTCCATTGTTACAGCAGAACCATGTGACTGTTTACCATTTATAACTACTTTCTGTACTCTATCTCTTAGGTAAGAACTAATTAAATCCAAGGCCGTCCCCTGGATCCCATAATGATCAAGTTTTTGAATTAAAGTCTGATGCTGGACGCAATCGAAGGCCTTAGATAGGTCGCAGAATACACCATAAGCATCATAAGACTCTTCCCAGGCCTCATATATATACTCTAATAATTTGATTCCAGCATCCGTGGTAGCAACTCATCAATGAAACTTAGACGTAGTAAAGTTCCTTAGAATGGACAATAAACCTTGTTAACTGCCAAAAATCTTTTCATTCGTAGAACATTTACACGTCCGGGGAAACTGTCGATCCCAATACAAGTTTCCCCCCATACATACATATTGAATGAAGTGAGTAGCGAGTGTTAAACATGTATTAACTTCAGACTACTGAACATCTACTGCAAGTTTTATTACGTGTTTGTTCTAAACGCGCTTTTATTAGGTTAGTCTATACTAATATTATAAAGAGGAAAGATTTGTTTTTTTGTTTGTTTGTTTGTAACGAATAGGCTCCGTAACTACTGGACCGACTTGAAAAAATATTTCACTGTTGGGAAGCTAAACTCTTTGCGGTGAACATAGGCTATATTTTATTCCCGTATTCCCACGGGAACGGGAACTACGCGGGTAAAACCGCGTGACGTTCGCTAGTATCTTATATAGTTAGTATTTAATTTAAGTAATGGAATTTCGGAACGTGATTTTTTGACATTGAAAATCTCTTATTAATTTGAAACTGGAAACAAACAGAGATTGACACAAACAGCAACGAACTTGCGCAGGCTGTCCTTATGGTATTTTCAAAATAATCAAGGGACCCAGCATAAAAAGTACCAAGAAAATATCACAACTTACGTTCAAGCTTATAGTGGAGCGATGTGAATTGGTCCTGCAATCGCCGGAAGCAAACTAAGGGCACAGTTTAAATAGAAAACCTATGATCTGCAGGCTGTGCTAATGGTCAGATCACCGTTGGCAATCTGTCCCGTTCAGGTTGCGGATATCTGCTATTGTTTTTGCTTACTACGCTTAAGCCGTGGCTTAACTAGTCGGTCGGGACAAACATTCATAGAATCTATTATAGATGTACCTACATTACATAATCTATACTAATATTATAAAGAGGAAAGATTTGTTTTATTTGTTTGTTTGTTTGTAACGAATAGTCACCGGAACTACTGGACCGATTTGAAAAATTCTTTCACTATTGTGAAGCTACACTCTTTGCTGTGAACATAGGCTATATTTTTCTCCCGTATTCCCACGGGAACGGGAACAACGCAGGTGAAACCGCGTGACGTCCGCTAGTATCTTATATATTTCTAGCAGAATACGATTTTTACTGACGAAACATTAACCTCATAACCAGCAAATCGTGTTTCAAATCTACCATTATCTAAGTACCAGCCACAAATTACTTATTTACCAGACATGTTGCGCTTAAAATTCTAAGCTCGGGCAGTTTTCCAATTGGCACGGAAACAGAGGCTGGTCTAGGCCGAAACTCGTCTAACGTATATAATCTCAGAGGTGTTTTATTGCTCAAACGAACTGTAAAGCAAGCAACGATAGTACGTGACCCAACTACCAAGAATAAGGTCGTAATTATAGGTTTAAATTTGGGCTCAATAAAATGCGCTTGTATGTCTTGCTTTTGAAGAAATAAAAGTCACGAAAACTGCTTGGTAGTGACTGGTTACAGGATTTTTTTAACACGCTTCTATTAGCTTCACTTGTAACTATGTATGTAAGAAAATCTTGGAATGTTCCGGCTAAAATTTTGCACACGCTCTGAGTTCTCATGACAATACATGACTAGCTAAAATCGTCATTACAAATCCAATATGGCGGCCTCCCCAAAATGGCGGACTGGCTGTTTGAAATCCACCCCCATGATATGGGTATCGAATGAAAGGGTTTGCTGTCAGGAATACGAAAAAAATAGTCACGTGACTTAAATCCAATATGGCAGACGTCCAAGATGGCGGGCAGGCTATTGAAATGCACCTCCATGATATGGGTATGAAATGAAAGTGTTTGCTGTCAGGAATACGAAAAAAATTGTCACGTGACTTAAATTCAACATGACGGACATCCAAGATGGCGAATTGGCTATTTGAAATGTACCCCCATGATATGGGTATTAAATGAAAGGGTTTGCTGAATGGGATACGATAAAACTTTAAAAAAAAATTGTGCGTGCTAAAAGCGTGTTTTTTAGTTTTTTAAACTATTAATTTTATTTGTTACAAAACTCAGTTTTACTCCGCGCGCAACAAAAAGAATGCGGAACCTTGTCAACGAAAATCCAAAATGGCAGATTTTCGAACCTTTTTACTGACGCTATACTTGAAATCTGTCATTTTCCATTTTCTTTAACAAGGTTCAGCATTCTACTCGTTGCGCTCACTGGCCGAAGGTTGTGGTAATTCAGGAAGCTGTACTGATTTTCAGATACTATGCTTAACAGTGTGGGTCAATTATTGCAATTGATAGTTCTCAGACTTCATTTTATTTCATTTTCCGAAAGCTAACTAACGTAGCCCGAGCGACAATGTCCTGGACTAAGCGCATAGGTATATAGGTTTTGTTATGGCCTGTCTAGCCCAGACTTAAAAGACTTAAATACAATCTATGGTATCACTCGGCTTGAAAGCTATGAAAGCATTGACCATTAAGCTGATTTTTTACCAGAAATGGAAGAGCTGTAATGTAAAACAATGTGATCGTTTCCATTAGTAATAAGCTATGTAACTGAGCGACTAAGATGTGCTAAGAATTCGTGGTCAACGCATAACTGTTACAAAAAGCCTATCGTAGGTAATCTGTTCTTCAAATAGCACCCGAATTTTATTTAAATCAAATCCAATCAGCCTTTAGCAATCCGCTGCTGAACGTAGGCTTCTCCCAAATTACGTCACAATACACCGTCCTGCGTCTTCCGTCTCCAGTCTCTTACTGCTACCTTCTTTATTTATTTTTACTAGATGCTCGCTGCTATAAGCCAAACTATAAGCTATCTTCGTACCAAATTTCAGCCCAATGCGTTTAGCCGTTAGAGCGTGATTGAGTAACAAACATCCAAGCACCTTCCCAAACTTTCACATTTATAATATTACTATGATAGTAGGATACTAATAATTTTTGCACTAATACATATCAGAATACTCACTTGTATCAGGAGCTAGGTCATTGTCCACCTCATGTCCAGTAATGTTCATCATGTAAGCACTGCTGTTTTCCCTTGAAGGCTTGTCCACTTCTACTAACTCTACATAATCTGCTTTTTTTAATAAATCACTACTATTCTTGTCTCTATCACTCTCACTAACATTCTTATTTGTAAAGTCACTTTCATTTATCTTTGCCGCTATCAGAAATTCAAATCTTGGTATGTCTTCGGAAAATTCAGACTCTGGTCTGAACAGTATATCTGTTATCGTGTCTTCTCTGTCTGTTTCTGAATTTATTATATCTTCTAACAGACTACTTGATATGTTTAACGGTTTTTCCATACCGTCGGAATCGGAACTTTTAATTTCTCTAACATTGGTTTGCTCTTTCATAGTTTTTTGAGAGAAAGCTTCATCCCTATCTTGTTCAGCGTTAACCATCGCTCTCATGTCAGTTTTTGAACTTTTATCAGTCTCCCTTGTTTGCTCATCAGTAGCAACGACAAGAGTATCAGAGTTAGGATCGATAGGTAAACTAATAGTATCATTATTATTGTATTTTATTATAATATCTGTTGTGTTTAGGTCGGAGTATGGACGAGCGTGAACTATGTCAGCTGTCAGCAGTGAATTTAGTAGGAAAAACATAAGTTTTAGTTTTACGTTTGTCATTTTAGAAAGCGTTCTCAGGTTTTGATCCTTTTCATCGTAAGTACATGTTAGATGGAGTCTTGGGGCGGTCTTCGGATATCTGAAACAATGAACAATTCACTAATTAGATCTCGCTTTGAAAGCGCTTGTACAGAAACGATGTTCTTATCATTAATTTTGGATTTTGATTCAACTCTTTATGAAATTGTTATAACCTGACTAAAGAAAATTTTGAATAATTAAAATGTAATTAAATCAGAATGGAAAATTTCGAATTACAGTTTTTAGTAACAGACATAAAAAACCTAAAACACGTAACATAATAATTCGATTATTATTATTAACTTTCATAATTTGATTAAGAATTAAAAGTTATTAATAAAATCCATACTAATATTATAAAGCTGAAGAGTTTGTTTGTTTGTTTGTTTGAACGCTAGGATCTCAGGAACTACTGGTTCGATTTCAAAACTTCTTTTACAGTTTGATAGTCCATTTATTGAGGATGACTATAGGCTATATAACATCACGCTAAGACGAATAGGAGCGGAGCAGCAATGAAGAATGTTTCGAAAACGGAGAATTATTTTTGCCGTCTGAGAGCTTTCGGGACGTACGCTGCCTAAATGATTAAAGTTACGTAAAAATTGTGTAGTACAAAATTGTTTATTTTAAAAAGTTCTATAAAAAAGTCGGCGACAGCATATGTCTATCTGTTAAGGCTCGCTCACAATAACCTACTTTGTCTTTCTTTTAAGGTTATCTCACAATATTATCAAACTGAAGAGTTTGTTTGTGCTGGGATCTCAGAAACTACTGGTTGCATTACAAAAATAATTTCATAGTTTTTTAGTCCATTTATTTAGGATGGCTAATGGCTATAAAACATCACGCTAAGACAAATAGGAGCGGAGCAGCCATGAATAATGTTTTTAGAACGGGGAAAATTTATTTCTTTTGAGAGCTTT
This sequence comes from Miltochrista miniata, assembly GCA_933228765.1. NCBI lineage: Eukaryota > Metazoa > Arthropoda > Insecta > Lepidoptera > Erebidae > Miltochrista > Miltochrista miniata. Next base: position 2,650,399 of record OW121757.1, read on the forward strand.
CATTGCGTACGTTGCGTAAACGGTAAAAATTGTGTACTACAAAATGTTAAATCTTAAAAAGTTACAAAAAAAAAGTCCTGATGCCTATCTTTTAAGGTTCACTTACAATAACCTTCTTAATATTTTTTAAAATATGAGCGACGCAACTCGACGCGTCGGGAGTACCTAAACGTTTTCTGCAGCAGTAGCCAGTCAACTGAAAGATAATACCGGCCAAGTGCGAGTCGGACTCGCACATGATGCAAAAAACGGACAAAAATAAATGCGACGGGAAACATTAAATCACTTCAACAAATTTGTGCGATTCAACTCTAATGGTATGAATATAAGCGACGTGACGGGAAAAAATATATCACTTTAAATATTAAAACCTACCACACCTCTCTAATAAATATACCTACCTAAGACATGCGACGACAGTAAATACGACGGGATTATATTACCTAATTAAAATATTAATACTATACCACTCTCTTTCTCACTCTCAAAGTCTCAAGTGACGCAAACGAAGTTGCGCGGGTCAGCTAGTAACTTATAATTCTTCCTGAATACTTCGGTATTCATCACGGTTTAACACTAAAGTGGTTGACTAGATGATGCCCGCGGGAACGTGTTCTAGGTAAATTCCTAAAGTTTTATAATTAGAGAGGTAGCGAATGTGTTATTCCAGATCTACTCCTAAACCAAATTTTGTCAATAATCTTTTTTTTGTTTATTGTTGAAGAAGGCTAACAGACTAATTGACAAATTAAAAATAAAATATGGTACCTACATTAAGTTGCTAACATCAAGCCTTCGTATATAACTTTACAATAATATAAACGTAGAATAAAGAAAAGAAAAGCAAACATCCTTCTTCAATTCTATAATTTCTTTATAGAATTGAAGAAGGATGTTTAGAACAAGAAAGCCGTGAGATCGTTCTCACGAGACTGCCCCTCTCTAACGCCTTTATTGTGAAAGTGAAAGTTCAATCCGATTGACGTTGTCATTTTTGTTTTATTTCAAACTTTGAACAGATGATCCACGTGGCCTAGTGACGTAGTTTAATGCGACAAAGTTACAGACTATAGACAATGTCTAGCCATAAGCCGCTCTGCACTCTATTTTATAGAGAGGGGCTAAAAGCAAATTTCTTTCAAACATTTTCACCAACCTTTACATTAATAATTTTAGTAGGATATTATCATAAAGATTCTTATAGAAAGAAGAAAGAAACGAAGAGGATGTAAGGTGGGTTCCTATCCCTCCCCTCTTTATACGATGGATTTCCTCCATGTAGCGCCTGATTACATTACTTATATCCTAAAGATTGTAAACTCCTGTCCATCCTTTTTAAAATCAAAGAGCATACGACTTTAAGAAGTGTTACCCGCGTCTAAAGATACCTAATCATTCTAAAACATATTTAAAAAAATATTTAAAAACAAAAAGTAATTTTAAACTAAAAAAACCGGCCAAGTGCGAGTTGGACTCGCCCATGAAGGGTTCCGTAGCAGCAAGTAACATAATCTTGTAGTTCAATGTAACTTTTATTGTTGTTTTAACACGTTCGCAGTGGTAGTGATTTTTACAGGCGAAAATTGCGTTTTATGACGTACTAGCTGATGCCCGCAGCTTCGCCCGCGTAAAATTTGTTCCCGTTCCCGGTTCCCGTATTTTATCTCCTTGGGGGTAGAATTTACCAAAATCCTTTCTTAGCGGATGCCTACGTCATAAAATCTACCTGCATGCTAAATTTCAGCCTGATCCGTCCAGTGGTTTGTGCTGTGCGTTGATAGATCACTATGTCAGTCAGTCAGTCACCTTTGAGTTATTTATCCTCCTGAGACCCCCGGTATCACCTATGATACTTGCAAACAAAAAAATATTTCTGCTCCATCTAGCGACGTATGTTAAAATTTCATATCGAATGATAAACTTGACAACTTCATTCATCGCCGAAAGGTGGATATACTTAGATTGGATGGTTTTCACTGTGGTTTGTGGTCAATCGAAGTTAATTATTTTGACAAGTAACGACATGGTGCAAAGTCAACAAGGTAAATATTAGAAGTAACATTGTTTTTGGTGATTATTTTAATGTGTTTTACAGTTAATGAGAGGACTCAGGTGGGGAGAGGATTTTTTTCATTATTTTTCACGTAATATTTATGTTCAAAATAATCCCTATACTGAAAATTAACTTGATTATGCAAAGTTTTATACCCTGGGTCTCAGGAGGATATATTTAGATTAAAAAAAAAACTACCAACTCGATCTCGTTCGAACTAATTTTCGTTGGTAGTTTTTATGGTAATGTACATTATATATTTTTTTTTAGATTTATCATTCTCTTAGTTTAGAAGTTAGAGGGGGGGGGGGGACAAACATTTTTCCACTTTGGAAGTGTCTCTTACGCAAACTATTCAGTTTAGAAAAATATGATGTTAGAAACCTCAATAGCATTTTTAAAGACCTATCTATAGATACCCCACACGTATGGGTTTGACGAAAAAAAAATTTTTAAGTTCAGTTCTGAGTATGGGGATCCCCAAAATTTACTGCACTTTTTCTAGTTTTATGTAAAAATCTTAATGCGGTTCACAGAGTACATCTACTTACCAAGTTTCAATGGCATAGGTCTTATAGTTTCGGAGAAAAATGGCTGTGACACACGGACGGACAGACAGACAGACAGACATGACGAATCTATAAGGGTTCCGTTTTTTGCCATTTGGCTACGGAACCCTAAAAATGAACAAAGAAAATATTGTAGCCTTTATCTGCAGTGTCTCAATTATCCTCGTAGTTACTAAAATTGATCAAAGTTGAAGCAATGATATGTCAGAAACAAAAAAAGACATTTTACATGAACATTTTGTTAAAATTGATTTCAGATTTCATGCGTCAGCCTACAAACCCTTTCAAGCTCATATCCGCTTGTATTAAGCCATCATGATTGTGTGAAACTCGCGATCCAAATTGTTACTGTCAAAGTGACGTTTCATTCAACGAAACGTCAACTATTTGCACACAGATAAGTGCCTTTTATTACTTTTTTGCGTATCAAGGAAAGTAATATTGAGCATATTTTTTGAAAGGGGTTTTATGAAATGCGGCAGTAACATTATACAGGATGTAGGCACAAGATCAACAATATTATCAGACATACAGAATGCTTTTCACGAGCGTCGTACCGTTTTGATCGCTAGACTCCAAGTTTAATAATACAAGAAGAATGTCGAACCTACATGGAGAGATAGATTTTGCACTCGGTATCAAGAGAATAAATTAAATAATCTAGGTATAATATTTTAGTAAATAAAGATCTCTAGTATATTAATATCAATCAATACATATAATAAAATCGTAACAGGTCGCTGTCTGTACATGGAAGATAAATAAGAAAAAATATTATAGGGGGCTTTATGAACTTTGTCTGTTTGTCTGTATGTCTGTATATCTCTTTGTCTGTACGGTTGTGCACGCTAATCTCAGTAACCGCTCAACCGATTGCAATGCGGTTTTTTTTATTGTGTTGAGGTTTGCTCCAGTTAACATTTAGCGTTTGTTTTATGTAAATCGGTTTAGAAATAAAAGAGTTATAACACTTTTAAGAATCAGATATTTTGAAAATTTTAATTGTAGGGGTTTCTTTGAATGTGAGTGAACCTAAACTGGCGTGTTGGCTTAATCATAAAAGAGCTTAATGATTAAGACTATTTCATTTTATTCAGTCCGCGCCGAAGGCGTGGACTGAATTGTTTTAAAATAGACTTAATCATTAAGCTCTTTTATGATTAAGCAAACAGGGCAGTTTCAGACGCTGCTTGACGACTCTGATGAAGAAATACCTTTCCTTTCATACACCTTATGTGACGTAAACGAAGTTGCGGGCTCAGCTAGTACAGTCAAGAGCAATAATATGTATACATTGTCAAGGCTCCTAAAATATGTAAACACCTTCGGCTCCAAAACGAAGTACTCAACGTGAAGAGCATAAAATTGTAACCACGAGTTCACACCATAAATATATATACACTATTGCTTCATTAACATGTATTCACGCGTTTATTCATAAGGTTTACTCATCTTATATTCCATTAAATTATATTTAACTTCTCCGCCAAAAACATGTATCTGAACGGTGCTGCATAAATATGTATCCACTTTTGATGAAAACCTCCAAATTAGATATATATGATTTAATATCTAAATAGAACCTTAGACAAAAAGAATACTGAACTGAAAAAATAATGTGTGCTCAAAATTGCATAGGTTTATATTGATATTTTGCTGGCACCGACTCTCAAAAATATTTTTTAATAATTTGATGTTGTAAATCCCTACTAATATTATAAATGAGAAAGTACCTCTGTCTGTCTGTCTGTTACGGTTTCACGCTTAAACGGGTTGAGTGATTGAGATGAAATTTGAAATAGGGATAGTTTGAGGCCCTGGGAAGGACATAGGCTACTTTTTAACCGACTGCGCAAAATGGTGGTTATGATTTTACGCGATAACGGCTTCTACGCGGTCGAAGCCGCGGGGAACAGCTAGTATTTGATAAATACAAAAATCGTCATATGTGTACCTATAATGTTTGAGGAGTTCCCTCAAGTCCTTATAAACTTTTTTTTCACAAGGAGAGCTCCGCTTATGGACTACCCACGCTGGCAAGGCATGGGCTCGTGTGAGGGGCGCCTGGGAATACTCACTAAAACTCCTTGACACCGATCTGCCTCTGTGACGGTGTTCTGTGATCTGTCTAATGCACCAAAACACTGAAGTCCTCATAAAGCTACCCATCAGGACGATATTTTGAAAAAAAATAATACCAATCTGGAAATATATCCTTTATTCCGGTTTATTCCGGTCTGTAAATGTCGGAGTTATAAGGTAACAAACATTAAAAAAAACCTCCTCTTTTTTTGGAGTCTGTTAAAACACATTCGGGTTTGCGATACCAAACAACCCGTGCAAAGGTTTCAGATCGATTAACTAAAACTAATATTATAATACGGTACTTTAAAGAAAACAAACAAACAAACTTTGTCATTTTCATACACATATATAAGTCCCACAAATTATAATAAAAAAAATTTCTGAGAAAATAGATCGGTGATATTCGTATGGTTCGCGAAGGTGCCCGACCTACAGATATGAACTCTAGCATGCATTCGTTTCTCACAATTTTAAAGAATTTGTTTGTATACATAGTTATGAAATTTTAGTTGTATACTTATTATTGGTGGAGTGTGTATATATATTTATGATGTGAACCCGTGGTTACAATTTTATGCTCTTCACGTTGAGCCCTTCGTTTTGGAGCCGAAGGTGTTTACATATTTTAGGAGTCTTGACAATGTTTACATATTATTGCTCGTGACTGTACATAAATATTTTCGAATTTAGGGCTCTAATCTAAATAGGGGTCAGCTTCACACGCACGCCCCCCCTAAGAAGCGGAATAACACCCTAAAAACCCCACAAAGACGCGGGATAGAACACGACCCCCCCCCCCCCCTAGGCAAGGCGGCAGTGGTAGTCGTATGTCTGTTGGGAGTCCTAGGGTATCCTTCCGAGGGCTTACCCGGGGCTCCCAATCGCAGGCTGTTAGACAGGATGCGTGAGGTTTTTTAGACGGTAGGAGTCCGGCATAGCATTCATGCAAGATTCTCCCTCACGTAAAAAAAGGGGTCAGCTTCAAAACTCTCTTCGGTGTAAAAGCTCCATATACCCAATTAGTTTTGAAGCTGCATACTTATTAACAGGGTTTGGTACCCAAAGGATAAATATGGGACCCTATTATGAGACTTCGCCGTCCGTCTGTCTCTGTCTGTCCGTCCCGAGGCTGTATCTCATGAACGGTTATATCTAGAGCGCTGAAATTTTCACAGGTGATGTATTTCTGTTGCCGCTTTAACTATAAATACCTATTGGAGAAAAATAAGAGATTAAGGGGGGCTCCCATCCAATAAATCCATGCGCGTGGCCGGTTTTTTGTTCATAAACAAGTAGTTTAAAGTTTAAATTTTGATATTTTCGTCATAATTCGTCATAATTAAAAGTGTTAACTAAATCTTTTAAACCCATTGGCACTGTAACACGATATCCAAATACGCTTAATATACAACTTTACAACTCTCTTGAAGTAAACGCAGCTAAATCTTCACAGTTCTTTAAGCTACGTAAGCTACAGTGCTTATCACTCCATCTAGCCACGCTCGCGTGCAGTCAAGGAGGTGAGGAGCGTGCGTGCTTATCTCCACCCCAGACTACTTCAGATGACTGAACTAAGATGGATGTTCTACATGTTTACGTTTGTGATATAAAAATGTGGTTTATAAATATTTCTAGACAAATGTGCAGTTGTCTGTATTTATATTATAAACTCTTAGTTGTCCCGGCGAACTTCATATAGCCCCAAATTACACTTTTCATTTTAATTTTACCATTATTTTCTTCATAAAATCTTCTCCAGATACATACAGTGCACGGCATCTTACTTGGCAAGATTTTGAAGTAGTGGAGGTAAATTCGCGCATCGTACACTAAGAGGATCAGAAAAGTGCTCCACTCACTCCAAAAAGTGCTCCATTCACTCCAAAAAGTGCTCCACTCACTCCAAAAAGTGCTCCACACACTCCAAAAAGTGCTCCATTCACTCCAAAAGTGCTCCATTCACTCCAAAAAGTGCTCCATTCACTCCAAAAAGTGCTTCACTCACTCCAAAAACTACTCCACTCACTCCAAAAAGTGCTCCGCTCACTCCAAAACCTTGCCAAGTTAGATGCCGTGCACTATTCAACAAATGAGGATAATCTGAATTGGTTAGGCCGTTCACGCCTGCTGCTGTGACCAAGGGAACAGAGATTCATTGTTATGTAGGGCAAAAACTGTCCGTCTCCTATCTGCATTGTAAGTAACCAATGCATTGTTGCTATTTAGAATTAAGGTAGTTTCAGATATTATAAAGAAAGTAAAATAGTAAAGAAAACCAGGGACGCATTGCACAGTATAACTCTGTAAAATAAGCTATATCTTACAGAGTATATATATCACTCAATGTTATTTAACATTTGACATATACTATGCATTTTGAACGCTTTCATCTACAAAAGTTTTTTTTGTAAATTCCATTAAAATGTTTTTGCAAATTGTGCACACTGTTATAATAAAGGTGTGTAAAGTTTGCAAAAACAGCTTTAACTTTCACCGGAACGAAGTCGCAAGACACAGCCAATGAACCAAACTGCAAAATAATTTGCACTCATTATTAGTAAGTTACAACGAGTAAACTCGTCAAACTCGTATTATCTACCAGTTACACCTCAGTGTAAAATTGTTCATTTGAACCCCGAATTTCCCTCGAGTATTACCGTATGGAACTACAAGTGATGTATTTGAATTCTGTTGATAGGGATTTTTGTTATTTTTTTTGTAAGTATTTTTAGTTATATGACATAATTTCACAGCGCCATCTAGTTTAAATCTGATATAATTATAATTATATGCTATTGAAAATAGATAAATGATAAAGCACACTAATTTCTAAAGATACCTATCGAGCATTACTTCCAGTATTAAAAACATTAATTATAATAGACTTGGATACCATCAAACTCTTAGTAGGTGAGACCGACTCGCACTTGTCCAGTTTTTTTTTATTAGAAACTAGTGGTTCCCTGCCACACTTCGCTGTGACTTTTTATGGTGGATTTATGTACCTATGAGAAATGAGTAAAAAACCAAAGGATAGGTACATTACAAAAAAAATTAATGTTGAGCCATAAAATCCAATTAACATCCAAATCTTCAATAGAAACTTCACTTGAAAAAAATCTATAATTTTTAAAACATCGTGCGCACGCTTCAAAAAAATAAAATCATTCTAATAATATTTACCTAACGCGCCAAAACTCTAACTTCAAAAATAGCATCGTGCAATTTAGGTACAGAAGAATTTGAGAATGCACTTCCCTCAAAAGGGTGCAAAACGTACCTGACCTCTTTATTAGGTAAGTACTCTCTTTTATTATTCTGAATGCAAGGAGGCCGCAATCAAACTTCTCTTAAAAACAGCAATCTGGTAGTAGGTACCTTCTAAATAGGATGTTTATAATATTTTGTTCTGAAGCTGGCAGAATATAATTTAAAAAAAAATACCAGCGCCATCTGTTGGTAAAATTACTTTTTACAGCTGTTTTATTCTTATTGCTGTTATGATAAAAGTTTATAAAGTAGCCTAAAACCATCTCTGAATCCTATTGTATATCGTCTCCAATTTTGAGCTGTCGATTCAGTAAATTTTGAGTTTTTTAGTAATATATTCGTCGTGACAAATTTAAATAGTAAAAAAACACTATTTTAAAACATTACTTTAAAATATAAAATACAGTGATATAGGAACTCGCAAGTAAAACTTTCAGTTTTTAATAAGTACTTAAACGCACACAACATTTTTACGTATATAGATTAGGCACCTGTGTAACAAACTACCATCAATATAATCGAATACTTTTCTCGAATCGCTTACAAAACTTATTCGAAACAAACTACGATATCAATATTTGATACAAAATTGATTGTCACAAGAATATGATTAATGATAGCTCTATTTCTCATATCACCCACTGCCTTGCTGACTCAGGCGGGAAAAATTGTCCCTAACAAGGAAACATGAGAGAAAAATATAATGCTTCGTACTAGTTGGGGGAAAATGTACGGAGGCGACGTGTTAGGCGAAGTGTAACGTTACTATGAGTTTTTATTTTCATATTGCGTTGCGTTTGGTAAAAGGTTTTGCTGTGTATTGAAATATATAAGTGGAAATTTGGCAAAAAATTGATTTTATTATATTCGGAAAAGAAAATGGCAATAGATATAAGTCCTGTAGTCGTCCCAAATCCTCAGGGTCCAAACCAAAACCATCTGCACGTGTAACATTTATTTTCTATATGTGGCAAGTCTGGTCTTGGGCTTGTCAATATATTTGAGCGTTTGAGAGCGCCATGATCGATTGATTGTTTTTTTGCTGTGGCAACAGCTGTCTCAAGAAAACGGTCTATAGTCTATGGGACATGACTAGAGTTTTTTTTTGGGAACTGACATGGGAGAGAAAAGGTTAGTGAAAAATTAGAAGAGGTTTCTTGAGATTGGAAGGCTTCGGTGCTTTGATTCTCTGAGCTACTAAGTTTTATGTTAGCCACTCCAGTTGATGTTTTTTTGTCAAAGTTCTTTTCTAATTTCTAACCAGATTCTGGTAAGTTTTAATTAACTATTTGCAAAGCGGGTCGATTAACCTATGAACTCCGTACATTTTCATGCAGTATTTTCACCATCGCAAATCGCCGATTCTGCACGTGTCATGTCTAATTAATTAAACGACTTATTTAAAAGTGGTGGTGTCTTTCGCGCAGTAAATATCTTAATTTGTCGTTTCTTTCATGACAGGGTTTTTTAGTACGGGGAAGGATTGGTCAGCCACGGTTTTGAACCACACCCAAAAACACGTGGACCACACGAGTGAGGTTGTTTGCGAGAGGAGCCTGCCAACTTGTGAAGAGACTGTATGGATGTCGTCTCTTTGGTATCACAACCTATGGTTTGGTTGCTATAGTTACTCAGAACTGTGATTTAGAGACTGTCAATATATTTCGATAACTGCTTATTCATATTTCTTAAAACTATAATAAAACAACGTTTTATTTGCTTTAACCAAGCTGTTTATTATTCTTATCTTCTTAGAACTTTTCCACATTACAAAAGTTCATATGGTAGCAGAGCGAAATGTTCATAGTGAAAAGTTGTCACGACGTAATATAGTGAAAATTTTTACGTAAGCTTTTTGTTTTGCTATAAACATGCCAAAAGCAACGTATCACATTGATCCACTTGATAAGGATAATTATGACACTTGGGCGACACAAGCCGAAGCTGTATTGGTAAAAAGCAAGCTATGGAAGTATGTCTCAACTCCGCTTGACGTAAAAGCAGATACTGCTGAGATTAGTGATGTACAAGCCTCGAGGCGTCGAGTCTTATTTCTGAAGCCTCGAGGCGGAATAGCAAGACTCAGTGAGCTCGGTAAGCTCGGAGTCCCGAGCCTAACCGAGCCGCGCCTTTTTTGAGCCATGCCTCGAGGCTTCAAAAGAGCTCGAGCCTTCAAAAAGAGCTCGAGCCTTCAAAAGAGCTCGAGCCTTCAAAAAGAACTCGAGCCTTCAAAAGAGCTCGAGCCTTCAAAAAGAGCTCGAGCCTTCAAAAGAGCTCAAGCCTTCAAAAGAGCTCGAGCCTTCAAAAGAGCTCGAGCCTTCAAAAGAACTCAAGTCGTCAAAAGAGCCGTAAAACATGCTCGAGTCTTAAAATGAAAGCAAGCCTTCAAATAAAAGCTCAAATTAGTGTTAATAACATTAATATCTCCGTAACTAAGTAATAAATAATCCCTACTAATATTATAAACGCGATAGTAACTCTGTCTGTCTGTCTATCTGTTACGCTTTCACGCCTAAACGGCTGGAGCGATTGAGATGAAATTTGGTATCGGGATAGTTCGAGGCCCTGGGAAGGACAGGCTACTTTTTAACCGACTGCGCAAAAGGAGGGTTATGATTTTAAACGATAACGACTTTTACGTGATAACAACTTCTACGCGGTCGAAGCCGCAGGGATTAGCTATTTAATATAAATGAGCTTAAAGATTAAGTCTATTGTAAATATTCAATCACGTTTCTTAGCCTAGGGGCTTGGCAGAGAAGTATTAAATCTGTAGGTATAATATATGGGCAAAAGACACTATTACGAAATAGGTTTAGTTTAATTTTTACATGCGGATAGGTTTATTTATACTTCATAATTATTAATTATTATTATCACGCTACAAAGTCTAAGGGTTTGGCAGAGAAAAATCAAATTCTGTATGTATGTGGGAGTAAAAACTCAAAAGTGTCTAGATCTAATTTAGTAGCCTACATATTATAGTCACCTTATAGTTACGTTCCACGTAATAGGTGGTGAGCCTATTGCCGTGTTGAAATGAATAAAATTTTTCAAGCCGCCCATAAGGCCTTCAACTTGACTTTAAACGATTGTCATTTTACTGACCCGGGTTTTATTTCGCGTTCTCCTTCTCTACGTAATGGTATCACGTACCGATCCATTCTGAGGGTAACCTTTTGAGGGCTTCCCCGGGGCTCCCAATCGTAGGCATAAGGCAGGTAACGTGTGGTTTTTAGTCGATAGGAGTCCGGCATATCATCCGTGTAGGGCTTTTCTAGCGTAAAAAAAATTGTCATCATGCTACTAAACTATTGGCCCGTGTGGCAACTGGGAAGACTTTCGCGTAATCGCCTCTGAGCGATTCAAAAGATCCTTTTTGTGTCGAACTATAAAAACTTGGAATGACCTGCCCGCCCACGTGTTTCCCTCATCTGACAATCCCGGGTTCTACAAGTGAAGCGTGACCAGGCCGCCAACTTGAGGGTCAGAAGTAGCCAGCCGACGTTCATCGATCAAACTGCCATTATATTCAGTAAATGTTTGAAAATCTCACTGTTTGCTGGTGGCAAGGCAACCCTCTCTTGTGCTAGCTTTTTTTTTATCCTGTATGGATGCTATGCCGGATCCTACCGACTAAAAAACCTCACGTATCCTGCCTAACTGCCTACGGTTGGGAGCCCCGAGTAAGTCCTCGGAAGGCGACGCCAGGACTCCCAACAGACTGGGTTTTTCGGGTTATATGCCGCTTCTTAGCGGCGTGCGTGAATCCTTCTGTAAGGACGTGCCTGCTTCTGTAAGGACGGTGAGCGGCCTCCTCATCGACCTCAGGCTCCCGGTCATGTAGGCAGATAGTCTTAGGCGAAGACATATCGGCGGCGCTCCTGCCGCCAATTGCGTAACTTGGGTGGGAGAGTTCTTGTGTCCTCGCTGCGCTCCTCGCAGTCTTGGCACTCGGCCATCTTTTGCTAACTTTAACACCAATGAAAGGCAATCTCAACATCCTTGGTATTGATAGATGTGCGTGGTGTAACAATAACATCTGCATTGAAAGCTGTATTGGGCCAGTCTCAAAGAAACTAGAAATCTTGAATAAGTAAAAAAGGCTGCCAATTTTTCATGCCGCACAAGACAGAGTCTCCTGTACATGGCGCAGATTCGTTATTAAGAATACTGCTCTCAACTTTTGGATTACTCCCAGCAGTGACTCCGTCTGTACATGCAGCGATGTGATATTCACAATAAAGGCTGTCCTGAGGTAACTGACAGCCTTGAACCTCTGGTGCAGTGTAGAACAAGTGTTTTTTTTATCCAGCTTGGAGGTACTCATTCGTTGTAGGTACGGGGACATCAGTTGTAAACGGCACCCAACGGAAGTCTTAGATTTGTGAATCAACTTTTTTCTTAGCAAGAGGGATCTTTCACAACGAATGGACTTCCAGTGCACCCGGAAGGTTTGTTATGTATTGAAGTTGTAAAATAGAACCAGTCTTCTATTAACTTAATGAAATACTATTGAGGCAGAAATGTCTACGGGTTGTGTCGTCATATGCTTTCGTATAGCAAATGCTTTGCGGGGACTTTCAACAACAATGTCGGCTGTCAACGTATGGTTAAGTTGCTTCTCACACGAATGAGTGTACACCGCGTGCTTCTGCGTTACGAGCCATGATTCCCTCTGTATTTTTGTTTCTGAGAGCAAAATTACAAACGTAGTTTATAATGAACATTCTTAAAAATACAACTTTACTGGAAAATGTTGAGTTTTGGCTACAGTGACATACATAAATTAAATCACTTTAAACATCACGCCTTTATCCCCAAAGGGGTATTTGAGGCATATTATATGCCTACATTTCATCTTTTTATAATTCGTCCCACGAAACGTAATAGGCGGTGAGCCGTTTTGCCGTGTTGAAATGGACAGGCGTAGGTACTGCCTACTCTTGAAAATTTTTAAGTCTATAAGGTCCTTAACTTGGTTTAACGACTGACATTTACTGGCTACCGTTAGCGTTAGTGTTATCCTCTCAAATCTTCAGGTTATACTTAAAGTTTTCAGTCTGGGGCCCAAATCTAACAAACGTTTCGGATTTGCGCTTCAACACGCTGCTTACTCTTTTTTTTATTAAAGGGGCCAATTAATAAACACGTACGTCATACCGGCCTTGGACCCACTAAAACCATGAGGTCTCTATTTATCCATCTAGCGCAGTCCTGGGGCGTCCTTTAGAGGGCTTACCCGGGGCTCCCAACCGAAGGCTGTTAGGTAGGATACGTGTGGTTTTTAGTCAGTAGGAGTCATAGTACATTCATGTAGGATTATCGTCACGTTAAAAAAAATCCATCTAACGCATAGCTCCCCGGCTAAGTTGGAGGATGTCCTAAATTTGTCCCCACATTTTGGTTACGACTTATCCTAGGGGCTTGAAAGAATACAGTTCAAATTTTGCTTTAAGGCTGCAATGTTCGACCTTGACAAATCCTAAGGCAATTCGAACAATTCCAGCGTACGCTTTTGCCGGATTTCATTCGATTCTAATACATTATTTATATTACTGTTATAAAATCTGAGGGGTTTTAAGAAAAAATCTAGCCGTTAAATATTGTTCTAAAGATCTACTTATATCTATTTTATGACAAGTTTTTATGAGGATTAAACTCATTTATTTAGATACAAAAAGGACATTACTTGTTAAGATTTTTGCAATATTTCTCATTTTTCGAGAGCAATTTCGATCGAACAAAGTATTCCTAATCATGTTTTGATACGTTAAAAAAGCAAGACTATCTAATAAATTACAATAATATAGTTTTATCTATATATATAAAAACAAGAACTGACTGACTGACGATCAACGCACAGCCTAAACCGCTGAGTCTAAAAGCATGAAATTTTACACAAATGCTCCTTATGTGACGTAGGCGAGCAATAAGAAGGGATTTTTTAAAATTCAACTCCTAAGGTGGTGAAAAAGGGTCACAAAGTTTGTATGGAACTACGTAATTCTTTGGTCCAATCTTCTTCAAATTTGGCATACAGCATCTTTAATAGAATTGATAGGTGACGTGTTTTGTATTTTATTGAAATTTATTTTATTACATGGTTAAAATAGGGTAGAAAAATATTTTCGGAGGGATTTGCCGCATAGTTCATATTGATACTCCATAACCGGTACTTATTGGATATTTTTTTTTGACACAAGTTTGAAAGCTCAATCGAATTCGAATTCGATTTTAAAAAAATCGTTTGTTGATAAATGTCAAAACATTCAAATATCAATTTTAAAACTGTGTCTTTTATTTATATATGCCCTTCATTATGCGGAATTACCTTCTTAATTTGTATGTCAAAAATATATTTGTGAGAAGGAGAACCTGAACATGACTGGCTAGGAGTTACCTATAAAGAAAAAGTTCTAGAGGGTGTATACGTTCATCCGACTAACACAGAGTATCACCATCTTCACTTACTTTCTCATTTTATACAGAAATAATACAAACGATCAGAGGTGTTATACTCGTAGATGAAAATTTTAGTTTATTTATATGTTTAAAAAACAAACACTGGCTTAGATACTGATCGAGATTTACAACCTTGAAATCCGAGTAAGAGTAGGCCACCCCAATACATCCCGAGGGTGTCGTAAGAGGCGACTAAGGGAACACTTTCGTAAAACGATCCATTGCTAGAGAAGGAAAACTCGAAATGAAACCCGGTTGTCAGTAAAATGACAATCGTTAAGCCAAGTTGAAGGCCTTATGGGCGGCTTGAAAAATTTCAACTGCGGGTCGCGGCGACTTGCGCCTGCTCATTTCAACACGGCAATAGGCTCACCACCTATTACGTGGGACATAAAACTATAAGGTGAAATGTGCGCGTATACTATGCCTCTGCCTACCCCTTCGAAGATAAAGGCCTGGCTATGTATGTATGTACCCTAAAACGGGACCCTATTCATGAAACTTCGCTGTCCGTCTGTCTATCTGTCCATCATGAGGCTGTATCTCAGGAATCGTGACAGCTAGAGAGTTGAAATTTTCAGATGATATATTTCTGTAGCCACTATGACAACAAATACCAAAGTCAGAAAAAGGGGGGATTAAGGGGGGATTAAGGGGGGCTCCCATCCAACAAAAGTGATGTTCTCCGTTTCTTTGGTACGGAACCCTTTGTGCGCGAGTCCGCCTCGCACTTGGCCGGTTTTTAGGGTTCCGTAGCGAAATAGCAAAAACGGATGCGAAACGGAGCAGGTAATTTTGGGGGTCCCCATACTCAGAACTGAAACTCAAAATTTTTTTTTCATCAATCCCATCGTGTGGGGTATCTATAGATAGGTCTTCAAATATGCTATTGAGGTTCCTAAAACCATTTTTTTCTAAAGTGAATAGTTTGAGCAGGAGACACTTACAAAGTGGAAAAATGTGTGACACCCCGCCTCTCTAACTTCTAAACTAAGAGAATGATAAATCAAAAAAAAATGTATGATGTACATTGCCATAAAAACTACCAACGAAAATTGGTTTGAACGAGATCGAGTTGGTAGTTTTTTTTAATACGTCATAAATCGCAATTTTCGCCTTGAAAAATCACTACCACTGCGAACGTGTGTTAAAACTTAAAACATCAATCAAAGTTACAACAAACTACAAGAACTTTTATATTATGTTACTTGCTGCTATGGAACCCTTCATGGGCGAGTTCAACTCGCACTTGGCCGGTTTTTTGTATCATTTAGTAGGCATTACGTAGGGTAACTACTAACGATTTCCGTCCTATTCTACTGGAATTCAAGAAGTTACAAAGAGATTAATTTGGCTTCTCAATCTTCGAATTTTTGTCAAAATAATGCAACGGGAACACGCGACAGGAAACCACGCAATAAGAATAGAAGCGACGGTTAATCTTTCTATTTCTCTCTCTCTCTCTTACGCAAACGAAGTGGCGCGGGTCAGCTAGTAGTTGTATAAATTACAATAATAAAGTGTCGTTGGCGATGTCAAATGATTTCGCTTCCTTTGTTGCGCTCACAATGAAACGTCCTCGACTGGCCTCACAAGCAGAGCACCACGATCGGCCTGTACCCGGATGGTGAGTCTGCCGGCCGGCCCCGTCTTTCAGATCAGTGGCTGTTTCCCCGTTTTCGTTTTCAAAGTATGCACTGAAGAACTCTGTCAGTCGAGGCCCAAATTCCTCAAGAGCCATCACCCATACTCGGCCTGGAATGCCGTCGGGTCGTTCCTGCAGGATTTAAGCGGCAGCACGGCCGTCCTTATGTCACCCTTAGTGACTTTAGGCACGTAAGAATATGTTCCTCCGCTCTCGATGGAAACAGGGAACCCCCCCGTGCACTCCGACTGAAGGCTATGGGTCAGTGGGGGCGTCTTAATGTGAGGCTTTTACCTACTTAACCATTCACGTTTGTAGTATGGGACACCCCCTTAAATTTCTAGGTATTTTGTTTTAATTTTATTATTTATACAAAATTTAATGAAAATACACAGCTCAATATTCTGTGAGTAGGTATTTCAAGCGTCTCCTTGTTGCCCTTTTTAATATATAAAATATAAAATAGAATGGCAATATAATCACGTTTGTTGTATGGGAGCGCCCCTCAATTATTATTATTATTATTTTGGTTTTATTTTGGTTGGCAACAGAAACAACTACTCTGTGAAAATTTCAGCTCTCTAGCCATCACCGTTCATGAGATACAGCCTCGTGGCGGACAGACAGACAGACAGCGAAGTCCCATGAATAGGGTCCCGGTACCGGTTCCGTACCCTTTGGGTACGGAACCCTAATAAATAAAATAAATATCAGTCTCTTGTGTCAAACCTTTTACAAAGAACGCCAAAGTGTTCCCTTAGTCGCAGCTTACGACACCCTCGGGATGATTTGGGGTGGCGACATTTTCTATTCTTTCTCGTCACTACACGGGACACGAACGAACGAGCCTTCAAAAGAACTGGAACCTTCAATAGAGCTCGAGCCTTCAAAAGGACTCGAGCCTTCAATAGAGCTCGAGCCTTCAAAAAGGGCTCGAGCCTTCAAAAAGGACTCGAGGCTTCAAAAAGGCTCGAGCCTTCAATAGAGCTCGAGCCTTCAAAAAGGGCTCAAGCCTTCGAAAAGGACTCGAGGCTTCAAAAAAGCTCGAGCTCTGAAAAAGACTCCCGAGTCGTCGAGCGCCATACAAACGAGGCGAGCCCTGTAAACGACACCGAGCTCTAGGCAAAGAGACTCGGACGCCTCGAGTCTTGTACATCACTAGCTGAGATCGAAGCTGATAAACAGGCCAAGGCAGAACTAATTTTAATTATTGCTCCTTCCCAACTTAAAGAGGTTAAGAAATGTAACACTGCGAAAGATTTGTGGGATAAATTGAAACAAATACATGCGAGCAAAGGCCCTGCTCGTAAAGCCACATTATTGAAGCAACTTATTCTGACCAAACTAGAAGGCAGTGATGTTCGTACACACCTAAACAAGTTTATGGACACCGTCGATAAGCTCGCTGACATGGATGTCACCATAAATGAGGATTTGCTAACTATCATGATGCTCTACAGCCTTTCCTCAGAGTACGAAAACTTTCGCGTAGCTATAGAGTCTCGCGACATATTGCCAAAGCCGGAAGAATTAAAAATAAAAATTATCGAAGAAAGCGACGCTCGTCATCACAATGACAATTACGAACCTGGCCAACAACAACAAGAAGAAAACGCACTTTTAGCTTCTTGCAAAATCTGTAAGAGAACGGGAAGCAGAATCTTTCAGAAAAAGACGCACAGAGTTTGCTCTAACTGTTGGAAGAAAAACAAAGACAAACAGAAGTCTAACATTAGCAAAAACGCCGATTCCCTATACGCTGAAGAATGTTTTCTTAGTTCAACACGGAACTACCAGGATGACTGGGTACTTGACAGTGGTTGTACCTCACATATGACCCATCACCACGAGCACTTCAAAAACATGAAGACTGTGTCAAGAAAACTCAACTTTGCATCAGAAAATCACTCCACAGAAATTTTGGGTGAAGGAAGAATTACATTTTCTGATGAAAAACGAGGACGACAAGTACATCTGGAAAACGCCCTTTATGTACCTTCCCTTTCTACCAATTTACTATCGGTATCTAAAATGACTTCACATGGAGCCACCGTCTCGTTCGACAACAACCGTGCTTTAGTTCGCAACAAGTCAGGTGAACTTGTACTGTCTGCAGAGAAGTCGATCAATGGTCTTTACTATGTAAGAAAACCAAACATTGAACAAAGCTTCGCAGCAACGCCTGCAACTGGTTCGACAAACACCAAACAAGGTACCATACAAGACTGGCACAGAAAACTTGGGCACATGAAGTACAAAGATCTCCAACTGGCTCTCAACAACGAGACAGTGACTGGCATGAGCTTTAATAAAAATGAGATTTTGTCGTTGCCAGACTGTGAAATTTGCATTCAAGCAAAAATGACTCGAGTACCGAGTCCTCCACAACGAACTACTCCTCGAACCACTGAACGTCTAGAAATCGTCCACAGCGACGTGTGCGGCCCAATTAGAACCCACGCCAAAAACAGATACTTTGTTACTTTTATTGACGATTACAGTAGGTATGGACGGGTCTACTTCCTCAAAAATAAATCTGAAGTATTAGACAAGTTCAAAGAGTACAAACAAGAAATGGAAAAATTACGGGCAATGAAATTAAACATTTGCAAACGGATAATGGATCAGAGTACGTCAATGCCAAATTCCAAGCCTACTTAAAACAACACGGGATTGCACGACGCTTATCTGCACCCTATACCCCACACCAGAATGGTATCGCTGAACGCAAGAATCGGACACTTGTGGAGAAGGCTAGAGCTATGCCTATTGATGCTAAAGCGCCAATGCACCTATGGGCAGAAGCAGTGAACACTGCTAATTACCTAGCAAACAGAAGTGTAAACAGTGCTGTAGAAAATAAAACACCATTTGAGAAATGGGTGTTAAGAAAGCCCTGTCTTAATCACCTCCACCCTTTCGGCTCAAAAGCTTTTATTCTGAAGAAAGGACCAAGAGGTCATAAATTTGCTCCAAAAGCAATACCGGGGATGTTTTTTGGATATTCTGACACCAGCAAAGCATACAGGGTTTACGTTCCGAACAAAACTTTTATATCCGCAGATGTGAAAGTAGTCAAGGCTGATTACTACAAAAGCCCAACTAGTGTTAACAACTTTAAATACAATAAAAACACTAAGTGTGATTCGGTTTCAGAAACAATGAAAACTCAAATAGAAATCGATGATGCTGACGACACTCGGCAAGATCTTTCTATTGACTACATTGAAACGCAAGAAGGTAATTTTATTGAAAATGTTGAAAATCAACAAAATGATAGTATTACTGAAAACGTCGCAGCAGATTCTACTCTACAATATGAAAGTGTTGATGAAAATGTTGATGATGAACAAGATTCTTTTTACGAAACTTCTATTCTAGAAAGTCTTAGTCATGAACATGTTGACACGGAGTCTGAACCGAATAGCTACAGTCTACGAGACAGATCAGCAATACAAAAACCACAACGGTATGATGACTTTGTACTAGCTGCTGTTGCTGAGGTTCAAAATTTACCTAGAGATCCTGTGACTTACAAACAAGCATTGGAATCTCCTAATAAAGAACAATGGATTAAAGCCATGATGAGCGAGATAAACTCTCTAAATGAAAACAAAACATGGGACTTAGTCAGTTTGCCTGATGGAAGAAAAGCACTACCATGCAAATGGATATTCAAATTAAAGACAAATCCAGATGGCTCAATCGATAAATACAAAGCTAGACTAGTTTTAAAAGGTTATTCACAGCAAAAAGGAATCGATTATGACAAAACGTTTAGTCCTGTGGCTCGACTCAGTACTATACGAGCTATTATCGCAATTGCTGCTAAAGAAAATTTAAACTTACGCCAATTCGATGTAGCTACGGCCTTTCTCAATGGCTCAGTTGAGGAAGAAATTTTCATGAAACAACCTGAAGGTTTCCAAGATGGGACAAAGCAGGTATGCAAACTTAATCGCCGCCTCTATGGTCTGAAGCAAGCACCGAGATGCTGGAACTCATGCATTGCCGAATTCTTGAAAATTACAGGCTTTCAACAAAGTGAAGCTGATCCTTGTCTGTACGTTAGAACCAGAGGAAAGTCAAAAGTTTTGATTGGACTCTACGTTGACGACGGACTTGTGGCGTCGAATACGCCAACTGCAGAAGACGAGTTTATCAAGGAATTAAAAACAAGATTCAAGATAACTACCCGACCTGCTTCCTACTTTTTGGGTATGGAAATCAAAGCTGAAAAAGGCAAAATAACATTATGCCAACATGCCTACATTAAGAAGGTTCTTGAAAAGTATGGTATGACTAGTTGCAAACCAACACCGACGCCAATAATCAAAGAAAGTATAAAAGATACAGAACCTGATGTTGGTACCATTTTTCCATATAGACAAGCCGTTGGAGCCCTTATGTACTTAGCCGTAGGTACAAGGCCCGACATAGCATACGCTGTGAGCGTTGCATCCAGAAACCTGGAGAAACCTAGCACGACAGATATCATGCTAGTGAAGCGGATTCTCCGTTACTTAAAAGGAACGACGGATAAAGGTCTTGTATATAAGCAATCAAAAGAGTCAGACCAAAGGCTTTTATGTTACTCTGACTCAGACCTTGCTGGAGATCTAGCAACAGGCAGATCAACAACTGGAATGGTATGCTTATTCTCAGGAGCTGCAATCAGCTGGAAAAGTCATCGACAAACAGTTGTTTCTATTTCATCCACTGAAGCAGAAATCATTGCTGCTAGTGAAACAGCACAAGAAATTATATGGCTGAACAGCCTTATGAAAGGTTTGGTGGATTTGAAGAAACCAATACTGTATTTGGATAACGAGTCTGCTATAAAGCTATCGCACAATCCGAAGCACGAATACCACAAACGTACAAAACATATCAAACTTAAGCATCTATTTGTGCGTGAATGTGTTATCAATGGTGAACTTGAAGTTAAGCAAGTACCGTCCGTGCGACAGCTGGCTGATATGCTTACCAAGCCGCTCTTTGGTCCAAGATTGGAAGTTTTAAGCGGACAGATTGGTTTGAAGAGAATTTAAAAATTCTTAAAAGTTCCGAGGGTGTGAAGAGACTGTATGGATGACGTCTCTTTGGTATCACAACCTATGGTTTGGTTGCTATAGTTACTCAGAACTGTGATTTAGAGACTGTCAATATATTTCGATAACTGCTTATTCATATTTCTTAAAACTATAATAAAACAACGTTTTATTTGCTTTAACCAAGCTGTTTATTATTCTTATCTTCTTAGAACTTTTCCACATTACAAAAGTTCATACAACTCCACCTGGCTGTGACAACGTACGGGGTCGCTCTCAGCTCGATTAGAAGGCCAGTACTTGTCACCCATACTTATACGTGTAGCCTAGCCGCCTAACTTACTTCCTCACCTCTAGTACCTAAACCTATACTGTTTTTTTTAGTATAACTGTTCTTATGTATGTCTGTGCTTTCTATCTCAGTGTCTCTGTAGTGAACTGTGTCTTGTATAAATATATGTGTGTACACCCTACCTGGCTGTTTTCGTGAGAGCCCTGGCCTACCTTTGCACGCACACTGGAATCTCTGTAGTAAGGCGCCCTGGGAAAGAGTTCTCTGCATAGCTACCTCGCGCTAGTTGGTGAGTAACACTGATTATCACTGTGTTATGATGCATCTGCTTTTTTTTTTTTTTTTTTGTTTAACGTGAGGGAAAATCCTCATAGGATGTTATGCCGGACTCTTACCGACTAAAAAACCTCACGCCACGCCTAACAGCCTATGGTTGGGAGCCCCGGGTAAGCCCTCAGGAAGGATGTCCCGTGACTCCCAACAGACATACGGCCGCCGCTGCGGCCTCGCCCAGGGGGTGGTTCGGGTGTAATCCCGCGTCTATGGGGGGTTTCGGGTGTGACCCCGCTTCTAAGGGGGGGCGTGCGCGAGTTGCTCACGTCACGCTGCCGTCATGGGCCTGCTTCTGTAAGGACGGTGAGCGGCCCTCTCACCGTCCTCAGACCCCCGGTCATGGAGGCCGATAGTCTTCAGCGAAGACACGTCGGCGGCGCCCAGGGCGCCGACTGCGGAACTCGGGTGGGAGAGTTCTCTCCCGTACCCGGCCCGCCGCCTCCTTCGCGAGCATAACCTGCTCGCAGAAAGAGGCGGCGCAGTCCCACTTACTCCCGCTGGAGAGCATGGCTCGCACCATGGACTCGAGCGAGAGAGTGTCCACGCCCAGACCCACTACGAGGACCTGTCGCTGTTGTGCCCACGCCGTGCACTCCACCAGCGTGTGGAGCGCTGTGTCATCGCTGCGGTCCTCGCAGTGCTGACACTCGGCCGTGGTTTCCCGGTGTTTTCGCCACAGATACCTACCGAAGCTACCGTGCCCGGCAAGCATCTGTGTCAACCGGTAGGAGAGAGCACCGTGTCTTCTCTCCAGCCACTCGTCCATGACCGGTCTGACGGCCGCGATTGTGGCGAATCCCCCCTTTGGTTGCTCAAGTCGCACCTTCCATGTCTCCACGGTTTCCTGGTGGAGCAGGGTCCGCTGGGCCCCGATTTCTCGAGACGCAGGCCTTTGGCCCCGCTCCAGCGC
This sequence comes from Miltochrista miniata, assembly GCA_933228765.1. Classification (NCBI taxonomy): domain Eukaryota; kingdom Metazoa; phylum Arthropoda; class Insecta; order Lepidoptera; family Erebidae; genus Miltochrista; species Miltochrista miniata. The sequence continues at coordinate 2,673,072 of OW121757.1, forward strand.
CTCCTTGCGCCATCTGAACAGTGACGCAAGGGCTCTCGCTTTCAGGTCCCATGGAGGGGTCCCGGCTAGGAGACATGCCGCCTCACCGGAGATCGTGCGGTATCCTCTTATCACCCTGACGGCCATCATTCTCTGCGGGCTCAGCAGTCTAGCCTCATTGCTGGCCGTCAGGGTCTCCGCCCATACGGGAGCCCCGTACAGGGCCATGCTTCGCACGATCCCCAGGTACAGCCTCCTGTAGGGAGCGTTGGGTCCCCTGATGTTGGGCATCAGCCGCGCGAGTGCGGCCGATGCTCCCCTCAGTTTTGGGACCAAACTTCGGAAGTGATGTCCGAAGTTCCACCGGCCATCGAGTACGAGCCCCAGATACTTCATTGAGGGCTCGATGCCGATGCTGACGCCCCCTACCTGTAGGCTGGATCCCGCAGGTGGCCCCATCCGAGGTCCGTGGAAGCACAGAGCCTCGGATTTGTGAAGGGCGACCTCGAGACCCAGCCGCCGAATCCGACCCACGACCTGAGCAACCCCTGCCGTGGCCTTAAGTGCTGCGGCACGGTGCGTTGCTCCCCGCGCCGTAACGAGGGTGTCGTCGGCGTAACACGTTACGCCGACCCCTCTGAGCAACGGACCACGCAGCACCCAGTCGTAACCGATGTTCCATAGGAGCGGCCCTAAAACCGATCCCTGTGGAACACCGCACGACACATCTCGCCGACCCGGCCCTAGCCAGCTCGGGTAAGTTATGGCTCTCTCGGAGAGATAAGCCCCGACAATTCGACGGAGGTAGGGAGGCACTCCATGATAGATAAGCGCCTCCCTGACGCAGCTCCAGGGCAAGGTGTTGAATGCGTTGGCGATGTCGAGAGACACCGCCACCACCACCTCACCCTGTGAGACTGCTTCCTCCGTCAGGCCTCTAATGCGCATGATCGCGTCCACGGTGGAGCGTCCCTGACGGAAGCCAAACTGGCTATCCGCCAGATCAGGCCCCACGCGTGTGAGGTGCCCGACGAGGCGTTGTGCAATAATGCGCTCAAAGAGCTTGCACACCTCGTCGAGCAACACGATCGGCCGGTACCCTGATGGGGAATTTGCCGGCCGCCCCGCCTTTCGAATCAAGACCAGTTTCCCTGTCTTCCAGACCTTGGGAAACTGGCCTTTCTCGAGGCATGCGCTAAAGAGCCCAATTAGTCGAGGCCCAAGCTCTTCGAGAGCCAGGATCCACGCTCGGCCTGGAATGCCGTCGGGTCCAGGGGCGGTGTTTCTGCGGGATTTAAGCCGCAGTACAGCCGCCCCTAACTCACCCTCGGTGACTACGGGCACGTCGTTCTCGCTGCCTTCCGCGTTGGGCGCCTGAGACGGAGCCATGCGCGGAGAAATATGTTCCTCCGCTCTCGACGGGAACAAGGAGTCCAGGACCTCCTCCAACCGCTCCGGCTGGAGACTCTGTGTCAGTGGGGGCGCCTTAGGGCGTAATTTGCCCCTTACCATAAGGTACGGACGCCCCCACGGGTTCCGCTCCAGAGTCTCCATCAGCTCATCGCGGCCCAGCTTTTTGGACCGCTTGATGGCCGTCTGGAGGGCCCTCTTGGCCTCCTTGTACCCATCGTTGAGCTCCGTCTCTCGGGCTGCCGCATCGTCTGGGCGGCGACGCCTCCGGCGGAACCTGGTGTACCGGCGGCGCGCGGTAACGCACTCCGCGCGCAACTGCGCGATTTCCGGCGTCCACCAGTACACCTGTTTCCTCGCCGGCCTGGGCCTAGCCCTGGGCATCGCCGCATCGCAGATGTGCGACATAGCTCTCCCGAACCACTCCACCTCGGTATCAACATCGGCAGGCCTGTCCGCTGACGGAATCCAGACCTGCACGATGGCCGCCTCCAGGAGAGCCTCCCGATCAAGGCGATGACGTGCCCAACGCGGTTCCGGGGGATTCGCAATTGCTGGCGGCAGGTTTGGTGGAGGGGAGACGTCGAACCGAATATATCGGTGATCTGACAACGTCTCCTCCTCCTCCACCACGCGCCATCCCTGGACACGGCGGGCGAGCTCAGGGGTCGCAAACGAGACGTCTATGACCGAGCTGAGCCCCCGCCGCGTCCAGGTTGCGACATTCCCCCGGTTCAGGATGACTAGGCCACGTGTTGTGACCCAGTCCTCCAGTTTCCTCCCCCTGTCTCTGGTTTCCCGGGAGCCCCAAGCCTGCGACCAGGCATTGAAGTCTCCCAGGACCAGGACAGGGCGAGGCCGGCATGCAGCGAGGACGACGTCCAGCTCAGGGAGCCATAGCTCGAACTGATGCTGGTCGAGGCTCGGCGAAATGTAAACGGCCACGACAGCCACACCCTCGTATTCCGCCGCGACACAACCCGGACCCCAAGCGATGACCGCCAGGCGCGAGTCGTCCGCGCCGGTCCCCCCAAAGATAGTCGCCATGCCGTCCAGATCCACCGGGCTTCCCGGGTGAACCCAATACGGCTCGGCGACGACTGCGATGTTAATGGACCACTGCCGGATGCTCTGGTACAGAAGGTCCTGAGCACCAGTGCAGTGGTTCAAATTCACCTGCAGGATGCGGATATGGGTGTCCATTAATGGACGTCCATTTCCGCACCCTGCCGCGGGCGTGCCACCTCACTCTCAGACCCCCGTGCGGACGGACGGGGCCTCGGCCTTGAGGCAGCGCAGGACTTGCTGCCAGCCCGGTGGTCGGCCTCCTTGCCCTCCGCCACGCATTTATAACACCGCGGCGGGGCGTCACAGGCAAGGGCCTTGTGACCGGGCTGACTACAGCGGAAGCACCGGTCGCCTACGGTGACTTCCGCCGCACACTGCACCCCCACATGCCCCACGACCAGGCACCTATAGCACCTGGCTTCGCGGGGCTGCAGGAGATGCACCTGCGCCCTCAAGAAGCCCCCAATAAGGAGGCTTCCTCCGTCCGCCACTTTCTGGGCCGCCGCGACGGGGCAGCTCACGACTGCCGACCCGTGACCGGTGGGGCCAAAGCGGATTTCGCCTGACCTCACCTGATCACGGGGACAGCCGCTCGCCTCCACGACGGCGGAGATAAGCTCGTCCGTCGTGGCCGCGTCATCCAGACCCGAAATGCGCAGGGCGGCGCATTTGTTGGGTCTGGTCACGCAGACGTCGCCCGCATTCAGCGACTCCCGCAGCTTCGCCGCTAAGGCATCCGCTTTGGGGCCGCTGGTGGCGCCGGAGACCTCGAGGAGGCGTGCTCCGGTGCGCGTCACCTTGCACCGGAGACCTCCCTCTATCTCGAGGGCCTTGAGGTCGACTGAGGCTTTCGCCTGCCTCAGGACCTCGGCGTACCCCACGCCCTTCGCCTTGCCCTCCGTCGTCACCGTAATGACGACGGCAGTGGAGCGGGGAGCGCGGAGCCTCTTCGGCGCCTTCGTCGCGGCGGCCTTTGCCGCCTTTGCCGCTTTAGCGGCGACCTTTGCCGCCTTCTTGGCGGCCTTCGTCGCCTTTTTGGCGGCCTTATTGGCCTTCTTCTTGGCTCCTACCACCTCCCAGACCCCCTCGTTCGAGGTAGTCTGGGGTGCAGCAGGAGCGCTGGCTGTTGGGGAAGCGGGGTTGCCACTTCCCACAGGTGCCGTCTTCTTGGGGGCAGAGGGGGCGGAGGCCCTCGGCTTGGGACCAGTCCCGTTGGGTGCAGCCGTCGTCGCGTATGACGCGCCGACGGGAGCCGCCAACGGTGGGCGGTATGCCCGGTCCTCCAGGACGCCGAGGCGTCGCTCGATGGCCTCCAGCAGCTGGACCATCGAAGGTGTCGTCTTGGGTGGTGCACGGGGAGCGGGGGTTTTTACACCCCGAGCTTCCCCGGCCCCCTGGACCAGCTGCGTCAGCTTGTCAACCTCCTCCCGCATCAGCTGCTGCTGCTTACGGGAGTCGGCAAGCTCCGCCTCCAGGCCCGCAACCCGAGCCCGGAGCTTCCCCTCCTCCTTGGAGACACTCCTCTCGAGGAGCTCCTCTAACGCTTTGGCGGCGCCTGTGACCGCGTCCGCCACAACCTTCTTTTTCCCGGCCACATTCTTGGCACCCTTTACGGCGCCAGAAATGCGGGCAAGAGCCGCCATGATTTCTTTAGCCGCCGGCACCTCCGTGACCTTCCCGCTTGGCAGCGGGGGCACAATCGCCGGCGGCTCTGCTGCTACTCTACCCCCTTTCGCTCTGTAGAGGTCGGTTTTCCGACCTCTACCCGCGGTGGTAGCCACAACCTTCCGAGGGAGGTCCTCCTCACTCGTGGATGTTTCTGACCCAGGCCTACGGAACAGGCCTTCGCCGCTCGATCTGGGTCTCTTCCTTTTAACGTCGGCATGGTTACCCTCGATGGCACCCTCGGTTTCGGTACCCATGTCGACCGCCGACTCCATCTCCGAGCCAGCACGGGTTGACGCGACCTCCGCGTCACTGGGGGTGGTTTTAAGGCACACCCCTGGGCCTAAACTATGGTGACCCCTCCCATATACCACCAGGGATGAACCCTGGCGGGGGTCGCCATGCCGAGACATGGCAAGCGATTCCCCGGACACTGTCCGGGTGCGCTCCTGGGTAGTAACTTGCGTTGTAATTTCCTCCATAGTGATTTTTTGCGTTTTGCGTCCGCCGACGTAAGGGTGGGAGTGGGGAAGTTGGGAGAGGATGTGAGGGTGGGAAGGTGGGAGTGACGCCCTAGGCACTGAGTTCCCCCCAGCGATACATCAAATTGCCGGGCGTCAGAGCGTGCGATTTGGGGTAATTTTTTAAAGAGGTTTTCTTCCTCGCAACTCCAAAGAGCCACCGTGCCCGTCTGTTGCCAGACGGGGTTACGGCTCGGCCGAACGATGGTTCCTATGGAACCGTGTACTTCGCCACTGATCACTCAGTGGCGAAGTACTCGTCGCCCTGGGAGTTCTCCACTAAGTACGCTCTGCATAACAGAGCGCATGTGGAGAACTCCAAACCGGCCATAAAGGCCCCCCCTCCTTGATGGACTATTGGCCGTGGGCGACGACGTGCGCCTCAGGTGAAGTCCACATCGTCGTCCACGTTACCAGGATGCACCACGTGGAGGTTGTCCTACCCAGCACCCCTGATGCATCTGCTTACCATTGGGCAAGGCTAGGTAAGCGATTGGAAAGATGCTAGACGAATAGAATTAGAAGAATAGAAATAGAAGAAAAGAGTTTAGGGAATCAGGGAAGCAAGATTATGAAAGTGGTTTTTTTTATTAAGATTATACCTAAATATAACAAAGCGATAGAGGGGAAAAGGGTATTGGCCTGGTATTCAAACTTAAATTCTTAGATCGACAGATGCATGGGTACAATCCGACACCGAGACAGTCAAATATGTATTTCTGATTTTGCAACTGGGACTTCAGGCTCAGATATAGAAGAATCTTGGACCCCGAAACCAAACGAAACGGGAGCTACGCGGGTGAAACCGCGTGATCCGCTAGTCTGGGAAATGGTGTTTATTTGCCTTTACATTGCATAAAATCATTAGATTGATCTGTATTTAAGTATGAGGATAGATTTTTCACTCGAGACTGCCGTAGGCTACTTTAATTCCAGAAAAAACTTATAATTTTATTCCAGAAAAAACATTTAAAACTTTTTGTTTCCAAGAGAAACTTAAAATCATGCGAATGTAGTCGCGAACACCCTCTAGTCTATCTCTTTAATAACATTATGGGGTGACTTACTCACTTTCAACGCCCAGACGAAACCCTTTAGGTAAAATTTTAGGTGTCTAGGTAGATACCTAAAATTTTAGGGTGAAGTTACCCTTCTTATAATTTAGGCACCCATAAAAAAAGTGTCTATCAAAATTCCAAATCTAAGGATGTTAAATAGAGCAAGGTTTGATTTCGGAAACGGGAAAATATATCATGGGCAAAGCCAGGGACATAGAAATAGTTCTTTTATTTAATATTCAGGAGTAGGTATGTATAAGATAGAGGAACAAAGATGGATACATTTACGAATGCCTGCAATAAGACGAATAACTCGAGCCACAACAATGTCTTTCATTAAAGCGGTTCAGTTGAAGTAGGTAGACAGTATCCTCGCATCTTAGATTGTGGTTAATTATTCGGATATATGTATGTTGGAATGCGGTGTGAAATGTAATTGTTATAACATGTGTACTGTATCATTTTGAGGAGCTATTAACGTCAATTAAGAGCGTTAATTCGGTTTTCAAATTTCTTTACGATCGTAAGAAATCAGCGCGGCGCGGCGCATATAGCCGTATAGTGCCAATTGTTGCTACCAACAAGTTTGATACTTTTGTTTTCTTTGATGTATTACCGGTGTCATATTCTTAGTCTAAGCGTTCAATCTTTTAATTTAATTTTTATGTTAGTAATATTAGTTAATAATTATTGATTATTTTTTTACAAAACGGGATTTCGCGTGGCACTATTTTATTATTAATTAAAGGTTTCGGTACCTTCACTTTCCTCGACGTTTCGACAGGGTTACACCTATCGTGGTCCCGAGGTCGCCTCGGAAAGTGAAGGTACCGAAACCTTTAATTAATAATAAAATAGTGCCACGCGAAATCCCGTTTTGTATAAAAATATGTGTTCAACGCGTGTTAGTTTAAAACTGCCAGTTTTTTGGGCACAATGCCACCGGGGCCCTATTTAGATTTAGTTTAGTTTTATTCATATTATAAATAGTTATTATGCTTTATTGTAACATTTGTCTCAATAAATAAAAGAAATATTTCGACTCTAGTAGTGATAGATACTGACATCAATAAAATTAATAAAGTTGACATTTATTTATCTAACTAATGTCAATATTGAAATTACAAATACACACATACATGAAAACGGTTTCATAAGTTTATTTTTAAAGTATCTAAATATACGAAAATTGTAGAAAGTAATGGACAATATTCTATTTTACACTATAAATATTTAAATTTGACAATACACATGGTTAAAAAGAAATAATATTTACGTAGCAATGCGCAGGCGCTTGGCATGGTCCGATGTTTTGCTGCCTACTACAGATTCAGTGCTGGCAGGAACATTAAAATATTTTTAATAAATAATTCATTAATATTGTTGGATATTCTTACACAACATCATCTAGCCCAAACTAAGCTATAAGCTTGAGCTATGGGATCTAACTTTAATCTTAATATTGATAGTAGGTGTTTTTTATTTACAATAACCAAATATTTATTAAGAGGCATGTGCATAACAATGCACACCGCCAAGAAAAATGCTAATTAATTAGCCCTTCCGTATCGGCATTGATCGATTATTAGATACCTACTAAGATGAATTTGGGAGGGACCGAACTGAGTTTCTTGGAGTGTTCTTCTCAGTCTGTAGCATCTCCAAACCCCCAGTAGAGTCACAAAATGTTGACAAACCTATTTTTTTTTTTAATTTCAAAGGGAATAAATTTTATTTTATTTTATTTTATCGACTCTTTCTGGGGTTAATCATTTTGGGCAACAGACATTTGTCGTAAAAAATTAACAATTTAAGTTCCATCCTTGTAGTCCAGTACTCGTCGTCTTTCGAAATATTTACTGTGCTTATGGGCAAATTAGTGTTCAGTCAAGCCAACATTTATCGATTTGCGGTGTACGCAAATCGATAAACGTTGGCTTGACTGAAAGTAATTTTAATACAATTCATTAAAAATATTTATTATATACACAAGATCACTAGAAGATAAAATAAACGCAGCTTCTCACTTGAATTGAAGTCGGCCTTGGATTTTAAAAAACCAGTCATGCTTTGTATTAACAGATCCGTATTTTCTCCATAATTTAATTTTACCATCTGCTTTGGCTTGTTCCACATCCATGTATATAGGGACAGTTCTAGGTTAAATTGATTGATTGATTGGTTATTAGGTCGTTTACAACAAGGTTTCTTAGCAGTGGTGAGACCCCGCCCCCTTCTGAACAACCTTTGGCCATGGCTGCGCACTGGTTTCTGCTTGTCTGTAGCTTTAAAATGAGTTATTTAGCATGTTATCTATCTATTCACTGACATCGTGTATACTCGGTGTTTTGCCAGTGCCGTGGTTATGCTTCTTTTTTTGAAAACTCCCTCTATGTTCATGAAAGTGCCGAGGCACATTGATTGATTCTGGATGACCTCTTCTATTTTGTGTACCACTGCATGTAGTGCTGAGTCTGTAGACTTGCCGGGGGCAATATGCGCGTTGGTTGGAATGCCTTGTCTTATTTTGAAGGGCCGTCTCTCGATTGTCTCTGTCACACAATCTTTCCAGAGTTTTTAGCAGGAAAGACGAAGGGCTTATCGGTCTGTATAACCAGAGGTCCGAATCACAAATATAAACCCTTTACCGGGCTTTGGTATAAAGATCACTTAGACCTCTCTCCACAGTCAGGGTCACAGTCCCATTCATTGTCTGGCGTACAGATACTATGTAACTGACAATATCAACTTGTGTCCTCCCCCATTTTATCACTGCAGGGAAGACTTCATCCTGTCCTGGAGATTTGAAAGACTTGAAGTTGTTAATTACCCATTCAGATTTTTGTAAGTTGACAGAATAGATTAGAACAGGTCTTGCGAGCTCCCACTGGACTTCTTTTGTGGATACTTATTCCACCAGCCACATGAGTGTCTGGGAAGTGCGTTTGTATCAAAATACTCTCGGCTTCTTTTCATGATAGTTTACGTTAGTAGAATGATGTAGTGGTAATTTATATGTTATTAATTTATTGTTTTCGAGTAATTAAGTGATGTAGTGGTCATTATATAATGTTAATTTGCCATTGAAAATTGCCGAAAGGCGAAACAGGTCAGGTGTAAAATAAATAAATGTTGTGGAACAGTACAAGTGCCGTTAATGAATATGTGCAGCAGGTTCCACCAAGTGCCATCCATCAACAGTATAAATAATTCTTTTCATGGGTTGGTCAGGCCGCCGCGCCGTCAGGTTTCTTTATAGATACGGACAGTTATGTCTCTTGTTTGGCCAGTATTCTGACTCTAGCAGAAGTTTCTCCAAGACTTGGTACTTCTGTATCTCAGTCGCTACTTGTATTTTGCTACTACTACAAGAGGTAGCTTTAGAACCACTTTGGGATCGGAACGGCGTGTGCCACACGGGGTACCGCAAGAGTCAATACTCGGCCCGGCAATCTTCAACCTCTACGTAGCTGACCTACCAAACGAAAAAATAGCAGGTCAGATGCTGTCACAGTACGCCGATGACCTATGTATACTCAACGCAGCTGAAAGACCAGATCACGCCACGCGCCGAGCAGAGTGGGCCGCCATCGAAATTATTGATTACTACAAAAGATGGGGCCTCAAATGCAATGTCGATAAGACAGAATGCATAATGTTCTCGCACAAGAGACCAAGACTCAAGAACTTGAACACAGGGTATCGCAATCATGTTCAAATACGAGGTGAACGCATCGCATTCAAGCAGGAAATTAAATACCTCGGAGTCTGGCTGGACAAAAGGCTTTCGATGAATAAACACGCAAAAGAAAATATTGAAAAGGCCAAAAGGGTCAGAGGAGCACTGTATCCAATCATCGGCTACAGCTCCAAGCTAAACTTCGACGTCAAGCTACTTGTCATTCAAGCATGCTTACTGCCAGTGATAGACTACGGAGTAATACAATTGCTACCGAGATACAGTAAATCAAACCTGCTCAAGCTTGAGAGGCAGTATAAGATGGCATTGAAGAATGCCGCACAGTTACCCAGACGCACTGATACTGATCTACTCTGGGAAATCTTGCAACAAGATCCGTGGCACATTCGTGCGCATGATCTCCACGGCGACATGATAGAACGCCTTATATCTCTATCGATCGAGGGACTACAAGAACAAGGCCCGGCGTACACGCGTTATGGACAACATAATCCTTTTCTTTTCGCAACTAGAGTAGGTGAAATTGACTACATTAAGAAAAAGGAGAGGGACAAGCCGCTCTTTAAACGACTGGCTCCCTTCCGACAGCGTAGGCTCTGACTGAAGAGTCAGTCGTAAAGTAAAGAGCGGCCAGCCACTGGGGCTAATCCCCATTGATTTCTCGTTATCCTCACTTTAAATTATATAATCACAAGTAATAGAGGAAACCAAATAGGATAGATTTCAAAAGCTCCTTTTCTTTGGACATAATGAAATTTGAAATTGTGAAATGAGATTGTTTTTAAGTGTGTGATGTTAAAACTAGAGAAATAAATAATATTCTGATTCTGATTCTGATTGTATTATGCTTTAGCGGCTTTATAGCCGTCCCAATCCTGGTCTGGTTCCTCACAGGTGTTCCATAATTACCACTTATGAAATGGGGTGTTAATATGTTAACCCTTAGAGCTCCTCGCGGCGACCGGTCGCCGGGCATAATAATCAAGTTTTTCCGTAAAGCCCCGCGCGGCGACCGGTCGCCGCACCTACCCAGACGACTTTAAACTTAAATATAGCCTTCTTACGTCCTACTTTTCTATGAACAGGTTTATTGCATGTGTAGTTTATAACATTTTCATGTTTTTGGAATCTTATAAAATGACGTCAATGGGCCAGAATTATTTACAAAAATCGAACAGTTGAAGTTGAGAGTGGATTGCGCATGGATGGCGTGCGTTTGTGTAGTACGTGTGTGTTTCGTGTTTTTATTATAAATAATGTGTTTGCATTATTATTTATTATTATACACAGTAAAATAAACAATATATCAATAATCCGGTTGGTGTTTACAGGATCGTAAAATATGGTGTGGTGGTAGAGTAATCAATGTTTTTTTTGTTGAGTGCGTGTGTACCAAGTGCAAGTGTGCGTGTGTGTTTTGTTTTTTTATTATAAATAATGTGTTTTCATTATTGTTTATTATTATACACAGTAAAATAAACAATTTATCAATAATCCGGTTGCTGTTTGCAGAATTGAAAAATTTGGTCTGGTAAGTGAGATAAAAAATTTTTTTGGGAAATGGGAAATCTTTTTTCATTTTTAGGGTGGTGGAGCTAGGTCCACGTGATTACCGATTTTCGATTTATTTTTTTAGTGTGTTGAAGGGTTAATATCAATACCACACGAATAGTGACTACCTGCCTTGCGTATAATACCTACACCTACGCTATTCGTGAAGGAAATAGTGCAACTGTAATAGCTTATAACTTGGTCAGTTTTCGTTAGATTCATTTAATTTTTTTTATACAGTATTTTGAAGCGAAACTCTAGTCGGGGTGTCTGAGCTTTGCACTATACAAAAGTTCACGTTGTATATCGACCATAAATATTTATATCCTACTTCCTACTATCCTACTATCCTACTTCCTACTAATATTATAAATGTGAAAGTTTGTGAAGATGTTTGGATGTTTAGATGTTTGGATGTTTGTTACTCAATCACGCTCTAACGGCTGAATGGATCCAGCTGAAATTTGGTATAGGGATAGAGTATAGTCTGGAATAACACATAGGCTACTTCTTATCCCAGAAAATTGTTTTCACGGGAAGCTGGAACGGGAACCAAAATTCACGAGGGCGAAGCCGCGCGCATCAGCTAGTATATTATATTATACGTCACAAAGTACTAAGATTGTTTGGTCACGCTAGAATTAGACTATTTTTGTTAATTTTTTCGTATTCAAAAATGGAACATCGAGCGACATGACCACTCTCTGAGAGCCTCTCGGCGGTACTAAATCGTATTTGTTCGCGTATCTGCATTTATAGGGGTTCACAAAATACTTTGTAAAAAAAAATCTGTATCTAGTTACTTATAAAGAAATATTTTATTGTCAGAGGAGAAGTTCTGACATAATTTTACATAATTATCATAATGATTTAAACTACAGAAGCTGGTGAAAAGACTACTTTATTGTGGTGAAAATTCTCAGTATTTGAGCAAACTTGACAGTCATTTTTCTCCAAAAAAAGGAACCTACCTGATATCAGGTTATTCTACAAACAGATAGCCTAGGCCTTTTGCAATTGCTTCGTATCCCTTGTTCATTAAATTTATCAGTTATTTGACATGAATTTAAGCATCGAAATCGATGCAAATCGTATGATTTGAAAAACCTTGTTCACTTTCGTTTATATTAACCATATGTAATCTGTTTTTAGGTAAAATATGTTTTATAAAACGTTTAGAGCGCTAAATTTACTAAGTATGTTAGTGAATATCATGTTTGTACGATAAATATTTAATGACTTTAAACGCAATGAAAAGTATGGTTTCTGAGCAAAACGTGGGGCGAAATATGTTAGCCCTCTTAATTGCTTTTCATCGTGTGGCGATGGGATAGAGTACAAAATGTCGACACCCCAAATAATTCCGAGGGTGTCATATGAAGCGACTAAGGAAACACTTTCACAAAATGATCCATTGCGTAGAGAAGGAAAACTCAAAATAAAACCCGGTTGTCAGTAAAATGACAATCGTTAAGCCAATTTGAAGCCATATGGGCGGCTTGAAAAATGTTAACAGTGGGCAGTCACAACCTGCGCCTGTCTATATCAACACAGCAACAGGCTCACCACCTAGTACATAGAACTATAAGGTGAAATGCCCATGCCTGTGCCTATGCCTACCCCTTCGGCGATAAAGGCGTGTCTATATGCATGTAGGTATAAGACAGAGAGAGGCGTTCAAGATGTCATAAAAATGAATGACTGAAAGTTTCAATGCAAGTTAAAAGCAAATATTTTCACATGTGTTCCAGGCTTACTCTACCCAAAGAGGAAATAAAACCTGCTACGTGGGAGTTGAACTCACCCATAAAGGGTTCCGTAGCAGCAAGTAGCATAATATAAAAGTTTTTGTAGTTCGTTGTAACTTTCATTGATGTTTTAACACGTTCGCAGTGGTAGTGATTTTTCTCGGCGAAAATTGCGGTTTATGACGTATTAAAAAAAAACTACCAACTCAATTTCATTTAAACTAATTTTCGTTGGTAGATTTTATGGCAATGTACATAATATATATTTTTTTACATTTATCATTCTCTTAGTTTAGAAGTTAGAGGGGGGGGGGGACACATTTTTCCACTTTGGAAGTGTCTCTTGCGCAAACTATTCACTTTAGAAAAAATTGATGTTAGAAACCTCAATAGCATTTTTGAAGACCTATCTATAGGTACCCCACACGTATGGGTTTGATGAAAAAAAACTTTATGAGTTTCAGTTCTGAGTATGGGGACCCCCAAAATTAACTTCTTTTTTTCTAGCTTTATATATAAATCTTGATGCGGTTCACAGAATACATCTACTTACCAAGTTTCAACAGCATAGGCCTTATAGTTTCGGAGAAAAGTGGCTGTGACACACGGACGGACAGACAGACGGACAGACAGACAGACAGACAGACATGACTAATCTATAAGGGTTCCTTTTTTGCCATTTGGCTACGGAACCCTAAAAAGTGGTTGCTACATTCTATTACAAAATTAATTCTAATCTTTTTACCTTTTTTTAATCTTAGTTTAATGGCCAATACACTTTTTTATGAACATTAAGAGTATAACGAGCAGAGGGTCTGCCTACATACAGCCTTATATAATTACTTTGTAATAACTTTTTAATTCGGATAAACTTGATACAGGTGCTCCGGTCATGGCTGAAAGATTTAGTCGTTATATAAAGTTGATGGATCTTCCACCTGGTACATTGTCCACTGGTTCTATAACTGTTAATGATGATCTATTACAAGTTCTGACACGGCTTAATGCTTTGCAGGGTAGATTAACATAATAGCCAAGTCAAAATACAAATTTCTAGTACCAAACTTATCTGGAACAGACGAACTGACTATTACAAAAGTCCCTTTAGCCTAGTAAACGAATACTTTGTGGTTGAAAAAGGCGAAAGCAGAAACTTTAACTTAAAGACTTTGTTTGGACTAGTTAGGAGATAAACATACTAAAAGTCCTGACCCCTCCGAGGTGAGTCGAGGGGGGGGAGCACAAAGAAGGTCCCGTTTTATGTTTTTTGCTTACTTCTCGAAATCGGTGCTTTGTACGAAATTGTGTTGTACAACATAATAGAAGCTAATTAAATTCTCTACAACATTGTCTTTTACACTTTGTATCTATCTCCAATCATTGCCTAGCAATGAGCTTCTAAAGGTGGTTGATTTTCAAAGCGCGCAGTGTAACAGTAATTTACCAAACCAAGTGATTATGTACCTCAACAATAAAGCAACATTCGTTTCACTTTGAAAAGCGTAGAAGGTATAACACCGTAACCGGGGACAGACGAATCTATCCATCGATCTGACCAACGGGAAAAACCGCTTTCTTGTAAGCTCTTTTGAAACTGGTAACTCTGTAGCTTTGCGCGCAAAACAATAATATATCTTAATGCCATATAAAAGCAAATACATATTCACGAATATTTATTACAGCGCCATCTGATCCCAAAGTAAGAGGATTAACCTGCTTGTATTCCTTATTTTCATTCAATAATATATCCATGTAAAATTCAGAAATACTCTCGAGACAAATTTATAGATGGCACAAATGTTCGTCCACGGTGGGAATCGAACCCAGGTCTTTGTGTCGTGCGACTTCTAGATCAACCTGTCAGCCACAAGATAAGATAACACAACTGTTACCGGCCCCCTACTTGTACAATAATATTGATCAATATAGCAATAAATTGACCGTGTACGGGTAATATTGAGGTTTGAACAGACTATATTCAGACGGAAATAAAAATTGATGCAATATTATTGACTCAATAATATTGTACGTGTTTGGGGCTGGTTATTCCTACTAATATTATAAATGTGAAAGTAACTCTGTCTGTCAGTCTATCTGTTACGTTTTCATGCCTAAACCGCTAAACCGATTTTGATGAAATTTGGTATAGAGATAGTTTGAGTCCAAGGGAACGACATAGGCTACTTTTAAACTGACTATGCAAAGGGAGAGTAATGATTTTATGCGATTACGACTTTCCTAAATTAGATTACATAGCCCGCAGAAGGCGATGGTCGTCAGCGTGCTAAGAGGGTACCCCTCTAGATGAAGATGCTAAGATGAAGTTAATAGGAAGTCAACATGACTCAATCAGAACGAATAATTATCCGAGGAAGACTAAAATCCCGCCTAAATTGCATGTAAATCTTAGGGGCGCGCTGATAGGCATACAGGGTGTTGTAATGAGCAATACTCGCGCCCCGACGCTTGTAATTATTGTGAGCGAGGGTGCTATAGGCTGGAGATTTTAAGAATTTATAACATCTATGCATGAATTTGTTAGGTGGAATAATTTGGAAGTCTGCATCGGAAGGTTGAAACTTAACTAGAAAATATCAGCATCTCACTTTAATCGTCGGTATTAATCCTACAACCATAACGCGTATTTACATAATGTAGTGGTCATGGTCAGTGGTTTTACCTTTGAGATTGCCGAGAGGCGGAACCGGTCTGGTGGAAAGTAAATAAATGTTGTGGAACAGTACAAGTAGTGTGATTCAACTTACTATCCCCTACTAATATTTTCTGGGACATCCATCCCCGGGCTTCCAACCAGTGGCGGCTGTACCTTAAGTGCGCTCGTGCGGTGAACCACCAGTTCAAAAGATATAAAAATTACAATATTTTACGACATTTTTAATATTTAATTACCTACCATTAGGTATGTAAGTAACACCTATTCTTACAAAAACTTAAAACAAATAACATGTCTTATTGTGACGAAACAATTTAAGCTCTTTGCTACACTACTAAAGCCTAAATTCCCTGTAAAAAACATCGGCGTGCGTTTTTCCGAGCGCACGAGAACGGCCCATACAACTTGTACTATATCCGGGCTAAAACGCCTGGCGCGTGAGACAAAACATCGTTCATAGAAAATGTACCGAGCGATGAGTCCACTGATCTGTATTATTACCACTGGATTGGCTGTTTCATACAAATGACAGCGAATTATTTGTGTCGATTTGAAACGCCTCTAGAGTTGGTTCAGGGAACTAAATCTGACGTTTAATGAACATGTCATCCCATAGCGCGCTGAAAATAACGTATTAATTTGGTAATTTAAGGACTTTTGAGCAGTTAAGTGCTGATTTGTGTATTTATAAAGTGAAATACATTAACAATGGACATGGTGAAATGTGTATTTTGCATAAGTAGCTTTAAAAAAGGGAACAACGTAACACTTCACAGGTAAGTTCATTTTTTGTAATTTTTATCCTTAAATCAGCGTGAACTACCTGTAAAATGCTTGATTATGTTACAAAATATGTATTTAAATAATATATAGGTGAGATTGAATTGTTTTTAAGCACAAAATTGGATAATAATTTCGTTTAGTGATGTCCATGTTGTCATATCGATAAACTTGACCATGGTCTGATGTGATCTAAAACTTTTCTTGTATAAGAAAAATGACTAATAATGGTATCAACTAAACAAAATCTTATTAGTATTATTTTTCTGACATTAACCCTTGTTTAGGTATTGCTTACTAGATAATGTTTTTTACTCTATTGATGGATGATAATTTCATTGCAGATTTGCAACTGATCCAGGTATCAGAACTTCATGGCTTGGCAGCATGAGCGCCCATAACTGGACACCAAGAACAAGCGATCGTCTATGTTTTCTAGATCCAATCGTGGATAATTTTTAAAATGGTTATTTTTTCAAACCCCGGAACCGAAAATTGTGAATGACCAATAAAGTTAAATCACGTTTATTTTAATTTTTTTGTCTACTTCATCCAATTCAACTCGCTTTCTATGGTGCATGGAAACAATCTAATACTTCTCTCCTTCTCTTCAAGAAACTAATATTAACCTGCAATTTTGCGCCATGGGTACGGAAAATTGCTGGTAAATTTTATTTCATATAGGTAGGTATCTAGACACCAATTTGAACCACCTTAAAATTAAGAGCACTGTTCATTTAAGCGTCGATAGCTTGGTGGTTAAGCCGTTAAGGAGTCGGTCTTGCGATCGAGAGGACCTGGGTTCGAATCCTGATTCGTAGCAGAAGCAATTTAGCATAGTCTCCAATTTAGTTTAGTTAAACCCCTCCAGGGTTTAAGGGAATATTAGTAATTTCGGTTGCTAATATTCTTAAATCGTATTATTTAAATCTATCGATATGCGTCAGATCAAGAAAGTTTGGTACGTCACTAATTTTAGTTCTCTGAACCAACGCTACTGGACTACAGCGCCACAATGGCGAGAATCAAGAAGGCTTAATATTAGTTTGACAGCCACCTATCCAGTGGTTTATAATACAGATCAGTGGATGAGTCTGATTTCGTGCGCCGCACGCGCTCGGGATAACCGAACTTTACCCGAGAGCACCCGATGTTTTGTTTGACGAACTTCAAATTCTTCCGGTATTGTTTCGCTGTATATGTATGTATCTGTGACGCGTTAAATATTTATTGTTTAATTTTTAAATTGTTAGTTTTTCATTTATTTATATCTTAGTTCTATTCTATATTTCTTTTCTTTAATAAACAAATATGTATTTATTTATTAAAGAAAAGAAAATATTGCTTGCAAAGTGTCTGAGGTGTATTTACAAAACTTTTCAAAATAAACATACTGCATACATATGAATGCCTTTATCCCCGAAGGGGTATGCAGAGGCATAGTATACGCCCACGTTTCTCCTTATAGTTTTATCCCAGATTAAAATAATAACATTATATGTCCCACGTAATAGGTAGGTGGTGAGCCTACTAAAAAGGTTTCAAAATAAAGTTGATATAAAATTGGCGGTACCACTTAGGCTCTTATTAAATTTAAAACTAGAGAGCAAGTAAAGTGCACCACCAGTTTGAGGACCCACCAGCCGCCACTGCTTCCAACCACAATCTGTTAGGCGTTACGTGAGGTTTTTTAGTCGGTAGGAGTCCAGCATTGCATCCATGATGGATTTTCCCTCACGTTAAAAAAAATCCCCTACTGATATTATTAAATGTAAAAGTTTTCGAACATGTTTGGATGTTTGTTACTCAATCACGTTCTAACTACTACACGGGTCTTCTAAAATTTGGTACGGAACTAGATTATATTCTCGAAAAGTGGTCAATGTTTTACATTGACCACTTTTTAGCCCTGAGATAATGTTCCCAAGGGAGCATTATCCAGTAAAAATATATTTTACTGGATGTGCTAGCGGCTTGGCCCGCGTTGAATGTGATTCCCGTTCCCACTTCCCATGGGAACATGTTGTCGGCATTGTAGCATATATTATTTAAGACGATGTATAAATCTATCCTGTACCAAATTTCAGCCCCATACGTTTACCCGTTAGAGCGTGATTAAGTAACAAACATCCAAACATCTACACTAACAAACTTTCGCCTTTTTAATATTTTATAGTAAGCGGTGAATTTCGTACCACCACAGAATCTCGTTTCATAGAAAATTATATGTCTGCAGTTACTTTCGAATAAAACGATCATAATAAATCGAACCAATCGTTCTTGATACAAAGATAACAAAAACTGGTCAAGTGCGAGTTGCATTCGCACATGAAAGTTCCGGTACTAAAACACGACTTTTCATGAGATACAGCCTGTTGACAGACAGACAGACGGACAGCAAAGTAATCCTATAAGGGTTTCGCTTTTATTTTTGAGGTACAGAATTCCCAACACGCTGAGACATTTATTCAAAGTGAAAATGGACATTTTAGTATTTAATTAGATACGTTTAATCATTACTAGCAATCATTCCGGCAAAACTGGAGAGCTTTTCACAACTTTGTACAAGCGTACTCGGTGCAAGCTTTCGCAATTACGCGAACACTACACCGAGTACAACTTATAAACCAACTTTTACATAAAACCTCGCACTGCAAAACCGGAAAAGTAGGTAATTTAGGTACTTATGATTTTAATTCACGAATTTCTACTTGAAATTGTGTGCTAACAAGTAAACCCCCGACATTGGTTGAATCTTATTAGAATTTTCCTAATTAAGTATATAAAATTTGGTTAGTTAAGGTTTGGGACAGACAAAAACATCGAAATGAAATTAAAAGTCTACATTTACAAAATTGTTTGAATACTCGTAGAATAATCGAAGCTCAATGGCTACGAAAAAGAACTCGCGCACAGAGAGGTTCCGTACCAAAAAACGGAAAAACTCACGTTTGTTGTATGGAAGCCCCCCTTAATTATTATTATTGCTGAGATTTAATAAAAATAAAATAATAATAAATAAATAAATGTTTATTGCAAAACTTCAGTACAGCTTTTTACCCATAACATTTCCCCCACAAAATGCAATTGACAGACCTTACGATTACTACAAACAATATAATACTACAAAAAAGCGAAAGCATTTAAAAATAATAAGCAGCGGACCCGGCTTTATGGGCTCCCGACACGACCATGCCCTGCAACCGTCAATCACGTCAAACATGAATGGAAGTTGCTTCAGTGTGCTTGACTTCTTTGCATGCCTGTGTGCATCGACGTATATGTACATATGACATTTTACGTGACCGACAATCCGCCAACTGACCGTGTCTGTGTGCAGCGACTGTAAAGGGGTCCCCCCTTTACAGTCGCTGCAAATAACCTACTAAAGTCGAATTTCTAACCAGACGAAGCCAGGCGACAGCAGCCAATATCACCCCGTCACACAAATTATGAAGAAGCGACACAATCCGCTGCCACCCGACCCCGCCCAATCAATAACCCGACCCCATATTTTGGTTTCCGGACACGGTCAATAATATTGTGTCAATTCTGAGATAATTATTTAAGGTTGCGCTAGTCGCTATTTCGTCCATACAATTTTCGGGAGGATACTACTCAACTGTTTGATACCCTACGTACAAAGTCAAACATTTAACTGTTTTGCCTCATCATAAACTTTGTCTGTACCGTTCAAAAAATGGAAATTAAAAAACTATTATAGAGATAGGAGCCATTAAAAATTCGATTTTTCTGCCAAATTTTTAGACAACTTTCTGTGTCAATAAACAATAAAAGGAGTATAAAAACTCAAAATCTAAGTCCGTTCCGACAAAGTTCATTTCTTAAAGAGTTTAGAAAACTTTATTTTAAGTTGATACATGAAGTACTTTTTTCATAACACCCTTCCTACCAAAGGACCTTTGAATGAATGCATTATCGCAGCTTCTCGCTCTCACTATGCGATGTGAGGTGAAACAGCATGCTAATTTGGCCGAGTTCGAGCGACTGACTAGCGCCACCATAATGAAAATAGCTTCCGTCGTCCGTAGCACACATTTATTGACGTCAAGTTATTGATGGTTATTTGACCGTGTCCGGAGCCCACACAAATTATTATATCTGTTTCTCAACGCATACTCTATGGCGCACGTTCTGTTCACTCTGAGTTGACCGACCTATTGACGTGGCACCATGTGCAGTCAAAAGCATTTAGGGGTTATAAAATGTGGCGAAAACACCGGGAAACCACGGCTGAGTGTCAGCACTGCGAGGACCGCAGCGATGACACGGCGCTCCACGGTCACAGGTCCTCGTAGTGGGTCTGGGCGTGGACACTCTCTCGCTCGAGGCCATGGTGCGAGCCATGCTCTCCAGTGGGAGTAAGTGGGACTGCGCTGCCTCTTTCTGCGAGCAGGTCATGCTCGCGAAGGAGGCGGCGGGCCGGGTGCGGGAGAGAACTCTCCCACCCGAGTTCCGCTGTCGGCGCCCTGGGCGCCGCCGACGTGTCTTCGCCGAGGACTATCGGCCTCCATGACCGGGGGTCTGAGGACGGTGAGAGGGCCGCTCACCGTCCTTACAGAAGCAGGCCCATGACGGCAGCGTGACGTGAGCAACTCACGCACGCCCCCCCTTAGAAGCGGGGTCACACCCGAAACCCCCCATAGACGCGGGATTGCACCCGAACCACCCCCTGGGCGAGTCCGCATTGGCGGCCGTAGGTCTGTTGGGAGTCACGTCTGTTGGGAGACATCCTTCCTGAGGGCTTACCCGGGGCTCTCAACCATAGGCTGTTGGGCGTTACGTGAGGTTTTTTAGTCGGTAAGAGTCCGGCATAGCATCCTACGAGGATTTTCCCTCACGTTAAAAATAAAAAAAAGGGGTTATAAAATATAAATATGAAACAAAATTACTGTTCGCTGAGCTTGCAATGGGCCGACATTCAGCAAAACTATGATAGCGATGTCATTGCATATCACAGTAACTGATTTTCAATGTCCGCCTCAAGAGGACACACCCAACGACGCGAGACAGCATGTAAGTAACTCATAGATTATATTTGACAATAAAAACAATTTTATGTATCTTTGAATCAGTCATCCAGATCCCATGGCACAAGCTTGACTTGGGCTAGATGATGTTGTGCGTGAAAGTCCACAATTACCATTATTACACTAGGTACCAGATATTCGTCAACCAGATATATTGATCACGCTCTCATTAATGCCAAATTAACCGAAACAAATTTACACTCAGGTCAAGAGTCACGCTCATTCCGGGACCCATACATCACAACGTACCTATCTACAACATAAATAAATAAATGGTTTAAAAAACCCTAGAAAAATACGCTTTTATAATGCACGAAAAACCCCAAAAATAAATTATGGATCGTTCAAGTTGCCTCTATTTCTGGGCTGAAGTGTAAACTATGTGCTTTTAGTTATAATATTTGATTGCATAAGCGTGGGGCGCTGGAACAGGAAAGACTTTCCTGGCGGAAGCTGCATGATGTCTTGTCAGATTAAGGATAAGGTCACATTTATAAAAGCGTGTTTTTAAACTATTAATTTACACTGTCACGCTTTTATATATCTATTGTGACTTTTATTATTATTAATATCATTTTAAATTTCGGAAATGTATTAACGATGATAGCTTTAATTGAAATACATAACATACTTACTTGAAAAGTAAAGTAGTTAATCACGCCTACGCATTTTCAAAACCCACTTTTGCCAGTTTTTCGTGACGCCCGCGTAATAGGAGCAAACCTATTACCGTTACGGATCTCTATTAGATAATTCATTGGTAGGTCCTTAAAGTTTCGGCATTCTGAGATATTTAGTACAATATGTAGTAATCACGTAATAGGAATACAAAAGCATATATCCCCATGCAGGTTTTTAACGGTAACCAAAGATATCTCGTTCTCGAACAAGAACTCTACATTTTGCCACTGTTAACGTATTCCCCTCATGTATCTACTTAATTGCCTGAAAGAAGAGGCGTTCTCTCTGGCAGCATAAACGTTATGCTCTTATGCGACCTCATGCAGCTTTCGCCAGGATTTTTATTATATAAGGATTAGTATTAATAGGAATATGCTTACAAAAAGTCTTTCTTGTTCTAGCGCCCCACGCTTTTATAATCAAATATTATAACTAAAAGCACATAGTTTACACTTCAGCCCAGAAATAGAGGCAACTTGAACGATCCATAATTTATTTTTGGGGTTTTTCGTGCATTATAAAAGCGTATTTTTCTAAGGTTTTTTAAACCATTTATTTATTTTATACTTTTTAGTCACAACATTTATACCTTAACTAGCTGTTCCCTGCGGCTTCATCCGCGTAGAAGTCGTTATCGCATAAAATCATTTCGCGCAGTCAGTTAAAAAGTAACCTATGTCCTTCTCTTAAACTCAAACTATCTTTATAAAAAATTTCATCAAAATCGGTTAAGCGGTTTAGGCATGAAAACGTAACAGACAGACAGACAGAGTTACTTTCGCATTTATAATATTAGTAGGAATTTCTGTATTACATGGTGTTTTGTCTGAGTTCGACTACTGTGAAAATATTTCATTATTACTCTAATACATATACATTTTCTGCAGGTACCTATGTCAATATTTACACTCAATATTAACTTCAATATATAACAGGCTCATTACACGACTTTTCTAACAAATCCAAACACAGCTATGATATGATGTTCAATCATGAAGTTCCAGTGCATATCTTCCGGCTCCATCATCATATCAGTTTGACAGTACCATATTATTGTATTGTCATCAGAACTACATACAGCTGCCAATTTTCATGACCCTACGATCCTTGGAAGCTGGTTAAATTAGCTACCTTAGATTCCACTTGTTTTCTGTGCCTATCTTCCGGCTCCAACATCATATCAGTTTGACAGTACCATATTATTGTATTGTCATCAGAACTACATACATCTGCCAATTTTCATAACGCTACAATCCTTGGCAGATGGTTAAATAAGTATCCTTAGATTCCACTTTTCCCATCGAAGTTTCAGTGCCTATCTTCCGGCTCCATCATCATATCGGTTTGACAGTACCATATTATTGTATTGTCATCAGAACTACATACAACTGCCAATTTTCATGACCCTACGATCCTTGGAAGCTGGTTAAATTAGCTACCTTAGATTTCACTAGTTTTCTGTGTTTATCTTCCGGCTCCATCATCATATCAGTTTGACAGTACCATATTATTGTATTGTCATCAGAACTACATACATCTGCCAATTTTCATGACGCTACGATCCTTGGAAGATGGTTAAATTAGTATCCTTAGATTCCATTACATTGTTAGTTACATACACGACGACCTAATAAAAGCTTATTAAAAACAAAAATAACCAACATCAAACCAGAGCAACTGTTCAACCCTGCAGATATCAGGCACAATCATCCCGTCAAGGTTAGCATTTAACATACATAAGTACATTTCTACCTAGTTTTAGACTTGTTATATCTATACAAATATATGGAACGAAATAAGATGGCATCGGGTGGAACCCTCTGCACACACTGAATAACACCACTGGAACCTATCGGCCAACACCTCCTACACCATCACAACACTCATCAACCCCGCACCTGACCAGCCTGGCACAGGCATAGAAAAGCAACCGAAATGCAGCGGTCACCCAGGTTAACCCTCCACGGACCCTACAATGCGGCAAGGCAAAACCGCCAAGTACAGAGCAATTAAAATGCTATGGCACAGCACAAGTAATGTTATTCAATGTGTGTTAAAAGAAAATACTAACAGAAAGAGAAATGTCACTAATATTATAAATGTGAAAGTCTTTATTATTATTCCCTTTATTTAAAATGATAAACTTATTAAATTAAATTATTATTTTTTCCTTTATTTACAATTTTAAAACATATTAATTTAAATTTTTAAATTATTATTATGTTTCGGTCTTTCTCGGGTACCTTCTTTTTTTTTATTACGAAGGTACCTGGTCTTTTGGTAGGCTTACATGGGGACATATTGGTCCAACACGCAGAGGCCCTTTGAGACTTTTAATGTAAGGGGATATGGGACTCCCACTGCAGACGATTCACGCCCGCCTTATGTAGAAGAACGGTAATGAACCGCCTGCAATGGGAGCTAAACTATTGGAAAATATGCTAACTACAAAATTGGCTATTGTGTTGGGGGTTAAATGGAACTAAGTAACTTATGCTATGGATGATGACGGCGTCTGCCATATCAATATATTATTATCAAAATATTGGCAGACGGTGACTCGCCAACTCACTAGATGGGCCCCCTATACAATCGCCATAGGCTCGTAAGCCTGTGAGGCGACAGAGGGCAACACCGGTGTGAGCGGCTAGGGGTGTCGAGCGGTGCGGCGCCGGTTTCGCCATCACGGGTCAGACCCGGAGCGGGTTTCCCCGTAGTTATGCCCTTGAAAATGACACTTCCACCCCCGAGCAAAAAGCTCTGGCTTCCCCCCTCTGGCCGGCCAATCAAGGCAAGCCAGAGTTGAGATTTGCTGCACTTCCGGGAGTAGCGCCCTCCCATTAGCCCATTAAATGCTAACCGGTGACAAAGCGCAACAAAACTCTGAGGAATCCGGACCGATGTGTAGCCACGCACATTCAGCTCGCCACAAGCTGCCCTGCGGATGTGTGCTTTTCTATAACCTTGTGAAACATTTTTTGTTGATCTCAAAAAGCAGACGATTCAAAAAGCAAATCTACTATGCCCTCATAGGGTTGCGTTAATCCCATGAAAAGATAACGACTGTCCACGAGGGGTTTATTATTGTTATTATTTTTTTAGTTTTGATTGCTGGTTCTCAACTACGGTCCAAAGTCCAAAACTGACTATGCCAAAATTCTGTACAGGGATAGTTTGAAGTGTATCAACATAATTTTACTCTGTATATGCTCCCAATAAGACTGCGAACCATGCAGGCAAAGCGCGAGCATCAACAATTACACAATAAATTTTACACAAAATTATAACAAGTAGGTATACGAGTATATCCTCCCAGTTCCATCTCTCTACTGTGCACTCCTCTGTTCAGATAACAAAAGATTCTTGTATTTAACTTTAAAAGAATGTTTTGATTTTAGGTCCCTAAGTGGCGGCGGCAGGTCATTCCAAATCTTCATAGCTGAATATTTAAGGCAACCTCGAAACGATTTAGTCTTATGTTTTGGCACTGCTAAAATGCCTGTGGTTGATCTTATGGGATGACTGAAACGACTCTGCCTAAAAGTTAATTTTTCATAAAGGTAGGCCGGTTTTTTACTTTTTAACACACCAAAAAGCAGACTGGCCAGGTGAGCCTTTCTTCGAGCCTCCATTTTCAACATATTATTGTTATTTAGAAACGGCGTGACATGCCCTCGCCTAGGAATACTAAAACAAAATCTAGCACAGGCATTTTGCATCCTCTGAATCAGTTTTTTCGTTCTAGCCAATAAGCAAGGACCATACACCACATCGCAGTATGTAAATTTAGACAGTATAAGACTGTCCACAAGTTGTCTCCTGATTGCCACACTAGTGTGATCACGAATGTTATATAGAATCTTCAGTCTATAGAAGCAGTTCTTCACTGTCTTATCAATGTGTGCCTCAAACCTTAACTCTGGGTCTATAATTAGGCCAAGATTACTTGCCTCTTCTACTCTTAAAATTTTATCCCCACTTAAAACTAATGTAGGGTCATATGACATATTTAAGTATTTGTTCTTATTGCAGCAGCAGAAATATATCATCTCTGAAAATTTCAGCTCTCTAGCCATTACGGTTCCTGAGACAAAGCCTCGTGAGGGACAGACAGACAGACGGACAGTAGGGTCCCGTTTTTAGCCTTTGGGTAAGGAACCCCAAAAAACCATCGTAGATGCGGCGATCAGAACAAGCGTTGTGTACAACTCAACCGCGGTACATGTACTGATCTCTTGGTTAGTTCGGTTTGTGCCACAGAGTACATTTGTATATGTGCCATAAAGCGAATGACACGCACGTGACGGAGATATTTTATTTTTTTGTGATAGAATTATCAAACAAAGTGTTGTAAACGCATTATCCAACGTTTAGACCGTATTATTCATATTAAAATGTGTTTTATAGCACCCGTTGGGCGAGTCCATTAGTCTCGCTCTTGAACATATTCAGTATGTGGACGTTCCTGTCTATCGGTAGAATATAATGTCAATGCTAAAAACTATCAAATGGCACCGTAGTAGCCGACGTATTTATTTACTTTATTGAGTTACGATTACGATTCTGTTCTGATGCAATTGAAATGGCAAACTTGGGCCCCAGTCCTCGTGGGACAATATCGCCACACACACACAGACACACACATCTTGTTTGACAATTTCATTTAACTCAACTTTCTCTAACTAAACGCAACAAACTTGGAAACTTGGTATGAGTTCAGGTATATATTTGTTTACTAACTTTTCTACTTTTGTAGACTTGTACAAAGAGTTCTTATAATATAGGTACTTAATATATGAAATGAAAACACATTTACTGTTAAAAATAACATTGAAATATACATACATATACATATTTGGTCACGCCTTTATCCCCGAAGGGGTAGGCAGAGGCATATTATATGCCCACATTTCACCTTTGTATAATTTGTCCCACGTAATAGGTGGTGAGCCGTATTGCCGTGTTTAAATGGACAGGCACAGGTTGTGACTGCCTGCTGTTGAAATAAAGCCTTCAACTTAGCTTAACGACTGCCATTTTACTGGCAACCGGGACCAACGGCTTAACGTGCCTTCCGAAGCACGGAAACGCTCAAATAAATGTCACAAAGTGATCACATGGATGGTCACCCATCCATGGACCGGCCATAGTGAAAGTTGCTTACTGCAGTGATCGTTTACAGAACACTGAGTCCGCGGGGCCACGAGCGCTTCCTTTCTTCTAACATTGAAATATGATTATTACATTTATATTTACATTTTTTCTAACATTGCAATATGATTATTACATTTATATTTACATTGTTACTATCTAAACTAGACTTAAATAGACCCCCGTGGCATTGTGCCCAAAAGACTAGCAGCATTCCCCCTTTGAATACCAATACCTATTTGAAATTAAATATGTAAACGAAATTGACCTGAAATTTACTTTTTTTAAATCTCCATTTTCATCTTGAAAGCTTACATGATAGATAATGATGTCGAGCTTAATCTTTAAAGCAGTTTTTGAATTTTATAGGCTCTTTTTCTTTTTTTAGGGTAGCGATTTTACTAACTTTCACTTGTCCAATTGATTTGAAGTTAAAACATCTGAACATCAAAGTCGGAACATCTTTATACACAACTGTTGTACGTAGGAATACTTAAGCTATTAAAATAGACACAGAAATATTAAAGAACATCCCTTAATATCAACTGTTTATATTTTAAAAAAAGAAGCTTATTATGTATGTTAGTCATCATTAATCCCCATGAACAATGTTTTGCTGAACATAATTGAATCTTTTTTGCTACGCGCTGTCAAAAATAATGGGCTTTTAAAAAGAAAGCTTTGAAAAGGGTCTGTTAACACATGGCAGTGGTAATCCACATTTGACCAGTGATGTCATGCATATTAAGCCTTTTAGTTTACCATCTCCAATATTATTTACATTTTTTGTTTTAATATTTTCTATAGTGATATGTTGTGAGTTCTTGGAATTTTTTGCTATTTCTTTTCTACTTGGCCCATTCTGTACTATGCCTTATCTCTGTTTTTTATTACATTATATTTATAGCATCATAAATTTCATAACAATCAGTTGACAGGTTAAGCAATAATTTTGACAGTAACCTTTCGAGGAAACAGCCTTGGGGGATGAAATTTCTCTGTACGATTTAAACAAAAGCCTTACAATTTTTATTATAAATGGCGGGCTGTCAGATCAGTTCACATTTTACTGAACAAATGCCTAAATAAAAATGTATAAATATGTGAACGGAAACAATTTAAATCCAACTCTGTGCTGTGAACGGAATAAAGATTATTTTTATTGACCCAATGGTTTTTATGGTCGATTGGTCACAATTATTATTTAATCTAGCAATATTCTGGGTTTAGTGGATGTTACTCATCTCGTTTTGTTTCGTTTTGTTGGTGGTGCGCTGCGTATTTCTGTCTCTTTTCTACTCTGTTCTTTGATCTCTATGGCAGGGACATTATTATTAAAACAGGGATTTGGTCGTTTCGCTCAGCGACTTGATTAAATCGGGGAAAATGGAGAAGATGGTTAAGTTTTTGATCAAATTACTGTTTTTATCATATTCCTGCGACATCTCTAATAACAGCGGAGACAAGGCAACATTATAATATATTTGTTTGATATTTGTTGTTGGGTTAGGTTAGGTTAGGTCCTGCTGAGAGCCCTGGGATATCCTTCCTAGGGCTTACCCGGGACTCCCGGCCGTAGACAGTTGTAGGGCATCGTGTGGTTTTAGTCGGTAGGAGTCCGGCATAGCATCCATGTAGGATTTCCACACGTAAGAAAAAAAAAAGGTTAGGTTAGATTTTTTTCCTTACGAAAGACTCTTTCAGTTGATATGATAAAATATAGGATGTGTTTTTTTACATCTCACGGATTTGATTTTCAAATATCCGAACTTACTTTTGAAAGTAGGAGGAATGCTTCCTATCAGGAAAATTTGCCATCATCAATATTAAGGGTACTTTTCCTGTGCGGGAGAGAGCTCTCCCACCCGAGTTCCGCAGTTGGCGGCCTGGGCGCCGCCGACGTGTCTTCGCCGAGGACTATCGGCCTCCATGACCGGGGGTCTGAGGACGGTGAGAGGGTCGCTCACCGTCCTTACAGAAGCAGGCCCATGACGGCAGCGTGACGTGAGGAACT
This sequence comes from Miltochrista miniata, assembly GCA_933228765.1. NCBI lineage: Eukaryota > Metazoa > Arthropoda > Insecta > Lepidoptera > Erebidae > Miltochrista > Miltochrista miniata. The sequence goes on from OW121757.1 coordinate 2,702,123, forward strand.
CACGCACGCCCCCCTTAGAAGCGGGATCACACCTGAAACCCCCCAAAGACGCGGGATAGCACCCGAACCACCAATCGGGCGAGGCCGCAATGGTGGCCGTAGGTCTGTTGGGAGTCCTAGGACATCCTTTCGAGGGCTTAGCCGGGGCTCTCAAACACAGGCTATTGGGCGTTAAGTGAGGTTTTTCAGTCGGTCAGTACGCAAGACTGGTTGGCTTGGACCTTTTAAGATTCTTAAGAAATTCAACTACAATCAACTAGCTGCAATTTACGACTTTGTTTGCCGGTTGTGTTGATAATTAATTTTCGCTTTTTTCCAGCTTATCTCAAGATCTATAAATCCGCTTAGTTTTTTTTTTTAATAAAGGCAAGAGAAGGGTAATGTATTAGATAGCCCGTTTTTTGATGAACATTATAGGCATATCATCACTACGTTAATACTTAAAGAAGCAATCATTTATCATCATGTCATCAAATTGAATATGTAATTGTGAAATCGTACAGAGTTCAACCTACTCTACAACCCTAATGCTTGTAGTTTTATGCCAAAGACACGGTTCACTGTCTATTTGCATAAAAATAATAACCATAAAATATTTTGGCATATGGTAATTTAGACTAATGATATTTATGCATAATTTTGTTATCCATAACAAATTTAGCATAATTGTCTTAATCATAAATAAAAATAGGATAATCATATTTAGGCATAAAATTTATAAGCATAGCTTTATAAAGGCATAAAAGTATCAAACTATAATGAAAAACTTATGTAAAATAATTAAATTGGCGGCTTAAGGGTGGCCCAAGGGCCACCCCCGCCGCACCTAAACCTACTTTGACACTATATAATATAGGAAATACTAGGTATATACTATTAGGCGACTGTACACTATGCCTAAAATTGCATAGTTATAATTTGCACTATGCCATTGTGCAAATTATAACTATGCATAAATATATTAAACCTAAATATAATTATTCCACAGTACAATGCTGCTAAAAATCAATTATGCCAAAAAAAGTATGCCAAATTCAATGTGTCAAATCATTTTAGGAATAAATATATTATGTTTACGAAAGGTAACCTTCTTCTTTCTCGTCATTTTCTAAACAAGGCCTCTTAAAGCAATCAAATTAGTTTCCTAAAGGCGTTATTGTATTGAAATTAGTAAGCCAGCCTAAGCCTATTATGTACAGAAAAAAAAGAAAAATCCCCAAAGTTACTCCCAACAGCTAATAAATCCGCAGATGCTACTTCTATGTTGTGTGTAGGGTAGCATAAAAATCGATCAAGCGCTTCATCATATACGCCGTGTAGGTAGTTAAAAGCCATCTTACTAATATTATAAAGGCGAAAGTTTGTTAATGTGGATGTGTGGATGTTTGTTACTCTTTCACGCTCTAACGGCTCAACGGATCTGCTCGAAAATTGGTACAGGGATAGATTATGGTTTTTGACAACACCTCGGCCACTTTTTATACTTGGAATAAGTTCCCGCGGGAATCCGAATAGGTAGCAAATTTTACGTGAGCGAAGCAGCGGGCATCGGCTATTTAGAATATAATTTTAAGCGCTCATAGCTCCTTTAGCTTCAGTGCTGACGTCAGTTCCTTGATTTAGTGACAAAGCGGTCAATAGTAAAATTTCATACTTACTTAAAATTTAGTTACACTGGCACGACCAATGACAAAAACAAAAACCCGGCCAAGTGCGAGTCGGAATCGCACACAGAGATTTCTGTACCAAAAAAATACGTTGCTTGTATGAGAGCCCCTTCAATCCCTCTCTTTTTCAGATTTTTCATTTGCGGAATGTTGTTTGTTTGAATGATATATTATTATATTATGGCTATTAATTATGGGCTATAAGTGAGAAGGCTCGCTTACGCAGATAAAAGAACGGTCTACACGAGCGAAAGAAAAACATAAAAATAATCATTTACTATATTGAACTTGAACGACCTAATAGAAAGTGTAACTTTTGTACTATGTGCCTACAGAAAAAACAAAAATCCCGAAAGTTACTTCCAGCAGCTAATAATTCCGTAAATGCTACTTTTATGTTGTGTTTAGGGTAGCATGAAAATCGATCAAGCGCTTCACAATTCACACGTGACGCCTTCCAGCCGTGACAGCGTATTAAGCGACACCATCGCCTCGCTTGAAGAGCTGCGTGATTAATTTGATATTACTCAGCACCTAACGGTATTGTTCCGAGGACAAAGTGAAAATTATCGTTTAATGTCATCATATAGTTAACGCCGTGTATGTAGTCAAAAGGCATCTTACTAATATTATAAAGGCGAAAGTTTGTGAGAGTGGATGTGTGGATGTTTGTTACTCTTTCACGCTCTAACAGCTGAACGGATCTGCTTGAAAATTGGTACAGGGATAAATTATGGTCTGGAACAACACATAGGTCACTTTTCATACCGGGAATAAGTTCCCGCGGGAATCGGAAACGGTAACAAATTTTACGCGGGCGAAGCAGCGGGCATCAGCTATTTAGAATATCATTTTGAGCGATCATATCTCCTTTAGCTTCAGTGCTGACGTCAGTTACCTACTTGACTTAGTGACAAAGCGGTTAACAGTAAATTTTTTCACCTAAAATGTAGGTATGAACACTGTACACTGGCACGACCAAGGGCAAAAACAAAATATCGCCCAGGTGTGAGTCGGACTAGCGCACATAGAGTTTCATAGCAAAAAATTTTTTTTTCAAATTTTAGTATTTGTTATCATAGCGGCAACAGAAATACATTTTTTGTGTTTAGACTATAATGCAACAAAAGAAATAAATGCGAGTACCAGCCCAAAGTCTCGCCCCTAGCGGGTTGCACTTATTAATGTACGCGTCTATTGATATGAATGACAGTCATTTGTAGTTCGCACCAGCCGTGGTCAGGTTCAGCTATTGACCACGGCATGGGGTAAATACTACTACTATCAGTCCCCATACATATAAAATAAATAAATAATAAATAAATAAATATTCACGGACATTTCACACAATGCTATCTGATCCCAAAGTAAGCTAGGAATAACCTGCTTGTGTTATGGGTATCAGACCACGGATATTAATAGATACTTATATGCTTTTAAATACATACATATTAAACATAGACACACCCAGATTCTTAAAGGTTCAAGGCTGGCAGTGCTTCTGATCCAGGTAATTTCAGACCTGTCTCGGTATTGCCGACTTTGAGCAAGATATTTGAAAAATTTATACTTGAGCAGATGCTGACCTATTTTAACAATCACAAATTATTTCATGTTAAACAATTTGGCTTCACTAAAGGACGGTCGACTACCGATGCTGGTGTAGATTTGATGAAGAGTATTTATGAGGCCTGGGAAGATAAACATGATGCGCTTGGTGTGTTCTGCGATTTGTCAAAGGCTTTTGATTGTGTTCAACATGAAACATTGATCAGGAAACTGCATCACTATGGGATAAGGAATAAGGCTCTCGATCTTCTGACTTCATATTTGAGCAATAGAACTCAGAGGGTCGATGTTGGTGGCACACGTTCAGAGGGATCGGTGGTTACTATGGGCGTTCCACAGGGTTCGATACTCGGACCATTTTTATTTTTAATTTATATAAATGACCTACCCTATTACGTAGGGGACACCAACGGGATTGTTTTGTTTGCAGATGACACTTCCTTAATTTTTAAAATTAAAAGACAACTAGATAACTACGACGATGTCAACAATGCAATCCTGAAAGTAGTACATTGGTTTAATACTAATAATCTTAGCCTGAACGATAACAAAACTAAATGTATTAAATTTACCTTGCCCAATGTAACACAGGCAGAAACCAATGTTCAACTTAATGGCCGAGAGTTGGAACTTGTGAAATCTGCGTCGTTCCTAGGGTTGACGGTCGATGCTGGATTGCAGTGGGGTCCACATATTGAAAAGCTAGCTGGCAGGTTAAGTTCAGCAGCATTTGCGGTACAAAAGATTAGGCATTTGACTGATGTAGATACAGCTAGAATAGTTTATTTCAGTTACTTCCACAGTGCTATGTCTTACGGTATTCTACTGTGGGGTAATGCCGCAGATATAAATTCAATTTTTGTTTTACAAAAACGAGCCGTAAGAGCCATATATAGATTAGGTCCAAGGGTCTCTCTGCGCGAAAAATTCAAAGAGGTAAATATTCTGACTGTAGCATCACAATATATTTTTGAAAATCTTATGTATGTGCAAAAGAATATATCTAGTTTTGTTAAGTTAAGCGATATACACAGTGTAAATACCCGACATAAAGATAACCTTGCTTGTCATCAGTGTAGACTGAAAAAAGTCAGTAATTCCTTCCTGGGTAACTGTATACGTTTTTACAACAGGCTTCCAAATGAAATAAAAAGTATGCCCTTAAATAAGTTTAAAAAGTGTATAAAAAGTAAATTGTACCGCAGGGGCTACTATTCAGTTGACGATTATTTGCTTGACAGGGAAGCCTGGAAATGATCTGCTTGCTCTACTGCATTCTCAAGCAATAGTTTGTGATTTTTAGTTTAAATTTTTGTAAATAGAGCACAAAAAGAAAAGCCCGTCGAGTTTCTTGCCAGTTCTTCTCAAGCGGGCCGCGTTCCGAACTGGTGGTACTATTTGCATTGTATTCATTGACGTGTCGCAAGTGCCTATGTATTAGGATTATGCGAAATAAATGTTTTTTGGGTTTGAGTTTGAGTTTGAAAAACAAACACTTATGGGTCACACAAATATTTGTCTCCGGTGGGAATCGAACCCACGACCTCCAGCGCCGCAGGCGGTATCACGGTATCACTACCGACTGGGCCACAGAGGCAGTCAGATATTGGTGCCAGCTACTCGAAACGTCAGTCTCACACGGGTTTGATTGATATTGGCGTTTGCTACCTGTCATAAAATTAAATAAACTTACAGATTTTTTTTATAACGTGAGGATAATCCTAGGTGGATGTTGTGCCCAGGGCTTGTTAACGTTACCAAATTCACACTGTAGGTATCGGTAAGTAACGATATTTTCATAAAGATAATGTTTTTGCGGTATATGAGTATCGGTAATTTAGTGCGATTCCGGTAAAAATAATGTTAATAATTTACCACTATAAGTATCGATACTTTTATCGTTACTTGCGTTGTTGCCAATCAGTGCAGGTGAACCGCGAACTGCCGTGGCGCGGGCGCCGGGGGGCGTGCGGCGGAACGACAACATCGCACGCTCGTTACGCTACTACCTGTTCGCGCTAAGTTTGCCGGTCGCTTCCCATACTACACTTCTACATGAGCCTGTACGCCAGCGGGTTTTTTAGGGTTCAAAATAAATTAAGAATAATAATCATTCTCGTCATTATCTGCCTATAAAAAATATAAAGTTATTAGACACTGGTTTATGATAATACTAGCTGACCCGCGCAACTTCGTTTGCGTCACATATGAGAGAGTAAATCCCCGTTCCCGTCGCATTTACTCTGAGTGACCAAAAAACGCGCTGAAACGAGATTAAAAAGTATCCTATGTCCGTCTCCTGGTTCTAAGCTACCTCTCCACCAATTTTCAGCCAAATCGGTACAGCCGTTCTTGAGTTATAAATAGTGTAACTAACACGACTTTCTTTTATTTTATATAGACTAGCGGTTCCCTGCCACGCTTTGCTGTGACTTTTTTATGGTGGTTTCATGTGTCTATGAGAAATGAGTAACAAACCAAAGGATGGGTACATAAAATTAGCCTAAAACCATCTTTAAATCCTATTGTATATCGTGTCCAATCCTATTGTATATCGTGTCCAATCCTATTGTATATCGTGTCCAATCCTATTGTATTTCGTGTCAATCTTAAAATATCTCGTAAGAAAACGAAAGAAAGAGATGAAAGAAAAATACCGGTATTTAACGATAATTATAGGATGCATTTGGTAACGCTATCAAGTCCAGGATAAAAGTATCGATACTTTTTACCGATAAATCATCGGTAGCGTTAAGTCAAAGTACCGGTAAAAGACCACCCAAATATCGATACCACGTATATCGTTACCATTCCATATAACGTTATCTTCCTACGACGAAGGTAACGATACCAACTTTTTAACGATATTCAGAGCCCTTTGTGCCGGACTCCTACCGACTCAAAACCACACGTTCCCTGCATAATGCCTACGGTTGGGAGCGCCGGGGAAGCCCTCGGCAGGCTGATGGCTGACTCCAGGATTCCCAACAGACCTTGGCTACCACTGCAGTCTCAACTAAGGAGGTGCTTACAGTATGCCACGGGATAATTTAAAATATAAGACAGATCAAATCATATTGAAAAACTTCACTTGTACTGTTCCACAACATTTATTATTGTAATACCTAACCGGTTTCGCCTTTCGGCATTCTCAGAGGCTATTTACTTATTTAGATCATAATTACACTTCGAACGCATAAAATGCGTGGAACAGTACAAGTGAAGTTTACAATCAAATCTTTCCATGTTATAATATTAGGATAGACTTACATTTACTCCCATATTCGCAAAACAATAAGTAAAGTCTGCGAGAAACGAACTCCCAGCATTACTACAACACATAACATGTTCACGCCTTAATCCCCGCAGTGGTAGGCAGAGGTATATTATGCAAACGTTTCACCTTTTTTTAAATGTGTCCCACGTCATAGGTGGTGAACTGTATTGCCGTGTCAAAATAGATAGGCGTAGGTTGTGACTGCCTGCTGTTTAATTGTTCAAGCTATCCTTATACGACCTTCAACTTGGCTTAAAGACTGCCATTGTACTGGCAACCGGGACCAATGGCTTAACGTGCCTTCCGAAGCACGGAAACGCTCGCAAATAAAAATGTCACAAAGTGGTCATGCGGTAGTCACCCATCCAAGGACGGTCATAGTGAAAGTTGCTTACTGCAGTGATCGTTTACAGAACACTGAGTCCGCGGGGTCTCGATCGCTTCCTGTATAACTACACATAATAAAGTAGTACAGTCTTCAAGAAATTTTGGGTTCCCCGCTTTTCGCAGATGAGAGACTACTTAGGTATTGTCCGCGAAGGATAAAAGTCTGTGAAGCGTGACAATAAAATTGTGTGCGAACCGTTCGGTAAAGTTTAGTGAAGCGCAAACTACGCAAGGGTATTGTGGAATATACGTTTATGTGATAAGTAGTAAAGTAGCTACAGTCATTTATTTGAAATCCTACTATATTATAACTACCACTCTTTACCTTACCAACTTCTCCATCCAAAGGTTGCCTGGTAAAGATCGCTTTTAGCGATAAGGCCGCCCATTGTATTGCTATCAGTATATAATGTATGTCATCTTAAGTTATTGAACTGGCGTACAATAAAGTGTATAATAAATAAATAAATAAATATAACTGTGAAAGGTTGTGAAGATATTTGGGTGTTTGGATGTTTGTTACTCAATCGCACTCTAATGGCTGAACAAATTGGAAATTTGGTACAGAGATAGCTTATAGTCTGGAATAACACATAGGCTACTTCTCAGCCCGGGAAAAAGATTCTACGGGTACTGAATTTCACGCGGGTGAAGCCGCGAGCATCATCTAGTTATAAGATAAAATTAAACTCAAATTCATTTGAGTCTTTTCCAATGTTCCAGTAGTGCCTCCTAGGGGGCCCGAGGATTTACATTTCTTACAAAAGACCAAGACGATGGCATGACGTAAAAGTTTCAAGCACCACAAAGCCGGATAACACCTGAACAACCCGCCCGGTCAATACCTAGTAGTCTCTCATCTGCGAAAAGCAGGGAACCCAAAATTTGACGAAGAGTGTAGTATTTAGATTATGCATAGTAAGACGCGGGAAAGCGCTAGATGAGGCCGCAGTGGTAGCCAAGGTCTGTTGGGAATCCTGGGATCGAACTTCCGAGGGCATCAACTTCAGGCATTAGGTAGATAACGTGTGGTTTTTGGTCGATAGGAGTCCGGCATAAAAAAAAAGAGTCTGCCTCTTAACGCACGCTGCACAAGCCGCTCTCTACCCCCTTTACTTAGAGAGGAGTGCTCGAAAGCGGTGGAGGCGCGGGCGTGGTCTTCAGTCCCTTAGGAAACTCCGGAGAGCAGCCCCATTTACTCTCTCGAGGAGAGCCCCGAGTTCACGGAACACTCCTAGCCGGGTCGACGACGTGAATAATCTTCTTGAAATCCTTCGACCGCCCCGGGATTTAGTGGGTAGCATAGCCCTTTTTAGCCCCTTTCCATAAAATAGATTGCAGAGGTGCTTATGGCGAGACTTGTGTCTGCAGTCTGCGACTCTGTTGCATTAAATTACGTCACTAGGTCACGTGGATCATCTGTTCAAAATTTGAAATAAAAAAAACGTCGAAGGTAATAAATCGTTGACAACGTCAATCGGATTGAACTTTCACTTTCACAATAAACGTTAGAGGAGCAGTCGGGGAGACCATCTCACGGCTTCTTGTTTTAACGTGAGGAAAATCCTACATGGATGCTATACCGGATAGACTCCTACCGACTAAAAACCATACCATCCAACCTAACAGCCTACGGTTGGGAGCCGGGTATTCCCTCGGAAGGATGTCCCCAGAACGCATGGCCCCTACTAACCGGGAGTCGTACCGTCCCAGCTGCTCCCGCGGCAAGAATGACGTCGCACAAACTCTATATAATCTTGCCGTTTAGTGCATACCATCGAATCAGGTCTCAGATATCAAATAGTCACCCAGTCCACTCACAATAACAAATTGGTCAGTTTATCTTTCATTTATTTGACCTTGGCTCGAATCACAGACCGCACCTAGTCTGTAGTCTGAAAGTAGATTTTAGAGATACATGTGGATAGACATACAAAACAGGGCATTCCTTACCCAGTTATTGTAAAATAAAATAAAGTAAAATAAAATAAAATTTATTCCCATTGTAATTTAAAAATAAAAAAATTGGGTTTGTCAAAGTCTGTCTGTCTGTCTGTCAAAATTTTTGTGACTCTATTATATACTTACTTATATTATCTCTTTACTATTATTACTTTTACTAATATTATAAAGAGGAAAGATTTCATTGTATGTTTGTTTGCATCGAATAATCTCCGAAACTACTGTTCCGATTTGATAAATTCTTTCATTGTTGGGAACCTGCTCTATCCCTGGGTGACATAGGCCTTAGTTTATTCCCGTATTCCCACGGGAACGAGAACTACGCTGGTGAAACCGCGTGATGTCTGCTAGTATTTTTTATTTTTGTATCGAGGATTATAAAAGCTTTAAATTAGTCACGTTTAGTACCTATTTCAGTACAACAACCTGAAAAAGGTAGTTATGAGAAATAGAAGGAGGAGATGCATAAGTCTAGCGAAAATTTTCAACAACCTGCGTCTGTCCATTTCAACACGGCAATAGGATCTCCATCGTAGGACTAAATGGTGGAATGTTGGCGTATACTATGCCCCTGCCTACCCGTTCAGGGATAAACCTATATATGTTTGTCCTTGTACAACCCTAGGTCAAAAAAATAAGTTAATACAGAAAGCCGGTGAGAATACTGCGCAGTCCGTAAATACTTCATCCCGTCCGTATTCCCGTGGGGTTAGGTAGGGACAATAGAGCGTCGCTTTTTACGATCTGTACAAGCGTTTCTCATCCCCCTCATATCCATCAGCATTTGACAAATTGTGGGTCTTTTTGTTTCATATTGTAGAATCTAGTTATTTTATAATTTTTAGGTTGTGTCCTTCATTAATCTGCAGTTAATCGGCCAATTTATCCACTTATTTAGACTTAGACCGTTCATTTAGTGTGAAAATTGTCCACAAATATATTTTAAAAAATTCAAATTTTCAAATTTAAGCCCACTACTTTGTAGCTAAATGATCTAAGATATTTTCTAAATCTATGATCAGTCAGTAAATTAAATTGTTATTCGGCTTAGGAACTCACATGAGTATGTGCACTCATATGAGTCATAAAACAATACCAATCGATTCTTGATTTCATTTTTTATTCGATTTCAAAAGATTGTTTACATTTTAATCTAGTTTTATGCATCACTAGCTGACGCCCACAGCTACGCCCGCGTCCAGTCTTGTTCCCGTTTCCGCTTCCCGTGGGAATTTATTCCCGGGATAAAAAGTAGCTTATGTGTTATTCCAAACCTTCATCTACGTCTGTACCGAATTTCACCCAGATCCGTTCAGCCGTTCGAGCTTGAAAGGGTAACAAACATCCACACTCACAAACTTTCCCATTTATAATATATACCTATATAAGTAGGAAGTAGGATTTTAGCTAGGGAAAATGGCACCTCCTGCATGCTGAACGACAAAAAAAAATGGTTTAATTGTATCTAGTGAATTATCACGGCACTACACTTTACCTCGCACTGGTTGTTCGGGGTTGGAAAGGAGAGAGGCATTAAGTGGGAATCCTCTTCAGAACAGCCGTGGTAGGTGCGGTAGAATGCATTCAGTGGAAATCCTCTTCAGAACAGCCGTGGTAGATGCGGTAGAATGCATTCAGAGAGGCGAATCTTCTGCGCGCCGTTAACGACTCAAGATTTTTCCAAGTGTGCTAAGATGCGTCGAGACTGTCTAAGGGTGCTACCACACAAAAACCGACGATCGATTGATTGGTGTGGTAACACCCTAACGAGTAGCCGATGATTTCGTGCTGTGTATTTATAACTTGGGTGCAAAGGAGCCCTACCGAGATCTATAGCATCAAAGTCAATTTCGCCTGCTCCTCATTGAAGTGGTGCACCAGCTGGTTCACGGACGCGGTCATGGTGAAGAGAAGGAAAACTAGACAGGAAACCTTTTTTTTTGAAAGCGATCAGCGCAGCCTATGACGGTTTCAACAAAAGAGATGCTCCGCTCGCGCTGCAATCTGGCAAAATCCTTCTAAAACCCATTTGAGTAACCCTGTAGATGTTCGGGAAAACCGAGACAGGGAAATCATTGGAAGAAAGCTCCTAACAGACAAACCAACACGTAAGATCTCTGTCTGATCATTGTGGTACAGTAGGCTTCTTCAACCTATCAAAATGATGAAAATTAGGACCGTCCTTTCTGCAATGAACTGCAATAGACTGATATGATTGGACGATTCGGAATATCGTTTCTCTGTTAAATCATTAAAACTTGGAACGACCTGCCAGCGTACGTGTTTCCCTCCTTTTACAATCCTGGGTTCTTCAAGCGGAGTTAAGACGCCAACTTGAGGACCACTGTCAGAAGTTCTATGGACCATGAGAGTGGTCTCAATCGCCAGATGTCGACATGACTTTCCATCAGGCGGGTGGAGTCAAATTATCGAGCATAACAATAAAAACCTTTATACATGAGGTTCAGGACTGCTTCTCGTACTTGCCGAGAAACTAAATAATTCTAATTTATTTAAAAAAGTTTCTGTGGAGTTGCAAGTAAAATAACTGAAGCGTCTGTCTCAAGATGGAGTCGTTTGCATTATATTACAAGTAAGTACAGAATGTAAAATTCATTCTCATAATATTAAAATGAAAGCTGCATTCTGATTTTACTATCTTACATTTGAAAGTTTTACAGAGATGCAACTGCAATATTTGAAATTAAAAATATTCTGTAGCACTTGATGTTTAAAGTACACATCTTTGCTTCATGTAAATACAGAGAATTGAATCACACAAACCATACATGAATGCGGTCGTAGATTCAATTCCAACATAAAATAATCTTTGCGTGAAAATGGTAATCGTTTGTTAGATTTTCTGGATGTAACTTATCTAGTACTTAGGCATGTATTTAATCCCTACTTCCCAACTATCCCAACTAATATTATTAATGCGAAAGTAACTCTGTCTGTCTGTCTGTTATGTTTTCACGCCAAAACGGCTGGAGCGATTGAAATGAAATTTGGTATAGGTATAGTTCGAGGCCCTGGGAAGGACATAGGCTACTTTTTAACCGACTATGCCAAAGGAGGGTTATGATTTTACGATATAAACGACTTCTACGCGCTCAAAGTCGCGGGGAACAGCTAGTAATTAATACGAGTTCTAGATTCCATACAGCAAGCTAATATATACATATATTAGCTAGTCACGCCTTTATCCCCGAAGGCGGAGGCATAGTGTTTTATATCCCACGGAATAGGCGGTGAGCCTATTGCCGTTTAGAAATGTACAGGCAAAGGTTGAAACTATTCAAGCCTCTCATAGGGCCCTCAACGATTGTCATTTTACTGACAACCGGGTTTCATTTCGTGTTTTTTTTTGGATCGTTTTGCGAAAGTGTTTCCTTAGTCGCCTCTTACCGACACCCTCGAGATTAAACTGGGGTGTTAACATTTTGTACTCTTTCCCATCGCCACAGCCAGCAATTATAGCTTTTGAATTCAGCCCTAGGAGCTCTATACTCTTTATCTCTCTAATCCCGGTCTGTAAAAAATTCGACACCAAATTCTCGAAACTTATCATAAGGTCACTCGAATTCACAAGTATCAATATAATATAATAACAGCTACGTAGTCAGGGTGACAAAATAGGTACCTACTCGACAAACAGCCTTACTCCTCCTTTACCTATCTTACCTACCTGACCTAATAACCAAAATCATTCAATCAGATTCGTCAGATCCTGAATAAATACGTAAAACGGGTCCCTAGTTTACATAAATACCTACTTATATGAATTTACAAATTGTATACGGAAATTCAATTTTAGTATGAAATCTTTCACAAAGGGACGTTCCGAATTTGACAAGACAATCGAATAAAGCGAATTCCTCAATCAGATAAACCGGTTATATTGTGACAGATTCAAATTTGATACCCCTCGTGTTAGGGGCTCGGTCACAGAAGAAAGAGTTACATAAAATGAAACATACTAAAGCCTTTTGTGTGGTTCGCCCCAAAATGTTACAAGGGTAGGGGTATTGAATGATTTTATTATTAAAAATATCATTGAAATAACCTTGACCTAAGTTCACTATAAATAAAAAAAAATGTATTCATCTTACTTGTTGCCTATTCGCAAAAAATATTACCTCTTAAGCTTACCAGCATACCCATATTGTGACACCGTGAATAAAAATAAATTAAGCATTCCAATAATAAAAAATAAAAAATAGAATAAAATATTAAGTTGGAGATTAAACGGAATATTTTATTTATTTACTTACCAAAAATCTCATTTCTGAAGCGTAGATCATAAGTCACAGTCACTCAATTAACAAAATACTAACAATAGAACGATATTTTTTACTTTTCTGAAACAAATGTCACTCACACACGCAAATTCACTCCACACCTACTAAATAAAAAATAAACTGATTCCTAATTCAAATGTTAGCATTGTGAAAAGCGAATCACGCATTTTTGACAGCACGATTCGTTTTTTTTAATGATTACGTTGACATAGATCGAATTTTCCCCGGCACCCGGGTTTTAGACGACACGTTCGTCCGCCCGGGAGATTCTACCGGTTCCAGAGGCTGACTCTCGCCCGCTCGCCGATCGAAGCTCCATACACCGCACCTCCCCTCTTGCGTAACTGATATTGTTATAAATTATTATAGTTTCTATCTTACGTTGTAGCCAAACCTTTGATTATTTTATAGTAGTCAGAAGAATATCCTATATCCTGACGAAATTATACACACAAATAAATATTTAAAGCTTATTTGTAATAACAAATAAGCTTTAAATATTTATAATAAAGCTCTACATTGTATTTCATAATTGTATGAAACATGGGAAATTAAATTTAGATCCAGTTTAAAACACAATGCCATAGATAGGTACAGAATATAAAGAAAAACATTATTTCGAAATTCAAATATATTTCCAGAAAATATTTTAACATCCTATGAAGCTTCGAGTGGCCAGCATCTTTCGGGAAAATTTCACCGCGCAGGCGCGAACCAAAATTCGAGGGAGAAAGCACTACCGCCCTCACACAAAAGAATGAAACAGCTACTGTTCCGAACACTACCTAATTCACTTCATTTGTTGTCTAGGCACGTCCGAAATTTAAAAAAGAAAATTTTCGCAGCGCTTTCTTTTGTTTCTAGATATATTTTTCCTACTCAAATGGCGTTGTTAACCTGTTTTAAATATGAAGTAAATGTATTTATTCCAAAGAGTGATATCGAATTCTAAATCTGTGAGTTGTTTCATTTCATTTTATTAGATTCGATTGTGTGAAAATCTTATTATGGTTCCGTACACAAACTGTAAATACGGGACCCTTTACTGAGTCCGTCTATATTTTCAGAGATGTATTTCTGTTACTGCTTTATCAACAAAATGAAAGGTAATTAGAATTCTTTTAACAAATGTCATAGTAGTGTAGTTTATAAATTAAGTGAGTTTTACATTATAGGTACCTATAGGTATGATATTGTTAATACTGACTGCCTCGGTGGTGCATGAGGTAGTGTTTCTGACTGGCGCGCTGAGTTTCTGGTTTCGATTCCTGGGTTGGAACAAATATTTGTGTGATTCACAAATGTTTGTGTCGAAGTTTTGGTATTTAGAAATATACGAGTATAAGCGCAAACTTATAATTAGCTTATTTTGGGCTAGATGATTTGTGTGAGAATGTCCAACAATATCTATGTAACAATGAAGCGCTCGTGGCCCCGCGGACTCAGTGTTCTGTAAACGATCACTGCAGTAAGCAACTTTACTTTCACTATGGCCGGTCCATGGATGGGTAACCATGACCATCCATGTGATCACTTTGTGACAATTTATTTGAGCGTTTCCGTGCTTCGGAAGGCACGCTAAGCCGTTGGTACCGGTTGAAGACTTAAACATATATATTATGTTTATATTAAACTAGCTGACCCGCGCAACTTTGTTTGCGCCACATAAGAGAGAGTATTACCTGTTCCCGTCGCATTTACTCCCGTCGCATTGCGTTTACTCCCGTAGCGTCTCGTCGTTAATATTCAATACTAGAGAGAGAGAGAGAGAGAGAGAGAAAGGTATCTCGTCGCGTGTATTCCCGTCGCATTATTTTTAAGAACAATTTCGTTTATGAAAGAGGTATCCCGTGGCATTATTGTAGAAAAAAATTGATTGCCATTAAAATGGTTATTGTGCACTAACCCAAAGATAGACACATGCTATCGCGCAATTTTTTTAGAATTTTTTTAAGAGAAACAATTTTGTAGTATATATTTTTTACATAACTATAAATATTTACGCAGCACACGCAACGAACCTCTCAAAAGGAATAACTTTTCCCCCGTTTTTGAAACATTTTCTATTACTGCTCCGCTCCTATTCATTGTAGCGTGATGCTATATAATATAGCCTATGACACTCCACAATAACGTAGCTTTCTATTGGTGAAAGAATTTTTAAAATCGGTTCATTAGATCCCGAGATTACCTCTTACAATTTAACAAACACACAAACTTTACTTCTTTATAATATTAGTATAGATATAGATATAATATTAGTATAGATAATAAATAAATATTCACGGACATTTTCACACAATGTTATCTGATCCCAAGGTAAGCTAAGAATAACCTGCTTGTGTTATGGGAATCAATACTTATATATCTACTTTTAAATATGTACATAGGTACTTATAATACACAGAAACACCCAGACTCTCTCGAGAGTCTGGGTGTTTCTGTGTACATATAGGGATCACACAATTGTTTGTCTCCGGTGGGCACATACATATAATAAAACTGTAGAGGATCGAGAGTCTGTACATGGAAGATATTTTGAAAATTTTAACTGGAGGGCGTTCTCTAACCGATACTGAAGCCGAAAATGTAATTTAAACTTTTCATGTCTGTCTGTCTGTCTGTCTGTATCCCGAATAAGTATCACGCCGAAAGTACTAGACCGATTTAAATGATACTTGGTACATTCCGAGCTTATAGTCCGAGGAAGGTTCTAGGATACTTTTGATTCCGAAGTTTTGTGCGGTTCCTGCGGGAGAGGGGATGAAAGATAAAATGGTTTTTCAGTTGTTATTTCTCAACGCGTGTGTTAGATTCGTCTCATAGAGGGTAGGTATATCAATACATACGGTCACGCCTTTTATCTCCGAAGGGATAGCCAGAGGCATATTCTGTAAGGAGGGTATTAGCAAACAAGTTATGAAATGAAAAGAAATGAATATGAGATAAAAGTATCTTTATTCTCGTCAAGATTTCCGATTCTACATTTACCGCCAGATTCGCAATAGGTAGAACCTGTGAGAAAGAACCTGGCAATAAAACTCACGGCCACTCTTTTTAAAGTCACATTCTTTACAAATATTGCTATACATCTATTTCTACTATAATCTAATTCCATCAATAGTTGCTACACGTTATTACAATTAATAGCAACACGGGTCATATCTTTACAAATAGTTCAGCAGAATAGTACTTATACATTATCTCTTAAACCAAGCCATGGGCAGTATAAAATAACCTTGAATACAATCAATCAAATCGGTCTATGGCAGTCCAGCGCTGCTGGACGTAGACCTCTGCTAATTTCAACACATATTACACATCACATCAGATCAGATAAATTACATAAGTTATTAATGAGGAACGTACCCTTAAGACGGCTGCTCTGCGACTGAGCTGGTCTGCCTAACGTTGTGCCTAAACAGCATTACAAATGTTTTCTCTTCAAAATCCACCAGCAAAGTGAGTCTCCGGCCCAGATCGCTGTCTATTTATTAATACCCGCCACTCAAATTGCTGTCACAAAACACGTGGCTTCATTTTTAATGTTTTCTTAAAAAATCGAAGATTTGCGTTTCAATTTGTTTTTGATAAATCAATTAATTAATTTAATAACTTAAACAAACGGCTTACGGGAAGAAATCATCAAACGTTCTTAATATACAGAAAAATGAACCCTGTCGAAACAATAGGAGTAACAAGAAATCCTATTCGTGATTAAAAAACATTTTAAATGCCGACAATGTTCGTGTTAATTGTCATTAAGAATTTAACAATAGTTTTTATTGTATACACACATTACACTTAGATAACTTAATTAGTTCAACACTACATCAGGTTATACAAATCAGTGTTAACAAATTCTACAACTATTTCCATTCGAACCTTATATCACAATATAGTAAGGTATCAGTAAAGTTTCTATTAGTAAGTAGCTATTTATAATCTCATAGATTTTAATTAGTTATTCTCGGTGCGGCGACAACATACAATCAATAACACAGACTCTTACGATTTCTTTTCACGAAGACGATTCTTAACCTGATCATAGTTCTTATATATTATTCTACAATTTTATATCTATATGCTGTGAAACAATATTAATAATTAATACTATACAGTTTCTCAGAAACTCTTTTGAAACTAAACTTATATTGTGCATGTTGGCTAAATTGTTACAAAGTGCTGCCAATAGTACCAACCACAAAATATTTAAATGTTAACCGTACAATAAATAGTGGTTCCTTCTAACGTGTTGCCATATGAACTGTACGGTCAACCAAGTAAATTACCTATATATAAGCATATCTATCACGTGCGTAATTTCAAATATTTTTTTAGTATTGGAAAGGGAGTACTTTAAGGATTTTTCGACCCAAGTTTTAAGATTGAAGGGTTTGTAGTTCAGAAATTAGAGGCATCTCAACTTTCGCCAAACCTAGAATTTAAGGGTTCCTTTGAATGAGAGGGTAAATCTAAACGGGCGTGTTGGCTTAATCATAAAAGAGCTTAATTATTAAGGCTGTTGTAAAATAATTCTGACTGAATTGTTTTAGAATAGCCTTAATCTTTAAGCTCTTTTATGATTAAGAAAACAGGGCCGTTTCACACGGTGCTTGACGAGTCTCATGAAGAACTAGCTCTCCTTTCGTGCACATTATGTGACGTAAACGAAGTTGCGAGGGTCAGCTAGTTTCGAAATATATTTTATACTATAGTAGCTGATGCCCACAGCTTCGCTCGCTTAAAATTTGTTCCCGTTCCCGCTTCCCCTAAGAACTTATTCTCGGGATAAAAAGTAGCCTTTGTGTTATTCCGGACTATAATGTATCTCTGTACCAAATTTCAGCCAGATCCGATCAGCCGTTCGAGCGTGAAAGAGTAACAAACATCCACACTCACAAACTTTCGCATTTATAATATTAGTAAGAAGTAAGATATGCTGTATTATCATTACTTCAAAGGTCTTCATGAAGCTTATAAACAGAAGCCCTTGAAAGCCTTCGTCACGTTGCAGTACCTACGTACTTACATAAAGTTGTGATCACGTGTAGACGTCCCTGATGTCGACGCAGCATAGCCCTTCGGGAAATTAAACGACATTTATTTACCCCAAGTAGATTAGAATCTCGATCAAATGTCATTGCCAATTAATTGTAGATTATATGCGGAACCACTGCCAATTAGACTTATTCGTGTGACTTTTTTCAGATCTAACTTGCACTTGGTAGGATTTTTTCTTTTTCATTAGGTAGGTGACGGTAATATGTGCATTGCGCGCATGTCAGATTATACGAAATGTCTTTTTGGAATATCAGAATCTATACTAATATTATAAAGAAGAAAGATTTTATTGTTTGTTTGTTTGCATTGAATAGACTCCGAAACTACTGGACCGATTTGAAAAATTCTTTCACTGTTGGGACGCTACACTCTTCGCGGTTAACATAGGTTATATTTTATTCCTGTATTCCCACGGGAACGGAAACTACGCGGGTGCAACCGCATGACGTCCACTAGTAATACATAATTATGTTTTCAAAATAAAAATGATTTTCACAACAAATAAAGCAACATCTTTTGCCTTTCCAAGTGCCTTCTTTTCATCGTGTTGAAATCAGCACAAAATGTTATGCCGGATTCAAACCGACTTAAACAACACGGTCCATCTATGTGATAAACACAGTACTACGTACATCTCTAATTTGTGCTACGTATGTCACTACTAACAAAATCCGACCGCATAGCTACGTGTTAGTACCTACATTGATTTGAATCCCAAACCTATATTGATGGATAAAGCTGCAGCAATATAAGCAGCTTTTACATATTTATATGTTGTAATATCAGTAGTATATCAACAAACATTCCTACATATCGACGTAGATAAAGACGGTTTTTTTTTTTTACGTGAGGGAAAATCCTCAGAGGATGCTATGCCGGACTCTTACCGACTAAAAAACCTCACGCAACGCCCAACAGCCTGTGGTTGGGAGCCCCGGGTAAGCCCTCGGAAGGAGATAAGGACTGTAACTTATCGACAACTAAATGATACCCGTGCCTCCGCCCGCGTGTATATCTGTTCTTGTAGAAAGTACTGAAATAAAGAGCAGCCCTAACTGAGAGGGCTATGCTCAGAGTGTTCCTTTGTGATAGAATCCACAACGAGGAAATCCGACAGAGCACCCGGGTCACCGACATAGCTCAGAGAATCTTCCGAGAATTGGCAGTGGGCAGGTCATATCGCACGCAGAACTGATGGTCGATATGGCCGAAAAATGATTGAGTGGCGACCATGTACCGGGTAACTCAAGGTGGTCAGATGACCTGATGATGCGAGCGGCTCAAGACCGAACGTTGTGGCGATCCTTGGGGGAGGCCTATGCCCAGCAGTGGGCACCAAATCGGCTGCAATGATGATTTTTAATTGATTTTTCTGTACCTAATGTACAGACTAAAGCGCTCGTGGCCCCGCGGACTCAGTGTTCTGTAAACGATCACTGCTGTAAGCAACATTTACTGTGGCCGGTTATGAATGTGTGACCACTTTGTGACATTTATTTGAGCTATTCCGTGCTTCGGATGGCACGTTAAGATGTTGCTCCTGGTTGCCAG
The DNA here is from genome assembly GCA_933228765.1 of Miltochrista miniata. Classification (NCBI taxonomy): domain Eukaryota; kingdom Metazoa; phylum Arthropoda; class Insecta; order Lepidoptera; family Erebidae; genus Miltochrista; species Miltochrista miniata. The sequence continues at coordinate 2,721,901 of OW121757.1, forward strand.
TAAAAAGGAAGTCCTTAAGCCAAGTTGAAAGCCTTTTTAGACGGCTTGAAAAATATCAACAGCAGGCAGTTACAACCTGCGCTTGTCCATCTCAACACGGCAATACGGCTCACTACCTATTACGTGGGACAAATTCTAAAAAGGTAAAATGTAGGCATATAAAATGCCCCTGCCTACCCCTTCGAGGATAAAGGCGAGACCATATTATGTATGGATGTAGACATAACAAATATCCAAACTTACAAACTTTCTCGTATATAATATTAGTAAGGATACTTCAGCGGAGTGCCCTCAAGTGAGGACTACTCAAATATAAAGTCCTAGAAATGTTTACGACATGGCCTTCTTAAGCGAAGTTAGAGTACCTAATTTCACGCTCAATATACGAGTATTTACAAATACTGAATAAGATTTCGTGCTTGAGAGTCAATTGGTTTCAATCAATCCATTTCGAGGGACTTTATCAACATCAATCATGTCTTTATCCCCGAGGGGCTAAGCAGAGGTTAGGTACACATATAAATTTAGTCAGTAGTTTTGTTGGTATTTGGGGGCACGGTAGTGCCCCCAAGCCAAGTCGAGCGCGAAGCAAAAACTGCCGTACCATCCTTTACAGGAACCATTTCGCCGCATTTTCAGGCCCCTAGTTGAGAACCTCTGGATAAGACCAGAACGCTGAAATTTTCGTCATCCAGTAAGCTATAATTACATACTTAAAATCCAAAATTTCAAGTCTGTAGGTCATTTAGTTCCGGAGTTAAGCGAAAGCAAAGTTTCGCATTTATGACACTCATTCACTCATGATCATCAAAATAGAACTAGTACTTCCCATAAACTCAGAGAGCTGAAATTTGGTACAGAGTTAGGGTTTAATGACCACATAAAGGGAAAACTATAAAAACTAGGATAATCGAAGATCTGGAGTACCTGGTGACCCTGATTAGAAAACACAAGAGCCCAACCAAACAATAGAGATCGACATACCGCCTTTACAAATAATATTCAACTTGGTGGTCCGCTTTATTTGATGTCAAAAAATCGAAGGTCTGAAGTATCTCATGAAGAACCTTCAGCTGGTCTCAGCTGTATTAGAGATATGGTAATGCCCCCTTCTTCTATTGGGACATAAAAAATCGGCATCTGACACATCTTCTAATTTAATCTAGCCTATAGCATCCCACTGCTGGACGAATGCCTCCTCTTCTGCTTTTAATCATAGAGTTATATATCTTTTAATCACTACATATTATGAAACAAAGTCCCCCGCCGCGTCTGTCTGTCTGTTTGTTCGCGATAAACTTAAGAACCACTGCATGGAGTTTCAGGCTGAGATCACCAGTCGATAGAATGGTTCTCGAGGAAGGTTTTCGTATATAATTTGTTGAGTTTTTGTTGACATTGACTAAAATATTACGACATTAGTTGGAGAGGTCGGAAAAACATAAGGCGTCTGGGAGCTTTTAACGAAAACGCTGCCTAAACCCTTCGAGGTATTACAAAATAATGTACGATGGAATTGTGTATCTTATATAGGCCTACAGAAAAGTCCGCGGCAGCATATGTTTATCTCTTAAGGATAACATACAATAACCATGTTCATTCTTTAAAAATTTTGCAATTATAAAGTGGTAATTGGAATCCTATTTACACCAAGAAAGTGTTAACCCATCTTAATTTAAATACATTAGTGGGCATGAACATATCATGAAAATTATTTGTTCCCTTTACACCATGCAAATTAAATTAATACCTTAGGAGATATAGCAAAATCAAAATAATGCGCAACGAAATTAATTTTGTATCGCCATGATTGAACTGGGTCATACATTATACGGCTCACATACTAACTTATTCTTCTACTTTTATCGCAAATATTTTTTTCGTTAAAAGTGAATAACGCGTACAGCAGATTACTTTAGGTAGGTCTAATATTTCAAAATAAGCAATTTTATAGAAAATAGTAAACAAAGAGCCTTAATTTTTGAATTTTCTTCAGTATTAGCCATTTACATACAAACACCGGCGTGTTACAATTTTATTACATGTATCAATGTTTTTTTTTTTTTTCTTCTTGTTCTTGGACTTTCTCGGTTTGAGAGTATGCCAAAGTCAAGTAAATTTCATTGTTGTGAAAATATAAATCATTTTCATGTTATGATTCTTCTTATGAGCAGCGTATTCATGTATGTCCAAATTTGGACTAAGTTCTACTCTAGTAAGGCGGTGGTACCTTACTAGGGCTTGATGTGGAATTCGTCGACAAACCTAAAAACTCGCGTTTCACTGCGCTTTATCACTTTCCAACACTTTTGCACGTTGTCGAACCTTTATGTTTAATAATCCACCATAAATTACACATAAACACTCAAAATTACACTAGTTTTGAAAAATTATTAAAACACAATTTAACGCTTGTCTGAAAGTTTCCCGCCGAATCCTGTATCAATGTTGTAGACGTAACGTGTATAAAATGACATCAATCAAATGTCATCAATATTCTGAAAAAGAAATTAAACATAGAGTTCACAAACTCTTTTGAAAATACGTACTGTACCTACCTTAGAGGATCGTTATGAAAATAACAGGATAGTAAACAACCACCACTAAGCAATACGCTTCTCCAGCGTGTAAGTGTGTTTTTCTGTGATAACAACCATGAGAGGTACCTTTGTTCGGGCCATCCATAGAAAATAGATGGCATAATGCTGAATACCGCAAAGAACAAGCGGCGTGGCATAGAATGGGGACTATCCTGATATCCTGAAGGATTTAGATGACGCCGATGACCTGTGCTTGCTGAGGCACACACACACCACAAATTAGAGATAGTACAGATAGAAACCTACATACTAAATTCGCGGAGGCTACGCACACATAGACAACTCATTCACAGACACGAGGTCAGGCGGTCTCAACCGAATTTTCGATACTGATTTGTGCGCAACTGTGTGTAGCAGAGGGTCGGTGTGACAAAAAAGTACATACATGAGTTTTCCATCTGTACTATCTCCAATTTGGACACACGCCGTCATGCATATCTACAGGACAACGGGCAAAAGGAGACAGCGAATGGAGGGACTGAAAATAAAATCGACAGACGCAGGAGATGAGGTGTGGGGAGAAGATTCTGTTTCGCTGCGCATTGGCACAGATGTCGAGCGCGTTCACTAATTCACGTAACTCGGGAGAGTCGTGTCGGAAACTGATGGGTTAGAAGAGTACATCATTTCGAGGCTCGCCAAGGCAAGAGCAAACTTCACACAGCTGCGCCCCATATAGCAGTTGCGAAAATTGATTCGAAAAGTGAAACCCAAAACAAAATCAACGTTAAAACTGTACTACTATACGGATGCAAGACATGGAAGGTGGTCAATAAAGACATTTCGCACCAACTACAAGTCTTCGTTAACCTCTAACGGTTCTTCGGTATTATACGGGCCCGAGAAAATCACGAACGTAAGCCTATTGGAACGCTGCAGTGAGTGAGACCCCTATCCACTAAAAGATCAAACGTCGGAAGTTTAGCTGGATTAGACACACGCTGCAAAGGGACCATGATCGGCAACGGCTACCACTGCGGCCTCACCTATGGGGATGCAGGAGCTATCCCGCGTCTTTGGGAGGTTTTCGATCACAGTAACGTTAATTATTTCTAAAATGATGAATAGTAGCGACGCGACGGGAACAAATGACGTGAAACATGATATCAAAATAACAATAGCACACCGCGCTCTTTCTCTCTCTCTCTCTCTCTCTCTCTCTCTCTCTCTCTCTCTCTCTCTCTCATTACTTTTTAGAGATAAACAAGTAGCTCCAACGAGACTTGGCTAGTTTTTTACAGAATGTTTTTGGTGGGATCATGTATGTCTGTCTGTCAATCGCGAGGCTGTATCTCAGGAACCGTGATAGCTTGAGAGCTAAAATTTTCGCAGATGATGTATTTCTGTTGCCTCTATAATAGAAATTCTCATGGATGCCATGCTTAACTCCTTCCGACCAAAACCACACGATATCCTCCTACAACTGCCTACGGCTGGAAGTCCTGGGTAAACTCTATGAAGAATGTCCCAGATTTCCCAACAAACCTTGACTACCACTGCGGCAGGGTTTTGGGTAGTAATACAGATAATATAATATATTCTAGTAGTATCCCACATCTGGGAATGCTATTTCGGGTATTATTTCGCTTCTTAGGGCGTGGGGCTAGGGGTCAAGCCTAGACTATTGCTGACACCAAGAACTATACGTATAACTGGTAAAAATATTCAACCATTTAGTCTATAATCGGAACTAAAATTCCACCATTCAAGTCGAATAATCACCCATTCACGAATGTCATCTCTGTACCCCGAACATAGACTGAGGCCGCACTGCGGTTGGCGGTTGTGGTGTCTAACCTCAAAATGTCAAAACCAATGAAACCATAGATTCTTTTTCATTGGTTTTGACAGTCAGCTACGGTCCAACCCATGAAAAATCCTAAATCTATGGTCCAACCGCACAGACACAGACAAACCTAGCTCCTGCGTCTTGTCACTCACTGCTGCGGCGAGGAGCGAAAAATTCTAAATCTATGGTTTTGACATTTTGAGGTTGGCAACCGCTCACGGTAACCGCAAATGCGGCCTCAGCCAAAGACTTCCGAGGGACATATTATGGTGGTCATTTTAACTTTTTTAACGTATCTAAGGTTCTATTACCCAAGTTGTTTCGAGAGCAATCTTTGAAGGAAATTATTCAATTGAGTTCTTGATCCAATATGAAATTCGACTACAGTACCATACAGCTGAGCACTAGCATAATGCTTGAGTTATGAATATTCACAACAAACAGACGGTTTTTACTAGTCTACCTCAATATTCGCTTATTTCACTAGAAATGTTTTTGCATAGAGTCGTCTCATCTTTTTAGCACGCTTTTATCGATTATTCCCAGTTGTTCCGTTGAAGTAGTTCCGTGGCGGAACTAGTGAGACTTTTTTTCCCAGTTTCACTTGTAACTATGTATGTAAGAAAATCTTGGAATGTTAATTTGACCCACTTCCCGTCCTTCGATCAGGCTGAAATTTTGCACACACTCTGAGTTCTGATGACAATACATGACTAGCTAAAAAACGTCATTACAAATTCAATATGGCGGCCTCCCCAAAATGGCGGACTGGCTGTTTGAAATCCACCCCCATGATATGGGTATCGAGTGAAAGGGCTTGCTGTCAGGAATACGAAAAAAAAAGTCACGCGACTTATATCCAATATGGCGGACATTATATTTGAAATGCACCTTCATAAGATGGGTATCAAATGAAAGGGTTTACTGTTAGGAATACGAAAAAAATGTCACGTGACTTAAACGTCCGCTATGTTGGACGGACATCCAAGCTGGCGGATTGGCTGATTTCTATTTGAAATGCACCCCCATGATATGGGTATTAAATAAAAGGGTTTGAAGCGTGTTTATTAGTTTTTTAAACTATTTTACAATTATATTTGTTAGCTTATACTTTTGACGTGACAACGTCTTATAATTCGATGGAGCTGGCTTCACGAACGAAAAAAGATGACGCAATATGTCGCTACCTCCCTCGCGTTACCTCGCTCTGAGGCGTTCCATTTATTTTAGTAATGTTTTCAACAGATGGCACTATAGACAAATTGATGTGTTTTTATATTTCTTTTTGTTTTGTAATGTTTATTTTATTTTGTTTTTATTTTTATTTTTACTTTTATTTTTATTTTTATTTTTATTTTTATGTTTATTTTTATTTTATTTTTATTTTTATTTTTATTTTTATTTTTATTTTTATTTTTATTTTTATTTTTATTTTTATTTTTATTTTTATTTTTATTTTTATTTTTATTTTTATTTTTATTTTTATTTTTATTTTTATTTTTATTTTTATTTTTATTTTTATTTTTATTTTTATTTTTATTTTTATTTTTATTTTTATTTTTATTTTTATATTTATTTTTGAAGTGAAACTTCTTTATCGGCGTTGGAAAAAATTTAGCGTCACGTCACGTTTTTTCGTTACGCGCCATCTTTGTTTTCGTCCCCACCACGGTGGATTCGAATTAAGAGTACTTTATCCAGGGATAGCATGTCGTTTGTAGATTTTTGGACTTTTGTACTTTGGGACTTTGAGCTTTTGGACTTTTGGGCTTTTGGGCTTTAGGGCTTTTCGGCTTTTGAGTTTTTCGGCTTTTCGGCTTTTCAGCTTTTCGGCTTTCGGGCTTTTCGGCTTTTCGGCTTTTCGGCTTTTGGGCTCTTGGGCTTTTCGGCTTTTCGGCTTTTGGGTTTTTGGACTTTTGGGCTTTAGGGCTTTTCGGCTTTTGAGCTTTTCGGCTTTTCGGCTTTTCGGCTTTTGGGCTTTTCGGCTTTTGGGCTTTTCGGCTTTCGGGCTTTTCGGCTTTTCGGCTTTTGGGCTCTTGGGCTTTTCGGCTTTTCGTCTTTTGGGTTTTTGGGTTTTTGGGCTTTTGGACTTTTGGACTTTTGGACTTTTGGACTTTTGGACTTTTGGACTTTTGGACTTTTGGACTTTTGGACTTTTGGACTTTTGGGCTTTTGGGCTTTTGGGCTTGAAAAATAAGGTAATGAAGAAGTTTCACTTCTTACGTGTGTACACTAGTACACGCACACATTTTTTTTTTATTTTTTTTTTCTTATGACGTTGTCACGTTCAACCATTGTCAGTAAACCGACTTTACAGACCACCGATTTTTTTTAACGTGAGGAAAATCCGTCATAGATGCTATGCCGAACTTTTACCGACTAAAAACCACACGTTCCCTACTACTGTCTACAGTTGGGAGCCCCGGGTAAGCCTTTAGAAGGATGAACGGATACTTATTCTTACTAATAATAAAACTGTAGATGGTCGAACGTAACGAAAGTACCTAACCCTGTAAATTTTACACGTTTCTTTGAGACTGATGAATAAATACACCTTTCTCTCCCTCTCTCCCTCTTATGTGACGCGTGGGTCAGCATATAGAAGTATCAGTAGGTCCAATGTGGATGAATCGGGCATCAACCAGTATAACATAACCTATTACATCATTCCATTCTGAATTGATATCACAGTTTATATCGAAAGAGGCCAATGCCACGACTCTACCTATCCACCACAGTACGTGTGCACCGACCACAAAGGTCCACGGTCAATCACAGGTCCGTATAATAAATATAATGTGTGATGTCCTGTCCCACACACTTAAACCACCGGTGTTCAAAAAGTTGCGCCTGCGTCTACACTAATCTATAGATACTACCACTGGTTTTATCCAACTATGGAGTGGGCCCAGTTTCTGATACAGTATCTATAGTCATCTCATCTTTGGATAAGTAGCTTTTTAAAGTAAAACTTCTCTAGGCGCGACTAGGCAGTAACTCAGATATTTTTTCTGACGGAAGTAACGCTATTTGAATTTTGAAACTACGTTTCCGCTATTCAAAATTCGAATGAATGATAACAATATAACATTTGATGCCGTCAATCGCAAAGAAGTTTTACTTCAAGCGCGCGTAAAGGTTATACGCACACACTTTTTTTTTTCTATTTTATGTGCAGCAAGTTGATTGATAGCATAGTGCCATCAATCAACATAGTTTAAATAACTATTGCGTTTATTTGTTTTCAAAGGCGCCTTTTGTCCATTTTGCACCAGTCATTAATTAATACGGCTGCATCTATATCACCTAGTGAAAAACGACACTTTTACTGTTCCATAATATTGTGGAATACTACAAGTGTCTTCTGGTTTGCCGGACCAGACGCCTTAACCAACTAGACCACCGAGACACTGCTCTCGACCGTCAAATTCTTTCACCTCATTACGTCTTGGGGCGACGTAGGCACCATCTACCGGTAACTTAGTTAAGTTGCACGGCTCGAATGTATAGAATTGCACCTATATAATCATTCGACTTGCGATGATACCTGCCCAAACATTAGAGATAATTTTGAAAAGCAATTAGTATGCTGACTCAATCACAAATTTAATGTGGAAAAATTTTTGATCTCGAGCAGGATTTGAACCCGCGTCTTCTGGTTTGCCGGACCAGACCCCGACTCAGTGCAGTTTTTTCAAACCACCCAGAAATAGCAGCCGCAAAGCGGCGCTCCGTCGAGCTTAGTTAGCTAGAGACGCCTTATGAGGTTTAGTTTTAGGTTTAAATGTTAAAAAAAAATCTGTGTCGTATAAATTATCTTTATTTATATTATGGTGAATAAAAGTTATGGAAAATGGCATTACTGAAAACGAAAATTATGGCAAATACATTTATGGATTTAAATTATTATGACACTTGATCGATTATGACCAATGGAATTATTGAAATTCATTTTATGTCATTTCACGATTATGGCAACTGAAGCGTTATATCTAATGAAATTATGGCAAATACCAGTATGGCATATGAAATTATGGCATTTTAAATTATGGCAAACATTAGTAAACCCTTCTTTCTTGTAGGCCTGCGTCTTTCGCATACAATTACTGCCTGCAATCGGAGACAGGGGAAATGCTGAGAAGACAATAAATATCTCGAACCACATCCGTTCAGCAGCTGATGGACTAATACACAGGTTAAACTTAAAACACCTTTCTTTCGTCGTGGTTTTAAAAGTTGGAAGCAACCGATGAGTCTAAAATGAGTTTCAATCGAGAACTAGAAGCAATGGTAGTCGCCACCACGTGCGTGCTACAGCGAGTGGAGGAAACAATTACTTGTATTGTAGTGCAAACGTGCCGGTCCGCAAAATGTACGTCTTTGTAGTACGTATTGATCACACGGTGTTACAATACTGTTTGTGTATGGGCGTGGAATATTTTGGATAAGGAGGTGTGAAGTCTTATGTTGTATTACGTAGTTACTATAACATAGGTTTGTGGGTGCGATAATTATAAGTATTCTCAAAGGAAAATTATAAGCGGAATAATTTGTGCCAGACATTTTGTAATTGGGACTACGTTTAAACAAACAGTTAGCAAGTAAGCGGCTTATTTCTCACTAGCTGTTCCCGGCGGCTTCGACCGCGTAGAAGTCGTTATCGCGTAAGAGTCGTTATATCGTAAATCATTACCCTCCTTTTGCACAGCCGGTTAAAAAGTAGCCTATGTCCTTCCCAGGGCCTCGAATCCTCCCTATACCAAATTTCATCTCAATCGTTCCAGCCGTTTAGGCGTTAAAGCGTAACAGACAGACAGGCAGAGTTACTTACGCATTTATAATATTCGGAGCCTTAGTAGGGATTTGTAGAATTCCATATGTCTGCATAAACAATGTAGCAATAATCTCGTAGCCTCTGTAGCACATGCTACGCCGGTCTACGAGCGTAGCAAAAGGGGTATGAAAGATTAAATACCCTAAAAGGGTAGATATTTACAAATTACCGTATCACCGCTTTAATACGGTTATCTGGCATAACTCTTAAAATGATATTAATATTATGTACCAGTATGGATACCCGGATAAACGGATGTCAGGATATAAGCTATTGTAACACGCAGTAATCGGATACAATAAGTGACAAACAGGAGGCCTCCTGTTTGTCGATTTTTGATACCTTCAGTACACCATGATGGTATTATAGAATGGGACAATTTTATTTTGAACGGTGGAAAAGTTGCTTATTTTCATTATTTTTTATGACGTAGTGAGGAGCTTGGCTTTGACTCTCCTAAACGAATATAGAAGTAGGTATGGACAAAGCTGTAACTTTTTTATGTATGTTACACAAAGAAAAATATTTGGTTTAAAAGTTTTAAATAAATATAAATATTCACGGACAATTTACACAACGCTATCTGATCCCAAAGTAAGCTAGGAATAACCTGCTTGTGTTATGGGTATTAGACCACGGATATTAATACTTATTACTTATTGAAATGTCCGTGAATATTTATTTATTTATTTAATACATACATATTATACATAGAAACACCCAGACTCTTGAGACAAACATTTATGGGTCACACAAATATTTGGTGTGCATCTGGATTGAGGGCCCAAAAATTAAATCTTCGCAAAACAAAATAAGATTTACAGGGACTTTAATTAAAAGTTTCTTAAACTTAGGGCACTATGCCAAAAATTTCTTAAACATGAAATAAAGCTTTTATGATGAAATAACTTGGGCCCTCAATCCAGATGCCTGCATTAAGTGGCATAGTCTGATTCTCAGAAAGTACTACCTCTAAGCTGATAATTTTTATTTAAGGAGTTAGTTAAGAATTTCTTAGAACTTTTAAGAAATTCCCAAATATGTAGAATACGATATTACAGAGTTATTGCGGTATATCTTGGGCCCTCAGTTCAGTAATGTTTGAACTGAGGAATCATCAAAATATGGGTTTGTCTAAAGATATACTTAAATACGACTGTAATATATTTTACTTAACCGCGTCTATAAATTCGTTAAAAAGAAATAATGACAAAAAAGTAAATAGTTAAAATTTAAATTGGTAATTGAATTTTCCTAAAATGTCTGAACTGAGGGCCCAATACTTTCGGCAGTATTGACTAAGATACGGCTTCTACACTACCGCACATCAGGGTAAGTACTTTAAGAAATTTTTAATTAAAATCTAACAAAGCGTTTATTCTTCTAAATGTCATACTTTTAGAGAAAATTGATTTTTATTTTTTTGTAGGAGAAAATACTGTAGGGTAGCCATGATTTTGTTACTTTTTGAGACTAATCAGCAAGTACCCTCATACAAGGTTGTTATTGCTTGAACCGTCAAAAGCGATGTTTTGTGTGGTGCAATAATTATAATTATCCTACTTCCTACTAATATTATAAATGTGAAAGTTCGTGAAGATGTTTGGATGTTTAGATGTTTGGATATTTGTTGCTCAATCACGCTCTAACGGGTGAACGGATGGGGCTGAAATTTGGCACAGAGATAGCTTATAGTCCGGAATAACACATAAGCTACTTTTTATCCCGGGTAAATGTTCCCACGGAAAGCGGGAACGGGTACCGAATTTTCGCGCGGGCGAAGCCGCGAGCGTCATCTAGTAATTAAATAATGCAGTTTATAATAATTATTATCAGTGTCCGTACTATTATCAGTGAAACCGCAGTAAGTGCGAGACCGAGACCACTTTGATATTGTCAATTATAGCACAGGGTGGAAACTCCATACAAAAATGTTCGTTTTCACCCACACTAATATAGACGTAATGTGAATGCTTAAATCAAGCTTCAATATGTGTGTGAGTATTCTAGGGTCACTAGCTATGGAAACAAAATAATAAGGAACATAACGCAATCTCATGTATGTAGGTACTTTTTTCTCAAACCTACCCTCGGAAGCATACTCGCGCACAATCCAGAATACTTTTGAATACATACATACATACATATACTCACGCCTTTATCCCCGAAGGGGTAGGCAGAGGCCTATACCGGCCCACATTTCACCGTGTACAATTCGGTCCCACGTGACAGGTGGTGAGCCCATCGCCGTGTTGAAATGGACCGCCGTCGTCTTTTGAATAGGTAATGAAAAAAAATACCAAATTGATTACACAGAGAGTAATATTAATTTCTTTATTAGTTATTTATTATAGAAATAGCTACATAATAAACTCACAAAGAATTTTTTGACATTGTACTTTATCCATGTTCTCTGTATCATGGTATCTATGGGGCAATGTTACAAAAGATTATATAATAGAAATATTCTAAAATGTTAGGCGAACAAATTTATTTTTTATAATAATTATAATAAATAAATATTCACGGACATCTCACACAACGCTATCTGATCCCAAAGTAAGCTAGGAATAACCTGCTTGTGTTATGGGTATCAGACCATGGATATTAATACTTATATACTTTTAAATACATACATATTATACATAGAAACACCCAGACTCTTGAGACAAACATTTATGGGTCACACAAATATTTGTCTCCGGTGGGAATCGAACCCACGAATCCAGCGCCGCAGGCGGTATCACTACCGACTGAGGCAGTCAAATTTTTTTTATTAAACCTATACGTATGGGGTATCTATAGATCAGGTTCATCATCACGCCTTTATCCGAAGGGGTAGGCAGAGGCATATTATATACCCACCTTTCACCTTTTTATAATTCGTCCCACGTAATACGTTGTGAGCCGTATTGCCGTGTTTAAATGGACAGGCGCAGGTTGTGACTGCCTGCTGTTGACTTAACGACTGCCATTTTACTGGCAACCGGGACCAACGGCTTAACGTGCCTTCCGAAGCACGGAAACGCTCAAATAAATGTCACAAAGTGATCACATGGATGGTCACCCATCCATGGACCGGCCATAGTGAAAGTTGCTTACTGCAGTGATCGTTTACAGAACACTGAGTCCGCGGGGCCACGAGTGCTTCTGCCTGGGCTCCGCCGACGATTTTTTATTATTATTACAAAAAATAAATTTGTTCGCGTAACATTTTAGAATATTTCTATTATATAATCTTTTGTAACATTGCCCCATAGATACCATGATACAGAGAACATGGATAAAGTACAATGTCAAAAAATTCTTTGTGAGTTTATTATGTAGCTATTTCTATAATAAATAACTAATAAAGAAATTAATATTACTCTCTGTGTAATCAATTTGGTATTTTTTTTCATTACCTATTCAAAAGTATTCTGGATTGTGCGCGAGTATGCTTCCGAGGGTAGGTTAAAGAAAAAAGTACCTACATACATGAGATTGCGTTCTGTTCCTTATTATTTTGTTTCCATAGCTAGTGACCCTAGAATACTCACACACATATTGAAGCTTGATTTAAGCATTCTCATTACGTCTATATTAGTGTGGGTGAAAACGAACATTTTTGTATGGAGTTTCCACCCTGTGCTATAATTGACAATATCAAAGTGGTCTCGGTCTCGCACTTACTGCGGTTTCACTGATAATAGTACGGAGACTGATAATAATGATTATAAACTGCATTATTTAATTACTAGATAACGCCCGCGGCTTCGCCCGCGCGAAAATTCGGTACCCGTTCCCGCTTCCCGTGGGAACATTTACCCGGGATAAAAAGTAGCCTATGTGTTATTCCAGACTATAAGCTATCTCTGTGCCAAATTTCAGCCCCATCCGTTCACCCGTTAGAGCGTGATTGAGCAACAAATATCCAAACATCTAAACATCCAAACATCTTCACGAACTTTCACATTTATAATATTAGTAGGAAGTAGGATAATTATAATTATTGCACCACACAAAACATCGCTTTTGACGGTTCAAGCAATAACAACCTTGTATGAGGGTACTTGCTGATTAGTCTCAAAAAGTAACAAAATCATGGCTACCCTACAGTATTTTCTCCTACAAAAAAATAAAAATCAATTTTCTCTAAAAGTATGACATTTAGAAGAATAAACGCTTTGTTAGATTTTAATTAAAAATTTCTTAAAGTACTTACCCTGATGTGCGGTAGTGTAGAAGCCGTATCTTAGTCAATACTGCCGAAAGTATTGGGCCCTCAGTTCAGACATTTTAGGAAAATTCAATTACCAATTTAAATTTTAACTATTTACTTTTTTGTCATTATTTCTTTTTAACGAATTTATAGACGCGGTTAAGTAAAATATATTACAGTCGTATTTAAGTATATCTTTAGACAAACCCATATTTTGATGATTCCTCAGTTCAAACATTACTGAACTGAGGGCCCAAGATATACCGCAATAACTCTGTAATATCGTATTCTACATATTTGGGAATTTCTTAAAAGTTCTAAGAAATTCTTAACTAACTCCTTAAATAAAAATTATCAGCTTAGAGGTAGTACTTTCTGAGAATCAGACTATGCCACTTAATGCAGGCATCTGGATTGAGGGCCCAAGTTATTTCATCATAAAAGCTTTATTTCGTGTTTAAGAAATTTTTGGCATAGTGCCCTAAGTTTAAGAAACTTTTAATTAAAGTCCCTGTAAATCTTATTTTGTTTTGCGAAGATTTAATTTTTGGGCCCTCAATCCAGATGCACATAATATTTGTCTCCGGTGGGAATCGAACCCACGACCTCCAGCGCCGCAGACGGTATCTCTACCGACCATGGAGCAAATACGACTACGCCCTGTGGCGTAGTTGTCTAGTAGACTGCCTCTGTAGGCAGTCACTTATAAATATAACTTCAGTCAATTATAAAGTAAATAACGAAGCCATAAATATTTCTTTAAAAAATACCTAAAAAGTGCCCATTTCACCACGCACACGTAGGGTTCCATATCAAAAAGCTGCCAATTAATCACATTTATTGTAAGCGAGGCTCCTACATTTTTTTATGTTTTTAGTATTTATTGATTCCAGAAATACATCTGTGAATTTTTTAACTTTCTTACGGTTTATGATAAACAGCCTGATGATAGACAGACACACTCGCACACGAGAGCGTAGTCTCAGAAAAGAGGTCCCGTTTTTACACCTCAGATACGGAACTCCAAAAACAAAACAATTTCCCCTAAATTACGAGTACAACCCCGGCTACGTCAAACGAGACGTGAAGAGGCATATTAGTTAAGCCGTCAACTTAAGTGCCCTAATGGCCTTTTCAGAAGTGATAGAGGCCCTCAATCTTCGGATGTCACGTCATCCTGACTTACTATCCAACTAATGACGTCTTTTACAAAAGAAAAATACGCGTAAATATTTTTACAACTAACTAGTTAATGGCTTCGGCTTTGCTCGTGAAGTGAAATTTTTTGTGCCTGTTTCTTAGAACTTCACTTAATCTTCGACATTTAATTTTTTAGTATGTAATTATGATTTTAAGAGTACTTTATCTGCATGAGTGTCAATAATTTAATTATATTTGTCAAACGTTTAAAATATATTAATTGTTAATGTAGATTTGACACAGTAATGGAAAATGTGCACGCCTTCTCTTTAGGCTGAATATATGGACCTGAATCATATTGTATTAACACCATGTATCATACCTCTGCTCTTGCAAATAAATATTGTTATAGTTAGAAGTGCATGTTTCCGGGATTAAAAGTATATTCTATTCTGAGTGTCAACAGTCTGTTCACGAAATTTCGATAAAACTCAGGGGTGATAGCGTAATCGAATGACAAACTTTCACATCTATAGGTACTTACTTGTAATAAAACTGTTGAGGGTCGAATAGCTTTACATCTATCGAAGATAGTAATACTGTGATTATTTTGCAGCGCATTCTGGAATCAACATTCTAAGCTGACGTGTTCGTTTTGCAAATATGGAAGTTTTGCACGCTCTTTTATTATGACGACTAATTCAATCTTTCTCGCTGTCTCTTAGGTGATATAAGTGAAGCTGCGTCGGACAGCTAGTTTATAACATTTTTTTTTATCGAGTGTCTCTGTGGCGCAGTCGGATGTGATACCGCCTGCGGCGCTGGAGTTCGTGGGTTCGATTCCCACCGGAGACAAATATTTGTGTGACCCATAAATGTTTGTCTCAAGAGTCTGGGTGTTTCTATGTATAACATGTGTGTGTTTAAAAGTATATAAGTGTTAATATCCGTGGAATGATACCCATAACACAAGCAGGTTATTCTTAGCTTACTTTAGGGATCATATAGCGTTGTGTGAAATGTCCGTGAATATTTATTTATTCATTTATTAATTCATTAGAAGAATTTCTCTCGACAAAACAAAAACTAACGGTCCGACCTCAAGTCAACTTTATATTAAGTTTCCAAGTCCCTTAATTCCTAACCCTGAAAGAAAATACCTTTGTTCTTTTACTGTAACTAGTTTACTGAAGTTACAACCAATTACATTAGCGTTAGACTCGTGTGTGTTCAAACTAACACCGTCCACCCTTTCTGATACTAAACTTAGCTATATAACCACCATCTTATAAACGACTTTTATGATTTAATTTTTATAGTAGAGTGGATGGGATGCGATGCTCAATTGAGAATCATCTTATTATCTGCATAGTATTAAATGGATTTTTCATTGCTGTCGGAATACTAAACGAATTTTAATGCAGTTTTCAGTAATAAATAGGGTAATTCAAAAGCAAAGTTGTAACGAAATCGAAGTTGCGTGGGTCACCTAATTTGTAATACACTTTTCTCATAATAATTCCTTGTGCAGTGCCTATCATGCGTAAAATGATTTTTCCTTCTTTCTTTGCGTATGACATTTTCAGGCCCGAGGTTTTCAATGGAAACTTTCTTCGCTGGGTAGCTGTTCTATTATTTTTTAGGGCGGGCGCCATCCTCATCTCGCGATAATGTCAGTATTGTGTACCGTGTTTCCTCAGATTAATGGTACATCGGAAACTCCCAGTGCAAGCAGTCTCTTAGATGTTTGTGACTCAATCACGCTCTAACGGCTGAATGGATCTGGCTGAAATTTGGTACAGGGATAGAGTCCGGAATAAAACATAAGCTACTTTTTATCCCGGGAAAATGTTCCCACGGGAAACGGGATCCAATTTCACGCGGGCCAAGCCGCGCGCCTTAGCTAATATTTAATAAAACCCGACGTATGATTTTATTATAGATCGTTTTTAATAATTCACAATAAAATATTCTTCAACTACAACATAAACAACCTTTAACTTTCGTAACCACAGAACACATGAAAGTATTTAGAATGTGGGCGTTCTACAAGCTTTACACAACTAAGTTATAAAACTCACTAGTATTTACCAGTCGTGCCTTCTGGCTGTGTCCGTGACATACTTTGATAAACTTTAACTGTTTCACCCCGTTGGGGGAAGATTTTTTTTTTATATTAAGCTCGCCAAATTGACGTCGCCACCGATGGAAAGCCGTGGCGCATCTAGCGATTGGGGGCCACTCTCACAGTCGCTAAGACCTCTGACAGTGGTCCTCAAGTTGGCGGCCCTGTGATGTGCCTCTTCACGCTCCTCTTGAAGAACATCTAAGAAGACTACCACTTCGTGAAAAATTCGCGACTATGTAGGTATCTACTTCATCTACGTACCTTCAATATGTTTATGTGTAATACTACAATTCTAGTAGGTACTGAAGTTGCTCGTTGCCCCTTCTAACTTCTTGTATGTATTCTGTAGTCACTTTTATATTATACAGACACAACATTATCTTTCTATAATATCCAACATTTTAAACTGATTTCAAAATCAGATTTTCAATAATTTAACTATCTACTATGAACTGATATTGATGATCTTGTTTTTTGTTCGACAGGATTGAATTTCTAATTACAGAGGCACGTACTAATACTGGCTGTTTAATATTTTCACCCATAACGGCATTCAAATTTGCTTAACGTATAAGATATTACTGGCGTCAAACAAAAGACTTAAGAGTCCGTATGACAGTAATCGGTTGAAACAAGATAAAAGATACTCATACCTATAGAATTCAGGACTTCACGCGAGATAATTTTTACTCACATGCACCGACGTTTCGAGCACGTTGCAGGGCCCGTGGTCGCGGTTGGACTGAGGCGAGGATGGACAAAAACCATGAAGTAACTTCTTTACGAACTACCCTCCGTTATTGTTACAACGAAGGATAAGGCCGGCGACACACTTCACTCACTACGTCATTCAGTTTTAATTTCGTAAAACGCGCCAATTTGAGTAAGTGTGGTGTATCACCGAACAATCAAATCTTTCCCCTATATAATATTACTAGTGGACGTCACGCGGTTTCACTCGTGTAGCTCCCGTTCCCGTGGGAATACGGAAATGAATATAGCATATTATTATGTTATCCGTGGATAGTAGCTTCCCAGCAGTGTAAGAAATTTTCAAATCAGTTCAGTAGTTACGAATCCTATTCAATTCAAACAAACAAACAAACAATAAAATCTTTCCTCTTTAAAATATTAGTATAGAGTATAAATAACAAAAAAAACCTAAAATCGAATTAAAATATCTATTTTCTTTGGAAATCGGTTCACAATTAATCAATAGTAACTCTACTTAATCTATAAGAATCCCCTACCACCTCTGCAGTACTATATCTATGAAAAAAGTTATTTTTCGGCTCCAAACCAGTTTCCCCCGTCATCCCCGTAATAGCCGTCACTACATCATTAGTTTTCGTCCCACTTTTATGCCCTAGGGTAATATTATACCTAGTGATTTCTAGACCTAGGTTCCTAGAACTAAAACTTCGACCTAGGGATTTAGATCTTTTGACAGTGAATTTGTTTTTAGGGATTTTTATGTCGTATATGGGGTTTATAATTCCGGTGTAGTGGTTATTTGGGGGGTTTAGGGAAAGTTGGCTTATAGATGGTTCAAGTTGAAGACGGCTTGGAGGTAGGTAGTCGGAGTAGCGGTGTGATGCCTGAAACAAGAGATAATATTAAATCAAAATTTAAAAAAAAAATTGACATTTTCGCACAAGTTATCTAGCTCAAAGTAAGCTAGTTAAGCTTGTGCTGTGGGATCTAGAATTACAAATATATTTTATAGTATAAATGATGATGCCTACAGCTTCGCCCGCAAAAAAATGGTTCCCGTTCTGACTTCCCGTGGGCACTTTTTCCCGGGATAAAAAGTAGCCTATGTGTTATTCCAGACTATAATCTATATCTGTAAAAAAAATCAGAAAGATCTGTTCAGCCGTTCGAGCGTGAAAGAGTAACAAACATCCACACTCACAAACTTTTACATTTATAATATTAGTAGGTAAGATTTTATACCTAGAAACCAAATTTCATACGGTCAACGCAAAAGTAGCCTAACCCTCATTTTTTCTTAAATTCTGTTTACAAACGACAAATTCCCATAACTTGCTAAAAGTTTAATACAAAAGCAGCCTAAGTATCTATTGTTTGATCACCCTTCAACGGATAGCGTTGCAAAGTGATTTTTTTTACTTTTTTTATACTTTTCTCTGTTCAAATTGAAAAAGTTTAAGCCGATCGTATTACGCAAAAATTGAGGATTAGATTACTTTTGCACTGAGCACTTCATTTGTGAAAGACAAACATTTGTTCAGAGTGGCAAGTGCGAGTATCTCGATTCCATACAAATCGCGGCGTTAACGGACTCACCGTGAATGTCGACAGGCGCACGCCAAAACTCGCACTTGCCACTCTGAGCTAGAATTTCAATACGAGAAATAAATAAAAAAATATTTAGGGTTGTTAAAATTTTTGTGACTCTGCTGAGTGTTCGGAAATGCTACAGATTGAGAAGAACATGCCAAGAAACGCAGTAAGAACGAAAAGAGAACTCAGCACAGGCGTCGCATACACTTCGTACAGTCCCATCGAGGCAGGTATGGATGCAAAATAAATATATTATTTTCCTAGCTGCTACCGACATGTCGTGGGCGGCCACCGGAGCACGTGTAGGAAAATACCGACACACGTGTAACGAACTCATGTCAAACACATAGGAAATTTAGAAATTTGCATTTGGGTTTTTTTTTAATTTTTGATTAAATACCTCTATAAGATTATTATTATTCCCTTTATTTACATCTCTAAACTTATTAATTTAAATTTTTAAATACATTCTAAAAATAAAAAAAAAATATTTAAAAATATAAAAAATAGCGTCCCACCAGCATCGGGTACAGGGACCAAGCTACCGGTGGTTAGGGCTGCAGAGACAGGAACCTCCTCACGATACGTGCCGTGTCTAGAAGTACCGCCTTTTGCATCTGGCCCTTGACCCAGCTACCTAACGCGAGCCTCTTGAGATGTTGATCGAGGCTCTTGGCAATTAGACCGTGTGCTGATACGACTATCGGAACAATAATCGCTGAATCTACATCCCACATGTCGACAACCTCGTGAGCCAAGTCCAATATTTTAATTGTTTGTCTTTTTCGGCTTTCACGAGGTTTTCGTCATGTGGAACCGTGATATCAACGATTATTGCGAGGCGCTCTGATCGATCTATTACCACTATAATATCAGGCTTATTGGCTCCAATAGTCCTGTCAGTGATAATAGATCGATCCCAATACAACGTGGCACGACCATTTTCAAGAACTGGGTCGGGCACATACCTGTAATACGGTACCTCCAAATCCACAAGTTTATATTTTAGTGCAAGTTGCTGATGGACAATCCTGGCCACTTGGTTGTGTCTATGCAAATAGTCGCCGTTGGCAAGACGAGAACAACCAGAAATAATATGTCTGAGAGATTCACCGGGTAGGTGGCATGCCCGACATATGTCAACCGTACCATCTCTCAAAATATATTTCCGATAGTTATTCGTCATAACAACTTCGTCTGTAATTGCACAGACAAAACCTTCTGTTTCGCCGAACAAATCACCGAAACGTAGCCAGGAGACAGATGCTGTTAAATCTACATCGGGCCCGTGTAAGGCCCGATAAAATCGTCCATGCAGCTCTTTGCTCTGCCATATCTCCTTGCGATCCGTAGTTGATAGTATTACTGGTTTGTGCCAGTTCTCTTTGGCAAGAGCAAGAGGGGTCAGTCCGTTATCCATTGCTACCACATCCCGATGCATACCCACGTCAGCATGAAGGAAATATTCCCTAAGGTTGTATACCTCACGATTGTGTAAGGTCTTGGCATTTAAAAAGCCGCGACCTCCACACTTTCGTGGGATATACAACCTCATTACAGACGAACGCGGATGATGCATTCGGTTTATGGTCAATAGTGAACGGACTTTCCTATCCAGGGCGTCTAATTCAGTCTGAGTCCATCTAAGTATGCCGAAGGAATAGATTAAGATTGGCATGGCCCAACCGTTGATAGCCCGCACCTTGTTACCGCCCGATAAAAGACTTTTCAGTACTTTTTTCAGGCGGCCAAAGAAACGGTCCACCAACGTTTGTTTCATGCCAATCTCTGTAATACCTAATGCCTGCGACATACCCAGATACTTATAGGTTTCAGTCGCGGAGATGGATTTAAGTTTTGTGAAATCTGAAAGATGTACTCTTTCAGATTCCACAATTCGTCCCTTCTTTACATGCATGACAGCGCATTTATCTACACCAAATTCCATTTTGATAGAATTACTGAAAGCTTCTGTGACTTTTAGTAACTCTATCAAGTGGGAATCGGTGGAGGCAAATAATTTCAAGTCATCCATGTAAAGAAGGTGGGAAACAACTTGACCTCCTCTCCTGAACTGATAGCCTAGCCCTGAACCCTCCAGTAAGGTACTGAGAGGATTCAGCGCCAGGCAAAACCATAAGGGACTCAGGCTGTCACCCTGAAATATACCCCTCTTGATCCTGACAGGCTCGCCATTCCCAAGAACCTGACGACATCCTGGATATACAAGAGCCGTTGTCCATTGCCCCAAACATGCCTTTAAGAAGGTGCTAAGAGTTGCATCAACTTTATACAACTCCAGCACCCTCAACGGCCATGTATGTGGCACTGAATCGTAGGCTTTCTTGTAATCAATCCAGCATGTCGCCAGATTTTTTCGGTAACGGCGAACCTGCTGGTTAATGGCCATGTCAATAATAAGGAGTTCCTTAGTACCACGTGACCCGCTTCTACATCCATTTTGAGAGTTAGACATTATAGAATTATTGTCAATATGAGTTGCTAATTTAACTCTCAAAATAGATGTAAGAAGCTTATAGACCGTTGGTAAACAAGTTAGCGGTCTATAATTTTTAGGGTCCGTAGTACTACCAGATTTGTGGAGAAGGTGGGTTAATCCCGAAGTCATAAAAGATGGAAGCGACCCTGATTCAAGTAATGTCTGGAAGCAGGATGCCAAACAAGCATGTGAGCTACGGAACCATTTCAGCCAAAAATTGTTATTATTATAGACAGATTATTATTATTATTATAGACAGTAAGTACCTATATAAAAAACGTGCGTGTATACAGAAGTGAAACTTCTTCATGACCTTATTTTTCGAAAGAAATATCATTATCGGCAGTATTATATTCGAAAGAAATTAAAGTCCAAAATTCAAAAAGTCCAAAGTATAAAAGTCCAAAAGTCTAAACGTCCAAAAGTCTAAGACTCCAAAAGTCCAAAAATTCAAAAATCCAAACCTTCAAAACTCCAAAAGTCTCACTTACTCCATTTAAGAAAGTACTCTTTACTAGTTTTCGAATCGACCGTGATGGGGACGAGAAAAAGATGGCGTGTAACCGAAAAATGTGACGTGACGGAAATTTTTTTCCAACGCTGATAAAGAAGTTTCACTTCAATAGTAACTAAAGTTCACTTTTATAAATCTATTTAATATTAAAATGGTGTGACAAATTAAGGTCGCGGTAGGGATATAGACAAAACTACAGCTCAATAATTTTCAAAATGCTGTCTTTTTGGACATCAATGTTGTTTTTAAACTATCGCTTGACAATTCAACCCATTGCAGGTGTAGAAACCCCTTCCTGTCAGGTTCACTAAACAAATAAACAAACCAGTTAACCATAAGGCCTCAAACCGTATATCAGCGACGATCGGAGCGAGGAGCGGTTCTCGAGTACACGAGACTAGCCAACGTACGACATGAACAAACTCACGTCCACCTCATGGCTTGTTCCAACCTACTGGCACAGGGCGGAAACTCCAGCTTGAGTGTGTGCGTCAACGCGCACGTCAACTCTACTGACAGCTGTGGCGCGACAGGGAGTTGTCGATCTGTATGTAATACTATTATTCGACTATTATCTTTGCTACTGGTTAAACAAGCCGAATAACGGATGATTATGCATCACCTTACTTACTATGTATAATATGTATGTATTTAAAAAGTATATAAGTATTAATATCCGTGGTCTGATACCCATAACACAAGCAGGTTATTCCTAGCTTACTTTGGGATCAGATAGCGTTGTGTTTAATGTCCGTGAATATTTTATTTACTTGCCATGGCTCATTTGGGGGTACGCAAATATTTCCGTACAAATTGTTTTCTTTATCCTTATCCAAATGTCTACTCTCCCCTTTTGGGTCGTGACCAACACACATACGTCTTTATGCTGCGTCCACATTTGTAACATATCAGCGTCGAACGTGTGTCTGTACCCTGCGGTTGACCATTGCCTGCGTGGTAACGAATTCATTAAATACATAGATCTATATTAGTTCTATCGAGATATGTATAACACGCAATTTGTTCCGTTTTAGTTTTTACACAAAATTACTTCTTCTATAACAGTTACTCAGCGATGTACTTTAAATTACGCACTTTAAAAAAACAAAATCTAGACAGGCGATTAGATCTACATTAAATCTAACTACTTATGTACTTTTTACTTATAAAATTCTTTACATTAAGTTAAAAAGGACATTTGAAAAAAGTAAACCTAGCGATGTGGTTAATCAATTTCGTGCGCTTATAATGCGACAGTTTTGTCACCATTACAATTCAAATTAGGAATTATTAATATTTTTCATTTTATACATACATACATACATATGGTCACGCCTTTATCCCCGTAGGGGGTAGGCAGAGGCATATTATCTGCCCACATTTCACCTTTTTGTATAATTTGTCCCACGTAATAGGTGGTGAGCCGTATTGCCGTGTTTAAATGGACAGGCGCAGGTTGTGACTACCTGCTGTTGAAATAAAGCCTAAGTAGTTAGAGTTAATGTAGATCTAATCGCCTGTCTGGATTTTGTTTTTTTAAAGTGCGTAATTTAAAAGTACATCGCTGAGTAACTGTTATAGAAGAAGTAATTTTGTGTAAAAACTAAAACGGAACAAATTGCGTGTTATACATATCTCGATAGAACTAATATAGAGCTAATTATTTAATGAATTCGTTACCACGCAGGCAATGGTCAACCGCTGGGTACAGACACACGCGTCGAACATGTAACTCGTAGCTGCAGTTTTCAACGCTATCGAATCGCGAGTCTGATACAGTATTAGAGAAACGTGTCGAGAAAATGTAACAAATTTGGACGCAGTATTAGGTGCATAAGCTCGCCGTGCCCACCTTTCGGAGGTGCCGCTTACTCCAACCTTGGAATAAGCAACATCGAACAAACGATAACAAACACCTAGCGCTGTTTGCTTTGTGAGCGC
Organism: Miltochrista miniata; assembly: GCA_933228765.1. NCBI lineage: Eukaryota > Metazoa > Arthropoda > Insecta > Lepidoptera > Erebidae > Miltochrista > Miltochrista miniata. The sequence goes on from OW121757.1 coordinate 2,745,855, forward strand.
AGTGCCTACGCAGTGCAAGATAAGGGCTGCGGAGAAGATCCATCGACTTGAGTCAACTCATGTGTACAACGTGTACATACTCGTCGATGGACACACACGTGCAAAGAAAGCACGCATACTGTAGCTACTTTTATTCACATTTCACCAGACTTGACTCAGGTAGCTTGATCGTCTACTGAGCCCATTAATTCTAAGTCGCCTACTCTCATGTAATAATGCGTACTTTCGCCGCTGTCGTCGTCGCTCCGCTCATCACTAACATTCAGTTTAAAGCCTCAATATACCAACCTGTCTCCTGGGTAGCGGCGGGGGACACGGGGGCGCTTCGTCCCCCGACACGTAGTCTACAGGCCGAGTGCGGTACTTCTGGGGACACTCCTCTGTAGACCCGTTAGCTTCTGGGAGTCGCCATGAGCTGAATGGAATAGTGTTCTTTAGTAAGTGGTTTCAAAAATAGTCAAAGGTCAAATAAGATTTATTACACACTAGCTGACCCCGCAACTTCGTTTACGTCATATAAGGTGTATGAAAGGAGAGGTATTTTTTTATCAGACTCATTAAGCAGCATGCGAAACTGCCCTGTTTGCATAATCATAAAAGAGCTTAAAGATTAAGTCCATTCTAAAACAATTCAGTCCACGCCTTGGCCTGAATTGTTTTAGAATAGCCTTAATCATTAAGTTTTTTTACGATTAAGCCAACACGCCAGTTTAGAGTTACGCATTTTTAGATTCATAAGTCTATATATGATTCTTTAAAGTGATATAACTTTTTTATTTATTATCCGATTGACATGAAATAAACACTAAGCACTGAGGTTTGCTCCACTAAATGCTAAGTGGAGCAAACCTCAACACACAACCGTACAGACAAACAGATATACAGACATACAGACAAACAGACAAAAATTCTAAAAATCATTGTTTTGGGTTCTATTGCGTTCATAAAGCCCCATCTTCCATGTACAGACAGCGACCTGTTACTATTTTATTATATGTATTGAATTGATTGATTGATTGATAATTACACATAAACCTTATACATAGACACTTGTATGAATAAAAGGTAAGAAAGAAAGAAAATGATTTTATTCGGTAGTATAATGGGGCACCCAAACAATATAGGAAGAAAAGTAGAACGAAAACTAGGTCAGACCATGAGGCCCCTCCAAAGATTACAAAATTGAGTGCAAGCAGTTTTCAATATCATGAACCTACCGATAGTATGTTGTTTTATTGATCTTCATTAGCCACGGAACTACTGGCTACAAAGTCTCACTAGTTCTGTCACGGAACTACTTACGCGAAATTACTGGTAATAGGACCAAATCATCTACAAACGCAACTTATATTCCTGTATGCTGGTCATATCGTTCACACGTCAGTTTTGACATTGAATAATATCATACTGATATAGCGCGCCAAAATATATTTGATCCATCTTTACTTATATAATATAACTAGCTGACCCGCGCAACTTCGTTTGCGTGATAAATGAAGAACCGCTCGACCGATTTTGAGCAAACTTCACATAAACCATCTACTAAATAGTCCGAATAAAACCTTAAAATTTGGTTTGGATAGGTGAGCCCGTTCTTGAGTTATAAAATTACAACGAAAAGTGGCATTGATTTTTATATATATAGATAACATCTCATAAGTGAGGCTATTAGACCTCGACTATTTCATCCCTGTATAGGTATCTACCCCTAACTAAATTTCCTTTTTTGAAACATTTACATACAAACATACATATGGTCACGCCTTTATCCCCGAAGGGGTAGGCAGAGGCATATTATTCAAACATTTGAATTGAATATATTATGAAATAAAACAAGCTGAGTATTGACGGTTGTGTTAACACAATATTATTTGAAAAGACAAACAGAAATGTCGTTGGAGCCCTCTTAATTGACCTGACCAATATGTCATATTAAATTCAAGGATCGGTCATTTCGTTTGGGAGCTACGCGTGTAATACGGAATTTAAGAAGGTACAGAATGGAGGCCATTCACTTAAATTTCCCCGCGAAATGGCGGTGCGAGACTGAACAAACCCTCACAACAGAATTGAACAATGTGTGCCAGTTACCTTGTAGCCCTCTCGCTGCTCCTAGAGCGCGCCGCCCTCGCCAGCCGGTGCAGAGCGAACAGAGCTCCCTCACTGGCTTCGCCTAGGTACGAGCATAGCTCTTGGAGGATCTGGAACCGGAATTTTTTTTTATGTATGTGTGTAGATAGTTGACCTGGAATCTCTCGGAAATCCTACTGATATTGTATATGTTAAAGTTTGTGAAGATGTTTGGATGTTTGTTACTCAATCACGCTCTAAAGGCTGAACGGATCCGGCTGAAATTTGGTACCAGGATACATTTGGTACAGGATAATAGTTTTGAGTAACACATTCTCATTCCGGGAATATGTTCCCATGGGGCTTCCCATGAGATTTGGTTCCCGTTTCCGCTTGGAATCAAATTTCACGCGGGTAAAGCCGCGAGCATCAGCTGGTAGGTAGATAATTTCAAAAAAGAACATTACAAAATAAACCTTGCTGAAATTCAATCCAGGGACAAACATTATATCTCAGAGAGCTATGTGTAACGAACTAAAGCAGCGCCATATTGTGCTAAAAGGTGCAAGGAAGCACCTTCCCCAACAGACTAATCTTCTAGAAGAGTCTAGCCAGTATATACTGGCTGTTATATTACAGCAGTACACTTACCGTGAACTTGCCAGAGCGCAGTAGAGCCAGCACTAGGTCGCCGAGAGCTAGGTGCAGCGAGCTAGAGCCGCAACACTGCGTTATCAAGTTCAGCGGCGCCGCTTGACCCACCAGCCACTCTTCTTCTAAAGACCAGCCTGTGTCTTCAGCGTCTGATGCCCCGGATTCTTCCACTATATAAAATTGTAATGCGTTTATAAATTAATCGAAAATACATGGTCAAGTATATCTGCCTAACTTTTCTTCAATTCATCGTCATTGTATGCTATTTTGGAAAATGAAAATAAATTTACGAGCTGATACTCCCAGACCTTCCAACCCAAAAAAATCTGCACGAAAAATTTTAGTCGTTTAAATGCATCAGAAGCAAAACCTGACTCTCAGGTCCTCAGACAAAGAAAATAACTAAATACAAGAAGAATAAAAGAGAGGAGAGAAAGAAAAGCCATATCACGCACCCTCGATTAGTCAATCCTAACACTCAACTTATGGTGTTGAACGGATTAACGTTTGTAACGTAGGAATGACAAATTGAAATCTTTAAGGAAAGGAGGCCAGATTGTTGACTACAATTTATCAACAGGGTTCACAATTTTACATCAATGTACTTACCACATAAAGCATCCTTCACACTATTTATAAAGTCCAACGTCTCCAAGATACTCGGTCTACTCAACGCTTCCCTATTCTTCACAGTAGACCCAGCAGACCGCGGTCTTTCCCTCAACTCCCTTATATTTTCTACTTGCTCCATATAAACCAGACTTTTCAACGTGTGGTATTTTCGTCTCATGGTCTTTGTATCTGACTGATTCGTGATAGAAATTTCTGGAAACCCGTAGGCAGAAGATGGACGGTTTCTTCTAGACCGCCTTCTGACTTTGGGCATTTCTAGTGTGTTTTTGTTAAGGTCCTGTGTAGAAGTGGGTGGGATGATATCAGGTTTGGAAGTTCTCCAGTAGTTTCCGTTCTTGACATTGGCTAAAATCTCATCGCTGCTTCCATGGCGAGATATTGGCTTCTGTTTTGTGCTGTGTAGAAGAAAGTGTTATTAAATATTGCTACTATAAATCGTATTATTTGAGGTCTTTTGTTTTGCTGAAATGGCAGAAAATTCGTGAGCAGAATGACTGCCGTCTTTTCAACGTGTGGAAATCTCTTTTGATGTCATGTTGAACTTTAATAGACTAAAACTCACAGTTCTTACTGACTTTATAACTTAGTGTTTAACTCAAATTTATTGCCCGGGACTCCCCCCGGCCATAGACTGTTGTAAGACAATGTGTGTTTTTTAGGAGTCCGGCTTTGCATCCATGTAGAATTCCCACGCGCTAAAAAAACTATTAACCTGCAAAGTGACTTTACGTTTTGGTGCTGTGGACCTTTTCGGAGTCAGAAGGCAATCAAATCTTGGGACATTCCTCCAAGGAGTAGCCCAGGCTCCCGGTATTATAGAATTGGTAGAGACCGCGTGGTTTTGGCAAGTAATAAAGAACTCATGAAGCTATCTAGTATTTTTTCAAGTATCAAATTTATTAAGAGAACTATAAAGAGGATGTAAAAGGTTTGTGAATGCTATCTTTAGATAACTTGGCACTTTTACAAAGTAAATATAGGAAGAGAAGCCAATTAATTAATTTGCCATAGTCACTGTATGGATTGATTGCCTAGTTTCCTAAGTTATCATATATTATAAGACGTCACGCGGTTTCACCCGCGTAGCTCCCGTTCCCGTGGGAATACAGGAATAAAATATAGCCTATGTTCACCGGGAAGAGTGTAGCTTTCCAACAGTGAGAGAGTTTTTCAAATCGGTTCAGTAGTTTCGGAGCCTATTTGATGCAAACAAACAAACAATCAAATCTTTCCTCTTTAAAATATTAGTATAGATTACCTCTAAACCTTTTGACTCAAAATCGTCCTACTAAAAGAAGTTCAACATGACATCAGTCTTGACTGTCTCGGTGGAGCAATGGTATAAGCTGTGCTTGTCTCGAGTTGTAAAAATAATATTTTCTAGAATCGCAAAGGTTTGTTCCTAATATTACACGATATGTTAGTGAATGTCTTTATCTCATAATCACAGCATAAATTTATGTCACCTTAATTTGTGCTAGATATTATTTATTGTGTAAAAATGTCACACAACATTATTTTTACAGAACTCTTAAAGTCGAAAGCTAACCTGACACCTAAAATAATTTCAAGGGACATTTCACTCCCAGTTACATGAAACAGCCATATTGGTAGCTCACAAACAGCCTTTGACAAATTCGAACACATTGCGCTACATCGTCACAGACAGCACTTAACGGGACGCCCTCAGCCGAGATGACAAATGGCGTACTCATGGATGGTCCCCCAATCAAATGTGTGTACGGAACCGGATGGCACGCTGCCCTGATTGCTAATATTGGACCATTTGTCCCCTTTGGAATTTATGCGAGTTTGGGGTAATTTCTACGAGTTGTATAGTAAAAACTTTGTTTGTTTAGTTAAATTAGTTTCGTAAATTATGTAGTTATTGTTACTACTAGCTGCGCCTCGCGGATTGGTCTGAGAAGCACTATGAATCCAGTGGCAGCCATTTAACCCCTATTCAATATTATTTTAGAAAGTTGACATATTTCTTGACGTTCATTATTAAGTAATGCTCCGCTCCTTTGAGTAACAAGTAGCACGATGATACCAAAGAATAGACAAGTTTCTATATAGTGATTTAACTACCGAATTAAATCACTATTTCAGAGTAGGTGCTAGTTTCAGAGCAGTTTATCCATTGCAAAATAACAAACCTTTCCTTTATAATATTATTATAGACTAGCTTTTGCCCGCGACTTCGTTCGCGAAGGGGTTTTTACAATAACTAATCTACTTTGACCTGTCCAATGCATAAGGCTTCTAGTAAAATATAGGTCAAGCTGTATTGTCATTTTCACTGAACCGATTTTGATGAAACATACAGCAATATTTAAGTTAAAACAATGCCTACATAATCCTAATAGTATTTCAATATTCAATAGTACAATTATGATCAAGTTACTGAATAATGCTCCAACCCTGAACAAATAAACAAACGAACAAACAGATACGAAGAAAAAAATTCTAGATTCGGACTCTGAAGCCGTAAATTAGTCGATTACAGTAATTTTTTAAATTTGTGTGGAACTAGCGGACGTCAAGCGGTGTCACCCGCGTAATGTCCGTTCCCATGGGAATATGGGAATTAAATATAGATAGCCTATGTTCACCGCAAAGAGTGTAGCTTCCCAAAAATGAAATATTTTTTTAAATCGGTCCAGTAGTTCCGGAGCCTATTCGATGCAAACAAACTAGTAGATTGTTAACCGAGGGTGGAAAGAATCAATTCCCGAGGTACTAGATGCCCGAGCGCAGCGAGGGCGGCTATAGTCCGAGTCGGAATTGATTCTTTTACCCGAGTTAAACACTCTACTTTTCATTTCAAATACGAGGAAAATAAAACTAATAATAAGATTCAAACCTTACAATAAAAGATTATTACCAATTGTTTTGAATTCTGTTACAGATAAATAACAACTACGTTATGTCGACTTTTAAATTTTAAATATGGAATTAATTTCACTTTTTTTTTTCTTCTTGTTCTTGGGCTTTCTCGGTTTGAGAGTATGCCAAAGTCAAGTTTTCATTGTGAAAATATAAATCATTTTCATATTATGTTTTTTCTTATGAGCAGCGTATTCATGTATGTCCAAGTTTGGACTAAGTTCTACTCTAGTAAGGCGGTGGTACCTTACTAGGGCTTGCTGTGGAATTCGTCGACAAACCTAAAAACTCGCGTTTCACTGCGCTTTAACACTTTCCAACACTATTGCACGTTGTTGAACCTTTATGTTTAATAATCCACCATAAATCACACATAAACACTCAAAATTACACTAGTTTTGAAAAAATATTAAAACACAATGTAATGCTTGTCTGAAAGTTTCCCGCCGAATTCCCGCGTAATTGTTGCAGCCGGCCCCATACACGTACAATATTATTGACTCAATAATATTGCATCAATATTTATTTCCATCCGAATATAGTCTGTTCAAACCTCAATATTACCCATACACGGTCAATTTATTGCTATATTGATCAATATTATTGTACGTGTATGGGGCCGGAAGAAATTTTCGCTAAGTTCACACTGGCTGTTTGGAAAGTCGCATGGCCGCAGCATTTTTTTTTTTACACAAATCTCTTCACTATCACAGCTGACCTGTCAGCAGTTCTATTTTTAAAGTTCATTCCGGCCCTTGGGTGGGAAGTAATTTGTATGAGTTTTTCCCTCCCTAGGGAGGGAAACAGCATTTTCCACCCAATAGTCAGATCAAGAAAACACTATTTTCCGAGTATGAGAAATGAAAAAATCTTTCCTCTTTATAATATTAGAATAGATGTATTACACGTGTTACATGTTACATGTGTCACAGCTATTTTAACAATTTTATAATAGTTGAGAAGAAATGGATTAGTATGTACTATATTCATCATCATCATTAACTTAATTGAGATGAGTAGGGATTGTAAATATAGGTATTAAGTCACTTTTAAAACGCATACTAAATGAATTGTTTTAAGCGCAACAACCTGATTCCAGCTAAATCCTATCGGACAACGTCACGGTTTAATCCGTGGACCAGTTGCTAACTCCTAACTTTTAATGAGGCCTTCTGTTTCGTGAAAAGGGGATAGCTTACGCCGGCAGTTTATACAATAATATACCTAGCTACACTTTGAATGTAATGATTCAAAGCTCAGAGTATTATAGTTTCTTAAATAATATTAGTTTTAGCCCCTTTCTATGAAATAGATTGCAGAGGGGCTTATGGCGAGACTTGTGTCTGTAGTCTGTGACTCTGTCGCATTAAACTACGTCACTAGGTCACGTGGATCATCTTTTCAAAGTTCGAAATAAAACATAAAATGACAACGTCAATCGGATTGAACTTTCACTTTCACAGAGGGGCAGTCGGGTGAGACCGTCTCATGGCTTCTTGTTTTTGTTTCTAATATTATACTCTAAGATTCAATTTTTTGTAAGGCTTTTAAAATTGAAAAATCGCTTTTAAAAATAAGATCGAGTTTTGTAAAGAAAACAAGCATTTTTTTTAAACGTGAGGAAAATTCTACAGGGGTTCTATGCCGGACTCCTACCGAATAAAAACCACACAAATCCTACGTGTAACCCTACGTAGAAGTCTTAATTCCTACGGTTGGGAGCCCCGGGTAAGCCCCCGGAAGGATGACCATAGGAAGCAGACAAGCATTATGGCCCACATGATCGAAAGTGATTTGTAGTCTACAGAAAATTGCAACACCATGTGCTGCGGTCTCGATGTTGCCGTGTTGAAACCGTCGGCACAAATTAGAAATAGTACAGATGGAAACCTATATACATTCACAGACACGAGGTCAGGCGGTCCTCAACCGAATTTTCGATACTGATTTGTGCGCGAGTGTGTGTAGCAGAGGGTACCTAGGTGTGAAAAAAAGTACATACATGAGTTTTCCATCTGCATGCCGTTAGGGACGGGCTGCAGTGACTTTTGAATGTAAATAAAAAACGTTGTGAATTCCGGGTTAACCTGACTTGTTTTCGGACATAAGAAAGGTCTTTTTTATTTCAAGAGCTTAGTGACTTAGCTCTTGAAAACGGTGGGTCGGTCCGATACTGGTCGAATTATTCCGAAATATATCTAGGTACGTGTCTGCAGGTACAGTCGACTACAATGAAATGTACTAGTTTAATCTTACAAAATGATGTATCCCTGCGAGTGCCATAATGAACTAACCAAAGATATCTTTGGTTAGTTCATTATGGCACTGTACAAACGTTTGGAAATGAAAATCTCAATGTTTGTTTTTGGAATCGATTTTTTTTTAACAATAACTACATGCTCATATTTTATTTAGGTACTTAAATTTGTTTGGACTCCAAATTTGAATAATAAAACTGCTTCATTTTTATCATAAGTTTGAGTAATTTACCAATATAACAGTTCAAAATTGAGCGCGAGCGATCGTTGTCTAAACTGGCGCAGTGCCAGCGTATAAACGAAGCGATCCTCGCTTGCACCGACGCTGACCTCAAAATGCAGCTTTGTACAGGTGAAATGAAAGTTTTTATTGAACTCATTTTATTAAGTAACATACATACATACATATAATTACGCTTGTCTCCCATCAGGGTAAGCAGAGACTATGGCTTTCCACTTGCTACGATCCTGGCATACAACTTTCGCTTCTTCTACTTTCATTATTGTTTTCATACACGCTCGCCGGTTAAGGGTACTCTTGACCTTGCCTTTTTCCAGAAGGTCTCTGATTTGATCGGCATGCGTACGCCGAGGTTTATTAAGTAAAGAATGGAAATAATGTTAGGAAACCTTTGTACATTCTGATATTCAAATAGGTTGTTTCACGAGCTCTTCGGCGAGCGCACGAGGACCGCCAGAATATCTTGTATTATTTAGCTCGGCAAATTCGTAATAATGGTATATTTTATTCTACGATGAGCATTTTCTGTGCAACCCCGTGTAGCGACGGGGCCCCGAGCGGCAACGGGAGAGAGTACAAAATGTCGCCACCCCTATACATTCCGAGGGTGTCGAAAGAGGCGACTAAGGGAACACTTTCGCAAAACGATTCATTGCGTACAGAAGGAAAACTCGAAATGAAATCTGGTTTTCATTGAAATGACAATCGTTAAGCCAAGTTGAAGGCCTTAGGGGCGGTTTGAAAATTTTCAACTGTCGCATGTCGGTCGGTCGTCACAACCACCTATGACGTAGCGTAGGACATAAAACTATAAGGTGAAATGTGGGTGTATACTATACCTCTCCTGCTGGGATAAGGACGTGACTATAAATGTATGTATGTATGTCATTGATGTTACCTATTTACTCTCTTGGTATAAACCGTCACGTCAATTCCGATTCCGGGCAATTTCCACACGTTAAAGCAATCCCTGCTAATATTATAAATGCGAAAGTAACTCTGTCTGTCTGTCTGTCTGTTACGCTTTCACGCCTATACGACTGGACCGATTGAGATGAAATTTGGTATAGGGATAGTTCAAGGCCTTGGGAAGGACATAGGCTACTTTTTAACCGACTGCGCAAAAGAAGGGTTATGATTTTACGCGATAACGACTTTTACGCGGTTGAAGTCGCGGGGAATAGCTAGTATCTCTATAAATCTTTCAAACTTCTTTCATTCTCAACTTACCGTCTATCTCCAACAAGTCCATTAGCGAAAGCTCCCAGCACACATCTCTTAGCGAGCCTTAACTTGGCCTCAGCCTTATCCCTCCGGCTCAGCGTCAGGGTGCGAGCAGAGCTGTGTTCTCTGCGTGAAGGTAGCTTGACGGGGAAAGATACTGCCATGCCATCGGTGGTTGGGAATACTAGACGGAAATCTGGAACAAAATATTACTCCTATACTCATAGAATTCGGAACTTCACACGGAATGCTTTTTACTTACATACACCGACGTTTCGGACACTTTGCAGCACTATAGCGCTAACGCAGTTGCTCAAAGTAAAAAGTATTTCGGGTGAAGTCCCGAATTCTTTAAGTATGAATGTAAAAAACCGCGATAGTTCAAAAATAACAAAATATTACTTCTAAGCCTCTTTATCGTGGGAGCTTGCCGAATGCGGGTGGCACGAGACTGAAAGTTGTGGTGATCTCTGGGTGAGGCTGATGTTCAGCAGTAGGCGCCAAATCAGCTGTGATGTTGATGATGATGAAACCTACCACCCCGGTTTTATTTCGGGGAACGCATTTACACGCCGTCATACCAGCCGTGCGGGCAGCTGGGACGTTGTGTGGGACTCTCGGCCCGGTCCGGAAAGGACCGTCCTACCCACTAAACCCCGCGGTGTTCCTGCTTACCCTATAGCCGTGTCGGGATTTCAAGAAGATTATTCCCGTCGACGCGGCTAGGGGTGCCCCGTTAAGAGCCTACCAGACGCCAAATTGTTAAACGCAGATAGCAGATATAGACATTTTAGCGTGCAAGAAAGAGAGAGATGCGATCAGTTTTTGTTAGTGTCCGACCGAAACTGGTTTTCCGGCCGAAACCGAAACCGAAACCGAACTTTCGGCCCCAGGGTCAGTTTCGGCCGAAACCGAAACCGAAACCGAAACTCACGTGTTCATATAGAAAAAAAACCAGCTAAGTGCGAGTTGAATTCCGCACAGAGGGTTCCGTTACAAAAATTGGGCACAAAAATTACGTTTGTTGCGTGGATGCTTTTTTATGATTTTAGTAGGTATTTTTTGTTATTAGCATCAGAACAGGGTGAGGTGGTGGTGGCAGTGTCTCTTGACATCGCCAACGTTTTCAGCACCTTGCCCTGGAGCTGCGTTTGGGAGGCACTTATTTACCATGGAATGCCTCCATACCTCCGTCGAATTGTCAGGACCTATATTTCCGAGAGGGGCATAACTTACCCGAGCTGGGTTGGGCTGGGTCCGCGAGATGTGTCGTTCGGTGTTCCATAGGGATCGGTCTTAGGACCACTTCTGTGGAACATCGGTTACGATTGGGTGCTGCGTGGTCCGTTGCACAGAGGTGTCGGCGTAACGTGTTACGACGACACCCTCATTACAGCGCGAGGAGCAACACACCGAGACGCAGCCCTGAGGCCACCTGCGATATCCAGCTTACATATAGGGGGCGTCAGCATCGGCATCGAGCTCTCGATGACGTATCTGGGGCTCGTACTCAATAGCCGGTGGAACTTCTGATACCACTTCCGAAGTTTGGTCCCATAGCTGAGGGAAGGGGCATCAGCCGCATCCTCGCGGTTGTTGCCCAATATCAGGAGACCCAACGCTCCCAGCAGGAGACTGTACCTTGGGATCGTGCGGAACATGACCCTATACGAGGCCCCCTTATGGGCGGTTATCCTGATGGCCAGCAATGCGGCTAGATTGCTTAGCTCGCAAAAGGCGACAGCTGTCTGGGTGATAAGGAGATACCGCACGATCTCAGTTGAGGCGGCATATCTTCTAGTCGGGATACCTCTATGGGACCTGGAAGCAAGGGCCCTTGCATCATTGTTTAAAATGGCGCAAGGAGGCGCTGGAGCCCCCATATACCTCTTGATGTGAGCAGGTCATGCTCGTAAAAGAGACGGCGGGGAGGAAGCAGGAGAGAACTCTGCCCCCCGAGTTCCACAGTCTGCGGCGGCGCCACATACTATCAGCCTCCATGACCGGGGCCTGAGGACGGTGAAGGCTGCTTACCGTCTTTACAGAAGCAGGCCTTAGACGATAGCATGACGTGAGAGATTCATCCACGCCCCGCTCAAGAAGCGGGATAACAACTGAACAACCCCCCAAAGACGCGGCCGCAGTATGCATCATTCCGAGGCCTCGGGGCTCCCAACCGAAGGCTGTTAGGTAGGATACGCGTAGTTTTTAGTCGGTAGGACTACTGTACAGTGAAAATTTTAGGCCTATGTCTGGGACGGTTCCAGCGATACAACCTCGTGACTAATAGACAGACGGACGGCTAGGCCTCATGTCTCGTTAATAGGCTTTAACCCCTCCGTGTGTGAGTTGGACTCGCACTTGGTCGGTTATTTTTTTAATAGGTGCAGCAAGTTCCACCAAGTGCCATCAATCAACGGTATAAATCTTCTCAAGTGTTCATTTTAGAAATATCTTCACCTAAAAATGAGTTTCTTTCTTTTACGTGTGGAATTACTCATAGATGCTATTGCGAACTCCTACTGACTAAAACCACACGGTGCCTTGCTACTAGCTCTTGGCTGGTTTTGGTTTACATTCTAGAAGTATATAACTAAAACTGGACAACAGTGAGCCGGACTAGCGCGCGTGGGTTCCGTACAAGAAAATCAGCAAAAAATCACGTATGTTGTTTGGGAGGGGAGGCCACCTTTAATATTAGTAATTTGTCTATTTTTATTATTTGTAGCTATAGCGGCAACAGAAATACATCATCTGTAAAAAAATTAACTGTCTAACTATCACGGTGCATGAGTTACAGCCTGCTAACAGACAGACAGACGACCAACGAAGTTATCGGAACCGACAACGAAGGGGTAGGGTTATGTAATGTCCTAGATCACCTTTTTAGGATTCCGTAAAAATTGTAATATTTGTAACGCCGCCCTTAAATCACTATGAAAGTTGACATAAGAAGTGACGTATTTTCCGAGTGTATCATAGACAGTGTGTGTATATAAGAGAGTGCGAGCATTTTGTCGGTCATTCTGTACTGTATACTAAGACTTGCCGAAGCTCTGCCCAATTTATTGTGTGTCTATACGGAGAATAAAGTAATTAGCAGAGTCCTGATGTGTTTAATTGCCCCTTCTGTTACAATCAGAAGTGGGATACTTCAAGAAGAAACCATGAAGACTGTCAGTTTTGAAGAAGAAAAATCCACTTTGAAGTACGCCGAGGGTCCTGTCGACAACAATAGAGCCTCGCAAACCTCGATTCCACGTGGACAATCGAAGCAAAAGTTACACGGCGCACATCCAAAAACAATGTGGGTATTTATGAAATGTTTTACAAGATGCCTCCAGAGAACACGACTATCTTATGAATATGAACCAGTTTTCTTCTTGAATAACCTGCTACCTACCCATGTATATACCTTCAGTAAGAGCCCACCTGTATCAAAGCCCCGATATCAAGAATCGGACTACCGCATTGCAAAAATCCGACTGCATCAACCGCTTTGTCAAGCTGAAGTCAGTGGAATTAGTACCAACAGGCACGTCGCGGCGCCGGCGCTTCAGTCGTGAAGATTTTCATCGTGGAACACTTAAACTACAGCGCGCGGTAGCAGCGTGCTGCGGCGCTTGATGGAGACAGATGCTGCCCGAGATGGTCCGCTATGAACTACAAGGCTGAGATACGCTAAAAGCTGCACAGATAATTTGAGGTGGGTGCCACTAATTGCCTTTTTCCTATCTGATGTAGCCAGTCTTTGCCACTAATTCTAATTCGTGTAGCGAAATAGCCATTGCCAGTTACAACAACTACTGTAGACTACCAATTTACCATTTGCCTATCGCCTATTTGAAATAGCCGCTCTTTGTCACTAAATCTGATTCATCTACGAACTGAGCTATTGCCATTACTTGCCAGTAAGAACTATGTGTAGGCTCCTTGCCAGTTAGGCTAATAATTGCATTGCCTGTTAGGCTACTAATTGCCCTTTGCTTAGCCGAAATTGTCTTACTCCACACCTCTGAATTTCTCTAGTTTATTTAAATAAGTTCTAGTCATTGCCACTCCAGTAAAACAGCCGCCTAGCGTTAGGTTTTGCGTTAGCATTATGAAGAAAAGGAAAGTCTATTAAAATTAATCGTTATTCGTGTGAGAATGCTGGTAAAATAAATGAAATAACTATTATGCACTGGATGTCGTTGCAGTTCACGATCGATACCTGTTGGTATAACTACTAAAGCCCTTAACCAGTCAAATCTAGATTCAATAACATTCAGAACATTTTTGTAGATACATGCACTTTTTAGGTAATATCGAAACGCACAGTTAATTCCGAAAATTTACTATTTGAAAGAGGCGCAACAATATTGTTTCGATAAAACAAAGCCTAACTGTAATAAAATATGCGTATTTAGATAGGTATCTACGATCCTAAAACTGTAGATGAATAATCGAATCATACAGATATTTGCAGGCTATAGGTACCTATTTACTTATTTGGTAGGCATACTGAAACAAATCCAACAGTCAGTAAGTGGTTTAGCCCTGTTTAATGTAGGTACAATATAATACCATGCTTGGTTTCGATAAGTCGTAGTTGGCGGTAGTACTTTTATTCATTCGTTTCGATTCTAAATAAACGTGTGTATGGTTAGTAATTGGATATACGTTGAAATAGTGTCTCGATTTTATAGAATAGTATGTAGCTCGGTATTGTAGTGTTTTAACCGTGCTAAACATGTGATAGAGGTATCGGAAGTGCTTAACAGCTAAGTGTAATGGTGTAGGTAGGTACTTGAACTAATAGTTATTATGTATTAATATATACGGGTCCGCACTTATTAGCGAAAATTGATTCATCGTAGTAGAAATTGTATGTAATAAGTATCTATTCGTATATAAAGTGTATTTGGCAAAAGCGCTACGGATCTTGAAATGAGCATTTGTCTCAGTGCGATATTCTAGATGTTATTAGGCCTCATACTTCGTGATCTTTTACGTTAAAGCAGATGGCATAAATTAAGTATACAAAACAATATCGCCTGAATCTTTCCAAATAATAGGATTTGAACCAAGAATGATGCAATTGTAGATTCGCTTAAGTGATGTTATCCCGATTATCATACTGGGATGGATTGAGTGATGAACAGCTTCAGACAATCCACAACAACTTGTTTACTACGATACAAATTCATCAACGATACGCCTAGTCCACGCGAAACGTGAATAAGTTAACCTGTAAACGCCTACTTTTCATAGTGAACTTTTGCCCATAAGATTGGTTTAATTGAACGCTGCTATGCCCTACCACTCTGCCTGTGACGTACTGTAAACCCTGTAGGACACATGTTACAATTCGTCCATGTTTACTGTGTTAATTGCAAGTAGGTACCTACGCCGCATTCTTCGATCAAAGTATATTGTTGATCGAAGGCCGTACCTATTCCTTTAACATTATCTTATAACTATTCCGCTCCCTTGAGTTTTAGCAACATGATACCTGCATAGCTATGTTATTCCAGAATTATTTGTCATTCTAATGGCAAAGAAGTGTTAAAGTCGTTTTATTAGCTTAAGAGTTTATAATACAAACCGTTACTAGTAGATATATCTTTTTGAGAATGAGCCTAATTACAGTAGACGCTAATCGTTTAAAGGTTAGACACCGTTATAGCCACCAAAAAAAAAAGAGTTAAAACGGGTTTCGGTTATTAAACGACGTATTTACGTGTGAGGACAATGTTCCTAAGGAGATATAGCCCTGCGTGCGCGATATTTCTATTCTTTACCAAAATTGGACAGACTGCCGAAAAAGCAAGCCCTTAACATAAATGTGCCAGCTGTAAGAAGTTCATAAATCCATCCAACTACCTAACACTAAATGTTAATTTGTTACATTCAGCATATCAATTGGCATACAGCAGCCAGCAACAGCATCTTTGTATTTCAGCTTCAAAATGTCGGTAGAATCGTGTTTACTACATTTAATACTTTTGTGGTATGATTTTGGAGGTACCCGCTTGATTTGGTTATTTTGCAGAAAATAGTTAAGATTGTGATTGTGTATGTAGTTGACAAGATAAAAGTTATAGCGAGACTAAGTTCAGGGAGTCCCTTGGGATACTAATGACATTTCGTTGTTTTATTGTACGGCATCGAGACTTCAACGCCAGTAAATAGTCATTTGCATAGGATGTAAAAGCGATAACAAAATCATATAAATTGATATGAGTTATAAGAGCTATGTGTAAGCCTAGTTTTATTTAACCTAGAAGTACGCTTTGTGACAATTGAGGATATAATAGAATCAAACAAGTTAGTAAGCGAATGATATGAAGTTTTGATAATATTGCAAGTTATTTACGTTGCGTTATTTATATAGTTGTGCCAAGCACTCGCTCTTAGTATCGGCTAAACCACAGAGTACATTTGTATAAGTAATAAGTTCGCAGACGCAGGCACCTACCTATCTATAATGGCCTGATACGCAATGACTATAAGGTCCCATCGAAAAGTAGGTCCCGTATTAACGGATGCTTCTATTTGTCATGTGGTTTATTTATTTCAACGTCAGATAACTCACCCAGTAGATAGTAGATAGTGCCGTGAACATTCCACTCATGAATCTATCTTGGGACCAACTAGTATTATTGCTATGTCTATTACTTTGTGTGTTTATCGGGCCAGCCACTAACCAAGTCTACCGTTCCCTTTATGGGAACGATTGTTACAGATAAAGATAGTAAAGCAGAATGCAAGCCAATCTACCGTGATGATGATGAAGCTGTTTGGGCCGGGCTGGGCAAAGCCAAGCCATGCCACGCCACGCCACGGCATGCCACGCCACGCCACGGTATGCCACGCCACGCCAAACCAGCCAGCGAGCTAGTCCTGCAAGCTTGTTCTGCGAACTAGTCCTGCGAGCTAGTCCTGCGAGCTAGTCCTGCGAGCTAGTCCTGCGAGCTAGTCCTGCGAGCTAGTCCTGCGAGCTAGTCCTGCGAGCTAGTCCTGCGAGCTAGTCCTGCGAGCTAGTCCTGCGAGCTAGTCCTGCGAGCTAGTCCTGCGAGCTAGTCCTGTGAGCTAGTCCTGCGAGCTAGTCCTGCGAGCTAGTCCTGCGAGCTTGTCCTGCGAGTTAGTCCTGCGAGCTAGTAGCTAGTAGCAGGTTAGCGAGACAGGCCAGCGAGACAGGCCAGCGAGACGGGCCAGCGAGTCAGGTCAGCGAGTCAGACCAGCGAGACAGGCCAGCGAGTCAGACCAGCGAGACAGGCCAGCGAGTCAGACCAGCGAGACAGGCCAGCGAGTCAGACCAGCGAGACAGGCCAGTGAGTCAGGCCAGCGAGCCAGGCCAGCGAGCCAGGCCAGCGAGCCACGCCAGCAAGTCACGCCAGCGAGCCAGTCAGCCGCCCAGCCCAGACGCCCAGTTCCTATTGCAGGAGCAACTGCTTACAGGATGGCCGAGTGTAACGCCGCCCTTAAATCACTATGAAAGTTGACATAAGAAGTGACGTATTTTCCGAGTGTATCATAGACAGTGTGTGTATATAAGAGAGTGCGAGCATTTTGTCGGTCATTCTGTACTGTATACTAAGACTTGCCGAAGCTCTGCCCAATTTATTGTGTGTCTATACGGAGAATAAAGTAATTAGCAGAGTCCTGATGTGTTTAATTGCCCCTTCTGTTACATATTATAACTATTATTTGGAAGTCCGTTGTAAATCTGTCAATCTTCGGTTAGTAACCCGAATTGTTAATTAGACGAAGTAAATTGACAGTAGCTAATGTCACTTCGTCATAGAAAATATGCAACATTGTATGAATAAGTGACAATAGTTGCTGTCAATTTACTTCGTCTAATTAAAAATTCGACTTTAGTATGGAGCCGAGCGGCAAAGTTAGAGCGAACGAGCAGTAGATGTATTTCGCATGAAGTCCCAAGTTCTAATAAGTATGAGTAGTAACATATTCACTGGTTGCGCTGACCCTAACCACGTCACAAGCAGAGCTAGGCACTCAAAATTTATGAACACGTGAGTTTCGGCCCGGCCGAAAGTTTCGGCCCATTTTGGCCGAAACCGAAACTGCGGCCGAAACTCGATTTTTTGGCCGAAACTGGCCGAAACCGAAACCGAAACCGAAACTTCGGTCGGTCACTAGTTTTTGTGCGCTTTTAACGAAATAAATTAATTATATAAAAACTATAACCAATATGAAAAAAATGCTCTAGTGCAAATGAAGATTTTACAATTGTCTTTCTTATAAATATTTTATATTATAAAAACAACTCATAACATATAAGATCTAGCTTAAAAATTCCGAAATCGAGGTATTTTCAACATAAAAATTTATCGAGGATTTTATCAGTAATCGTGTTTCGAGCCTAGAGCGTTTTTAGTTCATGAACTGAAGTTGTCTGTGTTCAAATTTTAATTCAGTAGACCTGACGAGTTCTGAGATCTAGATCAAAGTATTAGTCTATTTGGCGTCATATGGACTCTTAATTCAGGGCTCTCCTTGGGGCAGTCAGATGGGCGACTCCCCGGAGCTACTTATCCTGGAGCTAAAAAAACCAATCGCCCCGGTTGCTTCGTAACTTAGAGCTGCTTTAAGACACCCTAGAGTTTCTTTCCACCCTATATCGTATAAACGCATTCAGTAGATAACGCGTTAAAATGTTGTACGTATTTTCTTATAAGAAACGGGATTTATACCTGCATTGACTACATATTATAACGCTACTTTGCCTAGGCGCTAGGTAGAAAAATAAAGACATTTTCATCAATCAATCAAATCAACCTATTTTAGTAAGCCTCTCCCAAATTACGCCACGATACACGGTCCTGCCGCCAAACGCATCCCGTCATTCCCTTTTTTCTTAACGTAAGTGAAAATCCTTCATCGATGCTATGCCGGACTCCTACCGTCTAAAAAACCTCACGTAACGCTTAACAGCCTACGCTTGGGAGCCCCGGGTAAGCCCTCGGAAGGATGTCCCAGGACTCCCAACAGATCCCAGGTCTCCCAACCGAACCAGTCACACCCTGCAACCAATTTTCATTACTACACAATTTTCAGGTCGGCGTAGTCGCAGGCAACAACTGGTTAACTAATAAGCGAAGTTCTCTATTGAGATCATACGGAAATGACAAAAGTTAGCAAACCTGAAATTGTTTCCCGAAGTACGAGTAAGTATTTACTTAGCCAAACGGATGAACTGGCAGATTTACATTATTTTATTAGCATTTTCCTGTACTAGCTGTACCTACCAGCATACCCCATGACTTTCTTCGTACATTTTTTATCCCCTGTTTTACCCGTATAGTGGTGGCATTTCGTAAAACCCTTTCTTAGTGAATATCTTCATTAGAAGAGTAGCTTATCCTAAAACATTCCACTAAAGACCGGTTAGCCGTCGAAATGAAACTCTTTAAGTGTATCAAGCTTCACGTTTATCCGTTTGTATATTATTCTATAAAAAAAATGTGAACCATCACGACTTCACGAGAACTGCGATGCCTCTTTCTGCGAGCAGGTCTTGCTCGTGAAGAGGCGCGCGGGGTAGGAGCGCGATAGAACTCTCCCACCCGAGTTCCACAGTCGACGGCGGAGGCGTCTCTTCGCTGAAGACTATCGTCCTCAATGACCAGGGGCCTGAGGACAATGAGGGGGCAGCTTACAGAAGCAGGCCCTAGAGGACAGAGCTTACCCAAGGCTTCCAACCGTGCATTGGCTGTTAGGCAGGATACGTGAGGTTATTTAGTCAGTAGAAGTCCGGCATAGCATCCATGAGAATATCCCATCACGTAAAAAAAAGCCATTAGGTACGAGACGAATGGCAGAAATGAAATATCAAAAACATTTTGATAAAAAGTCAAAATGCAAATTTTTCATATCAAAAGGAGCCGATTACAGTATTCTTATGTTTCATATAGAAATTAGAAAGATAAACAGACAGAACTGCAGGCGAACGTTGCTTCCGTTTTGCTAACCATATACTTACTCCGGGAAACAATATAATTTCCCCTCATAACTTTATCGTCTCCGGATAACCTCAATAAAGAGCTTCGGTGTATCATTTAACTCGACCAGATTATTTAGACCCGTAGGGTCTACATACATACATACATATGGTCACGCCTTTATCCCCGAAGGGGTAGGCAGAGGCATATCATATGCCCACATTTCACCTTTGTATAATTTGTCCCACGTAATAGGTGGTGAGCCGTATTGCCGTGTTTAAATGGACAGGCGCAGGTTGTGACTGCCTGCTGTTGAAATAAAGCCTTCAACTTAGCTTAACGACTGCCATTTTACTGGCAACCGGGACCAACGGCTTAACGTGCCTTCCGAAGCACGGAAACGCTCAAATAAATGTCACAAAGTGATCACATGGATGGTCACCCATCCATGGACCGGCCACAGTGAAAGTTGCTTACTGCAGTGATCGTTTACAGAACACTGAGTTCGCGGGGCCACGAGCGCTTCGTAGGGTCTAAATAATCTAAAATCCTACACACGTATAATATCTGTTAAATTGTGGTTCTACAAATGAGCATTATGTTTACGTTCGTAGAGGTAGAGCTAGGGGTAGGCAGAGGCATCTCTACTAATATTATAAATGCGAAAGTAACTCTGTCTGTCTGTCTGTTACGCGATTAAGATGAAATTTGGTATAGAGATAGTTGGAGGCCCTGGGAAGGACATAGGCTACTTTTTAACCGACTGCGCGAAAGGAGGACAAAAATTTTGCGCGATAACGACTTCTACCTCTACGTGGACGAACCTGCGGAGAACAGCTAGTTCCATATTTTCGTTATTTGTATTTTGTTTCACGTAATAAGGGGAGAGCCTTATTACCGTGTTAGAATGAATAGGCGCTGGTTGTGGCTACCTAGGTACTGATGAGATTCACAAAACTCCCATTAGAAATTCTGTTCAATTTAAGGCTTGTATGTTCGAAAGAGACTTATCTTGGGGTGAACTTTATACTAGGAAATATTCTTCGATTTGATCTGATAAAACTATATCATTGTAATTTATTAGATACTCTTGCTTTTTTAACGTATCAAAATACGATTAGGAATACTTTGTTTGATCGAAATCGCTCTCGAAAAATGAGAAATATTGCAAAAATCTTAACAAGTAATGTGCTTTTTTTATTTAAGTAAATGAGTTTAATTCTCATAAATACTTGTCATAAAATAGATATAGGTCTTTAGAACAATTTTTTTTTTCTTAAAACCCCTCAGATTTTATAACAGTAATATAATAATAATAATAGTAATATAATGTATTAGAATCGAATGAAATCCGGCAAAAGCGTATGCTGCAATCGTTCGAATTGCCTTAGGATTTGTCAAGGTCGAACATTGCAGCCTTAACGGCTCCTTGTTATTTATATTCATAGTACGCTATACATATAAATGCGGTGAATAATGAAAATATTTATTACTAGCTTTAGTCCGCGAATTCATTCGCGAGGTGATTTTAAATAATAACCAATCGACTTTGACCTGTCCAATGCATAGGGCTTCTAGTAAAACAAAGGTCAAGCTGTATTTTACTTCCGCTAAACCGATTTTAATGAAACATGAAGCGATATTTAACTTGAAAAAATACCTACAAAACTTAATAGTACAATTATCATAAAGCTACTGAATTTTGGCCCAACACCGAACAAATAAACATACGAACAGACACGAAGAAAAAATTATAGACTTGGACTCAGAAGCATTAAATTAGTTGATTACAGTTATTTTTTTAAATTTATCTTGAGTGTACCGTCACAGCAATTTTTTTTTTTTTTTTTTTTCAATTTTATAGTAGTAGAGAAGAGACTAGCGGACGTCACGAGGTTTCACCCTCGAAGTCTCGTTCCCGTGGGAATACGGGAATTAAATGTAGCCTATGTTACTTGAAGATAGTGTAGCTTTCCAAAATAGTAGTTTTCGATACAAGTGTGGGATTTCTGTTATTACAACGAGTTCGACAGATGTTGACCCGAGCCGAAGGCGAGGGTAGACAGTCGGAACGAGTTTAAATAACAGTCCCACACGTTGTATTGAACAACTATTTTTAATACAGTTGCGAAAAAATGAAGCAATTTAATAAAATAATAAAAACGCAATAAACCTGAATATCCAAAATGGCGCCAACAGTAAAATAATTTATACCTTCCTAAGCAGAGACTATGGCAGTGCACTTCATACAGCCAACCTTTTTTATATTTATAAATTTAATTTGGCCGATACTCATATTAATTTATGCTTAAATTTTAATTAAAATTACTTTTAATCTGATATTGAAACATGTTAGTATCTTTTTTGTAGAAATATTTGTATGAATCACAGACATTATTTTGACAATTGGGAAAGAAAACGCACGAGTGCAGGAATGGTAAAGAAAAAGCACGAGTGTGTAATAGCCCACATCCCGAACGCTATACGTCCCTGTAATACGCCACTTTTTAAGCAACTGTATTAAAATAGTAGTTTTCGATACAAGTGTGGGATTTCTGTTATTACAACGAGTTACGACAGGTGTTGACCCGAGCCGAAGGCGAGGGTAGACAGTCGGAACGAGTTTAAATAACAGTCCCACACGTTGTATTGAACAACTATTTTTAATACAGTTGCGAAAAAATTAAGCAAATTTTATAAAATAATAAAAACACAATAAACCTGAATATCCAAAATGGCGCCACCGTAAAAGAATATATACCTTCCTAAGCAGAGACTATGGCAGTGCACTTCATACAGCCAACTTTTTTTATATTTATAAATTTTATTTGGCCGATACTTATATTAATTTATGCTTAAATTTTAGTTAAAATTACTTTTAATCCGATATTGAAACAAGTTAATATATTTTTTAGAAATTTTTACATGAATCACAGACATTATTAAAGAAAACGCACGAGTGCGGGAATGGTAAAGAAAAAGCACGAGTGTGTAATAGCCCACATCCCGAACGCTATACGTCCCTGTAATACGCCACTTTTTAAGCAACTGTATTAAAAAAAAATTGCGTGTACTTAGTGTACACACGTAAGAAGTGAAACTTCTTCATAAACTTAATTTTCACCTCACCTTAAATTAAGTCAAAAAGTACAAAAGTACAAATGTCCAAAAGTCCAAAAGTCCAAAAGTCCAAAAGGCCAAGAGTCAAAAAGTCCCAAAGTCCCAAAGTCCCAAAGTCCCAAAGTCCCAAAGTCCCAAAGTCCCAAAGTCCCAAAGTCCCAAAGTCCCAAAGTCCCAAAGTCCCAAAGTCCCAAAGTCCCAAAGTCCCAAAGTCCCAAAGTCCCAAAGTCCCAAAGTCCCAAAGTCCCAAAGGCCAAAAGTCCAAAAGTCCCAAAGTCCCAAAGTCCCAAAGTCCCAAAGTCCCAAAGTCCCAAAGTCCCAAAGTCCCAAAGTCCCAAAGTCCCAAAGTCCCAAAGTCCCAAAGTCCCAAAGTCCCAAAGTCCCAAAGTCCCAAAGTCCCAAAGTCCCAAAGTCCCAAAGTCCCAAAGTCCCAAAGTCCCAAAGTCCCAAAGTCCCAAAGTCCCAAAGTCCCAAAGTCCCAAAGTCCCAAAGTCCCAAAGTCCCAAAGTCCCAAAGTCCCAAAGTCCCAAAGTCCCAAAGTCCCAAAGTCCCAAAGTCCCAAAGTCCCAAAGTCCCAAAGTCCCAAAGTCCCAAAGTCCCAAAGTCCCAAAGTCCCAAAGTCCCAAAGTCCCAAAGTCCCAAAGTCCCAAAGTCCCAAAGTCCCAAAGTCCCAAAGTCCCAAAGTCCCAAAGTCCCAAAGTCCTAAAGTCCCAAAGTCCCAAAGTCCCAACGTCCCAAAGTCCCAAAGTCCCAAAGTCCCAAAGTCCCAAAGTCCCAAAGTTCCAAAGTCCCAAAGTCCCAAAGTCCCAAAGTACCAAAGTCCCAAAGTCCCAAAGTCCCAAAGTCCCAAAGTACCAATGTCCCATCCAAAAGTCCAAAAGTCCAAAAGCCCAAAAGTCCAAAACTCCAAAAACCCTTGAACGACATGCTATCCCTGGATAAAGTACTCTTAATTCGAATCCACCGTGGTGGGGAATAGAACAAAGATGGCGCGTAACCAAAAATCGTGACGTGACGTGACATGACGTGACGCAAATTTTTTTCCAACGCCGATAAAGAAGTTTCACTTCAATAATTTTTCAAAACAGTTCGGTAGTTTCAAACTCGAAGCTCTTTATACTATTAGTATAGATTTATTTAGTTACCAGAACACAGTTAACTGGGTTACGGACCCAGGGACATCCTTCCGAGGGCTTATCATTGACTTCCGACAGTAGACAATTGTCAGGCATCGTGCAGTTTTAGTTGTCAGGAGTCATGAATAACATCCATGTAGGATTTCCATACGTCAAAATCTCAAATCCCTACTAATATTATAAATGCGAAAGTAACTCTGTCTGTCTGTCTGTTACGCTTTACGCCTAAGTAGCTGGAGCGATTGAGATGAAATTTGGTATAGGGATAGTTCGAGGCTCTGGAAAGGACAAGGGCTACTTTTTAACCGACTGCGCAAAGGAGGGTTATAATTTTACGATATAACGACCCTTACGCGATAACGACTTCTAAGCGGTCGAAGCCGCGGGGAACACCTAGTTTATCATAAATCTGGTATTCACGAGGCACCCATTCATTAACTATAGCTATATAGCACCTCGGCATTAATACATTGACCTAGAACTGTGCCTAAGCCGGTCTGAGCCAGAACAACTCTGAACAGATGCCGGTGGTATTCACAACTTACCTATCGGGATTTGCGACTCGTCACCGCTATCATCTACGTTCACATTGATATATATCATTTACTAGAACTGACAATAAATTTTTAATACGTTGTAGAAAGAAGTTGGTTGTCGCAATTGAGACGCTTTGTTTTGTTGCGTTGTGATCTAATATGAGTTTTTCGAAATTCGTCCCATAAGGTAGTAAATCGAACGGTAGTACTTGTAGGAAAAACGTTTAGATGGCCATGGTCATCAAATTCGGCAGATATACTCCTCAATAAAAATAAATGAAAATGTATTTCATAAAATGAAATGAAAGTTTTCAGTCAGTCAATTCCTCCATACTTACTATCCATCCATACTAATATTATAAAGCTGAAGAGTTTGTTTGTTTGTTTGTTTGTTTGAACGCTAGGATCTCAGGAACTACTGGTTCGATTTCAAAACTTCTTTTACAGTTTGATAGTCCATTTATTGAAGATGGCTAAAGGCTATATAACATCACGCTAAGACGAATAGGAGCGGAGCAGCAATGAAGAATGTTTCGAAAACGGGAAATTATTTTTACTGTCTGAGAGCTTCTGAGGTGTACGCTGCCTAAATGGTTAATGTTACGTAAAAATTTTGTATCACAAAATTGTTTCTCTTAAAAAGTTCTATAAAAAAGTCCGGGACAGCATATGCTTATCTTTTAAGGTTCGCTCACAATATCCTAATTTGTCTTTCTTTTAAGGTTAGCTCACAATATTATCAAACTGAAGAGTTTGTTTGTGCTAGGATCTCAGAAACTACTGGTTACATTACAAAATAATTTCACAGTTTTATAGTCCATTTATTGAGGATGGCTATTGGCTATATAACATCACGCTAAGACAAATAGGAGCGGAGCAGCCATGAATAGTGTTTTAAGAACGGGGAAAATTTCTTTCTTTTGAGAGCTTTCATTGCGTACGTTGCCTAAATGGTTAAAGTTACGTAAAAATTGTGTACTACAAAATTTTTCCTCAGTTAAGTTCCTAAGTTACAAAAAAAGTCCTGAACAGCATATGCATATCTTTTAAGGTTCACTTACATTAACCTACTTCTTAACCTTTACGTCGGGAGTAATCGTTTTCAGCAGCAGTAGCCAGTCAACTGAAAGATAATACCGGCCAAGTGCGAGTCGGACTCGAACACGATGAGTTCCGCACAGAAAAACGGACAAAAATAAATGCGACGGGAACCATTATATCACTTCAACAAAGTTGTGCGGGTAAAATCTAATGGTTATGCATATAAGCGACGCGAACGGGAAAAAATATATCACTATAAATATTAATACTTACCACATCTCTCTAATAAATATAAGACACGCGACGGGAGTAAATGCGACGGGATTATATTACTTATTTAAAATATTAATACTGTACGACTCTCTTTCTCACTCTCATGTGACGCAAACGAAGTTGCGCGGGTCAGCTAGTAATATTATAAAGCTGAAGAGTTTGTTTGTTTGTTTGAACGCTAGGATTTTTTCTTGGAATCCAACCAGTATTTCCTGAGGTAATACTGGTTGGATTCCAAGAGAAAATCTTTTACAGTTCGAAAGTTCATTTATTAAGGATGGCTATAGGCCAGGGGTCGGCAAGGCGCGGCTCGCGAGCCGCATGCGGCTCTTTGGGTGTCGACCTGCGGCTCTTTAGTTGCATACATAATTATCATATTATTCATTTTAAAGAACATTATCACCCTTTCATTTTCAAAAATACCACAATAGTCTTACTACACTCTGTTAAAAGTAGGATGATAATTTTGACAACTCTAAGTAGGGCACCCCATATTGTCCAATCGTTAATGAATCTATTCGATTAGGTATCGATTGCGTAAAATTTTAAATCGATAGTTACAAAAAAACGGTTTTTATTATTTTCGGTAATTAGGTAAATACACTCATTTGCAAAAAAACTGGCGGTTTTGATTTTCATTCATCTTTAAAAAGATACAATACCAAAAAGGTTTCAATCGTTTGTACACGTTACTGGCCGGTTTTAAAAATGTCGTGGTATTTAAAAAAGTACGTTCTAAATTCAAATTTTCATTTGATGCTCATTTTTACAGAAAACCCCTTTTTATCCTACATTTTTGGCGCGAAGTTCCAGAACTTAACATCGACTTTCACAACTTTTATTCAATTTTTATCGATTAATTTCATATCCTTGACTGTCAAAGCTTTATTTATTGCTGTTTGGCTGTATCAAAAATGGTAGATAAAGTGGTAAAAGCTACCAAAATTATCGCGCAGCTTGAAGAGGGTTGCAGCCAATGTTTCGTGGCTAGGAGGCTAAATGTTAGTCGCTCGACGGTCCAAAGGACCTGGCAGCGATATCAGGAGACTGGTTCCGTCGAGAGAAGGCCTAGTTCTGGAAGAAAACCATGTACCCAACCACGGGATGATCGTTTTCTTGTGAGTCGCGCATTAAGAAATCGCAAATCTTCGTATGTGGATCTTAAGAACAACCTCCAAGAAGTAAGGAATGTGCATATTAGTCTATGGACGGTCAGGAGGAGGCTTCTCGCTGCCAATATACGCAGTCACCGCCCGGCCCGCGGCCCCAAATTACTCCGTGAGCACAGAGTTCACAGGTTTAGGTTCGCTAGAAATTGTGAATCATGGACTCAAGAAGATTAGAATAGGGTTTTGTTCTCTGATGAAGCCAGGATATCTCTGTTCGGTTTAGATCGACGTCGGCGAGTGCAAAGAAGACAAGGAGAGCGCTTTGCAGATGCATGTTTCGAAGAAATCACACCTTATGGTGGGGGCTCTGTTATGTTTTGGGCAGGAATAAATTCAATGGAACGTACAGAGTTAGTCTTCATTGAAAACGGCTCACTGACTGGGCATCGATACATAACGGAAGTTCTAATTCCTCATGCACAACCCGCGATGTTAATGCGTATGTGCAAGAGGTCGGCATTCGTCGTTTGGATTGGCCAGCTCGAAGTTCCGACCTCAATCCCATAGAACATATCTGGGACGTTCTAAAACGGCGTGTGAGATCAGTACACCCGGCTCCGCAGACCATCAGAGAGCTGAAGAATGTGATTACTGCGGAGTGGGAACGTATTCCGCAAGCAAGTATCCGGGATATACTCGCTAGCATGCCCAGACGAATTCAAGCTGTGATTTTAGCTAGAAGGGGTCACACTCGATACTAAACATTTATCTGCTTATACTTTATTAAAGAAAAACAAACAAAAAAACTTTTTTATTTTTACTTCATGAGCATATGCACTACTAGCGAACATACACTACTAGCGAGATTTAGCATTATTTCCCATAAATTGTAACAAAATTTTATGAAATACTGATGAAAACGATTATTTTCTTATTAATTTACCAAATTGTTAGGATAAAACTACCTATAATTATCAAACAAAGCAATATTAACATTTGAAAGGGTTATTGCTTAGGTGCCCGTTTTTTTTGCAAATGAGTGTATAATTGCATTATTATTGTTTGTATTATACTTAGCTAATCATATTACAAAAAGATATTGTGAATACCTACTTATTAACATTACTTGCATTTAAATAAATATACATGAATTCGATTTATCCGATTTATTTGTCTAAGATCGATTGTGCGGTATTGTTGGAATACGCTTCACTAGGATAAGTGGGCGGTACTCGTCTATGTGCTACGTTAATTTTTTGAAGTATACTTGACATAAACAAATCCGATACTTCATAGGCGTGAGCTGTCAAAATTATCATCCTAGTTTTAACAGAGTGTAGTAGTTAAACAAGCAAACTCGCCTAATGGTGGTGTGCTGCGCTTGAAAGCGTTACATGGAGCACCATTTTCTTTCTAATAGGATTCTGCTGCGATGTCCGCAGCGGGCTATAGAGATAATAGCCCAGAGAATATAATATCATAAGAGACGGCATGTCTTATTCTGACAGTCCGTCGCGGAACCTAGAGGCCGCAGTTCTGGCAGAAATCTACCTGCCCAATGTTTTAGTGCGTCAAAATGGCAAACAACCATCTTCGGAAGAGATTGAAAACTGGCGTGTTAGAGCGTACAATGAACTCATTCATAAATGGCGCTCCAGGCTAGAGCTCGGCGGTAAGCATTGAGCTCGTCTCTGTCATCTTATTTATTCTGAGGTCCTGGGTAGAAAAGCGGCACTGACATACCTACCACCTCACACAGCTCCTCACGGGGCACGGATATTTTAGTAAATACCTGCATGATGTGGTAGGCATTGAGCCTGAGGCAACGTACCCACTGCGAGGACGGCGCCGTGGATAAAGCGCTGCACACCCTCGCTTTTTGTACGGAGTGGAGTGGCGAGCGTACCGCTCTAAGAGTCCTAAATTGGCCCGGTCGCGTCGCTGTCTATTATAGTCTACGCTATGTTAAACAGCCAAGAAAATTGGTTCAGATGTTGTTTTGACGTCAACGGCAATGAGAAAAGCGCTGCTAGTGCCAGAGCGGGGTGGCCTAACACTTCCAGTATGCCAACCTCGCACGCGTGGCCGACGATGGAAGCTTTATGACAGCCGTGAGACTGACTAAGACGCACCCCTCGTGTTCAGGCGTCGCGGCAGTGTAGTTTCGGTGGGTAATATTTAGACCCCCAGAGTCAAGACTGTTGCAGGTAGCTGTGGTACGCTTGCCTTCCCTGTGACCCAACAATAGTGACAAGAAGGAACATCCCAGGGTTTTAGTGGGAGAATCCCACATAATCACTCAGATTTTTTTAATTGTGGAAACTCTCCAAAACCGCCCTGTGACTTACCATCTGCCTATGGCCATAGGTCCTGGACACGCCCGACCGAAGAATGTTCTCAGAGCTTCCGACAGACTTGGTTTGTCTCTATAGCAGACTTTCCCAAAAGTCTAGTCTATCCCACTTCTTACGGGGGGGGGGGGATCGTGGGATCAAGAAAGATTTTGTGGCTCTTTAAAAATGTTGTAATTTCAAATCGTCATTTTTGGCTCTTCCGACTCAAAAGGTTGCCGACCCCTGCTATAGGCTATATAACATCACGCTAAGACGAATAGGAGCGGAGCAGCAAAGAATAATGTTTCGAAAACGGGGAATTTATTTTACCGTCTGAGAGCTTCCGAGGCGTTCGCTGCGTAAATGGTTAAAGTTACGTAAAAATTGTGTACTACAAAAAAAAATTTCTTAAAAAGTTCAAAATAAAAGTCCGCTACAGCATATGTTTATCTCTTAAGGTTCACACGTTATGGTATTATAGTCCATTTATTGGGTATGGCTAATGGTCATATAATATCAAGCTAAGACGAATAGGAGCGGAGCAGCCATGAATAATGTTCCGAGAACGGGGAAAGTTTATTTCTTTTGAGAGTATCCGTTGGTTTGCTTACTTCTTTAATAAGTTTAAAAACGACACGACGGCGACGTAGTACAAGAGACGGGAGTAAATGCGACGGGAAACATTTTATATTTTAGATATTAATACGCGTGGTGTTAATATTCAAAGTGATATAATGTTTAAGCGACGCGACGGGAGTAAATGCGACGGGAAATATCATATTACTTAAAATATTAATACCATACCTATCTCTTTCTCACTCTCATGTGACGCAAACGAAGTTGCCCGGGTCAGCTAGTCTTATATATTCTTCTTGGAATTGTTAAACAGGATAACTATGCTATTTGAAGCTAGTAATTCAATATGGAAGAAGTACAAAAATAAAGAATATGTAATGTAGTCTATAGAATCGAAAAATATCTAGTCAAATGGAAAAATAACTACAATAAAAACAGGAGTCACATCTAGCAAAGCTCTAACTCTGCACCTCGACCGCAACTGACATTAACCTCTGACCAGTAACTATTGACCCCCATGCCACAAACAATACACTTCCACAGTCGCAATAACAACAGCTCAAAAATATTGGCCGTGTTAAAAATGCTAACATATTCGCTTGCAATGCAAAGTGATCGTGAAATTTTGATCCATAGGATTGGAATATGAAATAGTGCTTAGTGGTTACTCGACAGTTCAACACACGGTACACAAAATTATACACAGAATACACCAGTTTACCGTTAGTGTATTTTTAATGACCTAAATGTATCCAGAGTTTGTTTTAATATTAGTTAGCAAAACTTTATTTTAACACGCTTTTATTAGCTGCACTTGTAACTATGAATGTAAAAAAATCTTGGAATGTTAATTTGACCTATTTCCCGTTCTTCGATCAGGTTGAAATTTTGCACACGCTCTGAGATCTGATGACAATACATGACTAGCTAAAAAACGTCATTACAAATCCAATATGGCGGCCTCCCCAAAATGGCGGACTGGCTGTTTGAAATCCACCCCCATGATATGGGTATCGAATGAAAGGGTTTGCTGTCAGAAATTCGAAAAAATTAGTCACATGACTTAAATCCAATATGGCCGACGTCCAAGATGGTGGACAGGCTATTTGAAATGCATCTCGATCGTATTCCTAATAGCAAACCCTTTCATTTGATACCCATATGTATCAAATGAAAGGGTTTGCTATTAGGAATACGAAAAAAATTGTCACGTGATCTAAATCCAACATGGCGGACATCCAAGATGGCGGATTGGCTATTTGAAATGCACCCCCATGATATGGGTATTAAATAAAAGGATTTGAAGCGTGTTTTTTAGTTTTTTAAACTATATTACAATTATTTAAAATAAGTTTTCAGTCAATTGAAGTAATTACTAGTAACTCAATGCAAAGAGCGTTTGCCCTGGTTTAGGCAAAGTATCATACACCAGAAAATTACATAAGTTTGGATTATTTTTCAATATGCTCACTACTAAGTAAAATAAAGCATTTTTTTTTTAAATCAGGTGCGTATTTCCGGAGACTTCAGGCCTTAGAGTAAATAGCGCATTTAAACGGAATTGAAATAATACGGAATTGTTTTAGAATAGAACTTTTAAGCTCTTTAATGATTAAGCAAACAGGACAGTCTCACACGTTCCTATGAGCCTGATGAGGAAATGCCTCTCCTTTCATACACCTATCTCTCGCTCTCTCGTGTTACGTAAACGAAGTTGCGAGGGTCAGGAACTACTACCTATAAAAATACTTACTTCAACTTTGACACAGTAAAATATTATAAAGAAATGCAAAAAAGCTATTTAACAAATTACTGTCACATTTTGACGAATCTCTAATAAACATTTCAAATGTAGTAAAAAATATTCAATTTCCACTTACCAATATACTTGAAGCGATCCACAAAGTCCACCAAAGCTTTAGCCCACGCAAACTTCTTAGCAGCATCCAGCAACCCCATAGAGACCTCTAAAGACCCTTCATGGACCCCCACACAATACTCCTTGAGCCCATCAAACTCTTCGACACACTTCCTCCCATCAAAGTCTTCTAAAAACCAAGAATTTTCATTGGAAGTGGCTAAAAGACCTTCTAAATATGGTTTTAAGACCGGTCCGAGGTATTTTTTGTCATCTTTTGAGCCTTTGTAAAGCCAGTTGAGGATGCTCTTCATCATGATCATGGGGTCTTTTAGGTCTTCGTTTCGGAGGTCAGGGTCTCTTCTGACTGTGTCGATGAGACACGCTGATGATGCGTCGTAGTAGTCTTTTAGTTTGTTCCATTTTTTGGATCTGGGGAAATATGTTTTAGGATCAATATTATGGTAGTAGAAGAACAACAATTAATGAATGAGTCTAGGTACGGTTTTATTACCACCTCGGTTTTGCAGTGGTAAATGTATGGGACCTCGGGTAACGAGTTCCCAGGTTTAAAAATCGGTTAGTCCAAATATTTGTGTAACACGTAAATGTTTACTTCGAATTTGAGTAGGTACAAATATTTTTGAAAATATTAAAGTTTTTTTTTTACTAGATAACGGTGTGTAAGATAAATTCAAAATAATGAAACGGGGTTATAGGGTTTCGTACCCAAACGGTGGAAAACGAGTCCCAATTACAGAAAATTTGCTGTTTGTTTGTCCGTGAACCGTGATTGCTAAAGAGCCAAAATTTTCACAGATAATGTATTTCCGTTGCTGCTCTATAACAACGTATATATATATTAAAATGGGAGATAAATAAAGTAGGCCTCATGCAACAAATGTGATTTATTTGCCGTTTTTTGGTTCGGAACCCTCCATGGGCGGGTCCGATTGGCACTTAGCCTGTGTAAGTGTTAGCCACAATAAACATGCTTTTTTAACGCTTTTACTAAGATCGAGAATAATCATCCACAATGAGATTTAAAGACCTTACCTATAAAGAGACAGTTCCCTACTGAACTCCCCTACACTCCTGGTGTGAAGACTGTTCAGGTACAGGTCCCGGGCCTGGTCCAACATGATGGCTAGCACGTGGATTAGGTCCTCGATGCTCTCTTGGTTGGGGGCGGTGGCTTGGAGTAGGTTGGCGCGGAAGTTGCTGTGGTGCTCCTGAGGAAGAATAAATTACTGTTTGATGGAGTTGAGGTACTCGTCATACTAAACTTACTAATATTATTAGAAGTGCGTAAATTTGTGAGTGTGGATGTTTATTTTCACATTTATAAAAATTACAATACACATGATTACGCCTTTTTATCCCTGAAGAGTAGGCAGAGGCATATTATATATTATGCCCACATTTCACCATTTTAGATATGGTCCCACTTCATAAGTGGTGAGCCGTATTGCCGTGTCGATGTGGACCGGCGCAGGTTGTGACAGCCCGCTGTTCAAGGCGCCCATAATGCCCGCCTTCCACTGCGAGCGAGTCGGACCCATTACGGACTCCGCTATACTCGTAACGACGATTTTCATACATGTCCTTCCACCAAAGCGGACATGACATGTATCGAAAATCATCGTAATGGGTCCGACTCGCTCGCAGTGGAAAGCGGGCATAGAGGTCCACGATAACACTTTTCCGAAGCACGGAAACGCTCGCAAATAAATGTCACAGAGTGGCCACATGATGATAATTAATTAGTAAGGACAAATTAATGCTATAATATAAGTTACATTTAAATATTGCTAGATCTAAAACGTATTCGATATTGATTCAGCTCAAAGATGCGCGGCAGCTCTCTTAGAGATTTCATTCAAATTCCTACCGCAATATTCAGCGCTGCACTTTGCAGATATGTGCCGACTGAATGACAAGTAGGGAGAGATATTTCTCCAAAGTACGGTAGATATATAGCTATGCTCTGAGGAATTGTTTGATATGTTTATAGCTACTTTCTATCATTGCAAGGTTCGACAGAGAAACAATCATTTGAAAGAAGAAGAAAGAAAAATATTTATTGTGAACCGACAAACGTTGTCCTGCCTTATCTATGAAAAATCGGTATTCCGAGTTCTGAGTACCCGGTCCCCTGTTTTCGTTCCCGATTTCCTGTTCCCGATTTCGGATTGAGTTCCCGGTCCCCTGTTTTCATTCCCGATTTCAGATCGTGGGTTCCCGGTTCCTGGTTTTTGGTTACCGGATTCCAGTTCCCTGTCAGTCTTTCTGTTCCCGGTTCCCATTTCTGAGTTTCCAGTACTGAGAACCAATCCAAAATTGCAATAAACCAACCATTTCTTCTAACAGTTCAAGCGGGTTACAGTTATTAAAATTTTCCACCCATTTTTTTTAAACCTTCTCCTGACAACATCAAACACAAAAAAAAATTAGCGAAATCGGTCCATCCTTTCTGAAGTTATGCGCGTACATACTTACATTTCGCAGGTTCATTTGGTTGGTTCTGGTTGCCAGTAAAATGGCAGTCTTTCAACACGGCAATAAGCTCACCACCTATAACGTGGGATATAAAACTAAAAGATGAAATGTGGGCGTATTATGCCTCTGCCTACCGCTTCGGAGATAAAGGCGTGACTATATGTATGTATGTAGGAATCTATGGCGACCTGGACCGCACGTAATTTTCAATAGGCTCTCCATCCAACACGCTATATCATCTTTAACTAAAATACACTTACCTGTGTGGTCATATTCTTGCACGTAAGCAGTTCACTGGCAACCCGCCACAAGTACCGCAGTTGTCTCCGGGAGTAACTCGGAGGGGAGCCCGCAGAAGCCTTCGATTCCCGGTTCAGGCTCTCCCATCTACTAAACAGAGCCGTTTCTAAGGCGTCTGAAGGAGATGGTGGGATATCTTCTCCTGACGAGGGAATAAAGAAATAACATATTTACAGTAGCTGCATAATATTATTCTTTAGGGATCGGGCACGTAATTTTCATAGTTTTGGCACTTGGTTGTGTCCTACAGAATAGGCGGTGGGGCTCATACCGTGTTAAATGAAATGGATAGACTGTTGAAATCTTTTCGAACCACACATAAGGCTTGACTTAACGACTTCCATATTACTGGCAACTGATACCATATAATTATTAGTCTTTTTTTAAAGTGTGGAAAATTTTACAAGACAAGTATACTTATAGAATTCGGGACTTCTTCTCTCTTCGGCAGCGCCCGTGGTCGCGGTTGGACTCTATCTGGCAGTCCAACCGCGACCACGGGCGCTGCAACGTGCTCGAAACGTCAGTGAATGTAAGTAAACAGTATTTCGCGTGAAGTCCCGAATTCTATAAGTATGAGTGTTAGAAACCGCGATAGTTTAAAAATAACATTTTACAAGTATGTTTTGCTGGACTCTTACTGACTAAAAACCACACGTTTCATCGTTTCCTACTTAATGTCTACGGTTGCCCTAGCCCCGGGTATACTCACAGAAGAATGACCCCAAGATTCCTGACAGACCTTGGCTACCACTGCGGTCTCTTCTAGGGAGGGCTTCGGTTTTTATCTTGCTTCTTGAGGGGGTGAAGCGTGCGTGAATCCCTCACGTCACGCTGCCGTCACGGGCCTGCTTCTGTAAGGACGGTGAGCAGCCCCCTCACCGTCCTCAGGTCGTCGGAAGCCGATAGTTTTGTCGCCCCCGCCGCCGACGGCGGAACATGTGTAGGAGAGTTCTCTCCCGTTCCCGCCCGCCGCTTCCTTCACTCACATGACCTGGTCGCAGGTCGAGGCGGCTGCGGCCCACTTACTCCCGCTGGCTCACATGGCTCGCACCATGGCCTCGAGCGAGAGAGTGTCCTCGTCCAGACCCACCACTCGCCCTGACCACGCCGTGCACTCCACCAGCGTGTGGAGCGCGGTGTCATCGCTGCGGTCCTCGCAGTGCTGACACTGGGCCGTGGTTTCCCGCTGTCTTCGCCACAGATACCTACCGAAGCTACCGTGCCCGGTAAGTATCTGTGACAACCGGTAGCAGACAGCACCGTGTCTCCTCTCCAGCCACTCGTCCATGACCGGTCTGACCGCCGCGATTGTGGTGATTCCCCGCCTTGGTTGCTCAAGTCGCACCTTCCAGTTCTCTACTATAGACTACAATATCTCCTTACCGGCCACTCGGTACAGCTGCTGCAGACAGAGGCGGACACACGCCGCGTCACTCGCCCAGTCAGTATCGTACATAGGTAGTATAGACTACAATATCTCCTTACCGGCCACTCGGTACAGCTGCTGCAGACAGAGGCGGACACACGCCGCGTCACTCGCCCAGTCAGTATCGTACATAGGTAGTATAGACTACAATATCTCCTTACCCGCCACTCGGTACAGCTGCTGCAGACAGAGGCGGACACACGCCGCGTCACTCGCCCAGTCAGTATCGTACATAGGTAGTATAGACTACAATATCTCCTTACCCGCCACTCGGTACAGCTGCTGCAGACAGAGGCGGACACACGCCGCGTCACTCGCCCAGTCAGTATCGTACATAGGTAGTATAGACTACAATATCTCCTTACCCGCCACTCGGTACAGCTGCTGCAGACAGAGGCGGACACACGCCGCGTCACTCCCCCAGTCAGTATCGTACATAGGTAGTATAGACTACAATATCTCCTTACCCGCCACTCGGTACAGCTGCTGCAGACAGAGGCGGACACACGCCGCGTCACTCGCCCAGTCAGTATCGTACATAGGTAGTATAGACTACAATATCTCCTTACCCGCCACTCGGTACAGCTGCTGCAGACAGAGGCGGACACACGCCGCGTCACTCCCCCAGTCGGTATCGCGCGCGCCGCGTCTCACCACCGAGCCTCTCTCTACGGGATACACGTAGCCTGCACTCCCTCCCCTCTCACATAGGTGGTATAGCCTGGAACAAAATGCATAGAATGTAAGTGCAAGGTTTGTGAACTTGTATTCACATCATGCTCTAACAGCTGAACGGATCTACCTAAAATATTATGATCTGGAATAACACATAATAGTACATTTTGTCCCTGGAAAGTTCATATGATGCGGGAACTGAAACAAAAGTTGCTATTTAGTAATCTATAAAATAAATACATACGAGTCCAATACGAGTAGGAGATGGTGCGAGGCGTGCGCCGCTACGAAGTGTCGCGCGGCGGAATGCGCGTGTGAACCGCAGCGGTCCAGCCGCCGGCGGAACGCGCACAACGCAGCGTAGCGGCTTAGCACGCGGAGAGTGCCCTGTGCAAACACCGTATCTTAGGTGAATACAATTTATTTTAAACATAAAATTTCCAATGCTGTGCATGTAATACAGTAAGAGTCTACAATCTACCACTAAACTAAATTTACATTATTTTTTGACTTTTTGACCAATATCTGAATCTGGAACTTAATTTAAGATGTATAAATGAGTTCTGCTTTCATTGTAACTATTAGATTGACCTGTAAGAATGGTTTTAAGAGGTTTTAAATAAAAACATTTTAATAAATAAAAAGTTTAGACTTTGTCTATCTCCGACAAGAACGCTCTCATTTCCCGGGTCGGCCCACCCTCATTTAGGTATAATTACCCTCACCAGTTTTATTATGTCGTATGGCGGTGGTGTGCCTATTCCTGCTGGGACCGGAGAGGAGAGCAAATATCAGGTAGCCTGTCTTTGTCCTAAAAACGACCGAAGACTACCTTCTGTTTTAACTTTTCATACAAACCATAAGTTTAATTGTAAACATTGTCATCTATTACTAGATGCCAGAATGCGCATCCAACTCTGCCTCAAAGGATGGGTGCCATAGTTGCCGGTCGGTGTTCAGTCTCCGCAGACCATTGAGGATTAAGGACCTACTGGATGGAGAACCCTGGACATTCTTGTACTCTCACCTGATAAACTCCCTCCCTCATCCTATCCACCAGTACATTGAGAGCTGCAGCCACCCTCGCTACAGACGACAGCTCGGAACAATGCGCATCCAGCTCTGCCTCAAGTGAGGGGTGCCATAGTTGCCAGGTAGAGGTTCGATCGCCGCAGACCATTGAGGATGGGGGACCTACTGCCACTGCGTAGTAGCCCTGGAGAGAAACGAAGATATATTAAATAGATATATTGATCATTTCTCGGCTGCACTCTAACCTCATCTTCCTTCCCTACAATAAATGCACAGCCAATTACACCTAGACACAGAACTAAAACTATGATTGTGATTATCGCACAAAGATATTTAGACTTGGGTGAGAATCGATAGCACGACCTCCAAATCGGTTCGTCAGGTACTCTAACCACTTAAACATGAGACCAGTCTTGTCAAATAAATAATATAGTGATATAAACTTCTTTCTTTTAAATCAACTTTGTGCATAAAGTTTTTAAATAAATAAATAAACCAGTAAAACGCTTACCGCTTGAACACTAGTGTAATGAAACAAAGTCAAAGGATGTGTCAAGGCACCGAGGGTGAGTTAGGGGCGGCTGTACTGCGGCTTAAATCCCGCAGAAACACCGCCCCTGGACCCGACGGCATTCCAGGCCGAGCGTGGGTCCTGGCTCTCGAAGAGCTTGGGCCTCGACTAATTGGGCTCTTTAGCGCATGCCTCGAGAAAGGCCAGTTTCCCAAGGTCTGGAAGACAGGGAAACTGGTCTTGATTCGAAAGGCGGGGCGGCCGGCAAATTCCCCATCAGGGTACCGGCCGATCGTGTTGCTCGACGAGGTGTGCAAGCTCTTTGAGCGCATTATTGCACAACGCCTCGTCGGGCACCTCACACGCGTGGGGCCTGATCTGGCGGATAGCCAGTTTGGCTTCCGTCAGGGACGCTCCACCGCGGACGCGATCATGCGCATTAGAGGCCTGACGGAGGAAGCAGTCTCACAGGGTGAGGTGGTGGTGGCGGTGTCTCTCGACATCGCCAACGCATTCAACACCTTGCCCTGGAGCTGCGTCAGGGAGGCGCTTATCTATCATGGAGTGCCTCCCTACCTCCGTCGAATTGTCGGGGCTTATCTCTCCGAGAGAGCCATAACTTACCCGAGCTGGCTAGGGCCGGGTCGGCGAGATGTGTCGTGCGGTGTTCCACAGGGATCGGTTTTAGGGCCGCTCCTGTGGAACATCGGTTACGACTGGGTGCTGCGTGGTCCGTTGCTCAGAGGGGTCGGCGTAACGTGTTACGCCGACGACACCCTCGTTACGGCGCGGGGAGCAACGCACCGTGCTGCAGCACTTAAGGCCACGGCAGGGGTTGCTCAGGTCGTGGGTCGGATTCGGCGGCTGGGTCTCGAGGTCGCCCTTCACAAATCCGAGGCTCTGTGCTTCCACGGACCTCGGATGGGGCCACCTGCGGGATCCAGCCTACAGGTAGGGGGCGTCAGCATCGGCATCGAGCCCTCGATGAAGTATCTGGGGCTCGTACTCGATGGCCGGTGGAACTTCGGACATCACTTCCGAAGTTTGGTCCCAAAACTGAGGGGAGTATCGGCCGCACTCGCGCGGCTGATGCCCAACATCAGGGGACCCAACGCTCCCTACAGGAGACTGTACCTGGGGATCGTGCGAAGCATGGCCTTGTACGGGGCTGCCGTATGGGCGGAGACCCTGACGGCCAGCAATGAGGCTAGACTGCTGAGCCCGCAGAGAGTGATGGCCGTCAGGGTGATAAGAGGATACCGCACGATCTCCGGTGAGGCGGCATGTCTCCTAGCCGGGACCCCTCCATGGGACCTGGAAGCGAGAGCCCTTGCGTCACTGTTCAGATGGCGCAAGGAGGCGCTGGAGCGGGGCCAAAGGCCTGCGTCTCGAGAAATCGAGGCCCAGCGGACCCTGCTCCACCAGGAAACCATGGAGACATGGAAGGTGCGACTTGAGCAACCAAAGGGGGGATTCGCCACAATCGCGGCCGTCAGACCGGTCATGGACGAGTGGCTGGAGAGAAGACACGGTGCTCTCTCCTACCGGTTGACACAGATACTTGCCGGGCACGGTAGCTTCGGTAGGTATCTGTAGCGAAAACCCCGGGAAACCACGGCCGAGTGTCAGCACTGCGAGGACCGCAGCGATGACACGGCGCTCCACACTCTGGTGGAGTGCATGGCGTGTGCACAACAGCGCCAGGTCCTCGTAGTGGGTCTGGGCGTGGCCACTCTCTCGCTCGAGGCCATGGTGCGAGCCATGCTCTCCAGCGGGAGTAAGTGGGACTGCGCCGCCTCTTTCTGCGAGCAGGTCATGCTCGCGAAGGAGGCGGCGGGCCGGGTGCGGGAGAGAACTCTCCCACCCGAGTTCCGCAGTCGGCGCCCTGGGCGCCGCCGACGTGTTTTCGCCGAGGACTATCGGCCTCCATGACCGGGGGTCTGAGGACGGTGAGAGGGCCGCTCACCGTCCTTACAGAAGCAGGCCCATGACGGCAGCGTGACGTGAGCAACTCACGCACGCCCCCCCCCCCCCCCTTAGAAGCGGGGTCACACCCGAAACCCCCCATAGACGCGGGATTGCACCCGAACCACCCCCTTGGCGAGGCCGCATTGGCGGCCGTAGGTCTGTTGGTAGTCACGGGACATCCTTCCTGAGGGCTTACCCGGGGCTCTCAACCATAGGCTGTTAGGCGTGGCGTGAGGTTTTTTAGTCGGTAAGAGTCCGGCATAACATCCTATGAGGATTTTCCAAGCATCAGCTTGACCTTTGCCTCCTCGACCCCAATGTGGATTATCACCTATGATGCGCCTTTCACTATAGCTAGACTTGAAACTGCTGTAGGATGAAGTAGTTACTTACCGCCTAAGCACTGGTGTAATGCAACAGAGCCATGGGGTGCGTCAAGGGCACTCTGCCGGAGTAAACCGGAGGGGTGTAGCCCTCCACCTTGGCTCCT
The DNA here is from genome assembly GCA_933228765.1 of Miltochrista miniata. NCBI lineage: Eukaryota > Metazoa > Arthropoda > Insecta > Lepidoptera > Erebidae > Miltochrista > Miltochrista miniata. The sequence continues at coordinate 2,786,660 of OW121757.1, forward strand.
AACATCAACTTGGCTTCTGCTTCCCCCGCCCTAATGCGGACCATCACCCACGCAGCGCCTTCCACTATGGAACTGCTATAGATAAAGTGGTTACTTACCGCCTGAGCGCTAGTGTAATGTAACAGAGCCATGGGATGCGTCAAGGGCACCCTGGCGGAGTATGCGGCGGGGTTGCAGCCCTCCACCCTGGCTCCCAGCATCAACTTGTCCTCTGCCTCCCCCGCCCCAATGCGGACCATCACCCACGCAGCGCCTTCCACTATGGAACTGCTATAGATAAAGTGGTTACTTACCGCCTGAGCGCTAGTGTAATGTAACAGAGCCATGGGATGCGTCAAGGGCACCCTGGCGGAGTATGCGGCGGGGTTGCAGCCCTCCACCCTGGCTCCTAACATCAACTTGGCCTCTGCCTCCCCCGCACCAATGCGGACCATCACCCATGCTGCGCCTTCCACGATGGCTAGGCGACGATCTGGACTGGTTTGGGGTGAAGTGGCTAGAAATTGGAATGGTAAAAAGAATGGTCATTTGTTAGTCTCACAAAAACTCGAAAATGGAAATGGATTCATCAGACTTTGATATATTACAATCCCGGGTTCAAGAGGAGTGTGAAGAGGCACACCACAGGGCCGCCAACTTGTGGACCACTGTCAGAAGTGCTACGGACTGTGAGATTGGCCCCCAATCGCTAGATGCGCCACGGCTTTCCACTAGGCTGGCGACGTTATTTTTGCAATCTTAATATTTTTTTAAAATGTATGGAAGTCCAAGCAGGTTTAATAGGTGACTAAAGGCACTTCGTCTCATACTGCTTCTACATTTACATATTTTGTTATATACTTAGTTAACTTTACAGTTTGAAAAATCATTTATTGAAGAAGGAAAGGTTATTCCATTTAAATAGCGTCACGCTAAGACGAATAATAATGAAAACTGTTTCAAAAACAGAAAATTCCTGTTGACAGCTGTACACGCAAAGAGTAATCATCACGAAGTGAAATTAACAAAGATACCTAGACAACTTTGAGTTAATAATCAAAGCCTATCAATCGAATAAAACGATCTACCTAACAATATTCTTCCTGACTTCAAATTCCCATCCGAAACTTGCTTATAACAAGGAGCCATGTTTTCATGGGATTCAACGCTGGGAATTCAGGAATGCTTGGAATATTTGCGGCGATAGCTAGTCGAGTTATCGAGGAATTTCAACCAGAAATATGATATCGTTCGGAATTCGTAAACAGGCTTGTTTATAACATTTTTTTAGTTTTGACTGTTTACTTTTCAATTTCCTATATTGTAGTTCTTTCTAGATTACTCGATTTGTATTTTGACGACAACCTGAGCTACATAGGTACCTACAACTTTAGCTACACTCTACTACACTAACAATACAATTATATTTATACCACTTATACCACAGTTTCAACCTCACACAGAGAGGTTCTGCTATTTAAATTAAGCTTTACTTAATAGTAAACATTTTGGCAAATCTATTAATTTGCCTATACTTTTAAATTTTGGAATTCTATTTAAAGGCGGTCAGCGCAAAATTGGCCTAACCCTCCTGCGTTGCAAAGTTATTTTTAACCGACTTCAAAAAAGGAGGAGTTTACTCAATTCGACTGTATATATTTTTTTGTTTCTGTTTTTTTCCTGTTGGAAATCTAATAAAGTTAAAGCTAGTCAGGTCGTTTTTGTATAGGGACAAAATTGAGGATCAGGCCACGTTTGCGCTGAGCACCTCCAGGTGTGAAAACTTGTGAAGATGTGTGGATGTTTTTTAGTCATTCACACTCTAACCAATGCCTGAAATTTGCGCCTATTACCGTGTTGAAATGGACAGGCACGGGTTGTGACGTCAAACTTTTGATATTTTTCAAGCCACCCATAAGGCCAGGCTTATAGACTGCCATAATACAACCGGAATTAGCAAATGTGCAACTTCAAATCAAATGTCATCGCTACCCGGAAACTACGAGAAAACCCATCAATGCAGTATGAAAATCAGTGTTTTCTTTCCCAATGAAATACACTCTTTAGCTTTATTTAAAAGTAATATTCATGTGTATTAAAACAACATGTGATAGACAGTTGGATGGGAGTACACCCACGTGCCGCAGCTCTCCAAGGAACGAGTTGTGCAAGTTTTAATTAAAAGGAAATTCTCGCCGCCCGCGCCGCTGAAACCACAAGCGCTTTGGAGACAGATTGCTGGAGGCTGAAGGCACACATTCCATACTGTTTTAGAAGTAGTTTTTGTTGGAAACGTTTTCGTTTAGAGTTTTATGAGCGGCTGTTGTACATACCTACATACATATCATGCGCTTCAAGTCTGAGAGACGCGTAAGCAATGCTCAGAGTAAGCCATACCACAGCTAACAGATCATAGGTTTATTCTCTTTATACTGCGGTTTGAAACCCGTGATAGAGTTATATTTGTATCCCCAAATGGATAGACAGAAGCATACGCAAATATGTAGGTAGAAGCATACGCAGATTTATACGTCTACATTACAAGACTCGTACTTAGTTCCACATAACAGGTTGCTAAGTTTGTTGCTGTTTTGATATTGACAGGTGTAGGTTGTGGCTACCTGTTGTTGAATTATTTTAAAATAGCCTTTATCATAAAGCTCTTTTATGACTAAGCCAACAAGCCAGTTTAGATTTACCCATTTTTGGATTTATATGTAATAGATTCTTTAGAGTGATATAACTTTTTTATTTATAAACCGATTGACATGAAATACACTAAATGTTAAGTGAAGCAAACCTCGACACAATAAACAAAACCGCATTGCAATCGGTTAAGCTGTTACTGAGATTATCGTGCACAAACGTACAGACAAACAGATGTACAGACATACAGACAAACAGACGAAAATTCTAAAAATCATTGTTTTGGCTTCTATTGTGTTTATAAAGCCCCCCATAATATTTTTTCTTATTTATCTTTCATGTACAGACAGCGACCTGTTACAATTTTATTATATGTAGGTACGACCTGTTACAATTTTATTATATGTATTGATTGATATTGATAATGATATTGATATTAATATTGATTGATATTGATGGAGTTATACTCGAACATCTTTCCGAGAAGTTACCGTGGGCGCCCAGCGCTTCACGGATAAGAATGGGCCGTGTGCTTTCAGTTCAAGTTTGATTTCCACACGAAAAAGAAGTAGAACGGCTCCCAAACTGAATTTCGACAAATCCTTCTACTACAAGATTTTACTTCGTCAACATGAAACTCCGATACGACTAAATTTCGACAATATTTTAGATCGAAACAGCTTAATCCCGACACTATTGTACTCCGACAAAGGAAAAAACGCTTTGTTTGAAAGAAATATTGTCGAAATTGAGTCGTATCGGAGTGTCATGTTGTCGAAGTAAAATCTTGTCGTAGAAGGATTTGTCGAAATTAAGTTTGGGAGTCAAGTAGAACACTGTAGAAAAGAGATGTCTCTCACCTCTCTCCAAGTAACAGTAGCGGTAAGCCTGAGCTCGCGCAGCCGCCCGCGCGCACAGCACTCGCGCGCCTCCGCCCGCGCGAGCGCTCGCACACCGCGCCACCAGCTCCACCCAGCGCTCCACTATCTTGTCTCTGGAGGAAGAAGCGCACTTGGTATACATGAATTGATGAATATGAATTTTTAAAAAGGGCTTAGATGGGCAAATCCAAAACTATAAGGAATATCTAAAAATGCTCAAAGGAGTCACGAGTAGGGTTGCCAACCGTCCCGCTATACGCGGGACGTCCCGTTTCTGAGACCCATAACAAGACGTCCCGCTCACACCCTGAGCGGGACGCGTGATGTCCCGCTTTTCTTGATCTAGCAACAAACGTTTACGTTTACAGTATTTCTAACGATGCATAAAATCACGGAAATGTGAAGTTATTTCCTTTATGTAGTTGTAAGATTCTACTGTGCAGAGGAGGGTATTCGCACATGTTTGCTTGATTTCTATGAAGACTCCAATAAGAAAACGACAGATATATACAATAACATTAAGGCCGTTCATAGGGCTAACGACCTTGACCATACAAAACACGCGTTCTTCAAGCTAGGAACTGTTGTATTTTAGATCTTATTTTTGTTGTAATAAGCTAATACTCTTACTTATTCAAAATCGAAAAAAACCAAATTATAGGTAGATGTTTATTTTCTTTTTAAGCTGGCATATATTTTTCTTGCGCGTCGATAAAATGTAAGTCATAAAATGCATTCATCTAAAAATTTGGGGCTGACTTTATTATCGTTTTAGACATTATGTATAATTAATATACTATTCAACAAAAGCATATTTTGACACACATCTTGTACCAAGATATAAAAAAATTTTTTGGCTATAATTTTCCGTCTACTTATCCGACAAAAAATGCTTTTATTTGCACCTCTTTTTCGTCATTTTCTAAACCAGGCCCCTTTTGATTTGCGAAACGCATCTGCGTATTCCGCTAATATTGCTAATGTTAATTTCGGGAGAAATAATTCCGTTATTACATATTTACGGAACCAAAATGGCGACATGGATGCTCAGCACACATGTTGCATGATGCTGTTGCGCAAGCTGGTGCAAAATGTGAACTTGATGTGAAAACTTTGAGTTTAAAAGTATATGGTCACCTGTCGTATCATGCACAGAGAGGTCAAACACTTAAAGAATTTTTCGCTGATGCTAATCTACAGTAGGTACCTATACAAATACAATAGTGAGACATGTGATAACAAGTAACTAGATGGCTCTCATTACATCCTCCTGTCGAGAAAATTCTAAACGAGTTTCCTGCCTTAAAAAGTAATTTTTCGTTTCTTGGAGAAAACTTTCCAATCGCTTTGTAGAAATTTTTTGACGAGGAAAAACGTAAAAAGACCGAATGCAATCTAGGTTTTTTGACAGTTTTTAAAAAAAATTCGTACCTTTACAGTATCATGCGTTTGGAGAAAGAAAATTATTTGTCGTGTAAAACTTACAACATAGCAAAAGCGTACACATTTCAACTAAATGATGCTCGCGGTTTCTCCCGCGTGTAATTCAGTACCCGTTAAAGTTCACGTATTCTGAACAAAATTCATAAGATCCCGCTTTTTAAATCCTTGTCCCGCATTTGAAATCAACATTTCCCGCAAATTCGCATTTTGGAGTTGGCAAGCCTAGTCACGAGCCCGATTTTGATAAAACTTAAAACTGCATCATTAGATTTTTGAAAAACCAATAATCCTAGCCGGGAATCAAACCCATTGATTTTGAAAAAAAAACATGTATGTCATTACTTTCCAGAATAAGATCGTAATAGCAACACTATCGTATGGTGTAATAATATACTTAGGTTGTGTTTTTTTTTTTAAATCAATGGAATCGATTCCCAGCTAGGATAATGGGTTTTTGAAAAATCTAATGATGAGGTTTTAAGTTTCATCAACATCGGGCTCGTGACTCCTTTGAGCATTTTTCGCTATTCCTCATAGTTTCGGATTTAGCCATCCAATCCCTGAAAAATTCATTCTGTATAGTCCGTTTACAGTTATATTACCTCTGACTGACAGCTCGTCAATCGTTTTCTGTGTGTTGGCATTGCAGTAAAGTCCCCCTATGAGTGCCAGCCTAAGACATTTTACCGGATTAAGTGGAGATTATAACATCCAACCTTTAGCAGGAATAGTTTTGGTTTTCATGTCATAATAAACTTAATTTCATTAAGACAGTGCTCCTGTTACTATGCGATTGTTTTTAAGATTTATTTATTTCTTGTGAATTTCTGAAAAAAAATTCGCTACCACCACTAACGAAGGCGATGTTGCTGCTTCCACAACGTTCCACATCTCAAATAATGGTCACACCCGAAAAAAACGCCAGCAAAAGAAGAAAGTAAGTTTCGACTAAAAGTAAGATTACCTACATGGGAGAAACAAAAACTTATTGGGGTAACACATCAATCAAAATAGGCAACCTAAGTGCTAGAGGTAATATATCTCTGAACGGACTATAGTCTCCTATGTATTTAGGGAGTCACAACTACTCTTATACTGCGTCCACATTTGTAACATATCAGCGTCTCATCGTGTCGAATATGCAGTTTTCAACGGTACCGACACGCGAGTCTGATGCGGTAATGGAGAAATGTGCCATAAAACTGTTACAAATGTGGACGCAGCATAAGGTAAGCTGACCACAAGACCTACAAAGAAACCAATACTGGAGGATACAAACGAGTTCTAAAGTGGAAACCACGACAGAGTGAGCATGAGGTAAATAACTAAATTAATATTTGTGGATTTTAATAAATAAAATAGGTAGGAACTGGATGCGGATGGCGCACTTTTTCAGAGTTGTTACTTTTAAACAAGCGAAACTCAATAGATCATTACTAACCTGCACAAGTACCCCGACGGTGTCAGAAACTCTTCCCACTTGTCAGCCTCTTTCCCAGAGAGCCGTATTCTCCCATAGCCCACCGGGCCATCTTGCAGTCGACAGTCATCGCCTGCGTTCAACACTGGCAATGCGTCTAGAGTAACTAGGTATTCTAGAGAACGGGACCGCATCTGTTTTGAAGAGGAGGAGATAGTTACTGATAGACTGTTCTAATAAACACAAAAAAAACAAGTGTGAGTCGTACTGGCGCACAAAGGGTTCCGTAATAAAAAATGGCAGAAAAAAATCGCGTTTGTTGTATAGGAGACCCCTTTAATCACTCCCTTTTTCTGATTTTATTATTAGTTGTAACGGCAACAGATATATATCATCTGTGAACATTACAGCTCTCTAGCTATCACGGTTCCTGAGATACCTACAGCCTCGTGACGGACAGACAGACAGACGGACAATGAAGTCTCATGCATAGGCTCCCGTTTTTACCCTTTAGGTACGGAACCCTAAAGAGCAAAAGTATGGTTTAAAATTATTATCTGAGGAGTCGTGGAGGTATCCTTACGAGGGCTTACCCGGGGCTCCCAACCGTAGGATGTTAGGTAGGATACGTGTGGTTTTTAGTCGGTAGGAGTCCTTGAGAGCATAGCATCCTTGTACGATTTTCCTCACGTTAAAAAAATAAATCCCACAGACTAAAAAAAAAAAAAAAAAAACTTCATGTTGTAGTAACCAGATTACCATGTCGTGGAAATACCATCACAGTAGCGGTATACCGAATTTCAGATCAACAGACTTGTGACTTTTATTGAAATCCCTTCATCCCCTTGACAGTAAGCTGATGTTTTTCAATATTTAATTTTAAAGCTAAAGCCGTATCTTAGAAAAATGCTCAATATTCGCCGATGTGCGTCAAGACAAAGGCATGATTGTAAAAAATATCGTAACCAAAAAGTTCTCTTACCCTTTTTTTTAACGTGAGAAAACTCCTACATGGACTCCTACCGACTAAAAACCAATCGTATCCTACCTAACAGCCTACGACTGGCAGCCCCGGGTAAGTCCACTGAAGGATACCCCGACTTTCTCTCACCCCCAAAAACTAATATTTTAAAAATTTCAGATTTTATTTCCTCGCTAGAATTGTGTCGCATTATAAGTTCTCAAATCATACCTACTACATATCACTAAGCATTTGTCCTACTTATCCACCTAGATGGTCTCACAGATTAAACTAAAGTCCAAACTATTTGAACACAAACTTGGAACTGACTGACACGCGACTTCAACTGCACTAAAAGCTCGGGAACGTGCTACCGACTAGTTTTGACTTGTATCTTATCAGTAATCAGCTGAAAATGGTTGTTTGGAGTAAGACCATGGTCACAAGGACCAAGACTATCTCCAATATTTTCTAAGAAACTAGTATACTTTTTAGTAAGTAATCCGATTTTAGTCTTAATACACATAGCCTCATAGCGTCCCTATTCCATCAAGTCAATAAGAGATTGTATAGCATCTAGTCGTCTGATAGGAATAGATACGAATTATAAATGTATGTCTAAACAGAAAAATATAAATCTGAAATATGAAAACTATGTCTAAAGGACTGACCAAGTCTGACCTTGGTATTTGATTCCTGACTTTTGAGAGTTTTGTAAAAGGGTAACAAGGGAACCCTACATCTGAGACTCGCTGTCCGTCTGTCACGGAGGCTGTATCTCAGGAGTGATAGTTAGAGAGCTGACATTTGCATAGATTTTTTATTTCTGTTATCGCTGACATAGGTACCCGAAAAAAATTGTACCTATTTAAGGGGATTTCCGTACAACACGTGATATTTTGCCTATTTTTTGCGGAACTCTCCGTGCGCTGCTACTCCAACTCGCACATGGTGGTTTTTTTTTAATTAAGTATCATATTAAGCTCAGGTTGTGGGTCGACTCGAACAGTCGACTGTCAACCTGAGCTTAACTCTTAGTGAACATTGTATTGTGTTATTTTGTACATGACCATAAAGTTGCACTCACCTTCTTGCCTCGATGCAAAGCTATGAGATGACAACATCGGAACCGAGGGTCCCTCTGGCCCGCGCCGTCCACTATCCTCTGCACCAGGTTCTCCACCGCGCTTTCTAGCTCCGTTGATATTCGTCCTAAGCAGACAAACATACATTGTTAATCAAACATAGCAGGTATAAATTATGATCATAGGAGATATTTTCTGTAGTTCTGTCCAGACGAGTCGGTTCTGGAGTTTCTCTTTTCTTCACAAATGATATTTTTGTGAAATTATTCCCTGAGTTGCCTTTTACGATAGGAACCCACGGGAACTCAAAGAAAATTATACAAAGGTGAAATGTGGGCATATAATATGCCTCTGCCTACCCCTTCGGGGATAAAGGCGTGACCATATGTATGTATGTATCAAAGTTAGCCCCGTGTGGCGATGGGGCCCCGTGACCCCAAATTATCCCGAGGGTGTCGTAAGAGGCGACTAAGGGAACACTTTCGCAAATCGATCCATTGCGTAGAGAAGAAAAACTCAAAATGAAACCTGCTTGTCAGTAAAATGACTATCGTTAAGCCAAGTTGAAACTGTGATTCGTCACAACCTGTGCCTGTTCATTTCAACACGGCAATAGGCTCACCACCTATGACGTGGGACAAAACTATAAGGTGCAGGTGAGCGTATGTACCTCTGTCTACCCCTTAGGCAGGGCCGTCTTTTCCACTGGGCACTATGGGCACTTGCCCAGGGCCCCGCGATCGTAAGGGCCCCCTCAGACCAAATACAAAGTCCCTAGTCCTAGACCCTAGTCCCTAGGCAACGGTACGACCGTTTAGTCGCATAATGCCTAATTCGCATAATGGCACCCGAGTCTGAAAAGGACTAATTCGCAAAAGGATTAATTCTTAAAAAGACTAATTCGCGAAATGGCTAATTCTCAAAAGGACTAATTCGCAAAAGGACTAATTCTTAAAAAGACTAATTCTTAAAAAGACTAATTCTTAAAAAGACTAATTCCTAAAAAGACTAATTCGCGAAATGGCTAATTCTGAAAAGGACTAATTCGCAAAAGGACTAATTCTTAAAAAGACTAATTCGCGAAATGGCCAACTCTTAACAAGGTATGATGTTGGTGTTGGTTATAAGAAAAAACCACGAAGGCTAATGCGTGAGCTCCGCTCCGCTCCTGCATTAAGCCTTCTTAACCCTTCATTAACCCTTCCGCCTCGAAGTCGGGGCGCGCAGAATTCGACTTTATCTACCAATTTCGATGTAGTACCTCCGAAATGGTTGTAAATCGAGTGCTGCGCGCCCCGACTTCGATAAGTTAGGTTAGGGTTTTTTTCGTGGTTTTTTTATATCCATTCAACACCAACATCATACGCTGTTAAGAGTAGGCCATTTCGCGAATTAGTCTATTTAAGAATTAGTCCTTTTGCGAATTAGTTTTTTTCAGAATCAGCCATTTCGCGAATTAGTCTTTTTAAGAATTAGTCCTTTTGCGAATTAGTCCTTTTCAGAATTAGCCATTTCGCGAATTAGTCATTTTAAGTACTAACTTGTAAATGCAAAAACAAACTACTTTTATGTAAGTCCTATAATACTCTATTCATTTCATGTCATCATCTTCTTCTTCTTCTTCTTTTTTATATATCCAAAAATGTTGTGTGCTTATACGTACCTAATCTTTAAAAACTCCAAATTTACGGAATCTATTGAGCTCAAAATTGGACACGATTTAAAACAGGATTCAGAGATGGTTTTAGGCTACTTTATACACTTTTATCATAACAGCAATAAGAATAAAACAGCTTTAAAAAGTTGTAACGACAAGCGCCATCTATTGTACCAATAGTTGGCCCTTGTCGTTTTTTTTTTAAATTAATTCTGCCAGCTTCAGATCAAAATATTATAAACAACCTATATAGAAGGTACCAACCAGATTGCAGATTTTTAAAAGAACTTTGATTGCGGCCTCCTTGCATTCAGAATAAAAAAGAGAGTACCTACCTTAAAAAAGAGGTCAGATAGTGCGAGGCCGCATTTGCGTTTTTCCGCGGCGGTTTGGTATGTTTTGCATGTTTTTTTTTTAGTTAGAGTTAGAGTTTTGTTAATTAAAGTATTAGCAGAGTGAATTTGTTTTTTTGAAGCGTGCGATGTTTTAAAAACTGAACATTGATCACAGAATAGATTTTTTTTTAAGTGAAGCTGCTTTTGAGTCGGATCTTAATTGGATTTTCTGAAAGATTTATAATTTTGGGTTGCGGCTCAACATCAAACTTTTTTGAAATATACCCATCCTTTGGTTTGTTACTCATTTCTCATAGGTACATGAAACGACCACAAAAAAAGACACAGCGAAGCGTGGCAGGGAACCGCTAGTTGTTAATAAAAATAAATGTTTAACATGGTTTATCTACTTTCTTTGTATATTCTGTGAAAATAGTGTCCTGTCAAAGTCATAGGGCCCCATTATCCTAATATGCCCAGGGCCTCCAATAGGATAAAGACGGCCCTGCCCTTAGGAATAGGTGATAAAGGCGTACTATATGTATGTATGTATGTATGTGTCAAAGTTACGTTTCTCGCACGGTAAAAACCTATGTATGGATTTAGCTTTTCTGATTAAGTATAGAAAAGCTTTAGTAGTGATATTCAAGTTGACGACTCTTGCTCTCTGACATTCTTAGGATAGGTGTGTGTTGTCATTCTTATTGGCAGTTTCATATATTTTCTCGATTGAAAGTTTTCATTGTAAAAATTGTAAGCTAGACAAGAATACACCTGAAACGAACCTTTTTGGTCTTCTTCCCACAGAGTATCCACATAGGAGTTGAGAGTCCGGAGCTGGTTCACCGAAAACCGGAGTCCAGATGCAGGCAGGCGCAACTCTCCTCCTGGCGTTTCACTCGCCAGCCCGGAAATTCCCGATCCCATGACTGTTGAAGATTTAAAAATAGAAGGTCATTCGTAGAACTGGATCTACTAACCATGCTATGCAAGTGACTTCAAAGAGAATGTTACGAATACATTTTTTGACCTTTGCGTTTAAGAATGCGTTTCCAGGAGGCTACGCACTACAAATACTTTCTACAGAATCTGTGACTATTTAACCCGCAGGCTGAACTAAAGAACTGCGATAATGTTTTTGTGCTCTATTGTTACTTTAGCAGCCCCTCAGAACTAGATAGGAATACCTATTTGCCATGTGTTTGCCTACTGCCACGCCTGATTTCATTACATCGAAGAGACAAAAATAGCTATGAGCAGTGACTGGGACTGAATGCAAAGATAATGCACACTGAAACGTTAATATCTCGACATCGGCTATCCCCCTATAGTCGTGACAGTAGGTCTATAGAAGATGGTACTTCCAACCACCTCAATACTTTACTCAACTGCTTTTATTGAAGTTTGGGGTCATGGATTATAAACCAGGTATAAATAGCTTATGTCCAGTGCTGGCATTCTAGCTAAACCCATTACCTAAAGATAAACTTTTAAAAAAATCTAATGTCATTCTACACAAACATCGATTTACGGTAATAGCATACGTAGTTCAATCACAATCGATTGTGTAACCCGATTACACGGTCTGCGCGGGCGCACAATGTACCTACCGCGAGAACAAAATGGCGACGATAGCCTCGCTTCCGGCGGAAGAGCATTATATGTCGCCGGTCAAGCGCACAGGTGACCGTGGCCACTGATATCTAAAACTGTTTACATGTTGAATCTAATGTGTGATTTTGATCTGAGTGGCAAGTGCTAGTTTTGGCGTGGGCTTGTCGACATTCACGGTGAGCGCGTTAACGCTGATTCGTATGGAATTGAGACACCGCCACCTAGCCGTAAATGCGGGAACTTGTCTCGATTCAATACAAATCAGCGTTAACGCGCTCACCGTGAATGTCGACAGGCCCACGTCAAAACTCGCACTTGCCACTCCGATACTAATTTTAGTAGAGGCTAACAAGCATACGGTTTACTTCACTTGATGAAAAGTCATCAGGAGCTTTTCGATGAGTGTCGTTTGAAAGTAAGATAGGTTACACACGCACTGTCGAACCTAATTTGACGCTAAGGCGAAAATTTCACAAACCAACTATCAGTTTAACCACAGCCGGCAGATCATATTTTTTTCTCTTTAAACTGTGGTTTAACGTTTAACCTAGGCTCCTCCAAGACGACTTCGTATGCAACCGAATGTAATGATGATACATATAGTCACGCCTCACGCCTTTATCCTCAAAGTGGTAGACAGAGGCAAAATATACACCCACATTCCACCATAATAGTTTTATGTCCCATATAATAAGTGTTGCCGTGAGGAAATGGACAGGCGCAGGTCGTGACGACCTGCAGTTGAAATTTTTCAAGAGAGAAATAGTCAGTTTTATTCCCTGTTCAACCCGATATGTGAAACAGTTAATGTGCACTACGTAGGTATACATAATAGGTAAATACAATATCTTTCATCTGTGTGTAACCTTCCTAAATTAGTAAACACGTGCAAATAAATATCCACAAACGCGCAGTCCTTGAACGAAAACTCCAGAGGTCGACCATTACACAACAAAAGGCTTACTTACTTATAACTGACTAATTACGAACTATAATTAACACCGAGAAACAGTACTGGGAAGCACCAGATGTAAAAGGTCCGAAACGAATTACCAATTTGTACTTTGGGGAGTTTGAGATAGAGTTCAAATTGAGAATAAAGTTGATAATCTGAAAAGATTATTTACGAACGTATAGAAAAATACGTTATGAACTTGACAACGTTACGAGCGATGCCACATTAGCAAACCTACGTCACGATAGTAATGAGTTTGATAGCATAATATATTTAAGTAAATAATAAATATTCACGGACATTTTCACACAACGCTATCTGATCCCAAAGTAAGTTAGGAATAACCTGCTTGTGTTATGGGTACCATGGATATTAATGCTTATATACTTTTAAATACATATTATCATACATAGAAACGCCCAGACTCTTAAGACCGACATTATGGATCATTTCGATATTATAACTCTACGATCTCTGTACAAGTTGGTTGGTGAATTGATTTGATTTTTTATTGAAGTCTTTGCAGATAAAAACATATTACTTTACAAATCAGTAATACGTAATAGTACACGGCTACACGGGAAGTTATCGCTTGTACTTTTTTGAGCAGTTTACAAAATGCAGACACGTTGATAAACGAACAACTAACCTGTGTATAAAACCTGTGTAAAAAACTTAGTGAGACTATGTTGTCCACTAGTTTCTACACGTTTTCTGATTGTCACCATGTGACGCTCGCAACTTCGTTTACTTCACATAAGGTCTATGAAAGGAAAGGTATTTTTTTTTCACTAGACTCCTAGGAATGCGAGCGTGTGAAACTGCCCTGTTTGCTTAATCATAAAAGAGCTTAAAGATTAAGCCTATTCTAAGATTCGTGTACTGCATCATTTTACAATACCCTTAATCATTAAGCTCTTTTATAATTAAGCAAACACGCTCGTTTAGAATGAGACTTGCATGGAACCCTTGAATTGAATTCTAGGTTTTGCGAAAGTTAGGATGTCTCTAATTTCTGAACTATAAAACCTCAGTACTGAAACTTGTGTGGAAGAAACCTAAAAGTACTCCATTTCTAACACTAAAAAAATATTTGAAAACACCACGCGTCGAAAAATTACAACAAAAAAAAACATTTTGTCTTTCATCCCCTCTCCCAAAAGAACTACACAACACAATTATAGATAGCTGAGATGCGTCGGTGATGATAAATATCTGCTTGATTGTATTTGAGGATCTCTTCGAGGAAACTGTATGATCTAGCATGATCGAACTGATTACCTTAATACTCGTACCCAGTCCAATTTAAAACACTGTACCTCCAGAACACCCGAGGTTGTGCAATTAATTAAGTAGTATACTTTTGTACGACCGTATTATTGTGAAGTGTAACAAGGCACTAAGTATCTGTAATTCGTTTATTCGGTGGTGGATAATTTGCCGACTGTTGAACCGCGTTATCGTCTTTAGTGTCTACATACACAGACAAACACACACAAATACATTTTTAACAAGTTAATTGTTTGAATACCTAATTGGATACTTCAATTTGTGTGGAAATGAGGTGTTTCGTATATTTTATAGATAAGGTATTCAACCGAGCTCAAAGAAGGAGGAGGTTCAGTCAATCGGTTAACGGTAACGTATGCGTGAATATTAAGAAAGATTTTTTTGGAATGTACCCACTCAATAAAGAGTGCAGAGGTTCCACCAGAATCTTCCGGGTCTAAGCAAGATTGGGATTCTGACATCCCAATCTTGCTTAGCTAATACCAAAATAAAACAAATCATACTGTCTCTAGCAGCCAATATTTGTGTATCCCGAGTCCCAAATCCAGGTCTCAACTAGGCTCCAATACTGTGATGGATGAGGCTAAGAGGAACTGTGACCCTGTTTAAATATACTGCGACTCGACGACATACAAACCAACTCCGTCTTTTTCAGAATTCAATTTAAAATCTAAAATATATATTATGCGTGTAATCTATGTCAATATTTATAAATCGAGCGCCGTCGCTATGTTAAAGACACTCCTTTGTCTAAGTAGTTTAACAAAAATTGTCCTAAGTTAATGGCTTTACTGATTGGCTATTGATAACACAATCATGCTAACATATTTCTTGGTCGGTGTCACAATCACAATAAGCTCGGGTCGGAGACCGGCATGGAGCTGTTCACACTCCTGCATTGGATTAACTTCCGAAAAGCGCATACCGCCGATCAATCTGAAATTTTGTGTATTGACGTATTTTGACCTCCTAATCACGAATATCATAACGAAAATAAGAAAAACGGAGAAGAACCTCTTCTCGTTCGGTGTGCATGATCGCGCATACCTTACCGATTTAGACTATTTTTTTTAGCTTTCCCCACAAATATCCCCTCTATTTCGGCAAAATCGTAAAATTAAAATAAAAAACGCCTAAACAAAAAAAAACCACGAACGTTAAGGGCGTTTGCACAAATTTTCGTTATGATATTCGTGATTAGGAGGTCAAATACGTCATTACACAAAATTTCAGATTGATCGGTGGTATGCGCTTTTTAGAAGTTTACCCTATTAATTATTTCCTCGCTCTACTTCTCTTGCACCGCGGGTCACAGTAACTATTTCTATCTTAACCAAATTCCCTGTCTGTAGTGTAATAACACCGTATCAAACTTGTGTGAACAATATTCTAAACATCAAAAACTAGATGACCCTCTCTAGACCCTCCAAAGATACACCCATAAATAAATTAAATCATTCATAATCATAATTAATTACCCAATAACAATAGGTAGGTACCTACATTAAACAAGAATCGAATTGATTACCCTGTCTCGTTGTACCTACAGATAAAAAACCATGGCCTTAATTCTAGCGGCCGTGATGAGTCATGGTAGGTTTTATGGTGACACGCGAATACCTTGACTAGATAACGAAGATTTGGGTTTAAAGGATGCTGTAAGAGCAAATATTTGTGGATTAAGGCAATAACTGCACTGACTCAGAGTTCATTTTAGCCCCTCTTTATAAAATAGATTGCAGAGGGACTTATGGCGGGACTTGTGTCTGTAATCTGTGACTCTGTTGCATTAAACTACGTCACGAGGTCACGTGGATCATCTGTTCAAAGTTTGAAATAAAACAAAAATGACAACGTCAATCGGATTGAACTTTCACTTTCACAATAACCGTTAGAGGGGCAGTTGGTTGAGACCGTCTCACGGCTTCTTGTTTGATTTTTACGTGAGGAAAGTCCTACATGGATGCTATGCCGGACTCCTACCGTCTAAAAAACCATACGTATCCTGCCTAACAGCCCACGGTTGAGAGCCCCGGGTAAGCCTTCGGAATGATACTCCAGGACTCCCAACAGACCTATGGCTACCATTGCGGCCTCACCTAGGGGGAGTTCGGGTGCAGTATCCTGCGTCTTTGGGGCGTTTTTCGGGTGTTATCCCGCTTCTAAGGGGGGGGGCGTGCGTAAGTTCCTCTCGTCACGCTGCCGTCACGGGCCTGCTTCTGTAAGGCAGCGAGCAGCCCTCTCACCCTCCTCAGACCCCCGGTCATGAAGGCCGATAGTCCTCGTGTAGTAGGGCCTGCTTCTGTAAAGACGGCGAGCAGCCCCCTCACCGTCCTCAGGGACTCAATGTTCTGTAGACGAACTTTGAAGGAAGCATCTTTCGTATGGCTATTCGTATCATCCTCAGATGAACTCCTCGAATGTCCCTCTTTGTGACATTTCTCTTGTGAGCGTTTCCGTGCTTTGCATGGCATGTTAAGCCGTTGGTCCCGGTTGTCAATTACCTACATGGTAGTTGTTAAGTGGAAAGCTTTTATGGGTCCTGGGACATCTTTCCGTACTCCTGGGACATCCTTCCGAGGTTCCTGGGACATCCTTCCGAGGGCTTACCCGGGGCTCCTAGCCATAGGCGGTTGGGCGTTTGAGGTTTTTTAGTCGGTAGGAGTAAGGCATAGCATCCATGATGAATTTTCCCTCACGTTAAAAAAAAAGGCTTTTTTAATACAGTTGCTCAAAAAGTGGCGTATTACAGGGACGTATAGCGTTCGGGATGTGGGCTATTACACACTCGTGCTTTTTCTTTACCATTCCCGCACTCGTGCGTTTTCTTTCCCAATTGTCAAAATAATGTCTGCGATTCATGCAAATATTTCTAAAAAAAGACACTAACTTGTTTCAATATCAGATTAAAAGTAATTTTAATTAAAATTTAAGCATAAATTAATATTAGTATCGGCCAAATTAAATTTAAAAATATAAAAAAAAGTTGGCTGTATGAAGTGCACTGCCATAGTCTCTGCTTAGAAAGGTATATTTATTCTTTTACGGTTGGCGCCATTTTGGATATTCAGGTTTATTGTGTTTTTATTAATTTATAAAATTGCTTAATTTTTTCGCAACTGTATTAAAAATAGTTGTTACATACAACGTGTGGGACTGTTATTTAAACTCGTTCCGGCTGTCTACCCTCGCCTTCGGCTCGGGTCGACACCTGTCGCACCTCGTTGTAATAACAGAAATCCCACACTTGTATCGAAAACTACTATTATGGGTGTCTGAACGTTGTCAACACGGCAACAGGATCACCACCTATTACGTGGGACCCGACATCCCTTTTGGAAAAAGTGGCAATTTGCATAAACCTATGTACGTCAGTAATTAACTAGGTACTGTGTTATTGAATAATGGAATTAAATTCACTCTAGAGCTTGCTTTTGTGTCGCTTATGCCACGCGACCAGCAAAATATGCTTCTGGCGACGACGCCTGAGGGTTAGACCACGACAAAAAAAATCGACATCCATTATTTCGAGGATTTGGTGGATATGTTTCAAACTTAGACTATTTAGTCTAAGATTTCAAATCATGGACTATTAAATAAAAATGTAATACTTTAATCTTAAGTACTTCTATACTCGCAAATATTATAAAGAAGAAAGATTTTATTGTTTGTTTGTTTGCATTGAATAGGAACCGAATCCGAAACTCCTGAACCTATTTGACTAATTATTTCACTGTTGAGTACCTTAGCTACCAGTTAGCTACGTTATTCCCGATGAACAGCTATAATTTTATCTTCTTATTTCCGCGGAAACGGGAACTACGCGTGAAGTCCGCATGTATAAAATAAATAGGTAGGTATTTTACAGGCCTGCACTAATCAGTATGTAATTCATTTTTAAAAATTAGAAACAGGTTCTGGTCGTTATTTAAATAAGATTCTGCTTACTCTGTGCCAGAATGTACCATAGATTAATAACACTTCCTGTAAAAGTTGGAGTATCTTTCGCCACTTGAACAAACATGAAGGAAATTATACAAAGTCTAATATTATCCTATTCTATCTAAAACAAAAATATGATAATAAAAAATACCTGCTAATCCAAAATATCCACACAAACGAAAACTAAAAACCAACTTCCAGTTCCATAGCTGTCGAAATTGGCGCGCAAAGCACTAACTTTATTTTATCAAGGCACAGGCGTCGCACCACACAGCCGACTCACAACAAATGTTTGGCATTCGGACGCAAAATGTTTACGTTGTCCTACTTGTTTGTAACTATGGTATGACTTGTCTGAGGACAGGCCGGTTATTATTATGTCCATTGTTGCACTGTTTTCCTTTTGTATATTCAACCTTTTTACTCTATTCAGCTGGTAATATGATGTCACTGGGAGCTGATCACAGTTGGAGTTGTTGATATAGGTACTTATTCAACTTGGCGTTTACCGGTTACCTTTGGCTGTTTGTTAGACTACATCTAACAACCATTCAAAGGTAACCGGAAAAATGTGATAAGGTATTTTTAGGTATATGAGAAGCCACTGCCGTTTGAAATTGGTAGGTACCTACTAAAACCATCGTTAATAACAAGAAAAAGTTATAAAAAAAAGCTTAATATAACTTATTTAAGTACCTTAGGTTGTGGAATGATCTCCCTGCTTCGGTTTTCCCAAACGCCTACAGTATGGGGTTCTTCAAAAGGGGACTTAGAAGGTTTTTAAAGAGTCGGCAGCGCGATTGTGGCGCCTCTGGTGTTGCAAACATCCATAGGCTGCGGTGACCACCGGTACATCTGGTGGGGCCGTATGCTTGTCTGCCACTCGAGTAGTATAAAAAAAAACCTAAATGTTCATTATCAAGTCCTAATTTAGATTTTTTTTTGGGAACTTTTGGAAGTAGGTCCTTACCTATAAAAAATAAAAACTGGAGCTGCGAGTCCGTCCGCAACCTCTCATCGTAAGTCGACTTACCATTAGCAAGTTCTTTTTCTTTTAAAAAGCAAAAGGCAAACAACAAAGCAAAACTGTTTAGCAACTTGAGATAACCATCGGTCCGTGAAAAACTTAAGTCGGTTCAGAACATTCTAGAAACCGGTTGGAAGTTGAAAAAAGATCACGAGATGGCAGAATTATATACATAGTATGATAATGTGATAATATATAAGTAACCTACGTAAATAACTATTTAAGAATGATGAGAGAGCATAAAAACAATCACAAATTGATGGAGTATGGCGTTTTACCTACTTGTTAGCTAATGACTCATTTCCCAGTGCGTTGAGAATAATTGTACCTAATTTTCTCAACGAACAAATAAATTATGTACAAAAGACTCAACGTGCAAATAAAATATGTATGAAGATGTTTGCATGTTTGTTACGCACTCACGCTCTGACTGAATTTTTGTACAAGGATAGATTATAGTCTGGAATAAAATCCCGGGTTTTGACTTTTCGTCCCCTGATTATGTGGAAACGGGAACAGAATTCAGCTCGGGTAAAAAAAAAGACAAAATCATTAAACAAAAATACTTTGTAAAGTTAGTTGTAAGACTTTTTATGTAACATAATGTCACCGGAAAACAACAAGACTCGTAAGTTGATCAATTTTCTAGGTAGTTGATCAACTATCGGAAAATAATAAACGGCAGTTGAAATGTTTTATTTAACGTAGGTATTTATTTTAGTAAATTGATTAATTTACGGCGTCTTGCCGTTAAATAATCCGACGAAGGCGAAGTGTATGTTGATTGGTTGAACAACTCACGTGAACACTTTGATGCAGAGTTACAATACTACTACAGTGGGCTAACGAAAAATAAAAAAAAAGTTAAGGTCTGATTGTACCAATAATAATTGTACAAAGTCTATGGTCACAAGCTTTGAACATTGACCAATTAGAGAGCAGTGTGTTATTTTACGTATTTCAAAAATGCGTAGATTTAAAAGAGTTTCTGTGATTGGTCGAACCATATTAAATCTTACGAATAGATATACCTACGTTAGTTTATAAATTTACCGTGTGACGTCGGAAATTGATAAATTTACGAAAATGTGGACGTAAAATATTACAATTTATCTCCCGTTTAGAATCCTACGAAAGTTTATAAACTTCCTAGTAGATTGATAAGCTTAGAGATCTTGTTATTTTCCGGTGACATATACACCACATCCCACTTATCCCTTAAAACTCATCCTTCATTTCCTCAGATCGTTAAGCTGTGAGCATCCCTTAGCCCAGCTTCTCGTAAAGTATGTAACTCTCACCCATCTAACAATAAAAAATAAAAAAAAAGAATACAACAGCTTAGATAGGTACACGTTGGATATGTAGGTACTTCTCGACACAATAATACTCATTCAAATAAAGTCACTTTTAGCACAGTATAAAGAGAACTACTATGATCTGTCAGCTGTGCTTTTAGATAGGTATTATTGTCTCTATCTCGAGTCTGGGACATTCTTCCGAGGTACGTTACGAGGGCTATTACCCGAGTCTCCCGACCGTAGGCAGTGGTAGGGCACTGTGTGGTTGTAGTCAGTATGAGTCCGGTATTTTGTTTAACGTGAGGTAAGACCTACAGGAGTGCTATGCCGGACTCCTACTGACTAAAAACCACACGTAACTACCTAACAGCCTACGGTTGGGAGCTCCGGGTAAGCCCACGGAAGGATACCCCAAGACTCTCAACAGGCCTACGGCTACCACTGCGGCCTCACCTAGGGGGGAGGGGGGGGGCGGAACTTCGGGTGCTATCGGCGTCTTTGGAGGGTTGTTCGGGTGTTACCCCGCTTCTTAGGGGGGGACGTGCATGAATACACGTCACACTGTATCGTCTCGGGATGACTCCGGCATACCATCCGTGAGGGGCCTTTGCACACGTAAAATAAGAAAGATAATATTGTCTGTACAACATATTATACGCTAACGTGAGGAGAAGGCTTAGCTTAGCTCTGCTCTAGGTACATACACATTTAGTTATTGCTATAAGTCCATGGAGTGAGGTACTCGGTAGAGTCAATTTCGCACATACAGAATGAACTCTCTCTACATAGTCTTTTATCTAGGGAACTGGCACCTTGGGGGCTAAGCGCAGGGTGGGAGAACAGGATACAGTGGCAGAAGTTTAAGTTCGTATCTATATTTTCTAAAACACGCTTTAACTATAAATATGTTGTAGGAACATTGCTTACATTTTTTTATAATCACTTTCAATAGAAATCGGAGTGTCAAGTTTTTCTAACTGGGGTTTCTAACCCGCACATGTCAACAAAATGTTAAGGTGTCACACTTAAATTTTACATACATACATACATATGATCACGCCTTTTAATCCCCCAAGGGGTAGGCACAAAGTGGTCACGAGATGGTCAACCATCCATGACCGAGCACAGTAAATATTGTTTAGGTACTACAGTGTTCGTTTACAGAACACTGAGTCCGCGGAGCCAACTTAAATTTTGAACAGTGAAAAAATATTCGATATTCATTCGCGGTAGATTTAAATATCATTACCTACCCTTAAAACATAATACCTACTTCACCTACACTACACTACTTGTCCTGGGACATCCTTCCGAGGGCTTACCTGGGGCTCCCAACCATAGGCTGTTGGGCTTTACCTGAGGTTTTTAGTCGGTAGGAGTCCGGCATAGTATCCATGAGGATTTTCCCTAACTTTAAAAAAAACGAAAAAAACACTAACTACCTACTTATGTCGGAAAACTTGAAACAAACCCTAACATCAACGTAACGTACGTAACACGAAACTCTCCTAATATGGTCAAAATTGAGAGAGATCTACATCTCAAGCAGTGGACTGCTTGTATGCCGATTTGTATGACTTTGACTTGGCACACCAAAGATTCGTGTAACTTCCATACCAAGTATAATAATTAGACGAAGCAGAAATAAATAAAACCAAATTAAATTCACACTGAAACTATAAAAACTTATTTTGTTAACAAAAACACTTCACTAACATCTACTAGCATGGTATCTGACGCCAATTAACATTTTAATTATATTATTATCAAAACAGGTTTTATTTAAAACAATGGAGCTTGGATGATTTTTAGTGGGTCATACACACACATACATACAAATCTCACGCTATTTTGTATGTGTCCCACGTAGGTTGTGAGCCTATTTGCCTATTGCCATGGTGAAATGGACAGAGGCAGGTGGTAACCGCCTTTTTTTTTTAACGTAACGGGAAAATCCTCATGGATGCTATGCCGGCCTTGTACCAACTAAAAAACCTCACGTAAAGCCCAACAGCCTATGGTTGGGAGCCCCGGGTAAGCCCTCGGAAGGATGTCCCAGGTCATGGAGGCCGATAGTCTTCGGCGAAGACACGTCGGCGGCGCCCAAGCCGCTGACTGCGGAACTCGGGTGGTAGAGTTCTCTCCCGTTCCCGCCCCGCCGCCACCGTCTCTTTGACGAGCATGACCTGCTCGCAGAAAGAGGCGGCACAGTCCCACTTACTCCCGCTGGAGATCATGGCTTGCACCATGGTCTCGAGCAAGAGAGTGTCTACGTCCAGACCCACTACGAGGAGTGGTAACCGCCTGCTATTGAAATTTTTTAAACCTATACATACAATGTTGACAACCGGGAACAACGACTTAACGTGATTTCAGAAGCATGGAAACGCTCGTAATTTCGTAGATAAATGGAAATTTCCATCACAAGACTAACCTTGTCATTGACATTGACGGCCACGATTTATTGGCGAGAAATCAAGTAGGTAAGTTTTTATGCAGTTACTGTTGCGAGTTAATTCCAATAATTCATTAATGGACCCGTTCAGCTCGTGATCTTTTAGAGTATATAGCTACGCTACGAGGTTTTTAGTAGACCCTAACTACAAAATAGTTGAAAACTGCGTATTATAAATCATGATATTTTGTTAGCAACTCTGTAACCACATTAATCATTTTCACACAACAACTATCAAACACTTCGCCACTAAAAAGAGCAGGGAAACATTTTCCGCCACATCATCTCTACAAAGCAGTAACCTAACCTACTGGCGTATACTTGTATTTTGACACGGTGTTCAGAAATTCAACGTTCAACTTTTCTTTTGATATATAAATGTATAAGTTTCCGTATAATGACGTTAGCCAACGACTTTTCAGAACTACCTAACTCTCGCGATAGTTGGGGTATCGGATTTTCTAAAGGATTACTACAATGGCAACATTGTAGTAAAATGGAATAATTTGGAGAGTGGATTACATGATGCTCGCGGCTTCGCCTGCGTGGAAATCTGTTACCTCTCCTGTATCCCATGACAATATATTTCAGAGATAAAAACTATGTACTTATGTGTTAGACTATTCTAACCTTTATGAAATTTCAGCCAGATCCGTTCACAGCAGTTAGATTTTGATTGAGTAAATAGCATCAAATTATCCAAACATGTTCACAAACTTCCACATTTATAAGAGGATTTTCAAAATATTATCCTATTTTTGAGTGATAAGTGAATTACCACTGACCTAATTTTGGCGCTAGTCCTGGTAGGTCTTCCATACTTCAATAAATCATAAACAACGTAGCATGATGTATAAAATAAAATACTTACCAATTGTTTTATATTTCTTCTTTTTAATATTACTATTTTTAATTTTATAATGGACGCTGAATAACTACATAATCAATAATTTGCAGCACTAAAATAGGCGCTAACGTATAATACTCGTAGACAAAAGATTGCGCTGACTGAAGTATGGACGCGTTTGCATTTGAAGCTTATCTTCTGTGACTATCGGCCACCATGACCGGGGGCCTGAGGACGGTGAGAGGGCGGCTCACCGTCCTTACAGAAGCAGGCCCATGACGGCAGCGTGACGTGAGCAACTCACGCACGCCCCCCCTTAGAAGCGGAATCACACCCGAAACCCCCCAAAGACGCGGGATAGCACCCGAACCACCCCCTGGGCGAGGCAGCTGTGGCGGCCGTGGGTCTGTTGGGAGTTCTGGGACATCCTTCCGAGGGCTTCCCCGGGGCTCCCAACCACAGGCTGTTGGGCGTGACGTGAGATTTTTTAGTCGGTAGGAGTCCGGCATAACATCCATGAGGATTTTCCCTCACGTGAACAAAAAAAAAAGCTTACCTTCTGTACCTACCATCTAGCCGAAGTATCCACTGCCGTTTTGCACCACCAATGTGTACCGGATCTTAAGGAAAATTCAAAGCAATACCTTGAATCAATCGTCCTGACCAGCGTGCAGCGTGTTGGGCTACAGTAGTCGACTGTAAGAAATTGCAGCACTAGTGTTGCAAATGTTCAAAGGCTACCAATAAAAAAAGGTGACCACTTTCCATCAGGTGGACCGTAAGCTTCTTTTTTTTATATATTCAGCACGCCAAATTGACGTCGCCACCAGCCTGATGGAAAGACGTGGCGCATGTAGCGATTGGGGGCCACTTCTAATAGTGGTCCTCAAGTTGGCGGCCCTGTGATGTGCCTCTTCACGCGCTCCTCTTAAAGAACCCGGGATTGAAAGATGAGGGAAAAACGTGTGCGGGCAGGTCGTCAGCTTGTCAGCCACCTTAGTAGTAAAAAAAGATGAATTGTTTGACCCATGACGAAGTCTCGACTTATTTATTTATGACATTGGTACCATACGCAACCAAAACAAGTTTCATTATCTTGAGCGGAAGTGAACACGTTAGACATTCCATGGTTTATCAGTGACATGCCATGGGTGATAAAATGAATATACATACCTACATTACTTAATACTTACAATAGGTAAGATAATGGATGAATGGTTCAAATATAACCTGTTATCAGTTAACGCATCCAAAACTTCTTTCATGATCTTTGCAGCCAAAAATAAAAAAATACCAGATCATCCACCACTTAGCATAAATAATGTAGAAATACATCGGTCAAGACAGGAAAAGTATCTCGGATTGTTGATAGACGATGGACTGACTGGAGACCCCACATTAACGCTATAAAATCAAAATAAACATGCTTATTAGGAGCCATACGTAAAATAAGAAACTGTATTCCGAAAAAAATAAGCGCCATTATATATAACTCCTTAGTAAAACCACATCTTGAATATTTAATTGAGGTGTGGGGTTCAGCTGCCGCAATACATTTAAACTCCTTACAACGGACTCAGAACAAAATTATTAAATCACTATTTCACTATCACTACCTAACACCAACTACTCAAGTATACCAAGATACAAAATTACTAAATATAAAACAACTATACTTATACACCACCACCATTTTAGTAAAAAAAATTACGACGAACTCCATAAAAATCAACATACAGCCAATGACATATAAAAAACTATAGATACGTTACCAACACTTAAAAATGGCAACAAAAAATTTTTCAATAAAAAATACAACCGACTTCCAAGAAATCCTGGAAAATAAAATTAACTTAGCACAAAATAATATGTATTTTGATTTATCTGATTTTTTATTCAATATCATATTGAAGTCGGCGCCAAGTAAATTCATAGGTTTAGGGAGGTATTATTCATGGCACCAACTTCAATATTATATTGAATAAAATCTGATAAATCAACTACATATTACTTTGTGCCAAGTAAATTTTATTTTCCAGGATTTCTTGGAAGTCGGTTGTATTTTTTATTGAAAATTTTTTTTTCATTATTTTAAGTGACGGGTGAACCGAAAAATATATCTATCTAGGTGAAAGTTCTCATCAATACAAATTAATCAAGCCCCAACACAAGGTAGCTGCTGTAAATCGTTAAGAAATTCCCTCGAATCTCTTTTGGTTCCATCATCAGATCGACTCCAGACCTTTATTAATGGTAGTACATTAAAGCACTGAATTAAAAAGTTAACAAACGCACTAGTTGTGCCTATAATTTTCGGTGGTTGCCCTCGATTTCTCCAGGATCCCATCATCAGATCCTAACCTGGTTATAATGGGACCACCTCAGAAGTAAACCCTATTCAACAAAAAAAATTGAAATCCGTCTATAATTGACGCTGAACATACATAAAACATTGAGACCTTTCTTTTTTTTTTGAAGTTGGATCTATCAATCTAGGTGTAAAGTTCTCATCAATACAAATCCATCAAGCCCAAACACAAGATAACTGCTGTAAATTGTTTAGGAATGCCCTCGACAGTCTTTCGAGTCTATCATCAGATCGACGCCATACCTTCGTTAAAGTGTAGAACATTAAAGCACTTAATTAAAAAGTTATCAAGCACACTAGTTGTCCCTACAATTTTCGGTGGTTGCCCTCGTTTTCTCCTAGATCCCTTCATCAGATCCTGACCTGGTGAAAATGGGACCACCTCAGAAGTAACCCCTATTCAACAAAAAAAAAAATTTTGAAATCCGTCTATAATTGACGGAATTATCGCTTGACATACATAAAAAAAAATACATACAGACGAATTGAGAACCTCCTCCTTTTTTTGAAGTCGGTTAAAAAAGTCAGGCAATTGCCTTAATTTTCATACATGCTACCATAGATAATTTCATAGAAATTCTTTTTTTGAATGTAAAAAATATTTGCCATTTTTGAAAGCCGTAATGTTCGTACATGACGTGTCTATATTATAATACGTCGTTGCATACAGCTACCTAAAAAAGTATCAACTTATTCTATAAGAAAGAAAGGAAAAATTCAATTAAGTAATTCATCCACGCACTAACTATGGTAAGAGGACGATTTAGTTCGAGGGAGCACAACTTTATAATAACTTACCTAATGAATTAAAAGAAATTGACAGCTTAAGTTTATATAAAAGTAAATTGAGAAAAATTGTACGAGAAATGTGACCGTTTAAAATGGTAGGTGTAGCTTTGGGGAAAAATTATTGTTAATGTGAAATGTTGTAATCTCATTTTAAGTGAACTTCATGTTTTTATCTATACTAATATTATAAAGAAGTAAAGTTTGTGTGTTTGTTAAATTGTAAGGGGTAATCTCGGGATCTACTGAACCGATTTTAAAAATTCTTTCACCAATAGAAAGCTACGTTATTGTGGAGTGTCATAGGCTATATAGCATCACGCTTTTTTTTTTTTTTTGTTTAACGTGAGGGAAAATCCTCATAGGATGTTATGCCGGACTCTTACCGACTAAAAAACCTCACGCCACGCCTAACAGTCTATGGTTGAGAGCCCCGGGTAAGCCCTCAGGAAGGATGTCCCGTGACTCCCAACAGACCTACGGCCGCCAATGCGGCCTCGCCCAGGGGGTGGTTCGGGTGCAATCCCGCGTCTATGGGGGGTTTCGGGTGTGACCCCGCTTCTAAGGGGGGGGGGGGGGCGTGCGTGAGTTGCTCACGTCACGCTGCCGTCATGGGCCTGCTTCTGTAAGAACGGTGAGCAGCCCTCTCACCGTCCCCAGACCTCCGGTCATGGAGGCCGATAGTCCTCGGCGAAGACACGTCGGCGGCGCCCAGGGCGCCGACTGCGGAACTCGGGTGGGAGAGTTCTCTCCCGCACCCGGCCCGCCGCCTCCTTCGCGAGCATGACCTGCTCGCAGAAAGAGGCGGCGCAGTCCCACTTACTCCCGCTGGAGAGCATGGCTCGCACCATGGCCTCGAGCGAGAGAGTGTCCACGCCCAGACCCACTACGAGGACCTGGCGCTGTTGTGCCCACGCCGTGCACTCCACCAGAGTGTGGAGCGCCGTGTCATCGCTGCGGTCCTCGCAGTGCTGACACTCGGCCGTGGTTTCCCGGTGTTTTCGCCACAGATACCTACCGAAGCTACCGTGCCCGGCAAGCATCTGTGTCAACCGGTAGGAGAGAGCACCGTGTCTTCTCTCCAGCCACTCGTCCATGACCGGTCTGACGGCCGCGATTGTGGCGAATCCCCCCTTTGGTTGCTCAAGTCGCACCTTCCATGTCTCCACGGTTTCCTGGTGGAGCAGGGTCCGCTGGGCCTCGATTTCTCGAGACGCAGGCCTTTGGCCCCGCTCCAGCGTCTCCTTGCGCCATCTGAACAGTGACGCAAGGGCTCTCGCTTCCAGGTCCCATGGAGGGGTCCCGGCTAGGAGACATGCCGCCTCACCGGAGATCGTGCGGTATCCTCTTATCACCCTGACGGCCATCACTCTCTGCGGGCTCAGCAGTCGAGCCTCATTGCTGGCCGTCAGGGTCTCCGCCCATACGGGAGCCCCGTACTATAGCATCACGCTACAACGAATAGGAGCGGAGCAGTAATAGTAAATGTTTCAAAAACGGGGGGAAATGCGACGGTAACAGGTAATATTCTCTTATGTGGCGCAAACGAAGTTGCGCGGGTCTGCTAGTGAGAAATAAACTTCTTTAAACCTAAACCTAGGTCGGTTGAGGGATAACACAGGTGACTCTCCAGCTCCGGTTCGTATCTGGTGCAAAGGTTGGCTATCGCTTTCCAGTAGGGCAATGCAGCCAGTGTAATGGGCACCTTCGCACCGGGTCACCACTCACAGGCAATCATTAACAGTTGTAACAAGAAAGCCGTAAAATCGTTCTCACTAGACTGCCTCTCTCTGACACGTTTATTGTGAAAGTTCAATCCGATTGACGTTATCATTTTTGTTTTATTTCAAACTTTGAACAGATGAGCCACGTGACCTAGTGACGTAGTTTAATGCAACAGAGTTACAGACTACAGACAAAGTCTCGCCATAAGCTCCTCTGCACTCTATTTTATAGAGAGGGGCTAAAAGTATAAACAATTATATAAATATGGTCTCTACAAAAGACATTATAATGGGAAACAGATAGATAAGATATTTATCCGTTACTATACTGGGTGTAACAAAATTACCTCTCCAAATTTCGTCACGTGACGTGGCATCAGTCAAGAAACATTACAAAAATGAAGAAAAAAAAAACACATGAATACTTTAACCGTAAAGCCGTTTTAAAGGTCCTAAAAATTTTCATTTTCTCCCTTTCTATCGCTACTGAGCGGCAGTAGAAAGCGACAACGACAGCCAGACGGGTGCTCTGTGTTTGTTTTGCCACGGCGACCAGGTTACCTCGAATTGCCGCGGTAAAAAATTAATTCTTAATGTGCGACAAAAAAATATAAAAAAAATGAAAAAATTTACCCCCCTTTTTTATTAAATATTTGTATTTTATTTCCGATGCCAAGTCATCTCATGAAATTTGGAGAGGTAGTTTTGTTACACCCAGTATAGTGGGAACGTAGCTTAAAAGTAGACACCGAAGTTCTTACTATGATTGGGGGAAAACATCTCCAAAGATCTAGAAAAAACTCATTTTCGATTAATGCATAAGTACGTACATTATAGTCACGCCGTTATCCCCGAAGGGGTAGGCAGAGGCTTAGTGTACATTTTCCTACCTTTACTTTTTAGTTTTTTGTTCCACGTTTTTTTTTTTTTATACTTCTTAGGTGGCAGACAAGCTTACGGCCCACCGGAAGGTTGGTAACCGTAGCCTATAGACGTTTGCAACACCAGAGGCGCTACACACGCGCTGCGGATTCTTTGGCGGGAATTTGAAAAGAGCGCGCGTAATTTTTTTCAAATCTTACTAAATAATTAATTTTAATTTGTAAATAGTAAAAGTCTTGTATATAATACTCATTTTTTATTGATAATTCTTTTTTGATAATGGAGGAGGACGAGGGAGGGGGTGCTGCTCCCCCAAACCCTAAAGTAAGGAAGAGAAAGGAGGATTCATCACGGACCGACGGCGGTGGCGGTGAAGAAAGTGAATCACTTTATTTACCGTTTTTTAAACCTTCATATCGTAGACTTTACCCAGAACATTTAACAAATATGTGTGAATTTAACGTCTTTGTAGAAAGCAGGGAAAAAGAGCGCCTTGGAAATAAAAGTCCCATATACCTCAACCACATCTTTGCATCGGAAGTAAAGGGAGTGGTGGCGCTTCGTCGCATAAATGCCAATAAGATAGTGGTAGTGTTTAAACAATACAACACAGCAAATAATTTACTCACCAATGAACATTTTCTGGACAAATATAAACTGAAAGCTTACATACCAGCCGCTCAAATTGAGCGAATTGGTAGTATTAGACATGTCCCAGCCAACATTTCCAATAAAGAGTTGTATAGAAAATTGTCATCAATTTATGAAATAGTAGCAGTACGGAGATTCACTAAGAAAGTGGGATCAAATTGGGCCCCACTTCAAACAGTCAGCATTACATTTCTGACAAATACACTACCATCTAATGTCCAATATGATTTGTTCTCATATAAAGTACTAGCTGACCCGCGCAACTTCGTTTGCGTGATAAATAAAGAACCGCTCGACCGATTTTGTGCAAACTTCACATAAACCATCTACTAAATAGTCAGAACAAAGCCTAAACATTTGGTTTGGATAGGTGAGCCCGTTCTTGAGTTATAAAATTACAACGAAAAGTGGCATTGATTTTTATATATATAGATATGAATATATCCCACCTCTTCAGCAGTGCTATCGCTGCTTCAAATTTCACCACTCAGCCAAAGTATGTAACGGCAAACAGCGCTGTAGTTGTTGCGCAGGTGACCACAGCTACAAGGATTGTGACAAGCCCAGTGAGCTATGCTGTGTTAACTGCGGTGGAGCTCACTTGGCAGTATCCAGGACATGTCCAGTAAAAATGCGGAAAATTATAGAAAAAAAAGAAAAAATTAGCTACTCTAGTGTAGCAAAAATTAATTATGACAAAGATTTTCCTCCTTTGCCAGATAAGTCCAGGATAAATAAGCCTGTAAATAAACTTGTGAATAAATCAATAGAAACTAAGACTGAAAGAACTCTGTCTGAGAAACAGAGTTCTTCATCTGATATAATAAAACAAATTTTAGGTAATAAAGATATATTAATGGCTCTTGTCAATACCCTAGTACAATTAGGAAATAAAACGGATGATGTACCTATCACCACAACATCTATTAAGGAGATGTTATTAAAAAATTTATCATCTTAACCTATGGATTTAAGTCCTACTAATATTATTTCCCAATTACGGATTGCGCAGTACAATATACAATCAAAGACTTCTATATAAACTGAGGTAGACATGCCCTACGCACCGATTTTTAAAACCTATAAACTGAGCTAATTAGCAGCGTTGCTCGCACTGTTGTAAGTCAAAACTTCGAAAGTAGGTGCTCGACTTGCAATCGGAGTCCATACGCCTTCTCTTTTACTCTTTTTCTATTCGTATATTGCTAATGTGCGTGCTGACAATTACGTAAAAAATATTTATAAGCGAGTGTAGTCTTATTAATGTGTGTATTTGAGGATTGCTTTTGAAATCTCGTTTGTTAGAGTACGGCGCGTCTACCTCAGTTTATATAGAAGTCTTTGTATACAAAGTGCCAATAGCAAAAAACAACTTTTGATAATTTTTTTACATAACAGTAACATTGATATTTGTTTACTGAATGAAACATGGTTCAAAGATAAATCAAAGGTTCAATTTTAATATACCTGGTTACAATATACACTTTAAAAACTCAAGTAATAGACATAACGGTGTAGCAATTTTAATAAGACCTTATTTACAATACAATGTTTTGGATACAACCTTTTATGAGGAAATTCAAACTATTGCTATTTCGTTATCAACGAAGTTAGGAAACATTACTATTTTAAATGTCTATTGTCCTCCTAAAGGTAAGCACATTCGATTGAACAGACTGCAGAATATCATATCAAATCTTCCAAAGCCCATATTTGTTAGTGGAGACTTCAACGCTCATCACATTGCCTTTGGGTGTTTGTGTACAAGAGGCCGCGGCCGAGACTTGTATAATATAATAGACGGTAATGATTTATGCATTTTAAATGATGGTAGATTCACTACAGTCGGTAGACCTTCATGCAATCAATCTGCAATTGATGTAACTTTCGTCAGTGCTACCCTGGCACCAATTTGTGAGTGGTCCATACACGATGATGCCATGGGCAGCTACCACTACCCAACAATCACTAATATCGCATTAAGTGTCGACAAGTATCAAGTTAATCCTCCTGTCGCGAAGTTTCTGTTTAACAAGATGAGTAAAACGGATTGGCACAAATTTCGTGATCTATCAGAATCTATTTTCGAAGACCTGTCATTGACCATTACAATTCAGAGTTTCAACTTGATCCAATGTCTGCATATCTGGCTTTTTGCACATGTTTGGATAAGCTTAAAGAATTACTAATCCCAAAGTTTGTTAAAACGAGTAACTTTAAAAGTAGGCCACCAGCACCCTGGTGAAATGAAACATGTGAAAAAAGCGTTAAGGCATCCTACAATGCTTTAAAAAAATATAGAAGTGATCCGTCTATGGCTAACTACATTGAATACAAAAAACTAGATGCATTTAAAAAGCGAACTATTTCCGAACAAAAAAGAAGTGGATGGAATGATTTTTGTAATAAGTTTAACAGGAACACTCCGATAAGCACTATTTGGAATTTAATTAAACGGTTTAAGGGTTTGAAGGCTGGAAATAGATCTTATAAGGATGAATTCGTACAGCCATTTTTATCAAAATTGGCAGAATCTGGTGATTTGATAGAGTTCAGTTCATTTTCTAAATACTTTACTGTAAATAATAATAACCCAGACTCAATGGTCCTATTGAATGACTTTACATGGAGTGAACTAACAATGAGTTTGCAATCTAGGAAAAACACAACTCCAGGTCTTGACGATTTCCCATACATTTTAATCAAAAATCTTCATAAATCTGTACAAAATCTATTCCTCAAAATTATTAATATGCTATGGTCTCAAAAACTTGTTCCTGAACACTGGAAAACTCAGTGCGTCATTCCAATTCTTAAAGTAGATAAGCCACCAGAACTTTCAAATTCCTATCGACCCATCTCATTGTCGTCTTGTCTTGGAAAAATATTCGAAAATATGCTTAAAACTCGTATTGATTGGTATGTTGAAGCTAATAACATTATTCCTCAAATTCAGTATGGATTTCGTAGAGGTCGCAGCTGCGTAGACAGCTTCACTTCACTTGTCGCAGATTTGAAAAGAGCCAAAAATATGCGGTTAAATTCTGTATGTGTATTTTTGGATGTCCAAGGTGCTTTTGACAGTGTGGACCCTGGAATTTTGGTTGAAGTTCTGACTCACAATCTAGGTATTCCTGGTCAAGTTTCAAAGTGGATATACGAGTTTTTAAACGGTAGAATATTGTATGTGAAACACAACAATATTCTATACGGCCCGGAAATAGCTTGTAAAGGGACGATGCAAGGTGCTACCCTTTCACCCTTGTTGTACAATTTGTATACTTGTGAAATATGTAATTATATAAATGTAGAAAATGTACAGATTCTTCAGTTTGCTGACGATTTGGTTTTATATAGTTCTGATAGACAGCTAACTAAAACAATAAACAATATAAATGTATCATTGGAACAACTGAAGGTCTACTATCATGATAAGCTGCATTTAAAAATAAATGCTGCCAAAAGCAGTATGATGATTTTCAGTGATGACATCCCTTGTACAAATGTTACTTACAATGGTGACACTATAGATAGGGTTACTCAACACAAATTTTTGGGCGTCGTCTTAGATCAGAAATTAAACTTCGAGGAGCATATTAAATTCATATCCAAAAACGCCTTAAGAGGCGTTAATATCCTTCGATGCTTAGCTGGCGTCTCATGGGGTGCAGACCCAAAAACTCTTTCTATATTGTACAAGGCAATTGTAAGAAGTCGACTACAGCACTTTAGCATATGTAAATAGTTCTTATGTACATAGATTAGATATTATTCAAAATAAGGCTTTAAGAATAATATCTGGAGCAATGTGCTCCACTCCAATTAGAGCAATGGAAATTGAAACTAAAATAATGCCTCTCATTATGAGAAGGATAATGTTAATTGAGAGATATTGCTTAAAATTACTGGCATTAGAGAATAGTGAAGTTACACGGAAAATTATTCCCCAATCTATTACTATATCAGAACCGCTAACTTCTGCTGATGAACTGGTGAGAGGCATCTCCCCTCAACTATGTAGAGTATTTTTACACATTCAAAAACAGTGCACTCAAATTAGACGACAATCCCAATGGCCATGTTACTCACTCAATCAATAGCATTAATTTTCCCATGACGATTGTAAGTCATGAAGTTTCATGCAACCACGATATGTTACAATTCCTAGACGACAATCCTCATTTTTATACATTGTATACTGACGGAAGTAAGTCTGAACATCATGTAAGATCTGCAGTATTTGATCCACAGACGAATTTCTCTCAAAGCTATGTTTTAGATAATAATTGTTCCATATTTACCGCTGAGGCATATGCAGTTTTAGAAGCACTTAAATTAATCTACCATTTAAATACCAGCAAACACTTGTTAATTTTAACTGATTCCTTAAGTCTTATAGAAGGTTTGAAAAACTTAAAGATTAACTATAAAACGAATTACATTCTATACCTAATTAAAGAATGTATATATAAATTACACATCACAAAAATCGATGTTGCTTTTATGTGGATACCCTCTCATAGAGGTATAACTGGGAATGAGATAGCCGATAAAACTGCATATGAAGGGATTAATTCATTAGATGTTAAGTTAGTGGTTAGTGTTCCGCTGACAGATTACTACAGCTCTATAAATATTAAAATATTAGATGAGTGGAAAAGCATGTGGAAGAAAGACCAAGAGGAAAAAGGAAAATGGTATGGTTCTCTGCAAGAAGACATACCAGCACACCCATGGTACTGGAAATTGGAGTCAGCAAGTCGCGACTTCATAACAACTATAAACAGACTTCGATTTGGACATACCACCACTCCCTCCCACCTGGCTAGGTTGGGAATTGTGACAGATAATAGGTGCAAAGACTGCAATACTCCACAAGCGGATATTAAACATATATTTTTCTCCTGCCCAACATACAATCTGCAAAGACTGATACTCGCTAGTGAAATTAGTGAAGTTTTAGTGAATGATTCCTCCCGCCGCTTGCATGATTTATTAAGAAATGTGAAGTGCTACAAACACTTATTCGATTTTATTAAAAACACTATCGGACGAATTTAATTATCCGCCACTTAGCAAAAGTACAAGGACTTAGTTTTATAATAATAGTGCAGTGAACAAAGTGCAAAGTAAAGTGTACGCTTCTAAATACAAAGACATGGCTTAAAGGTCTTGTAACCAAGCCAAAACTATTAAAAAAAAAAAAAAACACGCGCTGCCGACCTGGGCGCAGGTTGTGACGACCCACAGTTGAAATTTTTCAAGCCGCCCGTAAGGCCTTCAACTTGGCTTAACGACTGCATTTTACTGACAACCGGGACCAACTGCTTAACGTGCCTTCCGAAGCACGGAAACGCTCGTAAATAAAATGTCACAAAGTGGTCCACGTGGTGGTCACCCATCCATGTCCGGCCATAGTAAATGTTGCTTACTGCAGTGATCATTTACAGAACACTGAGTCCGCGGGGCCACGAGCGCTTCATATAGTGCCATATTCGCCATTCATATAGAGCCTTCATATAGGGGCCACGTATTACGTGGTGAGCCTATTAGCGTGTTGAAATAGACAGACGCAAGCCGATAAAACTTGAATTAAAAACATTAAACATGTATGTGTTGTGATTACAGCTGTAGAGTTAAGTTGAAAGAGATTGACTATCATTTACAATCGCGTGGCGAGCTAATGGCGCCCAAGTTTTAATTTACTCCTGTAACTGTCAGTTAACACGAACATCTACGAATAGAACTGTGCGAAGAGATTGATTCGTTCATATTGTACAATTCGTGTAAACTACACTTTATTGTTTGAAAACTTTAGCTAATTTGTGGGGTGAAATAAACTATTTTGGGAGACGCATGGAGTTTGTAGATGTGTAGCTACCTACACATCTACAAACTCCATGACTCACAAAAAAAACTATATACGTACGTAGGTACCTATAGCTTTTTTTTGAGTGAAAACTTCTTTCAGCTTGCTGTGCGAGTCCTGGGGTATCCTTCCGAGGGCTTACCCGGAGCTCCCGACCGTAGGCTGTTAGGTGGGATACGTGTGGTTTTAAGTCGGTAGGAGTTCGGCATAGCATCCATGCAGGATTTTCTTTATTATGAAAAAAAAGCCTGCAAAAATCGAACTTTTGATTGTGGATTTTTTTTAAACAAACCAAATTGCTTTAGTTGAAATCAATGTACATCAGACATAGACAGAA
This sequence comes from Miltochrista miniata, assembly GCA_933228765.1. Lineage (NCBI taxonomy): Eukaryota > Metazoa > Arthropoda > Insecta > Lepidoptera > Erebidae > Miltochrista > Miltochrista miniata. The sequence goes on from OW121757.1 coordinate 2,823,115, forward strand.
GAAATCCCTATAGGATTTCACCTTGCTCGAACGCTCTAGACCAGTGATGGGCAAACTACGGCCTGCGGGCCAACTCCGGCCCGCGAATGTATGAAATCCGGCCCGCCGACGCGGTCCTTAGACATGAATTGTTGGCTCGCGATAATCATAATTTGACGGTCCAGGAGAATTATGTAGATATGTCCTAATAGAAAAATAGACGCATAGGTGAAGGAGCCAGCTAGCAGAAAATTATGGCGATGTTTGCGTCATTTTATGTGTGCGAACAGACTTTTCGACCGTACACATTTTCACGCAACTCATACTTACCTAGGTACTACGTCTCAGCACGAAACCGCACTCGAAAAATGCAGTTTACTGATAATTTTGGCCCTCCAATGAAATTTCTTATTTTTTTCTGGCCCGCCATCAAGAAAGTTTGCCCGCCACTGCTCTAGACGCTGTGTGAGTATAAACTCCCTGTCTGTGGCGAGCGGTGTGATGATAGAATGTAGCCTTAGGCATCATATCAAAGGACTTCTTATAACACAAACCAATATCTTACAAAGCGGGGTCTTTCGTATGTGTGCGGTCAGATGTAGCACAACGTTGTAGGTTTCCATCTGTACCTACTATCTAATTTGTGCAATAAGCGCCTGGCTAGTTGCTACGAGCAATACGACTTGCTTAGTGACTTGGTCCTAGCTACGTGCTTAGAAAGGTGCCTGAATAGTCCCGCGAGTCGCTTGGCTCTGAGCACTAAGCGAAGCCCCTGTAGCATGGCTTTAGCCTAACGAGTCATAGGGCAACATACTGGTCGCGTTGCTCTGTGCTAACGAGTCAACTGCATGTTAACCTGACAGTGTTGTGCTCTGCTGGGGAAACTCTAGGATGCGGTGGAGCAATGCTTTAGCTGTGGCGGACAACCTTGGACACAACCGGAGTTAACCCTCGGATAATCATGATTTATTCTTTTATTTTTACTTGTTGAAATCCTCATGGGTGCTATAACGGGCTCATACCGACTAAAACCACAAGGTACCTTATCTATCTGCCTACGGCTGGGAGAACCCACGGCTTCGTACATACATATAGTCACGTCTTTATCCCCGAAGGGGTAGGCCACAGTAGGTATATACCCACATTTCACCTTTAGAATTTGTCCCACGTAATAGGTGGTGAGCCGTATTGCCGTGTTGATATAGACAGGCGCAGGTTGTGACTTGCCTGCTGTTAAAATTTTTCAAGCCGCCCATAAGGGCCCTCAACTTGGCTTAACGACTGCCACTGGCAACCGGGACCAACGGCTTAATGTGCATTCCGTAACCCAGGGCTTCAGACGCATTTATCTTTACACCAAAATTCCTCAAAATCGTATCAACTCTTCAGGCGCGATAGCAAACATACTCCCTTTTTTATACAACATGAAATTTTGTATAGCGCAAACCTGAAAACACTTTGATCAGAATCAGCAACATTATCCAATGGACCCGATTTCAACCTATGTTAATTTTTTTCAAAACTTCAGGAAAAAATTTAACGCATTGAACACTCTAATATCGTAACGTGTATGTATCATAAAATAACATCACTACGCGTGATCAAAAGCGATCCGCCACCAGCCGATCCCGTGCCCTCGACCAGCCACCCCCGGCCGCGCCCCTGCGCCCGCGCCAGCCGACCTGGCCTTGGCCACCAGTCAGTGACCGATAACACGAGCGCGACGTCATACGTGTCGCCGTTCCGCATCCCGTGTCGCTGTGCAAAATACGCGATCGTGTAACAACTTGTCTTTAATTATACTTTTTTATACTACTAAGGTGACAGAATAGCTTACAGCATACTTGATTGTTGCTAACCTTAGCCTGTGGACGTTTGGAACACCAGAGGCACGACACACGGGTTGCACTACCAATATCGAAAGGTAGAAGGAATTACCGAAGGTGACAAAGTGCAACGGGTGAACATTAGTGAGTGGTGGCTAAAAAAATAACAGTGTAAGTGTTTTGTGTACTTTTACGCGTCGAGGATTACATGACACTGATAATGCAGCCTATTGGCGCCACACTAATCCTCATTTACCCCGTCAGAACTCCTTCCGACACCGCTTGTCCATTAATGTGTGTGCAGGCATTATGAATAGTCACGTAATCGTATTGACTACTACTCGTAAATGCCAGTATGTACATACTTGCAGTTCTAGGGTTCCGTAATCAATAGGTAACAGCTAGAAAGAAAGATTTTTTTATTCAGCCCTTGAACACATAGGTACCTACTTTCATAGCTGTACAGCTTGATCCTTTTACTAAGACTCTAATGCTAGTGAACCTTACCATTGGAGAGGGTAAAAATGGGACCTTATTATTAAGACTCCACTGTCCCTCTGTCACCTAACTGTATCTCACCAACCATTATTATAGCTAGACAGTTGAAAATTTCACAGACAGTGTATTTCTGTTGCCGCTATAATAATAAATACCGGCCAAATGCGCATGATGATGTACGGATTGAGTATTGGAATAAAACACTAGCTTGGTTGAAACAAGACTGCTTTATTGCATGAATTGCATTCGGTTTTATAGATACATTGGTTACACATTAAATATAGGAGTAGCTAAAATAACACATCACACCTCCCTTTTAAAAAAAAATAAAATAAAATGAGCATACAATTTATTTTATTTTCATAGATAATGTTATGATGAGTAACTGCATAATTGATAATAAAACTATTAGATATAGGTACCTACTCTAAATGATATAATCTGATACATGTGACATTAAGATAAGCGACGCACCGTAGTAATGGTGTACAGTTTCATAACAAGTCATATAATTATAATCAAGCATTTAAGGCTACTTACAATGATTTCATTACAAACATATCGCCCCTATATCCTCGATGGGATAGGTAGAGGTGCATTGCACACACACTTTATATGTATAAGTACGGTACATTCAAATTAGGCATTGAAGTGAAGGTATAAAATTCATACGTTAGGTATAAACAATTTTGTACGGTTTTTATGTACAATGTCTAGTTTACCGTCTTTTAATATTTCGACATTTGGTGAATTATCTTTTGTAACTATAAAAGGTCCTGAATATATGCTTGATAATTTATTACCATTTTCATTACGGATCAAAATATAATCACCTGTTTGGTACAGAATAGGCTTACAAGTTTTATCATATTTTTCTTTACGTGCTAATTTTGAAGAAATTAAATTTTCTCGGGCTTCGTTTAAAGCGGCTTGTAAACGATATTTTAGTTCTAAAGGGTAGCTGTCGTGGTTGTAAAGAGGTTCAACTGTTTTAGGTAGATTACTGGGTAAATTACATTTTTTGCCAAAGACCAGTTCGAAAGGTGTAAATTTGGTTTCGGTGTGAATTGTTGTATTATAGCTAAAAGACCAGTAAGGTAGCCAAGTGCTCCAAGATTCAGGATGGTTATCTGTGTATATACGTAGAAAGGCACCCAAATTTTTATGTGAATTTTCGAGTGCACCTATGCTCTCGTGATGATAGGCAGTAGAATTTATTTTGTTTATATTAAGGAGTTTACATACCTCTTGCATTGTTGCTGACATGAACTCAGCTCCTCGGTCGGTGGCTATTTCTCTGGGTATTCCATAACGTAATATAAAGTTACTTACAAAACTACTGGCTATTTCAGGACTACTTTTGGTAATTAATGGGTAGCATTCTACATATTTGGTTAATTCACATTGTAGCGTCAGAATGTACGAAAAATTATGATTATCCTTATCTAAAGGTCCTACAACATCTAAATATAGTTTTTCAAAGGCAGAATTAGCTGTACTTGTAATTATCATTGGTTCTTTAATATGCACTGAGTGTTTTTGTTTTTGACACTTTTCACATCTATTAACAAATTTAATGACGTCGCGCTCAAGGCCTGCCCAGAAATAATATTTTTTAATGTTATTGACCATTCTTCTGATACCGGCATGACCGCTTGTAGGTAACAGATGGAAGTCATTGAGGATAACTCTTTGTTCATCTTTATCATCTATTCTTTCCACATCTTTTAAAATACACAACCGCGGTCCGGTCCAACACGACAAGTTCTTTATATTTTGTGCTAGTGTGTCAATAAAAGTACCGTTTATCTTATTCTTGATAAAATATGTTTCATTTATATGTAACTTCTTACAAAACGTTGCCAGCTCTCTCGCAAATGCGTCTGGGGCTATATGCGATCGAGTAGAGGGCTTAATGTATATTACCATATCGCTCGGTACGTAAAATAATGATTCACTACTATTCTCAACCTTATATTTGTTTCTAATTTTATTTATTTGTTTGTTGTTACTTAACCTTAGTTCTATGGACATCTTTGGCTTGCTATGAGTTTCAACGACCGTCGGCTGATCGGACAGACTCGGGTCAGAATCGTCGTTAGAAGCTACAACATCCGAATTGTCCTGTTTACCTTCTAATATTCTTTTTTGGGCACGCGTCATTACATTCATCGTATTTTCATGCATGTCTTTCAAGTCCTTACATGTTAGGATAATCCGAGAAAGTGCGTCTGCAGCTGCATTGTCCGGGCCTTTAATATATTCCACCCGAAAATCGTATTCCTCTAATAACATTCTAAATTTTAATAACCTACTTGAAGGCTCCCTTATATTAAATAAGTAAACTAGTGGCTTATGGTCGGTCAATATTTTAAATTTGCGACCATAAAGGTAAGGCCTGAAATGTTTTACAGCCCAGACAATGGCTAGTAATTCTTTTTCAATTGTCGGATAGTGTACTTCCGCTTTATTTAAGACTCTACTAGCATAAGCTACTGGTTTGCAATTTTGGTTAGCTAAAATAGCTCCTATTGCTAAACCTGATGCGTCTGTTTGAAGAACGAACTCATTGTCGTTTGAAAAATTAGGATAGTCTAGTATAGGTGGAGAAATTAATTTTTCTTTTAACAAATCAAATGATTTTTGGCAGTTTTCAGACCATATAAATTCAATATTTTTCCTGGACAAAAAGTTTAAAGGTTGCGCAATGGCAGCAAAATTCCTAATAAATTTACGGTAATAATTGGCGAAGGCTACAAAGCGCTTTACCTCATCGGAATTACGTGGAGTGGGATAATTTTTTACCACGTCTAACTTTTGTGGGTCGGGTAAAACACCCTCTGATGATATCACATGGCCTAAATATAGAATCTCTTTCTTCAAAAAATCACATTTAATAGGATTGAGTTTTAGTTTAGTTTTACGCAATCGTTCAAATACGTCAAGCAAATTTTTCACGGCTGAATTTAAATTTTTGCCGTATACAATTAAATCATCTAGATAAATTAAGCATTTATCGTAAGTTAATCCAGCCACAGCCCCGGATCTAGGGATTTTTTTAGGCGGGGCAAAATCTGAATATGCCGCCCCCGTTCACCGTCTCCCCCCCCCCCCCCCCCTCCCATATTGTAAGGTTCTGTAGTTCAAAGCTGAAAGCAGTATTAGCGAAGGTACAAATCTGCGTCTTGTACCTACCTACAGCAGATACAAGGATGTGTAAGGATTCCCAACAAACTTTGTCTACCATTGCCACTTTACCTAGGTGGATCGAGTGCTCTCCTGCGTCTATGAGGGTTAGTCAGGTGTTTTCTCACTTCTTGGGGCGTGTGGCATGCATGAAACGTTTACGTTACGCAGCAAAAGCAGGCCCAAGAAGCCATTCTTGGGCCTGCTTTTGTGAAGAACGTGAACAGCCCCCGCCGTCCTCAGGCCCCCGGTCATGGATGCCGATAGTCTTGGGAGAAGAGAAGTCTGCGGCTATCTCCTGTTTCCCGCTTCCTCCCCTACGAAGCTATTCATGAGCATGACCTGCTCGCAGAAAGCCGCGCAGATGTCCCACTTACTCCCATGGAGATCATGGTTGCCATGATTCAAGTGGGAGTAAGTAGAGAATTTAAACTACCAGGTTTTATAAATCCCATTAGGAAATGCGGTCAGGCGCGGTCGAGATCCGCCACGAGATGCCTCCTTTTTTTCTCCACGTCGGGCCGCCCCCCTCTGGACGATGAGAGGATGTCTGGATAGATAAGATAAGATAAGATAAGATAAAACTTTATTGTCAAATAAAAAAAAAAATTACAACATGTATCCACTACAGTTCTAACACTTTAGGATAGTCCTTTAGTAGTAAGTATTAGCGCATTCTGAACAGAGGGTGGAGGAAAGAAAGGAGTCTTTCAGCTATAAACCCACACGCTTTTGTTTCGTGACATTTAAATCTACCAGGTTTGCTAAATCCCATTGGTAAATGTGGTCAAACCCGGTCGAGATCCGCCATGAGTTGCCGCCTCTTTTCCTCCAGGTCAGACCGCCCTCCGCTGAACGGCCAGATTAACTCTAATGCTGGGTAGGTACTGTCTCGTCTGCATAGCAATGAGTGCACCCATGGGATAACATACCGAAGAAATAGTGTTGGACATCACAGATCCCAGTGGTACTCTTGTATTAACCTGCAGAAAGCACGGAACCTGACCAGCACAGAGAACTAGTAGATATACGTCACCCGTGCAGGAAACTGGCCATACAGCGGCACAATCAAGAGGGTCAGTGCAAAAGTGACTTACCTAATCCTCAATTTATCCGTATGCAAAAATGGCCTAGGCTTTTTTACATATTTGAGAGACAATAAGGATGTATCAAAAGAAACTTTGGAACGCTATCTGTTCACGGAAGGTGAAACAAAAGATATTTGAAGAAGTCGTTATAAACAATTAATTCTGAAAAATCAGAGAAAATGAAAATTTTTGGCCGACCACAATATGCTGAAAGTTTGTAAAGAAGCGATGCATGTCGTAATAAGAACTTGCCGTGTCAACATTCGATAAAAGGTAGGAGGTTACCCGGAGACGATTTCGGCATAGTGCACTATTGACGATCATTAATTAGCAAGTGGTACAGTACAGTCGAACACTTTACAAGTAATCGAGGTGACGGATATGAGGCGACAGAAGGCAGGATCTGACAAAATCCCCTTTCTTGGGAATCAGTTGTTCGGTGGATAAATATTTAAAGCAATAGCTGCTTACTTCTTCATATTTTTTTCTTATATCGTGAAAAGAAGGCAACTTGGTTGCGACGGGATTTAAACTCGCATCTCTCCTTTCAAGTATCTGGCATATCTCTAAAGTTAATTTCTGATATGATTTGAGCAAATACCATAATCAATTCTTGAGAAAAGAGGTGAATAAGTTGGAGTGTTATAATTAGGTAGGTATCTCCTACTATGGTCAAGGTTAATTAATTGACTATCTGATGTGTTGTGTGTGCATTTGTCTGCGAAGTTTGAACTTGTCGCCCTCTGATTTGCCGCCCCCCTGATTCTGCCGCCCGGGGCACGGGCCCCGGCTTGCCCCCCCCTAGATCCGGGGCTGTCCAGCCATAGCCATATTCATCATCCTGGAGAAAGAATTCGGGCTTGACTTGAGGCCTTGGGGCATCCTGGTCATACGAAATTGCCCGGATGCAAAGGCTGTATACTTCCGGCTTTCTTGTTCTAAATTAACATTGTAAAACCCTTGATAAAGGTCAAGGTGCGTGAAGTATATACACCCTGAAAGTGAGTCTAGGATTTCCGTTATGTTTGGCAGTGGAAACCTGTCGTCCTTAATTTGGTTATTTAATTTCCTATAATCTATAACTAGACGCCACCTTTTATTTCCTGAAAGATCAGCCTTTTTAGGTACTAGGAGCACTGGACTTGACCATTCACTGGCACATGGTTCTATGATTCCCTGCGACAACATATTTTTTATCTGTCTATCTACTTCCGATTTTTGTGAATGAGGGAGTCTATATGGTTTAACATATACTGTGTCCGCATTTTCTCTTAATTTTATTTTATGATTATACAGGGTGAATTTTTCAAAAGGGATTGGATGGCCAAATCCGAAACTATAAGGAATAGAGAAAAATGCTCAAAGGAGTCACGAGCCCGATTTTGATGAAACTTAAAACCTCATCATTAGATTTTTGAAAAACCTATAATCCTAGCTGGGAATCGAACCCATTGATTATGAAAAAAAAAACACACCCTATATTATTACACTATACGATAGTGTTGCTATTAAGGATCTTATTCTGGGAAGTAATAACATACGGCAAACTAAAGGAAAGGGCTCATCTTTAACAAAATACAATTTATTTTGCTTACGTTAACTGATTAATTGTTCAAAATGTAGACCATTGTTTTCAATACATAGCTGGATTCGAGACCTCAAGGATCGTACTGCATTCAATATTATTGATTTCGTTTAGAATATTCTCCAAAGAATCATTCTGAGCATGATTTAAAACACGGAATTGTTACGATCTATTCTGGGATTTCGAACAAGACAAATTATGATACAAAATTTTGGTACATGAAATATGATTTCCATCAAAATTCCAAACTTTCCTTAAATTTGCTGTATATCATTACTTCGCAGAATTTGATCCTTATCAGTGACACTATCGTATGGTGTAATAATAAAGGGTGTATTTTTTTTTTCAAAATCATTGGGTTCGATTCCCAGCTAGGATTATTGGTTTTTCAAAAATATAATGATGAGGTTTTAAGTTTTATCAAAATCGGGCTCGTGACTCCTTTGAGCATTTTTAGCTATTCCTTATAGTTTCGGATTTGGCCATCCAAGCCCTTTTCAAAAATTCACCCTGTATATAGGGGTGGTTGTTAAAGTGTCGCCTGGTAAATAAAAGATGTCTGAATATTTAGCGCAGATATTCCGAATAGCACTTTGCTCTTCTACGTTTAAGTGTTTTAAATTAAGCTGAGATAATAGACCTTTTACTCGATCGGCGTTATGTAAACAACTATTAAATGCGCATATATTATAATCATTCAACCTTTGTATAGTGGGTTTGATATCGTTTACAATAACTGAATTTTCAGTTGTGTTCAATATTCTTACTGGAATTTTTCCATTAACAGGTAGTCCTATACTACTGGCCATAAAGATACCTTCACGCAACTCTGACGCACAAACCACGCACTCTTCTGTCACACTAGTATCTATATAGTGTATTGACTCTGACCTCGCTGGTATATTATAAAATTTTGACTGTTGTTTACATAAATTTAAATATATTTTATCATTTGTCAAAGTGCATATAGTCATTTGTTTACATTCTAAATCGATACATGATTTAAACTTGTCTAAAAAGTCGTAACCTATTATGCCATCCGCCTTACAAGGCAAAGAATTAAAAACATAAAACTTATGATTGAAATAATATCCCTGAGTCTCTAACACTAAATAAACATATCCTATTGCATTGACTCTGCCTCCAATGCCATTTATAGTGGTACTCCATTTGTGTATTGGAATGTTATGTTCTAGAATCTTACTATGTGGAATGGCTGAAATTGAAGCTCCAGTGTCAATTAACCATAACTATTTTTTGTTGTTTATGGACAAGGTAGCTAATAATGAATTATCGTAAGAAAAAACACTTTTAGTCACGAAAAACTCTTCAACATTTTCTTCTACTGTAATATCGGTATTATTACTCGTATTATGGTCATTATCTGTCATCACTTGTACATTTTGGCTTTTCGGGGAACCTCTACTGTTAGAATAATAGCGATTATACTGACCTCGAAAGCCTTGTCCCGAACGGTTTCCTCGGGAGGTCTGTCTCCAATTTTGTGTTACTCCGCGTTGGTGATTGTAACTGTTAGAAAAATAGTTACCTCTTGGAGTCGAATAAAATCCCCTATAGTTACCTCTGAATTGTCCAAAATTTCGCGCATTAGACCTTCTCATTGACAAAATATTTGTCGAAGCATTTCCTGTCGAAGAAGTTTCTTCATCCACTGCAGCTTGTATAGCGTCGTTTAATGTGTTGAAATTCCTAGCAGCTATAATTGTGCTCAATCTACGATTTCGCAACCCATCTGAAAACCGTTTGATAGCTAGCTTTTCATTTACACATTTTAAAATATTATAAGATTCAGGATTTCCTTCGGCCTGCGAAATAGTAAGATCGACAAACAAACTTGACAATTCCTGACCGAAGTCTGAAATGGACTTTTCACTTTGCATAATATTCTGTAATTTACTCTGTAAAGCTGTAGATGACTTTTTAGGCAATAAGTGCAATTTCATGTCCTTCAGTAATTCAGAGACCTCTGTATATTTGACAGCTAACCTTAGTTTAGCAAATTGCGATAGTCGGGTTTTTAGAATAAATTCTATCAAGTAACTTGTTTGATCATCTCCTAGAACGGAATAATAATACTCAATGCCATCAATAAGTTGTTTAGTAACTGATTCTTGATCGTTCATAACGGGCAACAAGCTAAGGGCTACCTTTAATTCAAATTTAGCCATTGTAGGACAATCCGTTAAGCGGCAAGTTTCACACAATTCAGTTATTTCCGAACAGTCTGTTGATTGCCAGTTTTTACACAATCAAAATTTGGGTACAATTTGTTGATTGACAATCTTTACATAATTCAGTAATATCAGAGTATAAATTCTTTAGTTTTTCACAGTTTTTATCAAACTTCTCTATTTCAGGTAACTTCTTAAATTCTTTTATTCTTAAAATTTCATTTAAATAACTGTTAAATTGGTCATAAATACTATTAGCTTCATTTAATTTTTTAATGCATGCACTACTATGTTGTCGTCTAGATGGGCCGATTTTTATTAAATATCTTTTAATTTTTATTAATTCATCGCATAACTCTGTAATAAATTCTGCCATTAATTCATATTATTGTATTAAAATCAGACCCATTACAATAAAAAATCTAATCACAGGTATAATTAGTGCATGTAACGTTAAACGGTTTTAATACATATCAATAATGCATACATACCAATTTCTTCCGATTCACGACACTGTCACTATGGTAGGTACTTAAAGTCTCAAGTAGCAGTTCGATATCATGACGATGGCGATGCCGACCGTGACGGATTTACGAGTTACGATTTTACACTAAACTTTTTTTTTTTTTTTGCACTTTAACACTCACAGGAGACTTGTATGTATACACATTACCGCCGAGGCCTTTACTTAAATATAATTCGCCGTTAAATATTAACGGAAATTACGCGATATCATCTTGCACTGGTTTACGTTGCTGGTCGCGAAGAACACTAGCGTATCTTCTGAGTACTAGATCGTTGACATGATTCTCTACAATTCTGTGGTGGCACTTTTTATATACTTTGTATGCGATAAAGATACCTCCTATCCCCAACAATAAAACAATTACCAGCAGAATAATGTTACTAGTAGTCGCGTGGTGCAGAAGCTGTTCTGTCTGCGACGTATTTTGGCCAGTACCCGTTGCGGCTTGAGAAATGAGCACTTGTTCTTTTAAGTTATTCGAAGGGTTACACATTTTTGGAAATATTTGGTCACAAAGCGAATTATTATGTTAGTATTGGAACGACAGTCCTCGATGATCTCTTTTGTAATACATTGTTATTGTTCATGCATCATTTGGAGTCAACACTGTCTTACTAAGGTACTATATTGAATTACACGCGCGAGGTTGGTTCTACTGGCAGGGTCGCCATATGATGTACGGATTGAGTATTGGAATAAAACACTAGCTTGGTTGAAACAAGACTGCTTTATTGCATGAATTGCATTCGGTTTTATAGATACATTGGTTACACATTAAATATAGGAGTAGCTAAAATAACACATCACACTCACGCACAGACGGTTCCGTACTAAAAAATCGCGTGTGGTCGTATGGGAATCCCGTTTAATCACCCCCTTTTATCTGATTTTAGAATCTGTAACTAGCTCTAACTACCGCGGTTCCGATAGAGTCTTGTTACGGACAGACAGACGGACAACGAAGTCTTATGAACAGGATCCTGTTTTTACCCTTTGGGTACAGAACCCTAAAAACAGATCAAAATAACATTTAAGTGGGCTCTCATACAATAAACGTGATTTTTGCCGTATTTCGGTACAGAACCCTACATGCGCGAGTCCGACTCGCACTTGGCCGGTTTCTGTCTTAAACACAGTTCCATAATTACCACTTCTGAAAATGGTTTGTTAATGTTATTATCAAAACCACAGGAATAGTGAATAACTGCCTTGCGTTTAATACCTACACCTACGCTGTTCGCGGAAAAAATAGTGCAATTGTAAATAAAGGCTTATAACTTGGTCAGTTTTCGTTAGTTTAATTTAATTTTTTTTATACGGTATTTTGAAGCGAAAGTTGGGGTGTCTGAGCTTTGCGCTATACAAAAGTTCACGTTGTATATTAAGCTCGCCAAATTGACGTCGCCAACCTGATGGTAAGCCGTGGCGCATCTAGCGACTGGGGGCCACTCTCACAGTCCGTAAGACTTCTGACAGTGCAAGTAGTCCTCAAGTTGCGTTATTCAATAAGTAAAGAAAAGATGTTCACTTATTTCTTAGGTAAGTATAACAAGGTTAGGAATATACGAGACTGGATGACCCCGGCCTGTAAGTTCCATAGGAAGCTTTACTAATCCTTTAATTATATTTTTGTTCAGCCATTTCTAACAAAAGAAATCTTTCTAACGCCATCAAAAGGTAAGTAGGTTAGTATATAAATAATAAAAGACAATTTGTTTAATAGCACTTTATTTTTATATATTTACATAATATTAAAAACCTTGCTTATTTGTGTGCAAAAACAATAATATTCTCGACTGGAGATACCTATCCATATTTTGTGTAAACATTAAAACAATTCATTATTTAAATTTCCACTTTTAACTTACAAACATACTTTTTTAAACAGGAAATGTTGAGACATTAAAAGAAAATATTATATAGCATACATAATTTAATGGAGATACAGTTTATAATGTAGATCTCAGCAATCCCTATGACTCAATCAAGGAATTCTAGCTAGACTACTACCGTCTCTAACCCTGCCTCCATAGACAAGTGGCACAAGCGTAAATCGCAAACGAAAGGATAGCATACATCGACCAACCACACCCAGGCTCGTCGCCGACGAACGAATCGCGCGCCGTGGCGGGATCACGAGCTTGGCTGTGATTGGTCGATATATTCTATCCTTACGTTTGTGATGTACGCTTGTGCCACTTGTCTAAGGGGGCAGTTTATCTATTCTACCTATGTTATAGCTATCTATGCTATCATTCACATTCACTAATAAACTTTCGCATATATTTATAAGGCTGCGGCTGCTTGGTCTAAACTCTTAAAAATCAAAATAATAATACATAGCTCTATTAGTCAAGTCATAGGTAACCTGTTCGTGCCCGGTAGAAATCGCTTTTAGTGATAAGGCCGCCCATTGTACCTGCCTTTTGTAGGAATCTATGTACTGTAGGTATTTATATTTACCTGGTAATAAATAAATAATTATAATATGAAATAAGGTTTTACTCAAGTTATTTGGTCATTTTATTAACAAGCTTTTTTATTACTTATATTTCATTACATAGGCTTTTTACCTCCTCAGTGGTAAGTGAAACAAGGTGCCAGTATATCATTAACTACAACAGAGACCTTAAGCTTGTCTATGTCCTGGCTATTTTATCAAAAAAATGTTTTATTTTAATTTAAAAATAATATATCTCTCTCTTTGAACAACTTTTATTTTTAATACATACATTACATAAATTAAAGGGTTATGAAAATGCATGATGATCGGAACGAACTTTTCTTTTTTTTTTTCAATTTACATGAAAGAATACGACGTTACGGATTACATAGGTACATATTTTAGGGAGACAAATACTTTTAGTAACATTTCATAAAAATAGATAACTTTTAAATCAATACATATAATAAAATCGTAACAGGTCGCTGTCTGTACATGGAAGATTAAGAAAAAATATTATAGGAGGGCTTTATGAACGCAATAGAATCCAAAACAATGATTTTTAGAATTTTTGTCTGTTTGTCTGTATGTCTGTTTGTCTGTACGGTTGTGCACGCTAATCTCAGTAACCGCTCAACCGATTGCAATGCGGTTTTTTTTATTGTGTTGAGATTTGCTCCAGTTAACATTTAGCGTTTGTTTTATGTAAATCGGTTTAGAAATAAAAGAGTTATAACTCTTTTAAGAATCAGATATTTTAAAAATTTTAATTGTAGGGGTTTCTTTGAATGTGAGTGAACCTAAACTGGCGTGTTGGCTTAATCATAAAAGAGCTTAATGATTAAGACTATTTTTAAACAATTCAGTCCGCGCCGGACGCTGCTTGATGACTCTGATGAAGAAATACCTCTCCTTTCATACACCTTATGTGACGTAAACGAAGTTGCGGGCTCAGCTAGTAATAAATATTCACGGACATTTCACACAACGCTATCTGATCCCAAAGTAAGCTAGGAATAACCTGCTTGTGTTATGGGTATCAGACCACGGATATTAATACTTATATACTTTTAAATACATACATATTATACATAGAAACACCCAGACTCTTCAGACAAATATTTATGGGTCTCACAAATATTTATCTCCGGTGGGAATCGAACCCACGAACTCAATAGGAACTGCTGATTTCAGACTGCATTTCAGATTCAGACAACTTTCGCATTTCATAATCGCTTCAACTAAATGATATTTGTCGATTCAACATGTATAATACAATGTTAAGGAACACCAGTTTTCTACGGCCTCATATCCGTAATACTTGGAGGAACACAAAAATCGTGAAGGTGTGGAGCAGGAAAGGCAGACCAAATATTGTGACTTGATGTGGCGAAGGCTTCGATCAACAATATAGCCCGTTCGCTCTAAGTTTTCCGCTGGTGTAGACTGTATGAAACTGCGACCGAAAAACTTAGAGCGAACGGGTAGTATACTAGATATCGACTCAACGCAATAATACGGCACCGATATAGAGCGTCTCACTTATGAGTGGGATAGCATCTCACAAGGAACACGACATTACTGATATATCAGCGATATGGTATTTTATGCTTTATTGTATAAGAAGTAAGGTGTATTTTACATTGCAAGTTGATACCATTTTGGTCTATTTTAAGTACCTACTTATCAACACGGGACAGTTTTTTGCTTTGATTTTATTCGCGACACGTTATATAGGTATTGTTGATCGAAGGGCGACGGATAATAAGATTAATAAGCTTATGAAAGGACTAAGGGACCATACATCCCGAGGGTGTCGTAAGAAGCGACTAAGGGAACACTTTCGCAAAAAGATCCATTGCATAGAGAAAGAAAACTCGAAATGAAACCCGGTTGTCAGTAAAATGACAATTGTTAAGCCAAATTGACGGCCTCATGGGCGGCTTGAAAAATTACAACTGCGGGGCGCGGCGACCTGCGCCTGTCCATTTCCACACGGCAATGGGCTCACCACCTATTACGTGGGACATGAAATTATAAGGTGAAATGTGGGCGTAAACTATGCCTCTGCCTACCCCTTCGGGGATAAAGGCGGGATTATATGTGTGTACGTAACTACGTATGTATGAAAGGACTTACTATGAAGGTTGCGTGGGATGCTGTAGACCAAATAAATAGGACAGTTAAAAGGAAAGCTTTAAGTTCGGTTCGGAACTAACATTTGAATATTGAGAATAGATATAGGTATTAATATAAATACCTAGTATAGTATTAAACTGTTCAAGATTTCACACAGATTTTACAAACCTGATTAAAATATCGGGCAGTTCTTTACAAACAAACGTATATTTTATTCTATAAAACGTACATAACTTTTAAAACATACACACACTTATAGGTATAGGCCTCAAACTGCATGTCAGCGGCAAGCAGTGCTACGGCGATAACGGCCATCGAGTACAGTCAACTACAATGAAATGTACTAGTTTAATCTTAAAAAATGATGTATCCCTGCGAGTGCCATAATGAACTAACCAAAATCGACAATTACATGTATAATGCGTGTAAAGAGCAATAATTAAGTATCCCAATACACTTATTTTTTACTAGCTGATGCCCGCAAATTCGCCCGCGTAAATTTTGCTCCCGTGGGAACTTATTCCCAGGATAAAAAGTAGCCTATGTGTTATTCCAAACTATAATGTATCTCTGTACCAAATTTCAGCCAGATCCGTTCAGCCGTTTGAGCGTGAAAGCGTAACAAACATCGACACTCACAAACTTTCGCATTTATAATATTAGTAAGATAAAGTAAAGTAAAAGTAAAGTTGACAGAGTCAACAATAAAATTAAAATATAAATAGCAGGCATAGCATACACAGCAATCAATATGTTAAGTTCGGTGGGTACCATGTTTGGTTAGTTCATTATGGCACTCGCAGGGATACATCATTTTGTAAGATTAAACTAGTACATTTCATTGTAGTCGACTGTACTCGCGGGCCGCGCTCTCGCCGCTATCGCCCCGCTCGTCACTAAGTGTCAAGTTTGAGCCATACTGATTGTATATACTTCTACATTTCATAGTACGCGAAAATTATAAAGTACTAGCGGACCCGCGCAACTTCGTTTGCGTGATAAATGAAGAACCGCTTGACCGATTTTGTGCAAACTTCACATAAACCATCTACTAAACGGTCCGAACAAAGCCTAAACATTTGGTTTGGATAGGTGAGCCCGTTCTTGAGTTATAAAATTACAACGAAAAGTGGCATTGATTTTTATATATTTAGATTTTGACCCGACTGCGCGATGCAATGTAGGCATCAAGTTTATTAGTTGGAGTCGAATTTGAATATTATAATAAACGATTTGAAACACAGTCGGGTTTTCAAATTAATTTACTAGCCTACCTACCTCGCATTAATGACTAAAACCAAACAAACTCACGGCTGACTACAGTTCATGACTTGTGCCGCAAACGGTCACCCATCGTTACTCCCACCGACTCCTCTTGCCGCTCTTTCTGATCCTCTCGGCCTTCTCCCTCTCGGCTGTCTCCTCAGCCTCAGTGGTGTTGGGGGGCTCGTTGACTCCCGGTTGAATCACCGGCCGGGTTTGTTCCCACGAGTGGTCTGATGACGCTGTGAACTGCATATACAACTAGTGTTAATTAGAAATTTGAACACCCCCGCCCCTGATATTGAATATTTATTTCCTATAGTTATCTGAAGCGCTCGTGGCCCCGCGGACTCAGTGTTCTGTAAACGATCACTGCAGTAAGCAACTTTCACTATGGCCGGTCCATGGATGGGTGACCATCCATGTGATCACTTTGTTACATTTATTTGAGCGTTTCCGTGCTTCGGAAGTAAAATGGCAGTCGTTAAGCTAAGTTGAAGGCTTTATTTCAACAGCAGGCAGTCACAACCTGCGCCTGTCCATTTAAACACGGCAATACGGCTCACCACCTATTACGTGGGACAAATTATACAAAGGTGAAATGTGGGGCATATAATATGCCTCTGCCTACCCCTTCGGGGATAAAGGCGTGGCCATATGTATGTATGTATAATTATCTGAGGAGTTGGGAATTCCGTAGACTACTTGATGGACCAGCCAGTTCCAGGTGTAGTGGAGATACTTTCAAAGTAGACGAATGACGAATTTGGTTTTACTGAAATCCCTTCATAACTACGAAAGTGAGTTTTTTTTTTGTTGTTGATTGATTAGTAGTACTTACCTGGTTATACTGCGAGCGGAAGGCGGCCTTGAGGGAGGCGAGGCGGTCAGTGGCCGGGCCGTGGGTAGTGGCCGCCGTAGCGCCGGGGGTCGGCTCGTCGCGCTGTGGTAACCCTGGCCGCTCCTTGTACCTAACCACATTAGTAGAACAAATTAAGAATCGTTTCTCTGTACACGTGTTTCCTTCATCTTCCAACCCCGAAATCTTCAAGCGGAGCGTGATCATATTGTCTGTGTTAATAGAAACTGTTATAATGGGTGTCTCAGTAAGAGTGCACTTTTTCATTTTATTAAAAAAAAACATATTTTTTTGAGAGAGTTGTAATTTTTTATTGAATTGTCAAAAAGACATGTTCCGATTAAGTATGGAACAAAATATCCGTTAAATGGCCTCCACGGTTCTGATAGCAGGCCATTACTATATTCATGAAAATTTTCATGACTTTTTCACACAGATGAGGCTGTATCGCACCGATGACTCGTTGGATCTCGGATTTGAGCTTAGGCATTGTTTCTGGTTTATTCGCTTAAACCTGCGATTAGAGAAAACCCCAAAGAAAAAAATCGCACGGCGTTAAATCTTGGTGGCCAGTTCACATCAGAATTTATTGAGATATTTTTTCCGGCAACCGTTGCTGCAATGGATTGTTTCATGCGCGGTGTAGCAGGTGGCGCCGCGCCGTCTTGCTGAAACCACATGCCATCCGCACACAACGGAAGCACAGGAGTCTTACTGTCCATTAACGACCCAGTTTCTTCATTTTTTTTTGAGAACTCTTCGAATGATTCACACATTAGGTGCACTTTCTCGACTGAAAATTGTTCGTAGTTTGCGAGCGGTCAAAGCATAACTTTCCAAATTTTTGTAATCAGTTTTCACAATTATTACGCGTTGTTCTTTCGAAAAGCACTCCATTTTTATTAATCGGAACAAATAAATGTGTAAGCTGTCAAATCTCAGAGTCGCCACTAACACAAAAAAAAATAGCACAAAATTTAAAAAGTGCACTCTTATTGAGACACCCTATACTACAGTGAATTCGACCAGTTATGAGATGGATGAAAATCTGGCTAAAAAATTATCGCCAACAATTTTAATTTTTACACACTTTAAACACATAAAATAAAATAAAATAAAATAAAATTTATTCCCTTTGAAATTTTTTAAAAAATTATTTAGGTTTGTCAAAATTTTTGTGACTCTACCGGGGGTTCGGAAATGCTACGGACTGAGAAGAACACCCCAAGAAACTCAGTCCGGTCCCTATTAATTCATCTTAGTATCTAATACAGTTTTTTTTTTTAATGTAGAATTAATCTAATTAGCCAAGCTATTCAGAAATGTCTTATAAGGTTCTCAAATGAGTGAAGACCGTTCTAAGATCCCTTGTACTAAGACAACGAGAGGGGAGCTATTTTATTATTGTTCTACGATTGATTCCCTTCATGAAGCGCCTAATTCCCTAAGTAAGAGAATTATGTGAAACTGTTTAAAGCACAACCTTTCGTCGGCAGAGAACAAACACAAGATAATCATGTACAGAAGGAAATCTACACATAAATAGTGCCGTCGAGCTACGCTCAAACATAGACACAGCTCACTGGATTTCACGGACTCGAGGTCAAAGGATTTTCATAGTTATTTCGATACTGGTTTGTGCGCGAATGTGCATAGCCGAGGTAGGTTTGAAAAATAAGTACATACATGAGATTGCATTCTGGTACAGTCAACTACAACGAAATGTACTAGTTTAATCTTACAAAATGATGTAGGTATCCCTGCGAGTGCCATAATAAACTAACCAAAGATTGTGACAAATATGGTATCCACCGAACTTAACAGTAACATGTATTGATGGCACGCATGCATGCTGTTTATTTTTTTATTATAATATTTTATTATAAAGTGAAAAATTATGAAAAATATTATGAAAAAAATTGCATACTAATTGCTTTAAATATTAAAAATCTATTTTTTTATTTAAGTTGAGTTTCTCAGTTAACTTTAAAATAAAAAATCAATTTATTGGGATGCATAATCATTGCTCTTTACACGCTTACATGTTACTGTCAAGTTCGGTGGATACCATGTTTGGTTAGTTCATTATGGCACTCGCAGGGATACATCATTTTGTAACATTAAACTAGTACATTTCATTTTAGTTGACTGTACAAGAGAGTAGTCAACTTTGAACGAACGATATAAAACGCACCGAACGCGGTATGTTTCTGTGAGAGCCTTACTCTTTTGTACTCAGGCGCCGAGCTTTTGCGGCAGTCACCGTCGTCCTGGTCTTCGCTGACATCTAGTATGAGGCCTAAACACATTAGTGGGTCTCAAAAGGCTAAAGCAAAAGTGCTCTACATACCCAAGGCCACAGCCGCCCACGTTGAGGTTCTTGCTCTTGCCCTTCTTGAAGCGCGACTTGCGGAACCACGCGGACTGCATCGCCAGCTGCGTCAGCTCCTCAGGGACCTCCTGCGGAACCATAACAGTTTTACAATCTAATCATTTGTTTGCAACCATAAATAAGGGGAAGATTATGTGTTCCTGTGCGTCTATGTATGATGTAGCATTAGGTCTTTGGAATATTGTGTTACTGCTTGTTCCTGTGCTAGTGATTGTGCTAGTGCTTGTGCTAGTACTTCGTCTAGTGCTAGTACTTGTGCTAGTGATTGTGCTATGATTGTGCTAGTGCTTTAGCTGGTGCCTGTGCTAGTGCTTGTGCTAGTGCTTATACTTGTGCTAGTGCGAGTGCTAGTGATTATCCTAGTGCGAGTGCTAGTGATTATGCTAGTGCTAGTGATTATGCTAGTACTAGTAATGATGCTAGTGCGTGTTCTTGTGCTAGTGCTTGTTCTTGAACTAGTGCTTGTGCTGGAGCTTGTGCTTGTGCTCGTGCATGTGCCTGTGCTTGAACTAGTGCTTGTGCTGGAGATTGTGCTTGTGATTGTGCTTGTGCTCGTGCATGTGCATGCGCTAGTGCTAGGCGAAGTAAAGGGGGGAAAAGGAAACTTGTGCTAGTGCACGAGCTAGTGATTGTGCGTGTGTGTGCGTGTGTGCTGCACGTACCTGCTGCACGCCCTCCAGGTTGCGCAGCAGGTGGCCCGCGAACTCCTTGTCCTTGTCGCGCGCCAGCAGCGTCCAGGCGTCGCCCTTGACGCCGGCGCGGCCCGTGCGCCCCACGCGGTGCGTGTGCGTGTCCACGTCGCGCGCCACCGTGTAGTTCACCACCGTGCGGATGTGCGGGATGTCCAGACCGCGCGCTGCCAACCATCAATAATACGTCACTACCCTCCTTTTTCATCCATAGCCTATATTGTAATTAGTAAGCCTCTCTATATTTTTCATAATTATAGAGAGGCTTACTAATTCTTGACGCCATCGGTGGCGGTATCGCCGCGCAAAGGACTTTGTGTATCGGAAATAGCGTTGTTTAAGAGCTCGAGCTTCCGAGATTTCAGCTCAAGGCTTGTGGCAATAAAGCTTGCAAATACGCCACTAGCTCGAGTCCCGGCTCAAGCTCCGACTTAAAGGTTATTTTTTTATCAAATTCTCTTCACGTTCATCACCATTACAGTGCTAGTCCCGGCAGAACTCCACACACTTAATGCGAGCAACGTGAGTACCAGAGCTTACTTTTCTACTTACGTTGCGTTTGGTAAAACCGTGGTTATACGATGTCGCAACATCATCATCGTTATCATTAGTGCTAATCCTAGCACACTTAACGCGAGCCCTAAACCTTAGTTTTCACATATTAATCTATCATCATTCAAACGCTCATCGCGCTTATCCCCTGGGATTAGCCTTTGAATAATGATAAGTGATATGATGAGAAATGATAAGTACTGAAGAGGATACTAGTGCTTGTCCTGGTGCTACTGCTAGTGCTAGTGCGTGTGCTAGTGATAGTGCTGGTGTTGGTGCTAGTGCTTGTGCTTGTTCCTGTGCTAGTGCTTGTGCTAGTGCGTGTGCTAGTGATTTTACTTCATTGTACTAGTGAGAGTGCTAGTGCATGTGCTAGTGATTGTTCTAGTGCGTGTGCTAGTGCTTTTGCTAGTACTTATCCTGTGCTTGTGCTAGTGCTTGTTCCTGTGCTTGTGCTAGTGCTTGTTCCTGTGCTAGTGCTATTGATTGTGCCAGTGCCCCAAAGCTCATTTTTCACATACTTATCACCATTCAAACTCTAATCCTAGGAGAACTGAAGACCCTTGAAGAATGTGGTGCACAACATTAAACAAGACTGTAAGTATGCGTGGTAATCACGGCATGTGTATGTTTTGCGCGCGCATCTACGAGTATTATTGTGAACTGAACTCTGGGTCTGGAGTATCGCCGGGACTAGTACTGTAATGATGATGATGTGACGTCATATTACTGCGGGCGCTCCAAACGCAACGTGAGGAGAAAACTCAGCTCTGGCGCTCACTGCGTTTGTTAATGTTTCATTTCATTTCGATGCATCCCCGGATTTTTTTCGCAGTAGCATATATTAATATCTTATTACGATTGGTTTTATTTTTATACTACTGAGGTGGCAGACAAGTATACAGCCCACCAGAAGGGCTGGTGGTCACCGCAGGCTATGAATGTTTGAACCGACTGACTGACTTGACTATGAACATATTTTTCAAAAGTACAAATTTTAATTGGTCCTATGCTATATTATTATGGTATAATATAAAATTCCTGCAACCATTCATTCACTGACCAGCTCTGATCATTATTCCTCCCTATGTCAAATCAACTCCCCCTTTCAGTGTCTCTTTATACTAGAACTGCACATAAAAATTAAAATATTGTTTTATGAACGTCAATATTGTTGATTCTACATTTACTGCCAGATTTACAATAGGTAGACCCTGTGAGGAAGAACCTGGCAATAAAACTCACGGCCACTCTTTTCATATAGTCTGCAATTACACATGATATGACTGCCTCTGTGGCGCGGTCGGTAGTGATACCGCCTGTGGCGCTGGAGGTCGTGGGTTCGATTCCCACCGGAGACAAATATTTGTGTGACCCATAAATGTTTGTCTCAAGAGTCTGGGTGTTTCTATGTATAATAAGTATGTATTTAAAAGTATATAAGTATTAATATCCGTGGTCTGATACCCATAACACAAGCAGGTTATTCCTAGCTTACTTTGGGATCAGATAGCGTTGTGTGAAATGTCCGTGAATATTTATTTATTATTTATTATTATTATATACAAGCTACGGTATTTGGTAGTGGTGTAATGCCTAATAAACGACTGCGATGGAGGGTAGATGGATATTTATTTGCTAAGACTTTCACTTTCAATCGTCAGTACTTCAGTTCTTCCGTGATCATGGCACTTGCAACTCCAAATACATATGATCACGCCTTTTATCCCCGAAGGGGTAGGCAGAGGCATATTACATGCCCACATTTCACCATTTCGATTTTGTCCCACGTAATAGGTGACAAGCCGTGTTGCCGTGTTTATATGGACAGTTGCAGGTTAACTGCCATTTTACTGGCAATCAGGTCCAACTGCTGAATGAGCCTTCCGAAGCCCGAAAACGCTCGCAGATAAATGTCACAAAGTGTTCACATGATGGTCACCCACCCATGACCGGCCACAGTAAATGTTGCTTACTACAGCGATCGTTAACACTAAGTCCGCGGGGCCACGAGCGCTTCTCAATTTCAATAATACATGGTAAATATCCCGTTAAGTTTAATACTAAAGCTACATTCACGCGCACAAAGACACTGACCTGCAACATCAGTAGCGACCAGTATATTGTTCTCCTTCCGTTTGAAGGCGGTGATGACCTTGTTCCTGTCGGCTTGCTCCATATCTCCGTGTAGCAGTAACGCATCGTACTGTTGCACTCCGAGGTTAGCTGCCGTCTGTTCCGCTTCTAACTGTACGGGAAAATATTGTTACAATTGCAACGCTATTTTTCTGATACATACATAATGGTCACGCCGTTATCACCGAAGGGGTAGGCAGAGGTATATTTTATGTCCACATTTTCACCTTTAAGATTTGGTCCCACGTAATAGGTGGTGAGCCGTATTGCCGTGTTGAAATGGACAGGCGCAGGTCGCCGCGATCGGCAGTTGAAATTTTTAAAGCCGCCCATAAAGCCTTCAACTAGGCTTAACGACTGTCAATTTACTGACAACCGGGTTTCATTTCGAGTTTTCCTTCTCTATGCAATGAATCTTTTTGCGAGTGTTCCCTTGTCGCCTCTTACTACACCCTCGGGATGTATTGGGGTGGCGACATTTTGTTTTTCAAACTAAACTCAATATAGACGGCATGTCAAAGATGCCTACTTAGTCTTATTTTACTTTCACATTTTTATCTATTAAACACACAATACTTTTTTCGCCCCACTCGGCTGAAAAGTTTGACAACCACTGTTTTCTTTGTTTATGTTTTGTCAAATAAATACAGTAAGTATAAAAACTTGAGAGGTGTCAAGGGACACCCGGATGGAACGAAGTTCCTTTCGATTAATTAGTGAAGGAATTGTAATAAAATTTTATTTCTTTTAATGAATAATTTTTTTTTTTTTATTATTAGCCCCCATTTTATTACCCCCCCCCCTTGAACCCCTCCTCCCCTCCCCCCCGGTAGAGGTACCTCTACCCTCCATACTATCACATTTTTTCCGTCTAGCCCCCTTTCACAACGCGCGATAAGGAACTTCGTTCCAATAAATTACGTTTCTGAGCGACAAAAGAATATCTTACCTACTAATATTATGGATGCGAAAGTTTGTGAGGATATCTGGATGTTGTGTTACTCTTTCACGCTCTAACAGCTGAATAACTCTGGCTGGAATTTGGTACAGGGATTATAATCTGGGCTACTGGGCTAACACATAGGCTACGTTTTGACAATAAATATTTTTTCTTTTTTTTTTTTTTTTTTTTTTTTCATCCCGGGAATAAGTTCCCATGGGAAGCGGGCACGGGAACAAAATTGGGGTCGCGGACGCCAGCTAGTAGGAACATGAAAAAGTTTATATTTCTGAAAAGATCAGAAAAATATCAGATCACATAGACAAAGATGAAAAAGATCAGAGAGCGGTTTTCTTCCTCGCACGCTTAGATTGTGCAAAATGTGCAATGATCCTCCTACCTCGGTTTTCCAAAACGCTTACACTATGGGGTTTTTCGAAAGGGGTCTTAGAAGGTTCTTACATGGTCGTGAGCTCGTCTGCCACGTTAGTGAAATAATAAAAAAGTGCGAAAAATAAGTAACGAAATCAGTATTACCTTTTTCGTGACAAAAATTAGCACGCTCCCGGCTGATAGGAATTCAACTAAATTGTTCAATAACCACGCCCACTTCTCCTCCGGCCTGTTGAATATTCTGTAACAGACATTTTTATCCTTATTATTTGAATTTTTTATGCAAAAAAATATCCTAAACGGATTACAGGATGTGTTTCTGCCAATCGTTTTGGAGAAAAATGTGTGACTATATCTATGAAAGAACAATAAAGCTAAACAAAATGACTGAAATATGTAACGAGGGGTTCCCTTCACGTTGTGCTCGTTTTTGTGAAGTAAGTTCCGTACGTGGGATGTATTTTCTTTTATGAAAGTAAACCTTCATGAAAAATCCGACACCCGAGATATTATTATTATAAATTATGTATCTATGTGTGATACAAGGAGCACATAAGGCTTTTAATTATCTTTACCAATTGATTAAAACGTCGATTTTGGGACCTTAATTAAAAATTACTTTTTAAAACGCTGTATATTACTAAACTAATAGAATACTTATCAAAACATAAAATTTTGCATGCAACTTCATGAAAACTACAACACATTCATAACAGGTCTACCACAAGGAATTATACTGGGTTCACTTCAATAAATAAATATTATTGGACACTCTCACACATCATTATCTAGCCCAAACTTAACTGTGCTATGAGATCTAGACAACTGATAGACCTACTTATATATTTCGAAATACATAATTTACACGCAATTTTACAACTAATACAATCCATTTATAACAGGTGTTTCACAGGGAGCTTTACTGGGTCCACTACAATAAATACAAAAAATGTACTTACTTAACATGTTGCAGTACTAGATCGCTAGCTTCCCCGGCGGCGCCGTGTTGCACCCGCACGGGGTCGTGTAGCGCGTCGCGGGCGAGCCTCTCCACTCGGCGGGGGAAGGTTGCAGAGAATAACAACGCTTGTCTGTCTGGCCGGACGTGGTTGCAGATGGATCTCACTTGCGGCTCTGGAAAAAAAGTGAGGATAAATTTAGTCTTTGCCTTGATTCCATTTACATAAGTGCAGCAGTTCAGGTTAGCTTGATGTAATAATGCCAAATTTGAGGACAAATCTCTGCACAATGCACATCTATCTCGATATTAAAAGCAAGGCGGCGCGGCGCAGCACGGCATTCACATAACTAGTCTAATGAAAAAGGAGACATTTATACATTTTTCTGACTCTCTTTTTCGTTTTTAGTGATAAAAACTAGTGTCCGACCGAAACTGGTTTTCCAGCCGAAACCGAAACCGAAACCGAACTTTCGGCCCCAGGGTCAGTTTCGGCCGAAACCGAAACCGAAACCGAAACTCACGTGTTCATTATGAAAAAAAAAAAACAGCCAAGTGCGAGTCGAATTCCCGCACAGAGGGTTCCGTTACAAAAATTAGGCACTAAAATTACGTTTGTTGTGTGGATGCTCTTTTCTGATTTTAGTAGGTATTTTTTTGTCATAGCGGCAACAGAACAGGGTGGCTGTGTCGCTTTGACATCACCAATGCTTTCAATACCTTGCCCTGGAGCTGCGTTTGGGAGACGCTTATTTACCATGGAGTGCCTCCATACCTCCGTCGAATTGTTGGGGCCTATCTTTCCGAGAGGGCCATAACTTACCCGAGCTGGCTAGGGTAGGGTCGGCGAGATTTGTCGTTCGGTGTTCCATAGGGATCGGTCTTAGGACCGCTTCTGTGGAACATCGGTTACGATTGGGTGCTGCGTGGTCTTTTGCTCAGAGGTGTCGGCGTAATGTGTTACGTGCGTAACGTGTTACGACAACACCCTCATTACAGCGCGAGGATCAACGCACCGAGACGCAGCCCTAAAGACCACCTGCGGGATCCAGCTTACATATAAGGGGCGTCAGTCAGCATCGGCATCGGCATCGAGCTGTCGATGACGTATCTGGGGCTCGTACTCGGTAGCCGGTGGAACTTTGGATACCATTTCCGAAGTTTGGTCCCATTACTGAGGGAGCAGCATCGGCCGCACTCTGATGGTTCTTGCCCAATATCAGGAGACCTAACGCTCCCTCCAGGAGACTGTACCTTGGGATAGTGCGGAACATGGCCCTATACGGGGCCCCCTTTGGGCGTAGATCCTGTTGGCCAGCAATGCGGCTAGATTGCTTAACCCGCAGAAAGCGACGACGGCTGTCAGGGTGATAAGGGGATACCGCACGATCTAAGTTAAGGCGGCATGTCTTCTAGCCGGGAGCCCTCTATAGGACCTCAAAGCGAGGGCCCTTGCGTCATTGTTTCAATGGCGCAAGGAGGCGCTGAAGCAGGGCCACAGGCCTCTTCCTATGAGCAAGTCATGCTCGTGATAGAGACGGCGGGGAGGAAGCGGGAGAGAACTCTACCACCCGAGTTTCACAATTTGCGGCGGCGCCCCATACTATTAGCCTCCATTACCGGGGGCCTGAGAACGGTGACGTGGGTTGCTCACCGTCCTTACAGAAGCAGGCCTTAGACGATAGCGTGACGTGAGAGATTCATGCACGCCCCCCTCAAGAAGTGGGATCACAACTGAACAACCCCCAAAGACGCGGCCTCAGTAAGTATCATTCCGAGGGCATACTCGGGGCTTCCAACCGTAGGCTGTTAGGTACGATACGCGTGGTTTTTAGCCGGTAGGACTACTGTACAGTGAAAATTTTAGGCCTCTATCTGGCACGGTTCCAGCGATACAACCTCGTGACTGCTAGGCCTCAAGTCTCGTTAATAAGGTCCCGCTTTAACCCCTCCGTGCGAGAGTTTAACTCGCTCTTGGCCGGTTATTTTTTCAATCGGTGCAGCAAGCTCCACCAAGTGCCATCAATCCACAGTATAAATCTTCTCAAGTATGTGTTCTAAAGAAGAATTTCTTTCTTTTACGAGTGGAATTACTCATAGATGCTATTGCAAACTCCAACCGACAAAAACCATAATGTGCCCTGCTACTAGCTCTTGGCTGGTTTTGGTTACATTCTAAAAGTATATAACTAAAACTGGACAACAGTGAGTTGGACTAGCGCACGTAGAGTATGTTATATGGGAGGCCCCCTTTAATATTATTAATTTGTCTATTTTCATTATTTGTTGCTATAGCGGCAAAGGAAATACATCACCTGTAAAAAAATGTACTGTCTAACATCACTGTGCATGAGTTACAGCCTGCTGACAGACAGACAGAAGACCAACGAAATCAACGGAACCGACAACAAAGGCATCCTAAAAAGGTGATCTAGGATGTAATGTCCTAGATCACCTTTTTAGAATTCCGGAAAAATTGTATTGTTATAACTATTGATTGGAAGTCCTTTGTAAATCTTCGATTAGTAACATATTAACTGGTTAAGCTGACCTCAACCACGTCACAAGCAGAGCCAGGCACTCAAAATTCATGAACACGTGGGTTTCGGCCCGGCCGAAAGTTTCGGCCCATTTTGGCCGAAACCGAAACTGCGGCCGAAACTCGAATTTTTGGCCGAAACTGGCCGAAACCGAAACCGAAACCGAAACTTCGGTCGGTCACTAATAAAAACGAAAAATAAATTAACTAGAATAAAAAGTTTCAATTAAGTGTAAAGTTCAATTAAAGAGAATCTACAAAAATCGAATGTGCTATTCGATTTTTGTAGATTCTTTTTATGACTATGATAAAAAGATTAATATAAATGAATGTTACATACCAAAGCCCATGTCAAACATCCTGTCAGCCTCGTCCAGCACCAAGTATGTGACTCGCTGTAGATTGGTCGCCTTGCACTTGATCAGATCTATCACTCGTCCAGGAGTTCCCACGATTATTTCTGCGCCACCACCTAAAAAAAACAAAACATTTTTTTTAAATTCTAGCCCAAATCACTTAAGCCAAGTCTAAAAAAACTTATTCTCTACTACATACCTTCTAAGGCTTTGACCTGTTCCCATTTGGAGCCACCGCCATAACAGCATACAGCTCTGATGTTGTACACCTTGCCGAAACGCTTTGCTTCCATGTAAATCTGTGAAAATTATCGTTTTATTACGATGAAAACTGGTAAAAGTGTTGTAATCATCAAATTTTACAGCCTATGGAATAGGCAGTAAAAAAGAACATATTCCTTACTAGCTGATGCCTGCGACTTCGTACGCTGCATTTTATATGTGATTCTTTATACAGATATAACTTTTTTTATTTATGAACCGATTGACATGAAAAAAACACTAAATGTTAAGTGGAGCAAACCGCAATGCAATAAAGAAAATCGCATTGCAATCGGTTGAGCGGTTGCTGCGTTAGCGTGCACAAAAGTACAGACAAACAGACAGTTACAATTTTATTATATGTATTGATATTGATATTGATTTAAGTTCTTTGAGATAGAGAGAAGAGAATATTATGAGCATTCCAAAGAAGGTGGATAAATTTATCCCCGAAGGGATAGCCAGAGGCATAGTACAATGCCTAATAGCGAACTGGGCAACACACACATACCTGCTGCGCCAATTCCCTGGTGGGCGCCAGTATAAGGCCGATGGGTCCGTCGTCAGGCGCCAGCTCCTTCTGGTCCATGATGTGCACCAGCAGCGGCCACAGGAACGCCGCCGTCTTACCGGACCCCGTGCGGGCGATACCTGCAGTTTATTGGAACGTTTTCATTGAAGTTTGATAATGCCTTTGTACTGGTGGACAGATGGGGGGGCACACGAATAGGTCAATAACTAATTCCAGAGTGTATATGTCTGATTCACATTGTCAAAATGAAAGTAGAATTGAAATAAATTTGCATTAAGAGACGCATTTCTAGAGATTAATAGGTTAAGAACCAATGTTTTAAAGCAATATTATTTCACAAATTTAATGTGAAAAAATTTTTTGGTCTCGATCAGGATTTGAACCTGCGTCTTCTGGTTTTGCCGGACCAGACGCCTTAACCAACTGGACCACCGAGACACTGCTCTCGACCGTCAAATTCTTTCACCTCATTACGTCTTGGGGAAACTTTTTTCACATTAAATTTATGATTGAGTCAGCATACTAATTGCTTTTCAAAATTATCTCTAATATTATTTCAATCACACTTTAACTACCATAGTGTAAGCGCTCATCGTTTGTCATAATCATACACATCGTGTGAGTACTCAGAGCGACGGATGGCGCGCATCAGCTGCTCGTCTATGTAACGTGTTTGTGTCGCTAACAGTCGGTGAGAGCGAGAGCGCAACAGTCGGTGAGTGTGAGGTGGGAGCGAGAGCGCACTGACCGATGAGGTCGCGGCCCTGCAGCGCGGCGGGCACGCCGGCCGCCTGCACGGGCGTGGGCTGCGAGTACTCGGAGCGGCGGATGGCGCGCATCAGCTGCTCGTCTATGTAACGTGTTTGTGTCGCTAACAGTCGGTGAGAGCGAGAGCGCAACAGTCGGTGAGTGTGAGGTGGGAGCGAGAGCGCACTGACCGATGAGGTCGCGGCCCTGCAGCGCGGCGGGCACGCCGGCCGCCTGCACGGGCGTGGGCTGCGAGTACTCGGAGCGGCGGATGGCGCGCATCAGCTGCTCGTCTATGTAACGTGTTTGTGTCGCTAACAGTCGGTGAGAGCGAGAGCGCAACAGTCGGTGAGTGTGAGGTGGGAGCGAGAGCGCACTGACCGATGAGGTCGCGGCCCTGCAGCGCGGCGGGCACGCCGGCCGCCTGCACGGGCGTGGGCTGCGAGTACTCGGAGCGGCGGATGGCGCGCATCAGCTGCTCGTCGAAGCCCAGGTGCGCGAAGCTGCTCACCGGCCGCGGCGGCTCGGGGCCCGATATCTGCATACCACACAAGTCCACATTTAGTAAATATAATAAGTCCATGTAAATTTACAGTTTTCACTGCATTTCAGTATCTAATATATCTTATGCATCTCCATAAAAATTCTGGATAAAGATAAATATCTTTTTACATTATCTCTATTTAATTTTGAACTAGTTTCTAAGCTATGATAAGATGACAAACCTTGACTCCTAAATTCTTTTTTAATTCTTCAACTTGCTCTGGTGTCAAATTCTCAATGTCTTCATGGGGTGTGTAGAAGTTCTTCTCAAATGGCTCGTATGTGAACTCGGAGTGGTCTATTGGAGGCAATGGGTCGATAAACTTCTTTTTGGGCGGCGCTAAAGGGTTCCCGTCTTCATCATATTCTATTTCTATGTCTGATGCATCATCACCAGTATTGAGAGGATTTTCTTCCATGTACCTATTAAATGTAAATGATGAATGATGTTATTTTTGGTTACAATATTGCAATCAAACATAATAGTAGTTTTTAAGTCAGACAAATACCTATTTCATACAAAAAAAAACAAGTTAAAATATGTCTAGTTTCCACACCTATAAAGCACACATATATGAAGCCATAATTATTGGTGAGAATTTTATAAAAGTTTGAAAAACTTGTTAAAAGACCTGCAACTCTTACTTATAATAACTCTCTTCGTCATCCATTTCATCAATATCTCCCCTGGTGCCTCTGCCACTGTCTCCTTTGCCGCTTACGGCATTCTCTTTACTCGTTACCAGGTCCTTTGCAGCCTGCTGCTCTAGACCTGCCATGTACGCATCGAGCGGATCCTCTTCATCATCCTCAACCTGGAGAGTCAGTTGTACACATAATCAGAAAATTGGTTAACTCAGTTATAGAATCATAGAACATTCAACAGCCCTATTTGTAATACCAATATAATGCATAACCCTTCTCAGATCACTTAAATCAATCAATTAAATCAGCCTATGGGACTGAATGCGGAAGGCGCAGGACCATGTGTTGTGGGGTAAATTGGGAGAGGCCTACTTCTCATCAAGTTAATATTTTGCGACCTATAGGCTACAGGTTTTGTGAAATCAAATAAAAAGGTAAACTTATGTGCATCTGTCACCTCTGTTCTTCCAAAACAATTGTATGACACAGTAAAACAAGATATAATATAATACCTTAGAATTTGCAGCGGCATCATATGTAGGGCTGCCAGGAGCTGGTATATAAGCCAAGGCTGGTGTAGGTGGCTCATCATCGTCATCAAAGTATCTACAAGAGTGCATAACAACGGTATAACTCATTTCAACAATTAAATAACCATTGAGATATCATTGCAACTCAAAAAATTTCACAGAGACCTTTACCTTAAAAGTATTGTAAAGTGAGACTCAAAGGTAGAGAGGATATGAATAATCTAGGTGGAGGCAAATGTGTATTATTACAATCACAACTACTACGAAATATGATGCTCATCTGCCCGGAGGTCTAATGGAAAAAATATTTCAACAAGTGAAACAACACCAATTCAAAACACTTTAATTACTTTGGCTCCCACTAAGCATACATTTCCATAAACTACTCACTCATCTTCAGTCTTAGATCTCTTCTTGCCCAGGCTACCAAAGTTACCAGTGACAGCATTCTGTGTGATAGCATTCATAGTTGAGTAACCCTGTTTCGACAAACCAGAGGCCGGCGGCGGCACAGCGTGCATCGTCGATGACGGAGGTGGCACGGCGTGAAGAGATACATTCGACGGGTTACGCTTTGGCATGGTAAAACCAGCGAAGCCGAAGCCTTGCTTGCTGCCACTTCCACCCGAATTATAACTCATTGTAGTTCTTAAAACTGGCCAGATAGTAAGCAAACACCCGCTATGAAGCTATTTTCATAAGGGTTATTTTAGAAACGTTTTCAACAGTGTCTATTACAGTAATTATGCTTAAAATTATAGCATAAATCTTTAGTCCATAATTTATAATAATGAACCAGGGTCTTGGTAATAAATAACAATTATTATCAACCTCAACCTCAACGGGAAACGAAAGACAATGACAAATTGACAAATTCGATTTTTTAGTTTGCTTCACACGGAACAGGCTATGAAAAACACGATTATGCTGCCATCAGTGGAATTAACTGCTCTTCATTAAGGGTCCGTATACACGATACTGATAAAATGACTGCCTCTGTGGCGTATTCATTAGTGATACCGCCTAGCCCTCCACGCTGGAGGTCCTGGATTCGATTCCTGGGTCGGTCCAAATATTTGTGTGATCCACAAATGTTTGTTTCAGAGTTTGCGTGTTTTCTGTGTTTAATATAATTAGGTATATCTGTATTTAGGAATTTATAAGTATTTATATCAGTGGCTAGATAGTAGATCCCACAGCTTATATTAGCTTAATTAGGACTAGATGATGTTGTGCGTGTGTGATTATCCACAATTTTTTTGTTTGTTAACTCGATAGTTTTTTTTGTTGAAATCACTGATCTGCAGATCAGTGGTTGAAATGCATCAATTTTGGACTGCGTTTTGTAGAATGGAAAAACAAAGGAACCAGTCCCTTGTTTCTATCTTATGATTATCTGAAATAAATATGTTTTTGATTTGATTTGTCGTTTGGATTTGACTTATCACAGAATTCATGCTATTTAAAAAATCTCGACAAGAGATACATTTTTCGACTTCGAATTTACTCGACTCTGACATACTCTCAAGCCGAGAAAGTCCAAGTTTAAATAAAAAAAATGACATTGATGCTTTTTTTCCATGACAAATGTCAATCCTGACAGCTGACAGACAGCCTTAAAAACAACGTAAAAATATTACAAATTTACAAAATTAAAATCCTGTGAAAAATAGCACATTTGATTCTAACACTACATTCCCGTTTACCAAAATGTATTTCAAATTATGTGTATTTCTCTTTACGCTCCTCACTGTAACTAATGTGGAAGCAGCATCAGGATACGACTTTGGTGACTTTGTAGCAACTGTTCTAGGCGTTGGAATCACCGTCATTGGCATTCTCGCATGTTTGGGTAAATACGCGAGACAACAGGCACGAAATGAGTTTCTATAATACGCACTAATATGTAAGTAACTTTGAGAGATGCTGCAGTAAGGATGATGGCAATGAAACCTATCTCAGCAGGTTGGCATACCATGCAATATTGAAATAATAATCTGTTTCCTTGTTGCAGATTCAGGAGCCATTTGAGAGCATAATTTATAAGCATGTTTATAACTCGAATATAAAGCAGCACTGCTCATTACATTTCAATATCTGTTTGTTTTTCTTTTTTATGATTAGGGAATGAGAACAAAATAGATATTTTTGTAAGATTCCTTCATAATATTGTGTGTTTTCTAGATTGTAAGGATACATTTTTATAGGATATTATAACTAAAATTTAATTTCCTCCTGTATGGTGTAAGTCTTGCCAATAATTGTAAAAGGGTTGAATCTGATTTTTCTGAATTATTTTATTAAATTTAACTCTCCAAAATTCAGATCTGTTTCTTTACACATTTTTTGTTATTTGAATGCAGACTGTGCCTCTATAGATGTTGTTAAAAATATTTGTATGAACTGTAATATATATTTCTTGGAGTAATTATGGTTTATTTTCCACAGTCCTTACACAAATTTGAGATAGTACAGATGGAAAACTCATGTACCTATGTACTTTTTTTTTCACACCAACCCTCTGCTATGGGTTCAGGTTCACCTCGTACATCTGAAATACTCCTTTTATCCAATTGCATGATAATAATTTAATGTAGATACATCTCATACTGTTAGCTAGTTTTCTGTTTATGTACTACCCTATTGCATTGAGTTTACCTGTAATAATAGCTGAATGTTGAAATGAATATTTTAATTTGCCGAATGCCACAACTGTGCCATTTCGTTGATATTTTCTAAACTTAAAATTTGTTGTAGTAACTACAAGAAAAGGAATGATACATTACAAAAATACAAGTAGGTACATGTAAATAATTTATAATAAAAGTTCATTTCAGCACATAAGAGAACACAATTCATTCATTCATGCAACCATAACATAATTGTATGGCTGTTCACTTAGTAAAATGTTAAGTAAAACTTATTCACTACTATGTTCTAATAGTTCTATTTCTTTCATGATGTCAATTTTTTTGGACAATTTTTCTACTTGATCCTTGTCAGGATTTTTCACGACGCCTGATTTTATTTTTTCCTCAAGAGCTTCAATGTCTCTTAATTTTTTTCTTAAATTTTTCAATTTCTTTAAAGGATCAGCGGTGGGTGAATTAGGGGCCCCTTGAGAGAGATTCGAGAAATTTGGCTCTTGTATTTCACATTTGGCAAGTTTGTCTGTTGCTTCATCTACTGCTACTGCTGCAAAAAAAAATAGAGTGTATGTTTACAAAACATTTCATAAAAACGTAGTTAAGAAAATGGTCTACTGAATCTGGCAAAGGTTTCTGTAATATCTAATTATGGTTAAGGTCGACTTTTCTAATGGAGTGGAGCTATTATAGAGTAATGGTCACTGTTATAATATTATTGCAAGGAGAAATCAACATTGTTTAATGATTTGTATAAATGTCCCACAATAATTTATTTAAACTATTCTACAAATGAACCTAATATCACCAGGATGGTAGACCACATTTTTGGCAGACTGTATGTTCACAGTAACATTTTTAGCATATAATGTTGACATTTTGTGAACATTCATTCTATTAAAACTTGACTTGCACTTGCATCTAAACTACTGAGGAGAGAAAGTTTAACAACCACTGATTATTAATCAAGTATGCTCTAATAAATATGAATGTGAATAATATACACATATTTTGGTATAAATATTTGACAGTCTACTGCATCTTATAGTAATATAAAAAATAAAAATTATCTACAAAAAAATTATGCAATAAGTAAATAATATTTAATAAAAAGATTATAAATAAAGCAAAACATTTGCTATTTGGAATTGAAAAAGAAGATATTAACATACTTAATTCAGATTAATCAGCAGGCACTAA
The DNA here is from genome assembly GCA_933228765.1 of Miltochrista miniata. Classification (NCBI taxonomy): domain Eukaryota; kingdom Metazoa; phylum Arthropoda; class Insecta; order Lepidoptera; family Erebidae; genus Miltochrista; species Miltochrista miniata. The sequence goes on from OW121757.1 coordinate 2,858,757, forward strand.
TCTATGCAAGGCTAGTGAGAGATACATGGAGGTAGTTGTTTAACCTGCCATCAGAGATAACTGTTTTTGAAGCTTCAAATTCAATCACCAAATTATTATACTAACCTGTTTTCTTTTTCTTCTTTTTATCAAAATTAATGATCATGCCCGGTATAGGCTGAATGAGATACATGGAGGTAGTTGTTCAACCTGCCACCAGAGATAACTGTTTTTGAAGCTTCAAATTCAATCACCAAATTATTATACTAACCTGTTTTCTTTTTCTTCTTCTTTTTATCAACATTAATGATCATGCCCGGTATAGGCTGAATGACACCTCCATTGCTTTTCTTTGACTTCTGGGCTTGAGCTACTATTTCTGGTGTAAGGCCCACTGGCAGACCAGTGCTTTGCCGAGCTTTAAATTGTTTGCCTTTACTCTCATACAATGGAACCTCTTCTTGGGGAACATAGCCATCCTTGATTCGTCTAGGCTTTCGCCAAGTACCGTCTGGGCGTTGAGTCGCTGGGATAAATTTACTCCCTATAACCATTTAATTGATTGTGTAAACAAATTTTCATTTGTATTAATAAAAGCATAGAACAGCGTTTCGTGATGAACTAAATGCAGGTAATGCTAAACTATACATAATAACGATATTTAAATACTATTTATTTAATACTTTCACTACGCAAGTGGCTGTTTATTGACCGCAAGAAATTATGGAAAGTCAAGACAAATATCATCACGCAGCGCAACGAGATATGCGTTCAATAAGATCAAGTAATATTGCTTACCATCAGCATCGTGCTCATACGCTGTTGTAGCCATTATCAACCATCGAAGCGGTAAGCTAAATTTATGTTAATTTAAAACTACACAGTCTGGGTATGGCTAGGCTTGCTATAAAATACGATTCCGTGACTCTCACTCGCTTGCTCTAACTATTTTCGTACCTACACAATTTGTATTTTGACATTATTGACAATCAGTGTTGCCAACCTTACACGAAGTAAAATCTGTACTGGCCCTACAAAATCTGTATAAATTCCGTATAGTCTTTAATATTACTAAAAATATTGAAAAAAATAATAATTGCTAAAAAAACATACAAGAAAGTACTTATTATATAGGTTATTAATTCATAAAAATACATATAGGTATCTAATATATAATTTGAATGACAAATGAACATAAGATTTGATTTAATTACCTATTTATTACTTAGTAGGTACTTACATTGGGATCAGATGGCGTTGTTTTATAAAATCTCTTTAAATATTTATTTATTTCAAATCATACATAGCTTTTGTGTTCATTTTATTTACAATTGATGAGTTTACTTCGAAATCAAAACAAGCTGTAATACCTAACAAATATTTAGTATATAGCAGTCCCTCTATTGTCTCAGTAGACAACTGATTTCTTTGTTTCGTTTTTATTATATTGATAGCCGAGAAAATTCTTTCCACAGCTGCACTGGAATGTGGCAAACTTAGCAACGATGTAACAAATTTAGACAGTTGTGGATATAACAAATTTCCATCAGCAGGATTCACGGTCGTCATAATTCGCTGCCAGTACGATTCTACTTCTTTGCTTGGATTTATAATAATGGAACTATTTCTTAATTCTCTCCATTCTGTATCTAGCTTTTGCACATTTTCTTGTTCAATCAAGTTTGGAAAATGAAGCGCCATATGTACAATTGACTGAATTCTGCGTGATGCCACTACTTCGGGACATAAAAATTCCAGGCCTTTATGTACCTCGTTTTCAAAATCGTAGCGCATTTTAATTTACTACGCCTAAAATTTCTCGTATTTCGTATCGTAAGCTAAATTTCTATTTGATTATATAAAATACTAATACTGTATTTATTAAAAATACATAAATTATAGTTACTGTTATTTTATATTTCGGAACAAAAAATTCTGTATGAAAATCTGTAGGTTAGTGTTATCCGTATGTGACATTGAAAATCCGCATAAATACGGAAAAATCCGTATAGTTGGCAACACTGTTGACAATTTACGAATGAACAAAACTAGGATCGAACCAAAAGATTTTTTTAAAACCTGCCAAGTCAGATTTGGCTTTGAAAACCGTAACTAGATTCTCCTAATGCCGGTTTTTAAATAGAGATACAATTATTTTTAAATAATTGGTCACTTCATGCAACGCCATCGCGTCGCCACAATAAAATTATATTCAGGCTGCAGCGCGCTGCATGATAGGATCTTAAAATCCTTTGCATCGATATTTTTCAGAATGTCGTTTCAATTCAAGTTCAAGCGACGATTCCGCCAACATCCAATAGGAAAATGGATACAAATACAGTTTGTTTAGAAAGTCGTGAAATGAATGTTTGAGGAACTAAAAATAGTTATGTGTGTGGCAACACTGGCAACAAGAAACATAAGTACGTCAGTTGTCAATGCTATCGTCGAATTTCCTTTACTCTCTCACGTAACTTTAATGTTTGGATTAAACTGCAACAAATTGAGACCAAACTACGCATAAAGGTTTGAGAAATGAGTAAAGAAAATCGGAGTGGTGCGCAGGAAGTGATTTTTAAAGTTTTCCAGTGATGTTTCGCGGAGTACCAATCTGGACAATTGTTGTGGGATTTTGAGGATGTTTATGAGCGAACAGCATCTTTGGTGGGTATGTAATCGTGTTATTGTTTGTTTTGAATCTGTCTGAAGTTACAAATTTACTGAATTTACGATTTGGAGACAAAAAAAAGGCATTGTTTGCATATTTTTAGGTTAGAATCTTAAACTTACAATCTACCTATAATGTAAGTCAGTGGTTAGAACAACATGGTTATTTTATAGTACGACCTACATTTTTGATACTCAGTTCAATCTGATTTTCTACCAATTTTTATTTTGAATTAATTGCTTCATGTCAATAGTTTGTTTCCAATATGTAATTAATTTTCTTTTTTTACTCTTTTCAGGAAAATCAGAGAGTACAGTTAGGCGAATAGTTAACGAAGGTTTTAATGAAGGAAAGTTTGAAACTCCTGGTAAACACAGAAAAGGTCGGCAAAGAAAGAAATAGACGATTTTAATATTTGAGCACTGCGCCAAAAAAATCCTTGTCAGATGGGGGAAAGTTACAGATAAAACATGTAATTACTTGATTGTGGCAAACCAATTGGGACTGCTAGGCACTTGCTGGTGGGTTGTAAGACGCTATTAGACCGGGGCTTCTGGATCTGGTTCAATAACGTTATTCTGGATCTGATTCAATAAAACAGAAACAAAATTAAAAATGTATAATGTGTTTTATTTATTAACTCACTAGCTGATGCCCGCAGCTTCGCCCGTGTCGAATTTGTTCTCGTTCCCGCTTCCCGTAGGAACTTATTCCCGGGATGAAAAGTAGCCTATGTGTTATTCCAGACTATAATGTATCCCTGTACCAAATTTCAGCCAGATCAGTTCAACTGTTCGAGCGTGAAAGAGTCTCACATCCACACTCATAAGCTTTCGCATTTATAATATTTGTATTGTTCCCGTTCCCGCTTCCCGTAAGAACTTATTCCCGGAATAAAAAGTAGCCATGGTTATTCCAGATTATAATGTATCCCTGTACCAAATTTCAGCCAGATCCCTTTAACCGTTCGAGCGTGTAAGAGTAATAAACATCCACACTCACAAACTGTCGCATTTATAATATTAGTAAGATTTTACTCGGAACGAACTCCTCGTATCAAAATCATTTTGGTCGTACTATATAGGGTTGCATACATGCATTCAGCAGCGCCCTCATTTAATTTCACGACTTTATAGACAAACTGTAAGTCAGGTAAAAAATGGCGATAGCGATGGCCCGCCATCGCGCCAGTCTCAAATCGAATTTTCAATGAGGTGTGGGGTGTCGCCTCGCCATGGAGCAACGCGCCCCCATTCCCAACCGACCACCTGAGTTATCCACCTGGTTGGTCAGTTAGGAATAAAAGTTCCTAACCACCCACCTTGTGCACCTGGTTGGCAGTTAGGAATAAAAATTCCTAACCACCCACCTGTGACTGTATAAAATAAAGTAGTAGTAGTAGTTTTATTTATCCATTTTCGGATAGGCAATTTGAGCCATACAGCCTAGTCTTACATTTATTATATCTTCATTTTTCAAGTCACAGTCCTCGTCCATTAAGTCTGGTCAAAGTCAAGTGCAGCCCTAAGTCAAAGTCAGTCTTCTCTAGTAAAGCGGTGGTACTTTACTAAAAGTGTCTCTGGAGTTTGTCGAGAAATGGAAGAGTCACGTTTCACTGCGTTTTATCACTTTCCAACACTTGTGCACTTTGTCGAACTTTTATGCTTAAAAATCCACCACTTTTACTCATAAAACACTCGAAACACACTAATTTTGGAAAATTTTCAACGGAGTAATCCGCATGTCTCCGATTTCGCGCGCAAACTCTGTATAAAATAAATAATGTCCATAATGTCTACTTTATCAATATACCCACATGTCTATATGGCAAAACAAATGAAGATCTACAAAACAAATGAAGATCGGCAAAACAAATGAAGATCACTAAACAATTAATGAAAGTAAGATAAACAACTGAAGTCGACAAAACAAATGAAAATCGACAAAACAAATGACGGTCGGATAAACAAATGACGGTCGGATAAACAAATGACGATCGGCAAAACAAATGACGATAGAAAAAACAAATGACGATAGAAAAAACATATGCAGATCAATAAAACAAAAGACTATAAGCAATTTGATAAGATCAAAAATACTTGCAGCCATATTTAGTTATCTAGATGCGTTTGCCATTAAAAAAAATAGGTGCAAGCAAATCTCGACCTTAATGACACTTCTCTAAAAATGTGCTTTTAGGCGTTTATAGACATCACTGATCACGAATATATGAAAAATAAATAAATATAATGCATGTTCATAAGGTCGAAATTTGCTTGCACCCATTTTTTTGTAATCTAGATGCTAACACCATTCAAAAAAATAGGTGCAAGCAATTCTCGACCTTATGAACATGCATTATATTTATTAAATTTTTACATATTCGGGATCAGTGATGTCAATAAATGCCTAAAAGCACATTTTTAGAGAAGTGTCATTAAGGTCGAGATTTGCTTGAACCTATTTTTTTTAATGGCAAACGCATCTAGATTACTAAATATGGCTGCAAGTATTTTTGATCTTATCAAATTGCTTATAGTCTTTTGTTTTATTGATCTGCATATGTTTTTTCTATCGTCATTTGTTTTTTCTATCGTCATTTGTTTTGCCGATCGTCATTTGTTTATCCGACCGTCATTTGTTTTGTCGATTTTCATTTGTTTTGTCGACTTCAGTTGTTTATCTTACTTTCATTAATTGTTTAGTGATCTTCATTTGTTTTGTCGATCTTCATTTGTTTTGTCGATCTGCATTTGTTTTGTCGATTTTCATTTGTTTTGTCGATCTGCATTTGTTTTGTCGATCTTCATTTGTTTTGTCGATTTTCATTTGTTTTGCTGATCTTCATTTGTTTTGTCGATCTTCATTTGTTTAGTCGATCTTCATTTGTTTTGTCGATCTTCATTTGTTTTGTCGATCTGCATTTGTTTTGTCGATCTTCATTTGTTTTGTCGATCTTCATTTGTTTTCTAGATCTTCATTTGTTTTGTCGATCTTCATTTGTTTTGCTATATAGACATGTGGGTATATTGATAAAGTAGACATTATGGACATTATTTATTTTATACAGTCACAGGTGGGTGGTTAAGAATTTTTATTCCTAACTGACCAACCAAGTGCACAAGGTGGGTGGTTAGGAACTTTTATTCCTAACTGACCAACCAGGTGGATAACTCAGGTGGTCGGTTGGGAATGGGACCGTTTTTGCGCAAAATTGAAGACAAGCGGATGCTGCTCGCATGCTCTGTTGTACAACATTCCAAAATTTTTGTATCTCGAGTGTTTTATGAGTAAAAAGTGGTGGATTTTTAAACATAAAAGTTCGACAACGTGCACAAGTGTTGGGAAGTAATATACGCAGTGAAATGTGACTCTTTCGTTGTTCAACAAACTCCAGACACACTTCTAGAAAAGTTCCAACGCTTTACTGAAGTAAAACTTGTCCATTATTGAATACGCTACTATTTTCAAGAATGTCAGAAACATGGATTTGAAAATTATTCGATTTTGGCATACTTTCAAGCCGGAAAAATCCAAGAAGAGATAAAAAATTGTAAAAAAAAAGACAGTGACGTTTTGACATTTTCTCCTGTCATTCATTCTTTTTATTGTTCGTTGTTCGTTCAGCCCAGTCTCCGTCCAGTCAGATAAAATAAAATACAAAAGCAAATTCGAATTATTTTGTTAAAAAAATTCAATGTACCTAATAAAACTGTTTTTTGTTTTGATTAGAATAATTTAAGATTGACTTAGCACCAACACAATGCCGAAACGAAGGAGATTGTTTACACCGCTAAAAAGCAAAGGGAAACATATTCAAAATCAAAACAGTGATGCTAGAGGTAACAAGTATAGTACTCTTTAATATTGAATACGACGATATTTTCTTTATAAATAAAATGATATTGAGGTATGTCAATATCCATGTACCTATTTATGAAGGAAATATACACCGAGACGTACTCCGAAATTAACTTGATTCAATGAAAGCTCCAGGCAATGTTTTTAACCGTTACGACTCGGTACTGCGACCGGTCTATTCTTTAGTTAGACGTAAATTTTACGAGTGAGTGGGTAATAAATAGGAACAAAATAAGTGTTATGTAAAAGTTTTGTGCTACATATAAACTAAACAATTACATATTTTAAACTTACAGAAGTGGCAACAGCCCGTGGAAGACTAAAAGGAGCATTGAGAGATGTTTTAGACCCTGGTGGTGATGATTCAGATTCATCATACGATCAAGGCTCATACAATGATGACAGGTATTATTTTTAATTCACAATCACATCATCAATAAGCCTCCAAATATGTAGGTTGTGAAGATTCTCAATTGTTCTGACAGTTCAGAATGTTGAAGAATGGTTTATGATACTCCTCTGACACAAAGAGAGGTACCTCCATCCATGAAAGGTGATCAAGCTGATGGACTGCATTGAATTAACTAAATAGTGATCTAAGAGAGATGAGAATTAAACCCAATAAGTGAAACTAAAACCAATATTAATGAAATTTATTAAATAATCCAACTTAAAAATAAATTAATTGAAATCTATTAATATAAAACCCTCTTCTAATGTTCTTAAACTTAACACTTACTTCCAGCAATGATCAAGCATCTGACGAAGATGACAGAATAAAGTCAAGACGAAAATCCCCACAGAGACAGTCCTATGTCCTGAAGTTATTTGACAGAAGTGTAGACTTGTCACAATTCAGTGAGAACTCGCCACTGTATCCCATATGCAGAGCCTGGATCGCTAACCAGCCTAAATCTACCTATAGTGAAATCAGGTGAGGAATATATTAAAAACCCGCGGACCAAGAAACGGCAAAAAAACACATTTTTTTGTATGGAAGCCCCTCACCCCTTTTTTCTGATCATAGTATTTGTTGTTATAGCAGCAACAGAAATACATCATTTGTGAAAATTTCAGCTCTAGCTATCCCTACGGTACGGTTCCCAAGATAAAACCTCATGATGGACATACAGACAGAAGGACGGCCAAGTCTCATGAATAGGGTTCCTTTTTTACTCTTTAGGTACGGAACCCTAAAAACGACCAAGTGCGAGACAGACTCACGCACGGAGGGTTATGTACGAAAAATGGCAAAAATCACGTTCTCCTGTGAAAATTTCACAAGCTGTCACTGTTTCTCAGATACAGCCTGGTCAGCTAAGTCTCAGTAAGAGTGTCACGTTCTGACCTCTTGGGTACAGAACCCTAAAAAACTGGACCTAATACTATTTTTACGAGATAGCAATCATATTAAAAAAGCAAAATTAAATTACAGTAAACGCCACACACAACCAGACTATAACAGCGACAGTGTAGAGTTGCCTGGCCCAGAAGGACCCGTAGTCAGCAAAATACCTCCGTTGATACCTGAGCAACTGAGTGCTGACAAAAACAACATCAATTTAAATTATGTAAGTACTTATACTGTGTTTTTCCTGAGGTCTATACGAACCTCTGATATGCGATACTGTTTTAAGTGGGAGTTGTAAAAAAAAAATATTTTGTTACATTTACAGGCATGTATTACATACATTTTTTTCCCTTTTTGCATCTGCAATCGACTATTAGCCATATTCAGATATTTTCTGAGATTAATGTGTGTTGGGTGCGATTCCATTGAATGGCACCGTATGTTAGTAGAAACTGCGCATTAAAGTACAAATAATTACTTTACAACTCTTGTCTTATTTTAACTATGTCATTCCCCAGATGAAGGAAACTCAAAATAACATACATCCTTTCACAATTTGTCCTCTCAACCCCATTTGTGCGCTTGTGTCGTTGCCTCGACCTTCAGGCAGCAAGGTGCACCGCTAGCACGCGAGGTCGATTGGGTCCTGCATAGAGCTCCTTAGTTTACTTACTTAGCTAAAAGCCTAATATTTACATACATTCAAACATTCAAACATTCATACATATGATCACGCCTTTTATCCCCGAAGGGGTAGGACAGAGGTATGTCATAATATTATGCCCACATTTCACCTTTTCAATTTTGTCCTATGGTGGTGAGCCATATTGCCGTGTTGATATGGACGGGCGCAGGTTGTGACTGCCTGCTGTTGAAATTTTCAAGCCGCCCATAAAGGCTTCTCCAACTATCAATGAAAATTTTGCTTTTTTTTTAAACTTGCAACCGTTTTACCTGAAGCCCTTACAATTCTTTGTATTTTACGTGTGGAAATCCTACATAAAAGCTATGCCAAACTTTTACCGACTAAAACCTCACGAAACCTACACTTCTACGGTTGGGAGCTCCAGGTAGGCCTTCGTAAGGATGTCCCAGTTTGCCCAAAATTGTCTTTCTAAAGATATCCACGAAGATGCGCCTCAATTATTTTCTAAACATTGCACTGTAAGCGATTTCAAAAAAGAGTGGGGCGCATCTTCCTGCATATCACTAAATTTTGTGACAAAATTGAACACCCTTTGATGTATCCTGGGGTCATCCTTCAGAGGGCTTACCCGGGGCTCCCAACCATAGGCTGCAGGAAACGTGTGGTTTTTAGTCGATAGGAGTCCGGCATAGCATCCATGTAGGACCGGATTTTCCTCACGTTAAAAAAATCTCTTAACGGATATGTATGTGTGTCAGCGCGAAGCTCCGCCCCCCAGTCGTGAGCAACTGATAGCGTTGAACAGCGCGCGTTGGGCGGGCGTGCGCCGCGCCTGGCTGGCGCAGTCGGCGCGGGCCGAGGCGCGCTACGCCGCCACGCAGTTGACGCTCGACAACATTAACGTCAAGTGAGTACTCAGTACTGCCCATAATACCTGCTTACGTACCTATCTATGTGACAGTTATAATGACGTAAACAAAAACCGGCCAAGTGCGAGTTGGACTCGCCCATGAAGGGTTCCGTAAACAGCAAGTAACATAATATAAAAGTTCTTGTAGTTTGTTGTAACTTTCATTGATGTTTTAAAACGTTCGCAGTGGTAAAGATTTTTCTAGTCGAAAATTGCGGTTTATGACGTATTAAAAAAAACTACCAACTCGATCTGGTTCAAACAAATTTTCGTTGGTAGATTTTATGACAATGTACCTACATTTTCAATTTTTTTTAGATTTATCGTTCTTTAGTTTAGAAGTTATTAGAGGGGCGGGGACACATTTTTTCACTTTGGAAGTGTCTCTTGCGCAAACTATTCACTTAAGAAAAAAAATGATATTAGAAACCTCAATAACATTTTTGAAGACCTATCCATAGATAGGTATGTTTGATGAAAAAAAAAATTTGAGTTTCAGTTCTGAGTATGGAGATGTAGATTTGAGCCCCTGATGATGGCGTATGCTTGTTGGCCACTTTGGAATGTAGAAAATATAAAACTGAAATTGCAAGGTTAACTAGCATATTTTATTTTACAATTGAAAATTATTCTTTACTTTCAAACATAAAATTTTACTTTTACCAGATTTCCATCTTGTATTTACCATTTCCAAGGCATTCGACCTGGTATCATACAGGAAGCTATGGGACAAGTTGAGACAGGATACAAGCACACCGCCAGAGGTAGTAAATTTGTTTAAGTATTGGTACGATAACCAACAAAATCGTGAGAGATGGGGTGATTCACTTTCGGCAGAGTACAGATTGGAGTGCGGGGTGAGACAGGGGGGATTGACGTCTCCGGCGCTCTTCAATCTTTATATGAACAGGCTGATCGGTGGGCTCAGCGGCACCGGTATCGGGTGTCACGTGGATGGTCAATGCATGAATAACATAAGTTATGCCGATGACATGGTGCTGTTGAGCCCATCGATCGGAGCTCTTAGAAAATTGATATCAATGTGTGAATCGTACGCCGAGGACCATGGGCTCAAATATAATGCAGCCAAGAGCGAATTCATGCTATTTAAAGCTGGAAACAAAACCTTCCACAAAATACCACCAATTAGGCTATGCAACACTCCTTTAAAACGAGTACATAAATTTAAATATTTGGGTCACTGGGTCTCGGATGATCTCAAGGATAATGAGGATTTAGAGCGTGAGCGAAGGTCGCTGGCTGTCCGATGTGGCATGTTGGCTCATAGGTTTGCACGTAGTAATAAAATGGTAAAGCTTACGATTTTTAAATCATATTGTCAAAGCTTTTACACGTGCAGCCTATGGGTGAATTTTACGCAGAAGGCATACAGCGACCTTCGCATTCAATATAATAACACGTTCCGGGTGTTGATGGGACTGCCGCGTTTTTGCAGCGCGTCGGGTATGTTGGCCGAAGCGAATGTCGACAGCTTTCAGACGATTATGCGCAAGAGATGCTTTACTCTTTTACACCGGATACGCGACAGTCCCAACAACATTGTAAGAACGCTGGCTGACCGGTGGGACTCTCCGATGCTGGAGCGGTGGATACGACTGCATGCAGTCAAGTAGACGCCGTCCTTGGTGTTGGGGTGATTCATTCAGCCTACCTAGTTATTAAGTTCCACTAACACTAGTTTTAAGGTTATTGTTACTAACCCAATATAACACTAACATTAGTTTTAAGATAATTGTTACTAACACATTTATGGAAGAAATTCTGAGAATAAATGATTATTATTATTATTTTTGTATTTCGGTGATTCTTGTGAGTCGATGTAAAAATTTTCTATAATAATAGATGCATGTTTCTTTTGTTTCAGTGCAATGTGAAAAGACACCGCCTCATACAAAGTTTTTGATTAATTTACAACAATTTGTATAGAATTACTTTAATTGTAGATTTAATAAGATTCAATCGTGTTGATTTGACTATGATAATGTGAAATGAAAGAATGTGAATGATTTTATAATATTTTATTGTATACAATAATAATGCTTATAAACTATGCAGCTTTGCGTTTCTTTTTATTGCTGCCTTGTAGAGGGCAGTTGGACTGTTTGTGGCCTTTCTCGTGGCAGTTGAAGCAAGACTGGAAAGTAAATTAAATAGAAATGTAAACAGCTGTGCATTATGATGTAAAATAGGTAGGCCAGTGTCCTAACGTGCTATCTGGAGCCCAACACAACTTAACTTGTTATGAAATATCTGCGAACTAACTCAAACGAGGTTCTAGTGTCGTTTTGTCGAAGTTTGAGAAACAAAGTACCCTACTAATAATTTATTAATGCGATACTTACTCTGTCTGTTATGCTTTCACGCGTAAACTGCTGAAGCGATTTAGATAAAATTTCGTATCGAGATATTTTGAGTTCCTGGGAAGGACATGGGCTACTTTTTAACCGACTACGCAAAAAAAGAGGATAATGATTTTATGCGATAACAACTATGTGGACAAAGTCGAGGGGAACAATTAATATTTTAAAATACAACTCACCTGACTCTCAACAACCACACCACAGACATGATTCTTCTGTTGGCAACACCGTTCACAAACTTTACAGTGAAAGAACGTAGGCTTGACACAACGCTTGCATACATCACAATGTACATAAGTCATGCTGTTCTTACTCGTACAGGCACTACACTTATTACAATGCCTGTTACTCGTTGCCACATAGAACTTGCACTTGTTGCATAGTTTATATTGGCTATCGTTGGATAAGTCTATTGTACGCATCGGCAAATTGGTAAAGAAGCGGATAGGAGATACGTATACATGGCCATCTTTTACTTTGTTTTGGAATTTTTTGTGGTTTGTATATTCAACCTGGAAGCAAAAAAAACTTCGTTAAGTATAATACATTACTTTGATGCGATTTTAAGTGTTCTACAGCTTTAAAACTTGTGTCAAATTGTCTTGATCATTTAAATTTAGATGGTACCATCTAAATTTTAGATGGTACAATAAAAGGCCACCTAACCTTAACTAAGCTAGTTTGAGTTAGATGGCAAGGCGCACAGAAAAATCGTTGTCTAGCAGCCCATCAAAGGCTACGAGGGAAAGTTACCATATTTATTTATTTAATTTGATTTATATTTCTGCCCATTCGAATTAAAAAGTTAGTTTAATTTCATAAAAAAATTTCAATACAAAATTTTTAACAAAAAAAAACCGACTTCAAACAATAACTAAAAAATGAAAAATAAAATTAACTTGGCACAAAGTAATGGGTAAGTATATTTAGATTTATCAGATATTATTGAACGTAATACTGAAATCAGTGCCAAGCAAACCTATAGGTTTAGTATTATTAATCTCTCATAGAAATATTGGCACCGACTTCAGTATTACATTCAATAATATCAGATAAATCTAAATACCCATTACTTTGTACCAAGTTCATTTTATTTTTCATTATTTAGTTATTGTTTGAAGTCAGTTTTTTTTTGTTAAAATTTTTTTTTTCATGATTTTTAGTGACGGGTAGACTGAAAATATATTGTTCTAGGGGTATTGTTCTCCCCAATACAAATTAATCAAGCCCAAACACAAGGTAGCTGCTGTAAATCATTAAGGAATTCCCTCAATTCGAAGGATTTCTTCGATTTCTCCAGGATCCCAGCATCCGATTCTGACTTCCTGTATATGGGACCACATGGGAAGCACCAGCTTTCAAATAAAAAAAGAATTTTCCAAATCGGTTAACTCCTAGCGATTTGCCAGTAACAAACATAAAGAACCTCCTCCTTTTTTGGAAGTCGGTTAAAAATAAGAAATATTACCTGGTAATCATGCATCTTAATCTCTGGTGCAATATTAGTAATATAAGGCTCAGAGAAATACGGAAACGTCCATAGCACTGGTAGTAAGCCTTCAACAGGTTTGTCACAAACTCTATTGTACAAATCCGTGAGCTCCTTGAGAGTCTGGACCAGTGGTTCTACTCGTCCACCGAATGGAGGGTCCATTACAATGCAGATTCCGCCATCACTGTAAATGGGAATTTACATTCATTAGATTTTTGCTGTGTTAATACTGACTGATTAAGGTGATACTAGCATAGTCCAAGAATATGTAATTTAAAGTCATGTTGAAAGTTAAGTGTCCTACCAAATCTTACTATTTAGAGGCGAGATCATATTTATTCAGTAAACCTACTAATAAGTTGTACTTAAGTCTAATTTAAAATGAAACATGAATAAATCATTCTTCTTAACAGTAGTCAGTCTACTCTAGTTGTTTAGACTAACTAGCACAACTCAAGTCATCAGATACTTCATTTTAGACAACTATTGAATACCTGATGACAAGAGTAAAAAAGTGGACCCCAAGTTCCAAAATGAGGACACAACATTACTATAGTTATATTTTTACCTTACCTTGACTTCTTAAAGAATTTTTTAAGCACTGCTTCATCTTCATTCCCGTTGAACATGTAATTATTAAACATGTTGTACCAAATGAAACTCTTTGGTGGATAGAACTGGTGGTATCGCTTGTCATAATCAAGGAGCAATGAGGTAAATTTGGTATTTGATTGTGTTTCTTCATGAACTGAAGGTGTGCCAATGCATAGTATGTTGCTAAAACAATAATTAAGATTACAAAATACATCACTATACTAACTACAAATTATCCGGTTATATTATAGACTGAATGAATAATCTAAATATTATTATAGATGCAAGAGTTCATTAGGCGCTAAAATTAAATGTCAATCATTTTCATTAGTTTCAGTGGGTACTAAGATCACAGGAATATAGGCAATTTTTTTGAGTGAAACATTAAGGCTATGGCTTAAAAAAAGAGACATAAAATAATAACCTGATATTGTTGTTCTTGAGTATTCCAAATATTGTACCAATGGATTTCTTATTGAACATGTATTGGGCTTCTACTGTATCATTTTCCAACTTTGGGAGCCATGTAGCAGGGCGACTCAGTTGCTCATCAGTCAGTGGCGTGAAGATCCTATGCTCTTTAGGATGTTTTACACGCCGTTTGATGAGATAAAGCTCTTGACATGTGTTACAGTAGGCTCTATCAAAGTAGTGGCCATCTTTTATCTAAAATTTAAAAATGTTTGGGTTATTAAATACTTCCAAGTATATTACTTTAAAATGTTTTTATATTAGTGAAAAGATTATGTACAAAATTAAATGTGATGATGTGTAGCATTAAATCACTCCAGCAAATTCATTTCAAGTACTCGCTTTGAATTTAGAGGTATAAAACATAATATATTTTGATAGTGGGCTATTACTTGTGGAATTCTATTTCCAACATATTCTGACATTCCAATATTGATCAAAACTAATTTTGCCTCAAGTTGTGAGCCACTTGAACAGAGCTTTGCAAGAATAAAATGAGCTTGTCAAGCAATAGGGAATAGTTACCAAATAGCGGTTGACAATTGTGAGCTTTGCTCGCAAGAAGCTCCTACTCTTATACATTACTAACTCCACAATAAATAACTTTAGTCGTCCTAAAACTAACCTCATTAAATTTAGTCCATGCTGCTGCTTTATCAATTTTAGGTATCAAACTATAATATTTCTCATTCCGTTTTCGGACATTCTCTTTCTCCCAATCTTCTTCATCGATATGCACAGTACACTCTTTATTTCTACACGAGGAGCAAGCGTAAAATCGACCTTTTTCGGATGAAAATAATAATGTTGGTCCATGTAAGCAAAGTGGGTGGGTTGTTAGGTCCTTTATAACTACTTCAATAGCTGAAGACTTCTGGACGGTTTCATTTACTTCCGATTTGCGTTTTTTAGGCATATTGGCTAACAGTAATTAACTAAAATAACGTGGTGTCTGGAACGTGCGCCGCGCGGCTCATGAAATCCATCCATCCACTCCACATGTTTTGAATTGAATTGAAATGTCAAATGTCATGTGAGTCATGTCAGATAATACGTCAATGTCAAAAAGATGACAGCATGAATGAATAGTGGCAACCAAACCGAATCTCAATCGGTTCGTTTGAACCACAGACTAAAAACTCATAACTAATTTACGGTTTTCCTTAAAAAAAAAACTAAAAGCTGTTGGCCAAGCCAATAGACCAAATGGTCTATTGGCTTGGCAGAAAGGAATGCTTAAGTAGGGCGCATCCTGTGGTTAGATGATCCAAGCCAAAACTACTAGCGCAGCAGCATTGCTCCTTTTAAAATTAGCAATACCTATATGCTGAGAGAGAACTGCCAGCCCAGGTTCACACGGTTCATGCATGAGACACAGCCTGATGACAGACAGACAGACGTAGACGGGCAACAGAGTCTCATATAAAGGGCTAGGACACGGTCAAACTGCACTTGTCATGCACGTTTAATATCATGTGTACGTACACGTCGATGCACACACACACATATGCAAAGAAATCACGCACACTGAATCAACTTCCATTCATATTTAACGTGCATGACAAATGACAAGTGCAGTTTGACCGTGTCGGGCTGCGGGTCCCTTTATAGGGTCCCGACACGATCAATTGGCAATTGTTATGCCTCTTCAATATCATGTGTACATTTACGTCGATGCACACACACATGCAAAGAAATCACGCACGCTGAAACCACAGACTTACAATAAGTAGCAGACAAAGCATTAGAGATTGAAAAGTACGCCAAAACTAACACATATAAAAACCACACACACTAACGCAACTACAGGGAAGGAGTTAGCCGCCTGGTTAAATAAGATTTATTTTAATGAAATAAGAGAATCTTAAAATACCTCTTTTAAGGTTCCGTAGCCAAATGGCAAAAAACGGAACCCTTATAGATTCGTCATGTCTGTCTGTCTGTCCGTCCGAATGTCACAACCACTTTTCTCCGAAACTATAAGACCTATGCACTTGAAACTTGGTAAGTAGATGTATTCTGTGAACTGCATTAAGATTTTTAAATATAACTAAAAAAAAACAGTAAATTTTGGGGTTCCCCATACTCAGAACTGAAACGAAAAGATTTTTTTTCAACAAACCCATACGTGTGATCTATAGATAGGTCTTCAAAAATGCTATTGAGGCTAAAGCACCTTTAGAAAAAAATGATGTTACAAAACATCATTTTTTTCTAAAGGTGCTCCCTCACCGGGAGCATTCGCGCGTAATGTAATGTACGAGTCGAGAATTACAGCCAGTGTGGGAGGTGTACCGAGCATTGCAATGCGCACCTTGTAATGATACAAGACGAGGTTACAGCAGTGAAGCAGGTGATCCGAGCATTGCAATGCGCGCCTTGTAATGATACAATGTGTAACGTTTTGATCCAACTCGTAACATCAATGCGCTTTTTTTGTTGCGGCTGGCCGGCCGCACACTGGTCTGTATTATAAATAGGTGGACATACGATCTAAGATGTCAAACGCTTTTGGAAAAAAAAATAGTAGTACGAGTACGAATTTCAGGTTAATTTTGCAATCCAATATAGCCGCCGCGCCACTATTGTAAAATTTCATGTTGGATATCGTTTATGGGGTTTTTTGGTAATGCTGAGTACGAATTTCAGGTTAATTTTGCAATCCAATAGGGCCACCGCGCCACCGTTGTAAAATTTCATGTTGCATATCATATAAGGGGTTTTTTGGTATGCTGAGTACGAATTTTGGGTTAATTTTGCAATCCAATATGGCCGCCGCGCCGAATTCACAAAATTTCATGATGGGTATCGTTTAAGGAGGATTTTGGTACGCTGAGTACGAATCTCATGATAATTTTGCACTCCAATATGGCCGCCGCACCGAAATCACAAAATTTTCGTGATGGGTATCGTTTATGGGGTTTTTTGGTATGCTGAGTACGAATTTCAGGTTAATTTTGCAATCCAATATGGCCACCGCGCCACCGTTGTAAAATTTCATGTTGCATATCATATAAGGGGTTTTTTGGTATGCTGAGTACGAATTTTGGGTTAATTTTGCAATCCAATATGGCCGCCGCGCCGAATTCACAAAATTTCATGATGGGTATCGTTTAAGGAGAATTTTGGTACGCTGAGTACGAATCTCATGATAATTTTGCAATCCAATATGGCCGCCGCGCCGACATCACAAAATTTCATGATAGCTATCGTCTAAGGGGTTTTTTGGTATGCTGAGTACGAATCACATGATAGTTTTGAAAACCAATATGGCCGCCACGCCGAAATCACAAAATTTCATGATGGATATCGTATAAGGAGTTTTTGGTATACCGAGTACGAACTTTGGGTTAATTTAGCAATCCAAGATGGCTGTCGCGCCAGCGTTGCAAAATTTCATGTTGCATATCGTAGAAGGGGTTTTTTGGTATGCTAAATACGAATTTTAGGTCAATTTTTCAATCCAAGATGGCCGCCGAACCACCGTTGTAAAATTTCATTTTGGATATCGTGAAAGGGGTTTTTTGGTATCTCAGCATATTGACAGAAATCTCGCAACAGTGGCGCGGTGGCCATATTGGATTGCAAAATTAACCTGAAATTCTTACTCAGCATACCGAAAAACCCCATAAACAATATCCAACATGAAATTTAACAACGGTGGCGCGGCGGCCATATTGGATTGCAAAATTATCATGAGATTCGTACTCAGCGTACCAAAATCCCCCTTAAACGATACCCATCATGATATTTTGTGATTACGGCGCAGCGGCCATATTGGATTGCAGAATTATCATGTGATTCGTACTCAGCATACCAAAAAACCCCTTAAACGATACCCATCATGAAATTTTGTGATTTCGGCGCGGCGGCCATATTGGATTACAAAATTATCATGTGATTCGTACTCAGCATACCAAAAAACCCCTTAGACGATACCCATCATGAAATTTTGTGATTTCGGCGCGGCGGCCATATTGGATTGCAAAATTATCATGTGATTCGTACTCAGCATACCAAAAAAACCCTTAAACGATACCCATCATGAAATTTTGTGATTTCGGCGCGGCGGCCATATTGGATTGCAAAATTATCATGTGATTCGTACTCAGCATACAAAAAAGCCCCTTAGACGACACCCATCATGAAATTTTGTGATTTCGGTGCGGCCGCCATATTGGATTGCAAAATTATCATGTGATTCGTACTCACCATACCAAAAAACCCCTTAAACGATACCCATCACGAAAATTTTGTGATTTCGGCGCGGCGCCCATATTGGATTGCAAAATTATCACGTGATTCGTACTCAGCATACCAAGAAACCCCTTAAGCAATACCCATCATGAAATTTTGTGATTTCGGCGCGGCGGCCATATTGGATTGCAAAAGTATCATGAGATTCGTACTCAGCGTACCAAAATCCCCCTTAAACGATACCCATCATGAAATTTTGTGATTTCGGCGCGGCGGCCAAATTGAATTGCAAAATTATCATGTGATTCGTACTCAGCGTACCAAAATCCCCCTTAAACGATACCCATCATGAAATTTTGTGATTTCGACGCGGCGGCTATATTGGATTGCAAAATTATCTCTTAGTCTTTCTGTTCCCGGTTTCCATTTCGGAGTTTCCAGTTCTATGATCCGATTCAAAATCGCAATATAAACCATTTCTGCTAATAGTTTTGCACCAATTTTTTTAAAACCTTCTCCTGACAGAAGGAAACACAACAAAAAAGAATTAGCGAAATCGGTCCAGCATTTCACGCGTGATGCCGTGACCACGGAAATCGGACTTAATTTTTATATATTGTATACTCAATATCATCGAAGATTACAGGCATTATATTAAAATGCAATTCTGAACTAGTTAAATGCTGAATCACAGTTTGCCACACTTATTTTTATGTTAGCATTTTTAATCTTGAAAAGAAGTGCCTGAGTTTGGCCCCTACATTAATGAGAGGTATCTAATACGTCAAACTGCAGCATCGGCAGCTTAAACCTTTCAAAAACCAGGCGGACGTCATTTTTTATTTAATGTCATGTATAGTGTTGCTATACGTGTAGAAACGAAATAGCAGCATTTACTAACCCCTTAGAGCGAGCGGAATGGAAAGACCAACGCACACAAACATAATTAATGTTTCGTCTGCTACTTATTATACGTCTGTGACTGAAACAAACAGAACAAAGATGGCGCGTAACCAAAAATCGTGACGTGACGTGACGCAAATTTTTTTCCAACGCCGATAAAGAAGTTTCACTTCAAAAAATGACGTGCGCCTGGTTTTTGAAAGGTCTAAGCTGCCGATGCTGCAGTTTGACGTATTAGATACCTCTCATTAATGTAGGGGCCAAACTCAGGCGCTTCTTTTCAAGATTAAATTTAATGCTAACATAAAAATAAGTGTGGCAAACTGTGATTCAGCATTTAATTAGTTCAGAATTGCATTTTAATATAATGCCTGTAATCTTCGATGATATTGAGTATACAATATTTAAAAATTAAGCCCGATTTCCGTGGTCACGGCATCACGCGTGAAATGCTGGACCGATTTCGCTAATTCTTTTTTGTTTTGTTTGTTTCTGTCAGGAGAAGGTTTTAAAAAAATTGGTGCAAAACTATTAGCAGAAATGGTTTTTATTGCGATTTTGAATCGGATCATAGAACTGGAAACTCCGAAATGGAAACCGGGAACAGAAAGACTAAGAGATAATTTTGCAATCCAATATAGCCGCCGCGTCGAAATCACAAAATTTCATGATGGGTATCGTTTAAGAGCGTAAATTCGGTTTTCAAATTTCTTTACGATCGTAAGAAATCAGCGCGTCGCGGCGCACATAGCCGTATAGTGCCAATTGTTGTTACCAACAAGTTTGATACTTTTGTTTTCCTTGATGTATTACCGGTGTCATATTCTTAGTCTAAGCGTTCAATCTTTTAATTTAGTTTTATGTTTGTAATATTAGTTACTAATTTTTGATTATTTTATTGCAAATTGATTGATATTAAGTGGTGATAGACACAGACATCATAAAATTAACAAAGTTGACATTTATTTACCTAACTATAATCTATATTGCAATTAGAAATACCGAACCAAAGGAACCGACCGTGCATGCATGAAAAGAAAAATGAAAGTTGAAGAAGCAAGTGAGGTGTGTATGGAGCGTGCCGTGTGGCGCTCGGTTCTTTCTGCCTACCCCGCAAGGGATTTGGCCTGAAGATAGTATAGTATATAATACACACATACATGAAAACGGTCCATAAGTATATTTTTAAAGTATCTAAATATACGAAAATTGTAGAAATTAATGGACATTTTACACTATAAATATTTAAATTTGACAATACACATACATAGTTAAAAACAATAATATTAACGTAGCAATGCGCAGGCGCTTGGCATGGTCCGATGTTTTGCTACCTAGGTACTGCAGATTCAGTGCTGGCAGGAACATTAAAATTTTTTAATAAATAATCAATAAATATTGTTGGATATTCTCACACAACATCATCAGCCCAAACTAAGCTATAAGCTTGAGCTATGGGATCTAAATCTAATCTTAATTGATAGTAGGTGTTTTTCATTTACAACAACCAAATATTTATTAAGAGGTATGTGCATAACAATGCACACCGCCAAGAAAAAGCCATTCCGTATCGGCATTGATCGATTATTAGATACCTACTAAGATGAATTTTGGGAGGGACCGAACCAAAGACTTCTATATTTATATAGAAATCTTTGGACCGAACTGAGTTTCTTGGGGTGTTCTTCTCAGTTTGTAGCATTTCCGAACCCCCAGTAGAGTCCCAAAAATGTTGACAAACCTATTTTTTTTAAGTTCAAAGGGAATTAATTTTATTTTATTTTATTTTATCGGCTCTTTCTGGGCGCAATCATTTTGGGCAACAGACATTAGTAGTAAAAATTTAACAATTTAGGTTCCATCCTCGTAGTCCAGAACTCGTCGTCTTTCGATATATTTACTGTGCTTATGGGCAAATTAGTGTTCAGTCTACACCGCAAATCGATAAAATGTTGGCTTGACTGAAAGTGATTTTAATACAATTCATTAAAAATATATATTATACTGGGAGTTTCTTTTAGGGTGTCAAGCCGCCACTAGCTGGTAGCAGGGTTCCATACCTATCGATTTAACCCCCATGTATGTTCTACGATTTTTTGTAGTTTTCGAGATATAATTTTTTTTCGTTATTTTTTATAATTACGTGTCCACATACATGGGGGTCATACATGTCATACATGGGGGTTAAATCGATAGGTATGGAACCCTGCTACCAGCTAGTGGCGGCTTGACAAACACCGTGTATACACAAGATCACTAGAAGATAAAATAAACGCAGCTTCTCACTTGATTTGAAGTTGGCCTTGGATTTTAAAATACCAGTCGTGCTTTGTAAACAGATCCGTTTTTCTCCATAATTTAATTTTACCATCTGCTATGGCTTGTTCCACATCCATGTATATAGGGACTGTTCTAGGTTAAATTGATTGATTGATTGGTTATTAGGTCGTCTACAACAAGGTTCTTTAGCAGTGGTGTGACCACGCCCCCTTGTGGACAACCTTTGGCCATGGCTGCGCACTGGTTTCTGCTTGTCTGTAGCTTTAAAATGAGTTTGTTTAGCATGTTATTTATCCATTCACTGACTACTGTGTATACTCGGTGTTTTTCCAGTGCCGTGGTTATGCTTCTTCTGTCGAAAGGTCCCTCTATGTTTGTGAAAGTGCCGAGGCACATTGATTGATTGATTCTGGATGACCTCTTCTATTTTGTGTACCACTGCATGTAGTGCTGAGTCTGTAGACTTGCCGGGGGCATTATGCGCATTGGTTGGAATGCAGTGGCTTATTTTGAAGGGCCGTCACTCGATTGTCTCTGTCACACAATCTTTCCAGAGTTTTTAGCAGGAAAGACGAAGGGCTTAACGGTCTGTATAACCAGAGGTCTGAATCACAAACATAATCCCTTTACCGGGTTTTGGTATAAAGATCACTTAGACCTCTCTCCACAGTCTGGGTCACAGTCCCATTCATTGTTTGGCGTATAGATACTATGTAATTGACGATATCAACTTGTGTCCTCCCCCATTTTATCACTGCAGTGAAGACTTCATCCTGTCCTGGAGATTTGAAGGACTTAAAGCTGTTAATTACCCATTCAGTTTTTTGTAAGTTGACAGAATAGATTAGAACAGGTCTTGCGAGCTCCCACTGGACTTCTTCTGTGGATATGTTTTCCACCAGCCACATGAGTGTCTGCAGCAATTGGCATTCTGGGAAGTGCGTTTGTATCAAAATACTCTCGGCTTCTTTTTATGATAGTTAACGTTAGTAGAATGATGTAGTGGTAATTTATATGTTATTAATTTATTGTTTTCGAGTAATTAAGTGATTTAGTGGTCATTATATAATGTTAATTTGCCTTTGAAAATGCCGAAAGGTTCCACCAAGTGCCATCAATTAACAGTATAAATAATTCTTTTCATGTGTGGGTCAGGCCGCCGCGCCGTCAGGTTTCTTTATAGATACGGACAGTTCTGTCCCTTGTTTGGCTAGTATTAGTCTGACTCTATCAGAGGTTTCTACTTGGTACTTTTGTATCTCAGTCGCTACCTGTATTTTGCTTTAGCGGCTTTATAGCCGTCCCAATCCTGGTCTGGTTCCTCACAGGTGTTCCATAATTACCACTTATGAAAATGGTGCGTTAATATGTTATTTTCAATACCACACGAATAGTGACTACCTGCCTTGCGTATAATACCTACACCTACGCTGTTCGTGAAGAAAATAGTGCAACTGTAAAAGCTTATAACTTGGTCAGTTTTCGTTAGTTTCATTTAATTTTTTTATACAGTATTTTGAAGCGAAACTCTAGTCGGGGTGTCTGAGCTTTGCACTATACAAAAGTTCACGTTGTATATCGACCATAAATATTTATATATATATTATATTATACGTCACAAAGTACTAAGATTGTTTGGTCACGCTAGAATTAGACAATTTTTGTTCATTTTTTCGTATTCAAAAATGGAACATCGAGCGACATGACCACTCTCTGAGAGCCTCTCGGCGGTACTAAATCGTATTTGTTCGCGTATCTGCATTTATAGGGGTTCACAAAACACTTTGTAAAAAAAATCTGTATCTAATTACCAAAAAATAAATATTTTTATTGTCAAAGGAGAAGTTCTGACATAATATTACATAATTATCATAATGATTTAAACTACAGAAGCTGGTAAAAGACTACTTTATTTTGGTGAAATTTCTTAGTATTTGAGTAAACTTCACAGTCATTTTTCTCTAAAAAAAGGTACCTACCTGATATCAGGTTATTCTACAAACAGATAGCTAACGCCCTTTGCAATTCCTTCGTATCCCTTGTTTATTAAATTTATCAGTAATTTGACATGAATTTAAGCATCGAAATCTATGCAAATCGTACGATTTGAAAAACCTGTTTCACTTTCGTTGATATTAACCATATGTAATCCGTTGTTAGGTAAAATATGTTTTATGAAACGTTTAGAGAGCTAAATTTACTAAGTATGTTAGTGAATACCATGTTTGTACGATAAATATTTAATGACTTTAAATGCAATGAAAAGTATGGTTTCTGAGCAATATGTGGCGCGAAATATGTTAGCCCTCTTAAGGGGGATTTTGGTACGCTGAGTACGAATCTCATGATACTTTTGCAATCCAATATGGCCGCCGCCCTGAAATCACAAAATTACATGATGGGTATCGTTAAAGGGGTTTTTTGGTATGCTGAGTACGAATCACATGATAATTTTGCAATCAAATATGGCCGCCGCGCCGAAATCACAAAATTTCATGATGGGTATTGTTTAAGGGGGATTTTGGCACGCTGAGTACGAATCTCATGATAATTTTGCAATCCAATATGGCCGCCGCGCCGAAATCACAAAATGTCATGATGGGTATTGCTTAAGGGGTTTCTTGGTATGCTGAGTACGAATCACGTGATAATTTTGCAATCCAATATGGGCGCCGCGCCGAAATCACAAAATTTTCGTGATGGGTATCGTTTAAGGGGTTTTTTGGTATGGTGAGTACGAATCACATGATAATTTTGCAATCCAATATGGCGGCCGCGCCGAAATCACAAAATGTCATGATGGGTATCGTCTAAAGGGGTTTTTTTGTATGCTGAGATCGAATCACATGATAATTTTGCAATCCAATATGGCCGCCACGCCGAAATCACAAAATTTCTTGATGGGTATCGTTTAAGGGGTTTTTTGGTATGTTGAGTACGAATCACATGATAATTTTGTAATCAATTATGGCCGCTGCGCCGAAATCACAAAATTTCATGATGGGTATTGTTTAAGGGGGATTTTGGTACGCTGAGTACAAATCTCATGACAATTTTGCAATCCAATATGGCCGCCGCGCCGAAATCACAAAATTTCATGATGGGTATCGTTTAAGGGGAAAATTTGGTACGCTGAGTACGAATCTCATGATAATTTTGCAATCCAATATGGCCGCCGCGCTGAAATCACAAAATTTTCGTGACGGGTATCGTTTAAGGGGTTTTTTGGTATGCTGAGTACGAATCACATGATAATTTTGAAATCCAATATGGCGGCCGCGCCGAAATCACAAAATTTCATGATGGGTATCGTCTAAGGGGTTTTTGTATGCTGAGTACGAATCACATGATAATTTTGCAATCAAATATGGCCGCCGCGCCGAAATCACAAAATTTCATGGTGGGTATTGTTTAAGGGGGATTTTGGTACGCTGAGTACGAATCACATGATAATTTTGCAATCCAATATGGCCGCCGCGCAAAAATCACAAAATTTCATGATGGGTATCGTTTAAGGGGTTTTTTGGTAAGCTGAGTACGAATCACATGATAATTCTGCAATCCAATATGGCCGCTGCGCCGTAATCACAAAATATCATGATGGGTATCGTTTAAGGGGGATTTTGGTACGCTGAGTACGAATCTCATGATAATTTTGCAATCCAATATGGCCGCCGCGCCACCGTTGTTAAATTTCATGTTGGATATTGTTTATGGGGTTTTTCGGTATGCTGAGTAAGAATTTCAGGTTAATTTTGCAATCCAATATGGCCACCGCGCCACTGTTGCGAGATTTCTGTCAGTATGCTGAGATACCAAAAAACCCCTTTCACGATATCAAAAATGAAATTTTACAACGGTGGTTCAGCGGCCATCTTGGATTGCAAAATTGACCTTAAATTCGTATTCAGCATACCAAAAAACCCCTTCTACGATATGCCATCTTGGATTGCTAAATTAACCCAAAGTTCGTACTCGGCATACCAAAAAACCCCTTATACTATATCCATCATGAAATTTTGTGATTTCGGCGTGGCGGCCATATTGGATTTCAAAACTATCATGTGATTCGTACTCAGCATACAAAAAAAACCCCTTAGACGAAACCCATCACGAAAATTTTGTGATTTCGGCGCGGCGGCCATATTGGATTGCAAAATTATCCTGAGATTCGTACTCAGCATACCAAAAAACCCCTTAGACGATACCCATCATGAAATTTTGTGATTTCGGCGCGGCGGCCATATTGGATTGCAAAATTATCATGTGATTCGTACTCAGCATACCATAAAACCTCTTAGACGATACCCATCATGAAATTTTGTGATTTCGGCGCGGCGGCCATATTGGATTGCAAAATTATCATGAGATTCGTACTCAGCGTACCAAAATCCTCCTTAAACGATACCCATCATGAAATTCTGTGAATTCGGCGTGGCGGCCATATTGGATTGCAAAATTAACCCAAAATTCGTACTCAGCATACCAAAAAACCCCTTATATGATATGCAACATGAAATTTTACAACGGTGGCGCGGTGGCATATTAGATTGCAAAATTAACCTGAAATTCGTACTCAGCATACCAAAACCCCCATAAACGATATCCAACATGAAATTTTACAATGGTGGCGCGGCGGCCATATTGGATTGCAAAATTAACCTGAAATTCGTACTCGTACTACTATTTTTTTCCCAAAAGCGTTTGACATCTTAGATCGTATGTCCACCTATTTATAATACGGACCAGTGGGCGGCCGGCCAGCCGCAACAAAAAAAGCGCATTGATGTTACGAGTTGGATCAAAACGTTACACATTGTATCATTACAAGGCGCGCATTGCAATGCTCGGATCACCTGCTTCACTGCTGTAACCTCGTCTTGTATCATTACAAGGTGCGCATTGCAATGCTCGGTTCACCTCCCACACTGGCTGTAATTCTCGACTCGTAACATTACGCGCGAATGCTCCCGGTGAGGGAGCACCTTCAGAAAAAAATGATGTTTTGTAACATCATTTTTTTCTAAAGGTGCTTTAGCCTCAATTTTCTAAAGGTGCTTTAGCCTCAATAGCATTTTTGAAGACCTATCTATGGATACCCCACACGTATGGGTTTGATGAAAAAAAATCTTTTCGTTTCAGTTCTGTGTATGGGGACCCCCAAAATTTACTGCTTTTTTTTAGTTATATTTAAAAATCTTAAAGCGGTTCACAGAATACATCTACTTACCAAGTTTCAAGTGCATAGGTCTTATAGTTTCGGAGAAAAGTGGTTGTGACATTCGGACGGACAGACAGACAGACATGACGAATCTATAAGGGTTCCGTTTTTTGCCATTTGGCTACGGAACCTTAAAAGAGGTATTTTAAGATACTCTTATTTCATTAAAATAAATCTTATTGAACTAGGCGGCTAACTCCTTCCCTGTAGTTGCGTTAGTGTGTGTGGTTTTTATATGTGTTAGTTTTGGCGTACTTTTCAATCTCTAATGCTTTGTCTGCTACTTATTGTAAGTCTGTGCGCTGAAACAACTTCCATTCATAAATATCAGACTTGACTCAATATATTGACCCGTGTCAGGAGCCCATTAACAAAGGGTCGGTCAGGTCAGTCGTATGAAAGTTCCATAAGGGTGGGCTAGCGACACCGCACGGTCCAACTGCACTTGTCATGTCACGTCAATTTCATGTGTACATACCTTAGACCATATAACACGGGACTAGCCTTTGCGAACCACCGCATACAAAAATATTCTGCCAGTTTTCATACAAATGAAGGGGGAAACACAAAGACAAATAAAATTTCATTGCAATTAAAAATGTATTAATCGACAAACGCGTAATGGCTGTTGTGTGTTAATTGTTATTGTACAGTCAACTACAATGTAATGTACTAGTTTAATCATATAAAATGATGTACTGATGTACAGGCTTTTCATTAATCCAAAAGACCAAATGGTCATGTGCAATGGCAGAAAACAATGCTTAAGTAAGGCGCATCCTGTTGTTAGATGATCTAAGGTACATACACGTCCATGCACACTCACATGCAAAGAAATCACGCACGCTGAAGCAACTTCAATTCATAAATATCAGACTTGACTCAATACAATTGACCGTGTCGCTAGCACTTTATTTTTTTATAGAACTTTTTTAAAGTAAACATTTTTTAATGTCAAATTACTTTGAAATTTTGAAGCTAGCAACTTATCTCACCCGGCACGGAACCCCTGCAGCGTTCTTTTGGTTATCTGACATTTTTTTAAATAATTTTCAAGGAATAGAGGCATTGTAACAAAAGATATTATTAACAATGAATGGAATAGTAAAGACTGCACAGAAGGTACTACAAACCTACGTGAAACACAATAGTTTAACGGGTGCTTTGGTATCCCGTGCTCAGGCTCCTGTAAAACGTGATTTTACCAGAGGAATATGGCACATGAGCTGCTCAAAGAGGCTAGATGGAGTTGCAGCTTCATCAGCCCTCTTACACAATCACTCAAATACATGCAGCTGTGGTTGCGGCCTTAAAGCAATACACACAAAAGGTAAGTTAAGACTTATATTTTGAGGTTATGATTGCAGCATACAGTCATATTGATGATCATGCATATCTTTTATCCGAAAGTGTCACCGCTCTCGTTTGTCTTGCTTTCAAACGCTTATTAATATTTTTATTTGTTTAGTTACCCTAAATGAGAAACATTTTGACAAATCTGTGAAGGCCAAGGCCCTCGGTGAGTCCTCTCTCCCTCCTATAGGTTAATAGTTAGTTCAGTTCCAGTAAGTAGTCTGTAATGTAAAGAAAGGTAGAACAACTAGCTGTAGAACTTATAATCCTTCATTTTCTACACAATTTTTTTTCTTTCACTCATGCTTATTGTTTAAAACTGTAATTATACATAGTTGAGAAAAATCTTAGTTTTGACTGTGGGTATTTTCTTAGTTTAATATAGGTACAGGCTGAGACAGAATTCAGCACTCAACTTTGGTGTGGTTAAGACATAATGTCTTTTTTTATAGTCTATTTAGACTATAAAAAAAGAACCTAGGGGACTGATGTAACATTTGCAGGATTTGAATAACAACTCTAAATGTCCAATAGCTTTAGTAAGTTTAGTGTATTTATGATACAGTCAATAGCAATCTTTACTAACATAGCTTATTATTTGTGAAAGATCTTCATAATTCAATCGGTAGTTTCAGAGATCATCACCAATCACAAAAAGTAGCAAACTTATAATCTTCCCCTGAACTTTTGCAATACTGTGGTTACTCTTAATGAGCCATGGTTCTAAGTACAGGTAACATAATCACCATGCCACATCCGGGAATAAAGGCATACTGCCTTGTTCCTTCATAAGAACATGGGACAAGATGTTTATAGGGAATGCTGAGAAACCATTACTATTCTGGTTATAATAATACATGCCATAGTAACTTACCATTTGACACCTGAACCACTAAACTGATTGTGTTAAAATTTGGTACAGAGATTTAAATAGAGTTTTGAATTCTATTCTATTCTAAATAGAGTTTTGGAAAGATTTTACATTTTGGTTTTCAGAATAATATGTTTATTTCTTTAGGAAAATATATTAAACTTTATGTAATAATACATACTGCTCGTTCGCTCTAACTTTGCCGCTCGGCTCCATACTAAAGTCGATTTTTTAATTAGACGAAGTAAATTGAGAGCAACTAATGTCACTTCTTCATATAATGTTGCGTATTTTCTATGACGAAGTGACATTAGCTACTGTCAATTTACTTCGTCTAATTAACAATTCGGGTATACGCCTCTACGCCAGCGGCAAAGTTAGAGTGAACGGGTAGTAGTTGTCATGTACCTAAGTTAGAAATATAACTACACTTCATTTTATAAGCACCTACATTTGTGCAGTCCTGTCTAGAGTCACCCATCAAAATGTTTCACAATCGAACTCAATAAGTCTTTAGTGTTATTACCTACTGATCCTCACACAGCATTACCAACCAAGTTTCCGTTTCCAAGGGAAGAATGGAATAGTATGATAATATGGTGCTAGTGTTTCTTTCCAAAAGTAAAAAAAAATCAAATCGGTTCATTGCTTTCAGAGCCCATTCAAACAAACAAACAATCAAATCTTTCCTCTATAAAATATTAGTACTACCTACCCGTTCGCTCTAACTTTGCCGTTGGCGTAGAGGCGTATACCCAAATTGTTAATTAGACAAAGTAAATTGAGAGTAGCTAATGTTACTTGGTCATAGAAAATACGCAACATTGTATGAAGAAGTGACATTAGTTGCTGGCAATTTACTTCGTCTAATTAAAAATTCGACTTTAGTATGGAGCCGAGCGGCAAAGTTAGAGCGAACGGGCAGTATATCTATCTTCTATCTATATATATAAAAATCTATGCCACTTTTCGTTGTAATTTTATAACTCAAGAACGGGCTCACCTATCCAAACCAAATGTTTAGGCTATGTTCGGACTATTTAGTAGATGGTTTATGTGAAGTTTGCAAAGAATCGGTCCAGCGGTTCTTCATTTATCACGTAAACGAAGTTGTGCGGGTCAGCTAGTAGATTATATTTTTCTTAACATGGCTGTGTAGCACAGTACGTATTTACATAAAAATCATGTGATTTTCTCTTACTCTCTATGTGCCCTATATCCTTTAATGAGAATAACTAAGCAATCATTGTAACAGGTGAACGAGAACTAGTTGAGTTCCTAACTGAGGAGATAGTAGCTGAACGCAAGGCACTGAAAGTGAAGACCCTGCCCAAAGAGTTAGACAGCTTTGCCGTGTCCAATGATGGAGCTGAGGTTGTTCTTTCTAAGAAGCTCAAAGAAGAAATGTAAGTATTTTGGTCTTGTTAAAAAAACTATTGAATTCCATGAAAAAAGTAACCAACCCAAGTGTTTGAATTTTGATTATTGTTAAACTTTCGGTTGAATACATTTCATCATCATAAGAGACCAATTGCTCAGCATTCCATGGATTCACCAGGTGTATGCTGGGTCCATTGCAGTGTACAGGAGGTAACACGGTGGGTGTCTGGGACTTACTTGTCATTTGAGTAGGTATAAGGTCAAAGCCCACTTTAACGACTCCACTCCACACCCACTCTCAAAAACAATATAATTCAAATATAGGCTTTAAATATTGCTCTTTAGATACATTTTACATTGCCATTATCAATTAGCAGACAGCTCGCTTTCCGCGAGCTTACCGCCGTCAGACTGCTTGGGAGTGGACGCCTCGCTGGCCGTGCGTTGTAGACGAGCGGTCGGCGCGGTGCCCGCGCGCTCACTGCTAGCAGTCGCCTCACCGGCTCGCTGCTACGAATCGCTTTAATGGAAACCGATCGCGAACTGTGTCTATTGCGAAAAGCGAGAGCGGTCGGCGGGTGGACAGCTGGCCGTCTGCTAGCTGTCGCCGCGTGGACTGCTGGGTGCGTGCTAGCTGTCGCCGCGTAGACTGCGAGCAGTAGTCTTCTTTTAGGGCAGTGTTGGGTGGGAGCCGTGTTGAAGCGGAGTCGTTTAAGTGGGCTTTGACCTTTAGAGTGACCACCTAAAGATGCGTCGGCCAAGCTCTTTATGGCGAAAACTAACTTAGCATTTCTTGAGCTATCATTCATGCACGGTGTCATGACTTCAAGTAGATCCCCACACAACATTCAACTTGCTAATATTGGCATGTTTGAATGCCAACAGTAAAGTTGGGGTACATTAATGCTGCTAAGTAGAATATTCATTGTGCTCTGTGCCAATGCGTATGGAACAAGACAGCTACAAAATTTTACTGTAAATTTGAAACTGATTGGTTTTTTAATTTGTGACAAAATATGTCGGCAAGCTTAGTACTCACTAGTACACCACAAAATAATATAGAGGTTCTGTTTATTTATTTACTCTTGAAGGAAGCGTACGGACTAATGTTGTACAAATAGTGTTGCACATCTTTTCTCAATATGGACTCTTTCCACAGCGTCAAAATCACATTCAACGTAAACCACACAGTGGACTCCGAGGATGTTGAAGGCGAGGTACAGACGGAGAAGCAGGAGTTCTCAGAGATGCGCTCCCGGCCGCAGTTCGAAGTGGACCTGGTGCGTGGAGACACCACATTAGGTTTCACCTGTTCCTATCTGCAGGACCCACCGTCTGCTGCTGCTGATGAATACAGTATGTATAGCTGTGCTTATGCCTTGTTAAAGCTTTTCATTCAATTCTAAGTAACTTGTGACAGGTAATCATCACACATTACCAGCTCCCAAAATGCTGACTTTTTTTTTATATCACTAAGGTGGCACGGCACACAAGCATACGGTCCATCAGAAGGACTGGTGATCACAGCGGCTTAAGAACGTTTGCAACACGGGAGGCGCGACACTCGCGCTGCCGACCCTGTAAAAACCTTCTAAGACCCCTTTTGAAGAACCCTGTCTGTGGCGAGCGGACTTGTATACTCTGAGAGATATTTTTGCACAGTGTGTTCTAAAACTTATTTAGCTTTTACATTTTACTATAAAGGCTTAAGATGCGGTTCCACTGAGGCGGAGCTGAGCCGCGATTCACCAATCACGGTGCGGAGTGGAGTAGAGATGTGGATTTTCAGCCATGTGATTGGTGAATCGCGGCTTAGCTCATCTCCGCTCCGCCTCAGTGGAACCGCACCTTTAGCCTCCATCCCCACACGATTGCCACGCTCGACGCGCCTACCATGGCACGTCCGGGTGCCAAGTGTGGGGTACATTGACGCTGCTAAGTAGAATACCCATTGCGCTCTTTGCCATTGGGTATGGAACAGGACAGCTACAAGATAATTTATGTCTCTGCTATTTTATGACTTATCTTCATGTAAGGTTCGCATGGTAGGACATCAACCGTAAGCCGGTTTTTACCGCAAGTGAGATCTTAGCTGTGGACTTATTAATGTAAACTGCATACTTTTTTTTTCCTGCCACAGTTATAATGACGCGTGTCATTAATGGGCCCGTTCAGCTCGCGGTGGAGACCGACCTTTACACATTAGTAAAAAGAGTTCCTGTTTGTTCATTAAAATCGGCGGGTGGAAAATAAAAGTTCTTTTGATGTGATCAATAGTGAACAAGAATATAAATTCCATTTTGTTAGATCAGTAGAACAAAATTATAGTCATGAAAATAGCTGTAATAGAAACTGAAAAAATCATTTTAGCAATAAATGAATTAAAATTTAATGAATAGTGTCCCATTAAAGTCACAATTTGTTATAAAATTTTCCTCTGAACTGTCAGTTACAAGTGTTGTTACATTTCAGATGACATCTTCGGCATAGACGAGGTGACTATCTACAAGGGAGAGTGGAACGACAAGGTGTATGCAGTGGCCGGAGATGTGCTAGACGGGGTGTGTATTTGATGATACTTACAGTTATTTAGTATTGATTAGGACCAAATTACATATGATACTTTTAGCCAAGGAAGGAGTTGAAGTCCGTCAAAGGGAAGTTGTTAACATGAATCAATTAATATTTGGGACATCTAGCCCAAACGAAGCTAATACAAACTGAACAACATACCAATATTTAAAAAAAAAAAATCAGACAATTGATAAACATAGGTACCAATATTTTTTAAAATACCAACAATTACTTATAAAAATACCCAAACTAAAAATTCATATCACAAATATTTGTTCCTTGCTTCGGCCCGATTGTCGATCGTACGACTATTCGGGCGGGCGGAAAACTGTTCGAAAAACATCATGTCGAATCCGGATCCTCAGTCGTGTCTTTAACGTGCGCCGGCCCTTAGTGTAAAGTGAGTCATAAATTCGACTCAATGCCCTAATGTCTCGGTGGTCTCGAGGTTCAAATCGCTGCCGAAGTGGTCCCGGGTTCGAATCCGACTTTTACCGTCACCCCATTTGTTTGCCACGCTTGACCCTATCCAACATGTAGTGGTCGGGTGCCAATAATGGGGTATATTGTATGCGTTGATGTGAAGCTGATCTGTTCACCTGTGTGGACGATATTCATTGAAATGCTACATTTTAGTCGTAAAAAGTTCTTTTTGTGGTTTTTTTTGTAAGCCGTCGGACTTTTGAACGAATTTCTAAAAACTTGATAACCTATGTTATTTTAAAAGTCGTTCTTGAATTTCGTGATATCCAAAATATCTAGACTTTATAGGAAATAATTATGATTAAAAAAAAAACTATTGATTTTGTTTTCGACCACTAGTTTGCATGTTTCTATTTTATGTACCTATACAGTGCCTTTCACGTTATATTTTTAAAAAATGTTTTTTTAGTGGTACATACTCTGTGACGTGCGAAGTTTTAAAATTTATTTATTTTACGCCTTAACTATTATAAAAAATCTTTACTTACGAAATAGAACAGCATATTTTATAATTTTTTTTTCTATTCCAGTACCTATACGACCTCCTAATGAATCTACTAGAAGAGAAGGGAGTGAGCAACGAGTTCGTTCAAAAGCTGTCAGACTTCAGTACCGCATACGAGCACGCTGCCTACATCAACTTGCTGGAGACTGTGTCCAAATTCACCATCGGCAAGCAGTAGACCGTAATTCGTGAATCTTTCATGTAGGGACACAAAGACTGTAGACCATCACACCCCCCGCTTGTTCTACTGACAGAACAAATTTAAAAAATACATTTTGTTCATTCATTGAGTATGTTGAGAACATGGTAGAAAACATCAAACTTATTGTATTAGTATAACAAGAATTGTAGAACATTTTTGAAATATATGGCCACAGAATACATAAAGTACTAAAGAATGATCTTTCTCTGCTTACATCACAAATAAAAAAATGCATTATATCACAAAGTAGGGTATGGTACCCTACTTTTGGGAGCAGGGTTGTTTAGGCTTGTACATGTACAAAAATAAAAAGACATAGTCGAATCGCGAAGCTTTGGCATTTACTCAATGTAGTGACCAAAAAAGTCGAAGTTTTTTTTTAAAACGCAACGGTCGTGGGTCTGCCTTCATTCATTTTTTGTGCAATATTATATGATGGAGACCTTCTCCCAAATGTTTGCTACCTTAATGGTACGACCATATACTAAAATAGGAATCTCCTAACTGTATATAAACCTCATCACTTTGAAAGCATAATGTAGTACTTACGTCCATGGGTTACCACAGTTGCATTAGGTACATTTTACATAGTGATATTGTACAATAGATATTTATGATATAATGTCATATTATTGAGTAGTGACGCGCTGCGGTTGGCAGTTGCGGTTTCTAACCTCAAAATGTCAAAACCAATAAACCATAGACTCAGTTTCATTGGTTTTTGACATTTTGAGGTTAGAATTTGACATAAGGGCGAGGCCGCACTTGCTGTTATCGCGGCGGTTTCTAACCTCAAAATGTCAAAACATTGACTTGATTTCATTGATTTTGACAGTTTGTTTACATTTTGAGGTTAGAAACCGCCGCCGCGCCGCGGAAAAACGCAAATGCTGCCTCGCACTAAATTAGAAACCGCAACCACAAACTGCAGTGCGGCCCAGTGAATAAAATTGTCATTAGAAATCTGTACTAGTCTGTAGTTTGTTAAATTCTAAACAACTTAAAAAATAAATTTCATTTCATATCAACAGCTCGCCTTGGACCCCTAACTGATGTGAATGTACATCAAGCAAAGGATTCCATTGAGATTGGCTGAAGAATGCAACTGATGACAAAACCAATTATTTACTTTTATGTTGCTTATTAAATTACTTATTTATTGGGCTTATGTCATAAAAACTACATATTTTTGTTTGTCTTGTCAATGTCCAAGAGTTATTGCCATAGTTTACTTTAAAGGCTGTGTTTTTTAAGATAATATGACCATTATAACTGCACATCATGTGTACATACTGCTATAATACTTTGACATATTTCAGCAATTTTTAGTTGACAGCCATTTTGCAAGGTTTATTTGAAGGGGGTGTGCCAAAACACTTGATTATTATGATCATTTTACCACTGTTATAACTCTGGAATGTTTTGAAAATGGGCGGAGTGAGGGCATTTACGCTGTAGACAGCTTTAAGTTAGGATGTTTTATGTTAGTCATAAAAAATAGTTATCTTAATAAATTGTTAAAATTTATTGGTTTGTGTCATTGTAATGTGAGTCAAATATCAAACTGTTGTGTGGTGCAAACTGAAGCGTAGAGTAAATGTACACTGAGGGATCTATCTATCCGACAAAGAGCGGCCAGGCGATCTAACGTTCTGCGTACTCGTGTGCAGTTGATCATGTACTGCACATTTAAACACTTCTTGGGTGAACATATCTACATACATTACATATACATAGTCACTCCTTTATCCCCTAAGTGTTTTGTTTCACATCATAAAGGCTAGCGACACGGTCAAACTGCACTTGTCATGCACGTTAAATATCATGTGTACATACACGCAAGGAACTTATACTTCTAACTGGAATGCTTACGAAATCACAAAAACAAATTAAAATTGAACTTTATTTTCAAAGTCATTCGGTTTATATTGCATTACTTCATGTCAGAGGTAAAAAACGTTCCCGAGCAGGACAACGACTTAAGGGGATTCTTCTCTTTCTAGCAACGCAGTGTGTTGTAAGTGGTAATAAAAAGAAACAGACGGTAGTTTTTATGACCAGTAGTAGACCAGATCAGAGGTAACAGTTTTCATACGTGCTGGTCAATACGCGTTAATGTTTATTATAATAATTAATGTTTTAACTTCAAAATTCTATTATTTCAATATTTCATACATTATTGGTGTTACTTAAAATAAATTTATTTGAAAAATAATAACTATTGGTAATAACTCATAAATTACGCATGGCAACTCTGAAGATTCATTGTGGTGCCAACACGGTACGTTCTAGATCGGACTTACTTTTAATAAAATAAATATAAAATAAATATTTGTGGATGTAGCCCAAATTAAGCTAAAACAAGCTTGTGCTATGGAATCTAGACGACTGATATACATACTTATATAATTCTAAATACATACATATTTTACATA
The DNA here is from genome assembly GCA_933228765.1 of Miltochrista miniata. NCBI lineage: Eukaryota > Metazoa > Arthropoda > Insecta > Lepidoptera > Erebidae > Miltochrista > Miltochrista miniata. The sequence goes on from OW121757.1 coordinate 2,895,514, forward strand.
GAAAACACCCTAACTCCGAAATAAACATTAGTGGATCACACAAACATTTGTACCGACCCAGGAATCGAACCCAGGACCTCCAGCGCTAATGAACAAGTATTAAATTACTAGGAAATTGAATTGATGTGAGATTTTTGTGTAGGTAGAATGAAATTTCTCTTTCCCAATATTCTTACCGAAAGCAAAAAGGGGTTAGATACTTCGGTAAAAATATGTATATACATATTGGAAGTGCACTTACCTTGAACTCTTGTTGGTAGGTAGGCGCTGCTCCCAGCTTTGCGTTCGGGGTCTTGATTCACGACCGCGAAATATGCACACAGGAGTTATAACCGTAACTCTCGAGACTGTGGCTGATGATAAGCGATGTAGCGCGATATGATGGGTAATCACAGCGGCCGATAGCGAAGCGGAGCGTTAAGAGACGGGTGCGTGCGTATCTTCCAATAGCTATGGCGGAATGTGAATGTAGGAAGCGGGCGGGATAGTGTTGCCATAGACAATACATAAAAGTAAGATGCGTTTAGTGCGTGAGTGTTGACATATAATAATTATAATAAATACCATTAAATACATAAACTAAAAAATATGTATGCGTCGGTACTGGCGCATCCAACTTCGGGGGGCTTAGAGGATTCTTCCTCTACATTGAATAAACAAAATAAAAAAATAAAAGGAATGAAAACTTATGAACTAAAAAATAATTCAAAAGCGTAGGAGTTATTGCGTGGGTAACGGGCAAAGCCGAGTTACAGGACGAATGTATTCACCAGAAGAAGTCTTAATTCTGACGACTCTAATTACACCATCCTTCCCGGGAAACACCTCTGATACAACCGCGAGTGGCCACGATAAAGGATGCGTATTGTCATCCTTAACAACAACTACAGTTCCTATCGTCACAGGTTTGGACGGCATATTCCACTTATGTCTAAGTTGGAGAGAGGTAAGATATTCTTTGCTCCAACGTGTCCAGTAACTTTGAACAATTCTATTTAATAATTGATAGCGGGTGAGTCTGTTATCTGGTAATAGGGGTTCAATGTGTTCAGCGGGTAAATATTTAAGCGGAGTAACATTAAGAAAATGATTAGGCGTTAGGGGGGTTGGATCCGATGGATCCGAAGAAAGTATGCAAATCGGACGGCTATTCAAAATGCCTTCAATTTGCACCAATATTGTACTGAATTCTTCATAGGTGAGTATTTGACTCCCGATAGCTTTAAATAAATGAGACTTAACACATTTGACATTAATTTCAGGCAACGAATTAAAATTGGGCCCGAAAGGTGGGCTGTGCTGAAACTGAATCTTATGTTGAGTTAGATATTTATTCAGATCATTTTTATAATTAGTGGACTGTATAAGCGTGTAAATTTCGTTCAATTTTCGTTTCGCACCTATGAAATTAGTGCCTCCATCGCTGTACAACACTGAAACAGGACCCCTGCGTGAGATAAAACGTTTAAAGGCAGCGAGAAATAAATCTGTACTAAGATCACTTACTAACTCTAAATGGAGCGCCTTTGTTGTGAGACAGACGAACAAGCAAATATACGCTTTATGACTTTTTACTCCACGACGCCTTATGTGAGTTACGTAAAAGGGTCCCGCGTAATCAACTGCGGTATGCACAAACGACTTTACTTGTGAAACTCTAATGGATGGAAGATCACCCATAGGTGGAGTTGTAGAACGAGGCCTAGCTTTAAAACATAAATTACATTTATGTACTCGTTGGCGAATCAAATTTCGTGCAGAAAGAATCCAATACTTTTGGCGAGTCAATGCTAACACTAGTCCAGGACCGGTGTGTAAATTGTCGGTGTGATAGTGGTCTACTAAGAGCGACACTATACGTCCTTTGGGTGATAGCAGTATTGGATATTTTGTATTGTAATTTAGTTGAGAATGAGTAAGTCGACCACCTACTCTAATTAACCCTTGTTCGTCAAGAAAAGGGTTGAGTTTTAAAATAGCCTGATTTGGACAAATTTTAGTAGCCTTAAGTGCTTGTAATTCTACCTGAAAATACTTAGACTGATCGAAGCGGACCGCATAATATTCTGCGTATTCTAAATCGTATACAGAAAGTATACCGCGGGATTTGAGAATCCTTGTGAAACGTAATACATAAACCAGTGAACGAATAAATTTTACCCAACTCGAGCAACGCTCGGCAAGTTCGTCTATCATGTGAACGTGATCGGAGACAGGCATGGTATGTGCATGGAGAGAAGCTATTTTAATTTCCGGTAATTCTGTCTTCTCGTTATGATTGATTTTATATTCCTTCACAGGCCATGCATTTATAGGTGCGGACAGCCATTTCGGCCCGTGAAACCAAAGATAGTTATTTATTAACCCTTTAGGTGTCACAGGGCGCGAGACTATATCGGCGGGATTTTCAACCCCACGAACGTGATACCAATGGGAAGCAGGCAGATATTCATTTACCTGAGCGATGCGATTAGCTACAAAAGTTTGAAACTTATGAGCGGGAGAGTGAATCCAGGTAAGGGTTACCGTAGAATCAGAGAATGCGAATATATTGTTTATTTGACACCGCTTATTAAAAACAGTGCGCACAGAATTAATTAATTTTGCGAGTAAGACCGCCGCGCAGAGTTCTAAACGCGCTAGCGTTTTATTAGAATCTGACACTTTGGATTTAGCGGTCAGTAGATTCACATTAAGAGCGTTTCCGTTCTCAGCCGTTTCTATTCGTACATAGATAACAGCACCATAACATTGCTGGCTGGCATCCGAGAAGCCTATTAGAGTAATTCGACGAGCGGATGTTAAACCTATATGTCTCGGTATTTTTATTTCAGATAAACGCGACAACTCCCTATGAAAGTGTTTCCATTTAGACAGAATGCAACCCGGGACCGTCTCGTCCCAGTCCAGTTGTAATTTCCAACATTCTTGTATAAGCAACTTCATGTATGCGACCACTGGACTGATGATTCCAAGCGGATCGAACAAGCGCGCGGTTACGGAAAGGATCGAGCGTTTAGTGCATGTTAAAGGCATGTCGATCACTATTTTAAAGTTAAAGGTGTCATCGTTAGGTTGCCATTGCATACCCACGATCTTAGTGTCAACATGAGGATCCTCATCAAACTTGACAGCGAGACAGCTCTTATGAATTGACGGGATACGTGACAATAGGGTATTGTCATTAGAGATCCACTTAGTTAAGTTAAAACCTCCAGATTTAAACATAGCGACCATTTCCCTATAGGTGTATTCAGCTAAATCTACATTCTCTATGGAACTAACGTAGTCGTCAACATACATGTGATTGTCAGCTTCGTAAGCCGCCAGAGGATATAAAGCGCGACAGTCTGACGCGAGCTGGTTTACGACTCGCATTGCCAGGAAGGGTGAGCTGGAGACGCCAAAACAAACGCGGTTGAAATGATAGCTTTCAATAGGAGAATTGGAATCGAACCTAAATAATATTCTTTGATATGTATGATGATCTTGAGTAAGTTTCACTTGAAAATACATTTTTTCTATGTCCGCGGTTACAGCAACCGGGTACATACGCAAATTGAGAAGCAAATGAAAGATATTGTTCTGTAATATTGGTCCCGTATAAAGCAAATCGTTAAGCGATTTACCTGACGTGGTTTTACACCCAGCGTCTAAGACCACACGCGTTTTAGAGGTTTCTTTGTCAGGGCGATAAACGGTCCGATGCGGCATATAATAAACTTGAGAGTCTAGAAAGCTATTTGACACTTTAGTGAGATAACCTTGATCAATATATGTTTGAATAATGGCATTATAATCGTTGCGTAAGTTAGAAGCGTCTAACTTTTTTTCTAAATTTAAAAACCTGCGTTTGGCGATTGTGTACGAATGCCCTAGCTCACTGGGAGGGTATTTAAAGGGAAGACTAACCGTATATCTACCGGTATCGTCGCGTGAGTACGTAGACGAGAACAGCTTTTCACATGCTGCGTCGTCCGTGCTAATGTGCTTCTTATCTGGCACCTGTTCTATCTCCCAAAAGCGTTGCGTTAATTGTTCGAGAGACACATCTTGAGTGTGACATAAGAAGGCCTTGTCGGACACGGAGGAATGAGACATGCGATCGCGGGGATGCTTGTTTGCCACTAGCGAATAAGGTAAAGCATGCGCCTTTCCCATTGCGACGTATCCGAGCGTGGTTTCTATCGCGATTACTGATGAGGTTGGGGATGTAATTTTTTGCGACCCTAAAATCATGGGGAAGAGTTCATTACCTAACAAACAATCTATACACCCGGAGTATAGTATCGTTCGTCAGCCATAGGTAAATTTTGTAAATGGGTTAATTCCGCTGTATCAATTTCCACGTTAGGCAAAAAATCTGTAATAGTGTCTATAACCCGTGCACTAACCGAATAAGAACAGCGGGCATCAAATCGCGAATATATTTTGAAATGCGTAATTCCATAAGATTGGCTTTCAAGTTGACCTATGCCTTTAATGACAGAAGGAGCGTTAAGTATGGTTAAGTGCAAACGCTCACAACAAGACTTCGTAATAAAGTTACTCATAGACCCTGAGTCCAAAAACAAACGTATACGATCCGATTTACAATTTGCATATACACAAGCAGTCGGCAACAAAACCGTGGTCGCGCTGCTTGAATTACGCGGCGGAGGGATCACAGCCGATAACGACGCGATATTGCCACTATGTGACCGCGCCTCCCGCGAGTGCGAGCGGGACGGATCATCTGCCGATGACGCATGAGTCGACATGGAATGCTCGGACGGCGCAGTAGACGCGTTTGCCTGCCTCGATGCGTTGCCGGTAGCATGATTTCTTGTTGAATTTGATGCGTTCAAATTATTTTTATAACACAGTAAACTATGATGAGACCGATTGCAAATCGAACACCTATTAACAGATCTGCAAGCACTCACGTGATGAAAACCTAAACAATTAACACAAAAGGAATGTTTACGAACTATTTCATTTCGCGTTTCAACAGTCTCTTGAATAAAATGTTGACATTTGAACAAAGGGTGAGCGGAATTATTGTTACATACGATACAATTTTTTATGTTAGAAGTATCGACTGATTTCAAATTAGTAGGGCGGGTTTGCGTAAAAAATGACTTAGGTTTATTTAAATGAGAGGCGGTTGAACTCCGCTGAGCGCGATAATCACCTTTTTGGGAATGTGATGGTGAGCGGAGCGTTTGGAGTTTGCTTTGTTCTGTCAAAAATGTTTTGACGTCACTATATGTAGGTACACTCAAATGTCTATGAGATTGTTCAAACAATTCAAGCATAGGTTTATCAAACTTGCTTAATGCTAAATGAGTTATTATGAAATCTGATAAATTTGTGATAGGTAGACGCTGCAGAGCTGCTTCAGCTGAACAAAAGTTCTCCAAGATCTGATCAGCCGATTGCCCTGGCTTCTGGTGTAACATTTGTTCTAAATAGCACGACGCCTGAACCCTGGTATCGTGGTATTTAGCCAGAAGGGCTTGCCAAATAACATCGTAATTTTGTGCGGTAGCAGCTATGCCTGAACAAACAGTAAGTGCCTTACCCGAAAGGCAACCTATCAAATATTGAACCTTTTCGGCGTTGGTGAGACGAGTATTCGTATGTATCACACTACAGAAATTTTCATAAAATATAGGCCACTTACCATAAGTACCATCGAAACCTGTGAGTTTAAGTGGGGGTAATTTGATATTAAAATTATCACTTTTCTTTTTATCGTCGAGTTCTTGTCTCAGAGTAGTTTCCGTTTGCTTTATGAAACAGTATAATTCATCAAATGTATTAAAAACACTATAACTCGGCTGTACCTGCGGATTATCTTTTAATTGTTCAATTAACAATTTATCGATAGTTTCGATGTAATCCGATCGGGTTTTATCGATAGATTGAACCCGAGCGAGAAACATCATGCGTACTGTTTCATCGGTAACCTTGAGACTTAAGTTGTACACTTCTTGAACTATGTGAAACAAACTTTGTTTTTTGTATTCTAAAAAATTTATCATGACCTGACTTTCGTCTGAACTTTTACTATGGGATTTGTCTTTAGAAGCCATGATAATATAATTGATACGAGATACGAGTATGTATATAAGTGGGTAGGTAATAGAAATATTCAGCGAAAAAGTATAAAATTCGAACAACGATCAGCTGTTAGCTTAAATCAGCTGTTTGCGATAAAGTATTCAGAGAACAAACCCAATATGGAGTCTGCGTAACAATCAGCTGTTAATCGTTTGAATACCGTTATGTATCGGCTGCGTTGCCCAGTACCGTCACAATAAAATAAATATATGTGGGTATAAAATTAACGTATAAATATGAGTTTTATCTACGATTACAATTCGAAAGATAATATGAAATTGTAATGAAATTGGGGAAAACTACGTTAAATTTATGACGGTTGAGAAAATTGTTAATTTTGGATTGTCCGTTTTACTTTATGCCAAAACTCCTAATTACCAAAAAATATCAAAATGATTGCCTAGAATCGGACAACCGGACTAACATGGCCAGGATGGTCCAAGTCCTGGGTAGCGATAATTTCGGGGGGCGCTACCTGCCAGCGGGTTGATTATATATAGGTAAATATGATTATGATAAATAGCGTAAATGCGTTATAGAATATGAGTACTTATGAGTAATATAAAATATGCGGTGTGAAAAGATAATTAACTTTTCTAATGCGTGCGGGTGGCGTTAAATATAATATTTGCGTTGAGTATTTATGAGTAATATACTAAATATATATATGCGTATGCGTGAATTTAATAGGAAAAGAGGTAATTAATATTATTAGTAGAAAGAATGCGTTAGATGGAATATCCGGACGGAGGACCACACATGTAAGTGTGCTTACCTTGAACTCTTGTTGGTAGGTAGGCGCTGCTCCCAGCTTTGCGTTCGGGGTCTTGATTCACGACCGCGAAATATGCACACAGGAGTTATAACCGTAACTCTCGAGACTGTGGCTGATGATAAGCGATGTAGCGCGATATGATGGGTAATCACAGCGGCCGATAGCGAAGCGGAGCGTTAAGAGACGGGTGCGTGCGTATCTTCCAATAGCTATGGCGGAATGTGAATGTAGGAAGCGGGCGGGATAGTGTTGCCATAGACAATACATAAAAGTAAGATGCGTTTAGTGCGTGAGTGTTGACATATAATAATTATAATAAATACCATTAAATACATAAACTAAAAAATATGTATGCGTCGGTACTGGCGCATCCACATATACATACCTATTTGATTGTATGATACGATAGTTGGTTTTACGTAGTTTCCATCCCCTCTTTCCTTTGTGTATGAAAAGCATAGGCCAACATCCTACAACCCTGGCTGCGTAATATTTGATACGTAAGAATCTAAACAAAAATATAGACGTTCGGCCCCTCTCCCCTAAACCGTCATACGTAATTATACGTGCGGCACGCTATAATTTTTGACATATCAACTAAGTTACTACATTGACCGAGTAAAACGGTATAGTCATTAGTAGTTGAGTTGATAAAGTAGTAGATATTAGGTGGTACTAAAAGACCTTGTAAAAAAAGAGAGAGCAAGCAAGCTCTGCCAAATACTCTTCGTACCTACTTAACGGCCATCATACCGAGCCGGTAGTGTAAGAATGGCTCCACATAGGTAATAACTGATCTAGTATCTTATTCATTAATTTTAAAAATTTCACGTCAATTATTACAAGTCATTCAATTTGTCAAATTATTAAATTGTCTTCTGCAAGACCTAATTAAAACATACTTATCTGTAAGTTCCATAGATATCATTTATTTTATTATTGTGTACCTATGTCTTTCAACTTAATAAGAAAATATTGTCTCACTAGCTGAAGCGTCTGCATAGACACATTAGTAGAAAGAGATAGCATCCCCTTTTATAGCTTTCCTTGTCCGGAACGCTTTTGATGTGCACGTGAGCATTCCAGTTAGAAGTATAAGTTCCTTGCATACACGTCGATGCACATACACACGCACACTGTGATGCGCAAAGAAATCACGCACACTTAAGCAACTTCCATTCATATTTAACGTGCATGACAAGTGCAGTTTGACCGTGTCGCTAGCCCATAAGGTTAATACAATACGGCATTAAGGCTGAGGCCGCACTGCGGTTGGCTTTTGCACCTTTGCCACACCTTTGCTGTTTCTAACCTTAGAATGTCAAAACCAATGAAACCATAAACTCGGTTTCATTGTGTTTTAAAATGAGGATAGAATTTGACATTTTGAGGCTAGAAACTGCAACCAACAACCGCAGAGTGGCCTGAGCCCACCCTGAGCCTAAATTTATTTCGATTTGTCTTTCCTCCACACGCGTTAGGATCGAGAATGTGAAGTGGGTTCCTTTTCCTAGAAAAATCAAATTGCTGAAAGGCTGAAGCCGAAAGCTGTAAAAGAGAAATAAAAAACAAACTTTAATTTTTTAAGTCTTGCAATCTTAGAAATAATCAATAACCAATTAAAATTGTGCTTACAATCAAGCTTCATATTAAGCTGATATTCAACCAATCAAAAAATACTTTACCACGTGAAGTTCTTGCTAATCAAATTTTATCGTCACAGTTGTCACGGTTGTCAGTGTCATACGAACGGACGACGATTTATTGTGATTTTGCATTTGCATTTATTTTGCTAACGTGAAGGAGTTTTCGTCCGTCTTAGCAAAATGGCTGACGTGTCTCCGCCGACGGTCTGTGCTAAAAAAATACCCGATAATTTATACGCGGTGTGCTTGACCAATTTAGTGAACTATTTGCATAAATCTAAGTGTGAGCGGAATGTGTTACGCGGTCTACCGGACAGCATCCTCATGGACGTATATTACAAGGTAAGTTTGAGACTTTTCCTTTTTGCTCTTATCGATAAAAATACAGTATTTACATGTACTATACACCTATGTTGCCCGATACTGTTCTGAAGTGTTCTGACTGACAAATAGACTTATCTTATTGTAGTTGCGCCAGGGGTGGAGCTTTGATTACATTAGGATATTTTGGTTCTACTTTGCGATGTGAGATGTGACCATGAACGCAAGCAGTTATGTGTGGTGTTGGAATTATATACTTTCACTGGTCGCGCCGCCTGCGTTTCAGTACTGCACACACAATGCATTTAGATCCGTGATCCTCTCTTTGTTATGAAACATTATAACCTTAAAGATCTATGGCTGTCTATGAATCTGATTGCCCTTGTATGTTAAATGTGCCTTCCATTTGATGCTTTTGAATTGCAATAACTTCTAAGTTATCTCAAGAAACCACTTCTGTTACTGAACTGTACTGTTAAGTAGGTACAAAGTAAATTGTTTGCAAAAGATTCTTATTTTAGTCACTTTTTGATTATTTTCTAACATCATCATCAGGTTATGGGAATGTTTGCTAAATTATTTTTTATATCCTAATATAGTATGTAGCAGTTAATATAAAATAATACCTACTCATTTGCATTTTATAATACATTGATGTCACATGCAACTTATTCATAATTTAGTGCCAACAAGTTTTATATAAGTTATTGCTGTCTGTGAAATGTAATAATTATGATAGGAAGAATCATAATATATTATCTCCATCATATTGTGAAGTCCATTTTTCAAATCACAAGAAAATAATGATTATAAGATTTCAAGGTGATAGTCATTTCCTGAAGAGTGACACAGTCTGTTTTTGTTCTGTAAAAATCATCATTTTTCCCATGAGCAAATATATTTTTTATGATAATCAAAATAGGACGAAATGGCAACAGAAAATAAATTATTTTGATAATAAAAATCCACTTGGACCAACTCTGTACTCTCTAGCTAGTAGGTTAAGTGCACATATTCACACTATTGATAAAGACTGATTATATTAACACCTTTACTTTCTCTATGATATTTACAAGATTCTTTGCATTTGGCGACCGCCACATAGTGAAGATCAACTGAAGTCCTGCATCGCGATATGAAAGTTCTTGCAACGCGGATTAGATAAAATACTGCATCACGATATCAGAATTCTCACGGCGATGATGATATAACCAACAGTCCAACATCAACCAGGGCTTCGGGCCGCCAGGAGCGATCACCTAGCCTGGTCGGAGGATCCTCCCTTTGTCTGTTGGAGGAACATTCCCAACCCTTCCTCCACACATTGTTAAATTCTTGCTTAACTATAATATTATTTGTTGGCATGTTTACCATGTCCATCCATTAGTAATTATATCAGCATTTGTTTATTTCTAGTTTTGTTCTTGCTCATATAATGGCCCCCAACCCTAACCCATTTGTTTTATACCACTAAGGTGGCAGACAAGCTTATGGCCCACCTGATGGAAAGTAAACACTAAAGCTTATGAATGTTTGCAAAGGACACATGCGCTTCTGACTCTGTGCAGTTTGTGATGCCACACTGTCTAAATTGAACCTCAAATTATAATGGCACCTTTTACTAGTTGTCTCAAATTTCACCCCCCGCCCCCCCCCCCCCCACCCCCTACCCTCTCGTTCTTATTCTTAGAATTTGATCTCAAATAAACAGGAACAGTCTTGTAACTCCTTAGTGTGAGATACATAGGGAAGCAGATATTGCTTCATCAGACCCGAAATGAATATTCTTGTAGTACTGCTTGCTAAATGATCATTAAATACCTGAATTTTACAATTTATACTGTGTAAACTGTCCTGAGATATGAGTTGTGTTTTTGGTATTTCCATAGCTGTGAAAGACGCCAGTTACTTGGTTGTTGAGGATCCTAATTGAAATGTTTGACATTATTGAACGCCGTTGACGCACGAAAAGTCGTCACTTTCCGCCTGAGCCGAGCGTGCAAGCGAGAGCGCGGAACAAGCGATACAGAGGCACGATCGGCCTAAACATTAATCTCTCTTCTACTCCATCGGCCCAATATGTTTTTTTTTTCTTATGACGTTATCACAAAAAATTAAGTACCTATCGCCCGTAAACTATTTATGATTTACGTGGTGGAAAAATCTGCGTAAAAATTCTGCGTAGCCCCTTTGGGAAAAAAGCTAAGTCTAAGACCCTATGTAGACCATATCTGCACAGGGTGCGGATTCTCGACCATATTTAATACCTACTTGAATGCGTGGATGAAAGTTTACTGGTGAAATGTCATAATTCATAATTCATTTAATCATTTGCGAACATGGGTAAAAACAAAGGTCTTAAAAATAGGCATGTATTTAAATCGATATCTGTTTATTCCCTTTTTTCGAACAAAATATTACAAAGTTTAACCAAAAATACTGACTTGCACACTAATTATGCACACTAAATAAGTCAAATTCAATATACTGTTTAAAGGTGTTTGCAAAACTATTTTACTGAACAGATCACTATTATCAAAATCGTAAATCTAAAAATTCCTTAGCTCAACAAACTTATTAAAACTTTTTTTAAGAAAACCATCGCCTAATTTACTTTTATGAACATCTTTTATTCTAATTAAAAACCCAATTTAATCAGTCATCTTTACAAAATTACATTTAATTAATAAAAAAAATAAAAAACTAACCTAACCTAACCTTTTTTTTTTTTTTTTCTTCTTGTTCTTGGACTTTCTCGGTTTGAGAGTATGCCAAAGTCAAGTAAATTTCATTGTTGTGAAAATATAAATCATTTTCATGTTATGATTCTTCTTATGAGCAGCGTATTCATGTATGTCCAAATTTGGACTAAGTTCTACTCTAGTAAGGCGGTGGTACCTTACTAGGGCTTGATGTGGAATTCGTCGACAAACCTAAAAACTCGCGTTTCACTGCGCTTTATCACTTTCCAACACTTTTGCACGTTGTCGAACCTTTATGTTTAATAATCCACCATAAATTACACATAAACACTCAAAATTACACTAGTTTTGAAAGATTATTAAAACACAATTTAACGCTTGTCTGAAAGTTTCCCGCCGAATCCATTCTAACCTAACCTATTCTGTTATAAGATTGTAAAATTTTGAGTGCAAGTTAGTATTTTTGATAAGCAATTCGTATTTTTGTTTAGCAAATCTTATATCCGGTGTACAAACGAAATTTTTGGTTTAAGTTCGATAAAAAAGGTCATCTCGTTTTGTGTAAAATTTTTGTTTTTTAAGTAGGACATGTTTAGTTTATCAATTCGTTTTTTTTTTTTTTTTTTGCACAGCATTTGATTTTCTGGTTTGCGTTCAGTAAATTAATGGAGTTACCTAGTGTGCAGAAAAATTAAACAGATGTGCATTTAAAAATATCCCTTAAAAATATACAATAATAGTATACAAGTATCTCCATATTCCACCAAAAGGCATGCAAAATTATATTTACAATTAATATAGGTGGTAACCTTACAAAAATATGTCATTTGTCTCTTAGGTCCTCCACATTCACACTCGAATCGAAGAATCTCGGCGAGAACTGTGTTGGATCCAGTGTTGCCAGTCGGGTCATGTCAGAAATCACCTAAAATTTTAAAAATGTAACCTTTCTGTATAAAAAGTAACCTTTTATATTTTTGACGTGACAACGTCTTATAATTCGATGGAGCCAGCTGCACGCACGAAAAAAAACATGAATCATACGGCATTTTTTACAGGAAAGGTATTATAAGTTGATAGAATAGAATATTAGTTGTATTGACTTACAAAAACATCGATGAGTATTGCCCACATTTCTTGATGTACCTATTAATAATTCATATTGATCCTATACAGGGTTACGGGAAAAGTCGTGCTAGATCCGTTATGGGTGGGATTACCCATCATTTCTGACTTATTTCACTACGAAACACTCTACCCTAAACATAACCCTTTTCGAGATATTCGACTTTTAATTTTTTTTATTGAAATTTGTCAATTTCAAAGCTTATAAATTTAATTTAGTTATTTTGTGTGTCTTATTATTATGTCTCTCTTTAACACGGGTATCTTCTTTTTTTTCTTACGAAGACACCCGGACTTTTGACATTATTATTGCATTTTTACATTCTAAGTAATAAGATGCTTTATGACGTCAATTATTAAAATAGTGCATAAGTTAATTGAATTGGCCGTACGAGACAAGTGAAATTTAAGAAATTTAAAAAAAATATAGACGATATCTAGAAAAATATTATGGCAGTTGTTCGGCAGATGTATTTTAAAATATCTACGTTTAATCAGCTATTTAACGAGGTATAACAATCTAGGGTCTTATTTAAATTCAATGAACAAACTAGTTTCATAGGTGACAGTGGAGGAATCTTCGTTGGGACCCCTTCACTCTTTTCTTATTGGGATTTCTTAGTTCTTTTGGGGCCGAGTTGTGATAGTTAGTTATGCCATCTTTATCAAATTTGGATTCATCTGTCCACAAGATATTTATTAAAAAATGTGGGTCCTCTACGTCAGCCTTTAGCATAAATCTGCATAAGTCCAACCTTCTCGCGGAGTCTCCTTCTTCAATAGCGTGTACCGGCGTGTAATGGTACGGGTATAGGCCAGCAGTATGCACTGTAAACTACACTCTCCATTGACAAAGTCCCAGAACACGAGCAACTATATTTGTGGAAGTAGTCGGATCCGCTCGAAATTGTTCTACTACTGCTAACGAAGCTTACTAACAAAAATTCTAAAACGTTAAACAGCGTTCCGATTCACGTTGCTTTTATGTAAAAAAAAATTAAAGTTAATCCTACAAATTCCGAAAAATCACCTAAAAGTAACCTTGTCATTAGTGTAACCTAAAAGTAACCAATGCAGTTTAAAAATCACCTAAAAGGTTACAAAAGTAACCTTCTGGCAACACTGGTTGGATCCGCATTCGGACAACAAGGCGAGGGCTTGCAAAGAATATGTAAATCATATCCACATTCACGTTTCTCGTATTATCGCGACATTCTCGTGTAAAAGTCATTTAGAAAAGGCAAAAGATGAAACAAATCAACAGTAATGGGCTCCCGACACGATCAAACGGCACTTGTCATGTCTCGTCAATATCATGTGCACATACACGTCGATGCACACACACGTGCAAAGAAAGCACGCACACTGAAGCAACTTTCATTCATATTTATCAGGTATCATGACAAGTGCAGTTTGACCGTGTCGCGAGCCCATAACTTTCGTCAACGCTTCAAGTCGTACAGTTCTGAATCGGCACCCAGGAAGAACTATATATGTTTGTCATTGTTTTATCGGATTATAAAATGGATTTTCCAGATTGTATAATTGATAATAGGCGAGTAAACAAAGTAATTTATTATAATAACAATAATAATCCCTATTTACGAGAACATTGTTACACGAGAGTTACAAAACATATCTTGCGACTATTGTCTTCTTAATCTACGAATGACGTCAATTTTACACACAAATACGAATGCTAACGCCAACCAGATGACGCGTCTCTTTTACCAAAGTGTTATAATAACTAGGCCTCTTGTGTGATGAAAGCCCTGGCCTGGCGGTATCAAATCTAGTTAATTGCCACAATCGCAGTCCACAAGACAATTAAGGCTTCTGTATTCGACCTTGGCAAATCCTAAGGTTACGTCCGCACAGGCAGGCGGCTTGCTTGGCGCCTAGCGCCTAGCGAGTCACCTAGCGAGTAGCTTAGTAAAACGAACATACTTGAATGTTCGCGACCGGCCACACTGCGCGCTTGGCGCCTAGTGAGTAGCTTAGCGTGTATCCAAGTAAACAAACATGTTGGTTTTTTGTCGCCAGGCGCGAGGCATTTTGAAGAAAAAAATATACGAAATATTAATCGCATCCATACATACAAACAAATAAATTAAATTGGAGTGTCTGTTTGTTATATTAAAATAACCGCTTTCTACTGCATGCATATGAATGTATTACGGTACACATACCAAAATATATATTTTTAAAAATTTTGTCTGTCTGTCTGTCTGTTTGTTCCGGCCTCCGGCTAATCTCTGGAACGGCTGGACCGATTTGGACGGGACTTTCACTGGCAGATAGCTTATGTAATAAGTAGTAACTTAGGCTACTTTTATTTTAGAAAAATTCTTTTATTTTAGAAAAAAAACTACCTAAATAAACTAAATTTTTTCATTACATTCTACGCGGACGAAGTCGCGGACACAGCTAGTCATAAATAGATGAGTATCCGAATGAGTTAATTTTCCTTTAACTTTACTGAGAAGTGGATCAAATGTGTCTCTGGTCATACGCAAATCTTCGTTATTTTTTTGTGAAAATTATACATACGCTTGCTTCTATAGAACATAAAAATCTCCATGACTTGACCGTGTCTTATTTATGTCATGAACCCAATATGAAGCGCTCGTGGCCCCGCGGAGTCAGTGTTATGTAAACGATCACTGTTGTAAGCAACATTTACTGTGGCCGGTCATGGATGGGTAACCGTCTCGTGACCACTGTGTGACATTTATTTTCCGTGCTTCGAAAAACCCTTGGTCCCGGTTGCCAGTAAAATAGCAGTCGAGGCAGTAAGCCAAGTTGAGGGTCTTTTTAGGCGGCTTGAAAAATTTTAACAGCTGGCACTGCTGGCAGTACTTGCCTGCGCCTGTCCATATCAACATGGCAATACGGCTCACCACCTATTACGTGGGACAAAATCTCAAAGGTGCAATGTGGGCATCTAAAATGCCTCTGTCTACCCCTTAGTGGATAAAAGGCGTGATCATATGTATGAACCCAATATAGAGCAGTATAGAGCTATTTATGAAAGTGAAATCTCGTCAACGTGCCGACAAGCAAGTGACCAAGGCACCTAGCGACCCACCACGCAAACCACCTTTCAGTGCGGCCACCGTGTAAAATAAAATAAAATAAATAAAATAAAATAAAATTTATTCCCTTTGAAATTTTTAAAAAAATATTTAGGTTTGTCAAAATTTTTGTGACTCTACCGGGGGTTCGGAAATGCTACAGACTGAGAAGAACACCCCAAGAAACTCAGTCCGGTCCCTATTAATTCATCTTAGTATCTAATACAGTTTTTTTTTTTAATGTAGAAAGGAGCAATTCGTGTCACTGCCAGGCAGCCTTGTCTTCTAGAAAGTCTTTAATGCTATAATAAGCTTTCTGGCACAATTTAAGTTTTATTAGTTTTTTAAATTTATTAACTGACAAACCTGTTACGGCTGTCGGCAATGTATTGTACATTCGAATACAATTGCAAAAAAATGTTGAGGGAAAAAAGTTAAATTAACTCCAATAAACATAATAAAAAATTGGTGTATCCTAGCAAGTAGCCAGGATGCAAGCCACTAGGCTCTAGGCGCCAAGCAAGCCGCCTGCCTGTGCGGACGTAGCCTAAGGCAAAATCGAAAGATTGCAGCGTTCGCTTTTGCCGGATTACATTCGATTCTAATAGATTATATTACTGTTATAAAATCTGAGATGTTTTAAGACAACATCTAGCCGTAAAATATTGTTTTAAAGACCTATTCTATTTTATGACAAGTTTTTATGAGGTGAGGAGATAAAAAAAGTACATTACTTGTTAAGATTTTTGCGATATTTCTCATTTTTCGAGAGCGATTTCGATCAAACAAAGTAGGTATTCCTAATCGTGTTTTGAACCGTTAAAAAAGCAGGAGTATCTAATAAAAATACAATAATATAGTTTTATCAGATCATCAAAGAATATTTCCTAGTATAAAGTTCACCCCAAGATGAGTCTCTTTCGAATATACAAGCCTTAAGAGTAGCCCTTAAGTTGGCGGTCCAATGATGAGCTTCTTTTAAGCTGTGTTTAAAGAACACCAAATTATAAGAGGAGGGAAACATATGCGTTGACAGAGCGTTCCAAGTTTTAGCCCCTCTCTATAAAATAGATTGCAGAGGAGCTTATGGCGAGACTTGTCTGTAGTCAGTGACTCTGTTGCATTAAACTACATCACTAGGTCACGTGGATCATCTGTTCAAAGTTTGAAATAAAACAAAAATGACAACGTCAATCGGATTGAACTTTCACTTTCACAATAAACGTTTTAGAGAGGGGCAGTCGGGTGAGACCGTCTCACGGCTTCTTGTTTATGGTTCGATAGAGAAACGATATTTTGAATAGATCGATTTTTTTTTTCAAATACGCCTGCTGCTGCTAACGTTATAGCAGTAGCAACGCAACGGTTTTGGCTTTTAGTGCGCCTTCACACTAGCGTAGGCGTTCGATGGACGTATGCTCGGCGTATACGTCGCGTATACGTCGCGCACGCCCGACGCTTGTTCAGCGTACTCATGTGTTCCAGTGGAGACGCCGCGCCAACGCGGCGTATACGTCGCGTCGGCGCCGCGCATACGTCCATCGTACGCCTACGCCGGAAAAACGCTAGTGTGAAGGCGCTCTTAGTTACATGCTAGCTTATAAAAAAGCCGCTAAAGATAACCGCTTACAAAAGTGGTAGATATAACATACTGCTCGTTCGCTCTAAGTTTGCCGCTCGGCTCCATACTAAAGTCGAATTTTTAATTAGACGAAGTAAATTGACAGCAACTAATGTCACGTCTTCATACAATGTTGCTTATTTTCTATGACGAAGTGACATTAGACATTAGCTACTGTCAATTTACTTCGTCTCATTAAAAATTCCGGTATACGCTTCTTCGCTAGCGGCAAACTTAGAGCGAACGGGTAGTACGCAGATATCGACAAAAAATAAATTCATACAAAACCTGTAGGTATAGAACAGTCATGCGATCTTCAACACATTTGTGTACACAGAGACAGCCATCGAGTAGTGCAGTTGTCATGTCAATAATACTACCGTTATCTGGTGTGGTGGAAGGCAATTTGTACAAAACCACTGTTAGATAGCGGCATTATCTAAGTGATCTAGACTTGTGCGCGAAAAGATCAATGGCCAGACCACGAATTAGAGATAGTACAGATGGAAACCTACTAGTCTACCTAGGCATGCGGTTGTGCCTAGCCCTCAGACCTGAGCTTGTGGAAGACGGAAATCTATTTTTTTATTTCATCATTATATTAGAAACTAGCAGACGTCACGCGGTTTCACCCGCGTAGTTCCCGTTCCCGTGGGAATACGGGAATAAAATATAGCCTATGTTCACCGCAAAGAGTGTAGCTTTCCAACAGTTAAAGAATTTTTCAAATCGGTCCAGTATTCCTTTCCGTTTCTGTAGTAGTTCCGTACTTTGTGCTATTACTTTGGTTTAATTTGTGCTTAGCCGAGGGTAGGTTTGAAAAAAAAGTACCTACCTACATACATGAGATTGCGTTCTGTTCCTTATTATTTTGTTTCCATAGCTAGTGTCCCTAGTATACTCACACATATTCAAGCTTGATTCAAACATTCACATTACGTGTATATTAGTGTGGGCGAAAACGAACATTTTTGTATGGAGTTTCCGCCCTGTGATTGTACTACAAATTTAAGGTGATAGTAGGTACTTATACTACAAAATTAAATGCGTATTTGCGCAATCCAATAAATAATGCGTGTCATTGCAACATTGAAAAGAAAATTTCCTTGTCGATTGCGAAACTGTTTGTTTGTTTGTTTTCTAGTTTCCTCTTTACAAATTCAAGTACCTACCTAGGTATTTAGTCATAGTCTATTTATTATTCATCATTGTTTTTCTTGCAAAGTCAATGAAATAGGAAACGACAATTAAACAATCCAATGCCAAACTTCTTGAAAAAAATTTGATCGTGCAACGTCGTACAAAATACGATTAGTGAAAGGTGGACGTATAATAAGCCTCTGCTTACCCATCCGGGAGAAAAGGCGTGATTATTTATCAATGGCCTCGTGGTCCAGTGGTTAGACTACCTGACTACGGATTCAGAGGCCGTGGGTTCGATTCCCACCCAGGACAAATCTCTTTGTGTGATGAGCACATTGATTTGTTGCGTCTGGGTGTAATATTCAGAAAAATATAAGAATGTTTATCAGTCTAGATCTCATAGCACAAGCTTATATTAGCTTAATTTGGGCTAGATAATGTTGTGTGAGAATGTCCAAAAATATTTATATTTATTTTATACCTAGGTACTATTTATATTATGTATAGACCGACAACCTGAAAACGTAGCAGGGAGTGACTGGATGCGGAAGGCATAGAACCGTGGCTTGTAGCGTGACTTGGGAGAGGCCTTCGTCCAGCAGTGGACTACCTTGGTCGATTGATTGATTGATATATTGTAGGTATTATGTAGGAAATTATGACGTCACGGATTTCATTGACACATAGGAAAGGTATAGTCAGTTCGCTCTACGTTTGCCGTTGGCGTAGAGCCTGGTGTTGAGGCGTATTTGGGGAGACAAGCGGCAAACTACGAGCGAACGGTTTATACCTACGTGTATTTGCAAACAATTTTTGAACATTTGACCACAAGAAGCGCTCGTGGCCCCGCGGGCTCAGTGTTCTGTAAACGATCACTATAGTAAGCAACATTTACTATGGCCGGTTATCGATGGGTGACCACCTCATGACCACTTTGTGACATTTATTTGCGAGCGTTTCCGTGCTTCGGAAGGCACGTTAAACCGTTGGTCCCGGTTGCCAGTAAAATGGCAGTCGTTAAGCCAAGTTGAAGGCCTTTATTGGTGGCTTGAAACATTTCAACAGCTGGCCGTCACAAACTGCGCTTGTCCAAATACCCGTGCGACGACCTGCCCGCACACGTGTTTCCCTCATCTTACAATACCGGGTTGTTCAAGAGGAGCGTGAAGAGGCACATCACAGGGCCGCCAACTTGAGGACCACTGTCACACGGCTCGGCACATGCGACACGGCTTTCCATCAGGCTGGTGGCGACGTCAATTTGGCGTGCTGAATATAAAAAAAAGAAAAGAAAAATACGGCTCACTGCCTATTACGTATGACAAAATGTGGGCATACCTATAACATGCCTCTGCCTACCTCTTCGGGGATAAAGGTGTGACTATAATATATTTATGTATGTTTTGAACACCAAAAGAAGCGAATTTATGACGTCACAGATATGCATTCTCATATTTAGGTATATTATACTTTTATATCTGAATAAACAGTACCAACCTCGGTTTATAAACAAACACTCGATTAATACGACTTTATTTAGCCCAAGTGTAGGTGGTTGAACTTATGTTTTGCCTCTAAGTTCATAGCCTCTGCGACTTATTTGTCCTGTTATTTAAGAATTATTTATAGACTGAGTGTAATATATTGATAAAGTTAGGTTAAATTAACCTATATTAACATACACTCACGCCTGCATCTCCGGGGGGTACGCAGAGGCAGTTCTCTTATAATAGGTACCTACTTAGACTTTCTTAGCTGGGTAAATGCCAAAACAAAGCCTTCTGCGACTTATTCGTCCTGTTATTTGAGGATTATTTACTGAGTGTAATATATTGATTAGGTTAGGTTAAGTTAACCTATATTAACATACAGGGTCTGTCGTAATGAATGCATAACCTGTAACCTGGAGTTGGTACGGATGTGGAACTGTAAGAAAATCGAATCTTCTTGCCAGGTTTCTCAACTATATGAAAATGGCGTAGACTTTTATACTTTTTCATAAATTTTCCCGATTTTTTTATTCATTCCGTGGCCATTTCATCAAATTTAGATATTCCTGTGTTATTTTTTTAGTATTACACTCCTCATGGCGTGTATTATTTAATTTTAGTACAATTTTAGATGTTCTCAACTTTGAACATGTTCAAAATCGTTATTTTAAGTTTTTTTTTAATTATTTTTTTTTGTCAATGTCACATTTTGATCTCTTACTGTGAAAAAAAAAGTATGGCGCTATAGCTGCCCATAATCTTAATAAATTGTCTAGTATGTGTAGATTCTAAAAAGGTATTAGAATGTGTACTTTACAAGCAATAGGTACTAAGTTACAGGAGCGAGATCAAATATCGAGGTCAGAATTTTATTTTTTCAATTAAGGTTATTAGACGGTTATAAAACTTCGTCATAATGGTTTTATTCTACCAAGATACTGTACACAAACACTATCGGGCTATTAATAAGGATATTTAGAAGATAACCAGGTTGTTCTCAGTCAAAAAAAAAAAAAAAAACTTAAACTAAATGCTTGAAATGTCCTCCGCCGGCAGCAATACATGCTCATCGCCTAATAAAAGATCTTTAAATCCGGCGCGCATAACCGGCTTCTTCAATTTTCTTGCTGCTACTTGAATGCGCGCACACGTCAATGGCGCGCACGCAATTCTTCCACAGAACTTATTGCTGCGCTGTACGCTTTTTCTTTAATACAGCCCAAGTAAAAAAAGCCCAAGGGGTTAAGGACTAGCGGCCATAAAATTGGACTCAATCGCCCTATCCATCTACCTGGATACGTATTATTTAAGTTTTCCCTTACACGAACAGCTGGGTACCCACCATTTTGTAGCCACATCTCGTTTTTATCTCCTAAAAGTAATCCAGGTAAAGTATTTACTAAAAAATTCAAATACATATCCGCATTTAATATTTCCGGCAACTCAAATGGACCAATGATATGTCCGTTAATAATGCCAGTCCATAAATTGCGTGCGCGCATTCAAATGGTCTCATCTCATAATGTCCTTTTCTCGAAATGTCCTTTCTCATAATGTCCTTTTCTCGAAATGTCCATTCTCATAATGTCCTTTCGCAGATTGTCCTTTTCTCGAAATGACCTTTTCTCGAAATGTTCTTTTCTCAAAATATCCTTTTCTCGAAATGTTCTTTTCTCAAAATGTCCTTTTCTCGAAATGTTCTTTTCTCAAAATGTCCTTTTCTCGAAATGTCCTTTTCTCAAAATGTCCCTTTCTCAAAATATGTACACTACAGGATTAACCCCGCTCAATCCGACTTGGATAGGTTAGGTTAGAAGGCTAAGGCGGGAGCGGAGCGTAGCGGAGCTTCCGCATTAGCCTTCGTGGTTATTTTTTTATAACCACCAAGTTACCACCAGTCACTTGCTAAATTTGATGTTATTTTTTAAAACCACCTAAATTAAAACTTACGAATCTTCTTCGCTCCCGCCTTAGCCTTCTAACCTAACCCATCCAAGTCGGATTGAGCGGGGTTAATCCTGTAGTGTACATATTTTGAGAAAGGGACATTTTGAGAAAAGGACATTTCGAGAAAAGGACATTTTGAGAAAAGAACATTTCGAGAAAAGGACATTTTGAGAAAAGAACATTTCGAGAAAAGGACATTTTGAGAAAAGAACATTTCGAGAAAAGGACATTTCGAGAAAAGGACATTATGAGAAAGGACATTTCGAGAAAAGGACATTATGAGATGAGACGATTCAAATACATACATATGGGCACGCCTTTATCTCCTAAGGGGTAGGCAGAGGCATATTAAATGCCCACATTTCACCTTTTTTTTTAGAATATGTCCCACATAATAGGCGGTGAGCCGTATTGCCGTGTTGAGATGGACAGGCGCATGTTGTGACTACCCGCTGTTGAAAATTTCAAGCTATAAAGACCTTCAACTTGACTTAACGATTGCCATTTTACTGGCAACCGGGACCAACGACTTAACGTGCCGAAACACGGAAACACTCAAGAAAATGTTACAAAGTGGTCACATGGATGGTCACCCATCCAAGGACTGGCCATAGTGAAAGTTGCTTACTGCAGTGATCGTTTACAGAACACTGAGTCCGCGGGGCCATGAACGCTTCTCGCATTCAACCAGCAGCAAGAAAAATTGAAGAAGCCGGTTATGCGCGCCGGAAAATATCTTTTATTAGGCGATGTAGAGCATGTCTACTTATTGCTGCCGGCGGAGGACACTTCGAGTATTTAGTTATAAACATTTTTTTTACTAAAAACAACCTGGTTATCTTCTAAATATCGTTATTAGTGGCCTGATAGTGTTTTGTAAAGTATCTTGGTAGAATAAAACCATTATGACGAAGTTTTATAACCGTCTAATATCCTTACTTGAAAAATTAAAATTCTGACCTTGATATTTGATCTTGCTCCTGTAACTTAGTATTGCTTGTAAAGTACACATTATTATACCTTTTTAGGGTTTCGTAGCCAAATGGCAAAAACGGAACCCTTATAGATTCGTCATGTCTGTCTGTCTGTCCGTCTGTCTGTCCGTCCGTGTGTCACAGCCACTTTTCTCCGAAACTATAAGGCTTATGCTATTGAAACTTGGTAACTAGATGTATTCTGTAAACCGCATTAAGATTCTTATATAAAACTAGAAAAAAAGCAGTAAATTTTGGGGGTCCCCATCAGTGGCGGCTGGTGGGTCCTCGATCTGGTGGTGCACTTCACCTGCTTTCTTGTTTTAAATTTAGTAAGCGATAATTTTATACCTATCAACATTATTTTGAAAAGTTTTGTATAGTTTTAAGTACCCACTTAGGTACTTAGTTATTGCTTATGCTCATTTTCACACACTTTGCACGCAATATGGAATAGAACTAGGAACAAAATAAAACAACTAACAATTTAAAAATCAAAACAATCAATACATATTTAACGCGTCACAGATACAGCGAAACAATACCGGGAGAATTCGAATTTCGTCATCAACAAAACATCGAGGACTCTCGGTAATGTTCGGATTAACCACTGACCTGTAATAGTATCTGGACTGGTGATCGGTTTCATAAAAGTGTGCCTAATTGAAAATCGCCATTTGGCGCTGACGGCAGCTAGCGAATGTACTTGGAACTAATACTAGTGATGTACAACACCTGTCTTGGTGTCGATAAAAACTTTACCAGATATCGACTACAATGTTAATTTTATTTTTGTACCAATGATGTTTACATAATATGAATGACTACTTTAAAGTACCTAAGTAGGCTAACCATCAGGCTCGCGAATTCAGTTTGGCGAGCTTAATATAAAAAAAAAGTGTTTGCTTAAACAGTGGTCGCAGGTATGTTGCCAAAGTAGTGTTACTATTGTAAATCGGCTGAAAAATGACACCGGACACAGCCCACACAGTCATTGGTTGTCTTTAATCATAATTGGTTCATGTTAGAACTTAAAGCTGAGCGTCTAATAGGCGGATGGGCCGGGCCGGGCCGCAACGCAAAAATCCGCATGCCATACGTTTTTAATGAAACTGCGTTTCGTTGCGGCCCGCCTCTAGTAAAGGCGGCCCGGTCCGCCTGGTGGACGCCTCGCTTAATGTGAGCCGTGCGAGCGTGCTCCCCGAAGCAGCCAATGCCAACTTGCTATTCCGCCTCAATGGCAACTATTTCCCATTTACTTCCCGAAGCAGCCGTGCCCAGAGAGGAATTTTGTTAAGTGACAGGTTAATTAGGATTAGGATTTATTGTAGTTTTGTTTGTTTGCAGTAGGTAAGTACAGAGGAGGGTAGGTATTTAAAAAAATATGAAATCACACATTTATTACGGTATATTTTTAAATGCACATCTGTATAATTTTTAAAAGGAAATTATCTATTTAATAATGACATATTTTAAAAAGATTGAAAAACAAAGTAGATTCTCTTAAAATAGGCTTGTGTTCACTAAGAATAAATCTGATTGATGTGTGTTTCTAACGACTATGTCCAATATATAAATAACAAAAAGTAATATAAATTGGTACACAAATTAAGGATTAGGTACTATTATTTTTAGAAAATAAGATTGGAATAAATAGGCATTCCGTCACGTCACATCAAATACCTCTATCAGAAAGTGTGACGTAACAGTTTGCTACTTTGACGTTTGACGCACTCTGGCAGTCATAACATAAAAACATAAACAAAACTATATATTTCACACGCTAGTTAGTTACTGTTTCGATTATCAACTACAATTTTAAGTGTTTATTAATAATTTTAATATGTTCATTAAATTATTAAAGAACTTTTACCATGCCTCTTGTTTTTTAAACTACGAATTTTGGCATTGGACAGAAAATTATCGATATACATTTTGACATCCCTATTAATCATTATAGGTTATAAAAATATTCGTAAAATCCCCGAAACTCGAAGGGTATTCGCTTATGATAGTAAAAAAAAACCTAAATTATGGTTTTATAATAATTGTTTAAAAATTTGATTCTTAGATTTACTTACTTGTGAAAAGAGACGCCACAGCCCTTCTCGTATCTTGTTTTACAATATACACACGATCTCATGCTAAATATCTACTTAATTACACTATGAACTAAATTTATACATCAAAACACTTCAAATTTATACCAATCACAGTAATAACTTAAAAATATTCGAAATTTCACACATAAACTCCTTCTGAAATAAACAAACAACGGCCATTTGCAAACTAATTTAGTTCTCAGTGCACTCGGCAGAGGCGCTTTGAATCGGCCCAAAAAAGTAGCTGTCATTTTGTATGGAATAGCCAGTCCAGCGATTATTATTACAGGTCAGTGGGATTAACCGAGTGCGTGCGGCGCACGAAAAGCGACTCATTGCCCGGTACATTTTCTATGAACGATGTTTTGTTTCACGCGCCAGGCGTATTAGCTCGTATCAAGTACAAAGTAGTATGAGCAGCCCTCGTGCACTCGGGGAAGCGCACGCCGATTTTGGTTACAGGGAATCTAGGCTTTAGTAGGCAAAGAGCTTAAATTGTTTCGTCATAATTAGACATGTTATTAGTTTTGAGTTTTTATGTTTAAAGAATAAGTGTTAGGTAAATACCTAATTGTAAGTAATTTAATAATAAATTTTGTTATTTTTAAATCCTTTGAGCTGGTGGTTCACTGCACGAGCGCACTTAAGGTACAGCCGCCACTGGTCCCCATACTCAGAACTGAAACTCAAAGTTTTTTTTTTTTATCTAGGCCATGCGTGTGGCGTATCTATAGATAGGTCTTCAAAAATGCTATTGAGGTTCCTAAAATCATTTTTTCCTTAAGTGAACAGTTTGCGCAAGAGACACTTTCAAAGTGGAAAAATGTGTGTCCCCCCCCCCCCTCTAACTTCTAAACTAAGAGAATGATAAATCTAAAAAAATATATATGATGTACATTGCCATAAAAACTACCAACGAAAATTGGTTTGAACGAGATAGAGCCGGTAGTTTTTTTTTAATACGTCATAAACCGCAATTTTCGGTTAGAAAAATCACTACCAGTGCGAACGTGTTAAAACATCAATCAAAGTTACAACCAGTGGCGTAGGCGCCATAGAAGCCGATTCCCGCTGGCTTCCCCTTCAGAACTGACAGCAAGGTGAAGTTACATCATTACTAAATCTCGGTCAGAAGATAAGATGATAAAATTTTCTTCTCAACGAAAAACCCCTGCTGCAAAATACATAGCAATGTGCAATATTGTGCATCGCTCAGTTCAGTCAAAGTTCAGTGAACTCCACAAACACAATCATGGAATATGAGAAATAAGCCGGATTGCTGAATATTTGCGTCCCTTTCGTTAATAATACGCAAATGTCGGTTTCTCTCTCTACGTTCCGAGTGTTTCGAAAGATTATACTTGCGAATCTCCATCGTTCGGCCAGCGATCGGGCCTCGTTCTAAATCCACTCGGAAATAGCTTAATACGAGACGGAGAAAAATCGTCAATAATAAAGTAAAGTCAATAAACGTACTAAAATTTACTGTTGACGAAATAAAATCACTCATAGAGTCTAATTATACGTATTTTCATACAACATAATTATATGATGATATTTACGACGCAATCATTTGGAATTTTCAATAACTAAATAAAATTAATGAATTAAGTACGCTCGTCGAACTTTCTTTATGCACACTAGCGCCGCTTTCGAATATTTTGAACTTTTATTTACTACTTTATATTTTCTCTAAACAATGCAGCAGTGCACTCCCAGAATTATTGAATAATTAGTTTGTTGGTCGTTTTTTTGCTGTTTATTGGTTAATTATAATTAGTTAGTGATAAATAGCATGGTGTATTGGTGAGTGGAATAGTGCGTGCAGTACTGTATAAGTATATAAGCTGTAAATAGATAAGTAATTACGTATAGTTTACATTTTGCTTTGTTTTAATACCTACTAAGAATCTAGGTTGTTCGTATGCGTAATGGCGACGTTAATACATATAGATTGTTGTTTAATAGATTTTTTGTTATCTGAGGAAACATCTTTTAGTAAATTAAGTTTTGAGAATAAAAGATATGTAATTCAATTGTGACTATAGATTATAAAAGAAAAGACTGCTCCTATAAACATTTTCATAGTTCGTTTTATGATAAATATACTTGGATGACAGGTTCTTGTAAACTCAATAAACTTTACTGTTTCCAATGTTAATTATTTTCCGATTCTAGTAGCGTTTGGAGTCGTACAGGGTTTACGGACATCAATAATATAGGAAATTCGACGAAAAAACATGTTCTGACTGAAAAACACATTCGTAGTTGTTTAAGCTTTCATGACTTTGGCAATAGCAGAATTGAGACATTTATGAATAATAATTTTGAAGTACACAATAGGAAGGTTGATCGCAATCGTCATCTATTAAGACGTTTCATAGATACTGTAGTTTTGTTAGGTAAACAGGAATTAGCGTTTCGCGGCCACGATGAGAGCTCCGGGTCGAATAACCGCGGTAATTATATTGAAATACTAGCTGATGCGCGCGGCTTCGCCCGCGTGAAATTTGGTTCCCGTTCCCGTGGGAACATTTTTCCGGGATAAAAAGTAGCCTATGTGTTATTCCGGACTATAATCTACCCCGGTTCCAAATTTCAGCCAGATCTGTTCAGCCCTTAGAGCGTGATTGAGTAACAAACATCCAAACATCCAAACATCCAAACATCTTCACAAACTTTCACATTTATAATATTAGTAGGAAGTTGGATTGCAATATTTAAGTGCGTATGATGCTGTATTGGAGTCACATTTGGAACAATGTTCTTCAATGCATAACCCCGTGTTTTCTGGACGTCTACATGTACCTAGGTAAGATTTTTTTTACTAGCTTCCGGTTCAGGTATACCCGAAGGGGTAGGCAGAGGCATATTATATGCCCACATTTCACCTTTTTATAATTTGTCCCACGTAATACGTTGTTAGCCGTATTGCCGTGTTTAAATGGACAGGCGCAGGTTGTGATGCCTGCTGTTGAAATAAAGCCTTCAACTTGGTTTAACGACTGCCATTTTACTGGCAACCGGGACCAACGGCTTAACGTGCCTTCCAAAGCACGGAAACGCTCAAATAAATGTCACAAAGTGATCACATGTATGGTCACCCATCCATGGACCGGCCATAGTGAAAGTTGCTTACTGCAGTGATCGTTTACAGAACACTGAGTCCGCGGGGCCACGAGCGCTACTAGCTTCCCTTTTGAAAATAACCAGCCCTCGCCACTGGTTACAACGATCTATAAGAACTTTTATATGATGCTACTTGCTGCTCCGAAACCCTTCATGGGCGAGTCCAACTCGCACTTGGCCGGTTTTTTTAGAATCTACACATACTAGACAATTTATTAAGATCATGGGCAGCTATAGCGCCATACTTTTTTTTTTCACAGAGATCAAAATGTGACATTGAGAAAAAAATAATTAAAATAAAAACTTAAAATAACGATTTTGAACATGTTCAAAGTTGAGAACATCTAAAATTGTACTAAAATTTGTGCGAACCTCACACGAGTCCATGCCTAGCCAGCATGGGTAGTCCGTAAGCGGAGATCTCCTTGTAAAAAAAAGGTGGTGAGCCGTATTGCCGTGTTGAGATGGACAGGCGCAGGTTGTGACTGCCTGCTGTTGAAATTTTTCAAGCCGCCTAAAAAGGCCTTCAACTTGGCTTAACGACTGCTAACTTACTGGCAACTGGGACCAACGGCATAACGTGCCTTCCGAAGCAAAATAAATGTCACAAAGTGGTCACATGGATGGTCACCCATCCAAGGACTGGCTATAGTGAAAGTTGCTTACTGCAGTGGTCGTCTACAGAACACAGACCGCGAGGTCACTTGCGCTTCAGCGTAGAGTAGCGTAATGATATATGATATGGATAACTTCAAAAATAACTATGTACTAAAATTAGATTGTCAAAGATTTAGCTCATGACCAACCCAACTGTTCAGTGATATAATGTTATACATTAGGTACTATTATTTCTTTATCTTCATAGGTCGATGACCAGACCTAGCTAAAACGTCATGCTGTTTGTACGTTGTGTTCGTTAGTTACTAGATAAACATTTTTTATAAATAAAAATAATAAATAAATATTTACGGACATTTTCACACAACGCTATCTGATCCCAAAGTAAGCTAGGAATAAGGCTTAAATAAAATAGGCTTGTTTTATAGGTATCAGACCACGGATAATTATACTTATATGTATATTTATGAATCACACAATTTTTTGTCTCCAGTGGGAATCGAACCCACGACCTCGTAAACTGCATTCGCAAATTTCGACCTCTAGACCAACGAGGCTGTCAATCCCTACTAATATTATAAATGCGAAAGTAACTCTGTCTGTCTGTCTGTCTGTCTGTTACGCTTTCACGCCTAAAGGCTGGAGCGATTGAGATGAAATTTGGTATAAGGATAGTTCGAGGCCTTAGGAAGGACATAGGCTACTTTTTAACCGACTGTGCAAAAGAAGGGGTTATGATTTTACGATATAACGACTCTTAAGCGATAACGACTTCTACGCGGTCGAAGCCGCGGGGAACAGCTAGTTATTTATAATGACTCCCTCTTGGGCATCTTGAATTAAAACACTTTTTCTTTAGCGCCCATCTGCCAGCCATCTGATCCTCAGCCCCCAGAGGAAAATATCCCAGTGGTTTAGGGGGTAGAACGGCCCCCCGCCATGTGCCGGGAGTTCCAAACGTAGGCACCCTCGCATTCCCCGCGTTGCCACAAAATCGTTAACAATTTCTGAGAACTGGCTTCGTCATTACCAACAGAAAATGAAGATATATCATCATTGCCTGGTTACAATATAATTCCTCCAGTTCACTCTTAATAACATTGACCCATCGTGCGTTTTGTTTTAATTGTCCATTTTATTGGCAATTCCAGTCGTTTAGTTAATCAGACGCGTGGTGCGTAAATATATAAAGATATCCTTGGCTAAGGATATCTTTATATATTTGTTTGCACTATGACTTCACTCTATAGGTCCGATACGGTGCTGTTGTCAAGATAGGTATATTACATATAGAATTATCCCCAAAAGTGCAGGTAGAAGATGACCATACTGCCACATTTCACCATTTAGCATTTTGACCTACGTAATAGGTGAGGAGCCATGTCTTCAAAATGGACAGGCTCAGGTTGTGGTTTATCAACAGCAGGTCAGCTGTTAATACACCAAACATGGTTGGCGTTGGTTTTGCCTCTTATTATTTACCCATAATAATGTCTGTCACCACACAGTCGCGTTTGGCAATCTCTGAAAATCAATGTTGTCTGCCTGAATGACGGCCGTTATTCCATAATGTGTGCGGCATTAAAATATTATGTTTTATAATACAAGGATATGTACCTATATTATTATAAGTTACGATTATTGTTAATGATATTTTGTTTAATGTGGAATAAACGATTTTTCTTTCAACTTTGCTCAACAACTGCAACGATGTTACTTTCAACCAGGACCAACAAAACAACGGAACGTGCCTTCCAACCAATGCACGGTGTAAATGTATTGAACATTCTAATATTGAATATCAGACGGAGGCCTCAGTACTCCCTTTGCGAAATTGAGAGGAGGTATTGCCAATTGTCATGCGTTTGCGCAGCTTGATCGAAAGTGGACGCCAGTCTGAATACTGATAGAACTCCGTTCAATTTCTCTGATAGAAAGTTATTTTGCCCTCAGATCTATGTTACGTATCTTATTGATGTATTATTGGTCCTTAGCTCAAGTAAACATTAGTGATGTAACATAGTAGTGTTGTGTGTGAACCATCACTTGACTCTCGCTTCAGAATATTCTAGCTAGATGTTATCAATGCTTTTGTAGTTTTTCGTTATTGTTAGTTCAACTTTTACATGGAACACTTTTTCAAACTGTGATGAGGCGAATTTTAAGTGGCTGGCAAGGCATTTTTAGAAGTAAACAGGCTACTAAATACTGGAAGGATACTCAATACTCAACGTTATTGCAATTGAGTCAGTTCAGATTGGAAGTCCAAAGTAAATATGGATGGAGTGTTTAAAAAAATAATTATAGGAGTGTGCGAGGAGTGAATGACTAGTGATAGGGGAGAATGGAAAGAAAAGACTCATTACGCCGACCTCAAGTAAATAGGGACAAGGGCAGGAAAATAATCAGATACTTTTCACGACTTTCCACCTTTTCATGGCCGAAAGCTGTCAAATATCTTAAACAATTTGGACAGGATACTCGCCGCTGTTTCGTGGACACCTACTTCCTACACGTATTGTCATGGTCGATACAGAGACCAGTATTTTTTCGAATGCTTTTGCCAAGAGGAATATTGATTGATATCCCGCAGAGAACTTATGGAGGGATCTTTCCTTGATGAGCGAGGTCCTAACGACATTTCAAGTTCACTTCCTTCTTGGAGTTCAATCAGACAGAGAGCGTTTACATTATAACACAGTGATGATCAGTGTTACTCACCAACTAGCGCGAGGTAGCTATGCAGAGAACTCTTTCCCAGGGCGCCTTACTACAGAGATTCCAGTGTGCGTGCAAGGGTAGGCCAGGGCTCTGACGAAAACAGTCAGGTAGGGTGTACACACATATATTTATATAACACAGAGATACACAGAGACACACAGAGAGCTTATTCACTGATAGACACAAATATCACAGGTACACAGAGGTATAGTCAGTGCTTAGGTACTTATGCTACTAAGCTACACATAAGTAGTGGATTTACTGGCCTGCAGAGTGAGCTGAGTGAGAGTGACTGCCTGTTGTTACTGCCAGGTGATGACGGCAGATACCTCTCACATGAGAAGCTCGTGTAGTCCGCACTTCCACGTTGTCGTACCACGTGCAGCCCACTAACTTATAGGTGCGGCACCAAATATCTCATCCGGCAACTAGCCCCGTAGTAAAAAACCCTGTCATGAAAGAAACGACAAATTAAGATCTTGGCTGCGCGACAGACGACAATCGACCCGCTTTGCAAAAGAAGAAGTGACTCACCAGTTTTCTGGGTAAAATGTAGCAAGATGCAATGCAGCAACCCAATCACAGCCCGTTAGGCCACGCGAGGTAACAAATAATCGCGCTTGAGCGAAAAACTGATTCGCGGCACAGTCTCAGAGCATAAGCCCAAAGGACCTCCAACTACCCCAAAGCAGGTCTCGGTCAAAGTCCCGTCTTTCACGAAAAATCTTAACAAAAACCCGTTCCTTTAAATGCGAAACGCTTCGTCACCGAACTTATGACATCCTGTCATTCTGACAGCAGAAATGTCACCACTGACAACCGATTAAAAAAAGATAACTCGATAAGGCTGCTTTCACATCCTAAATACTGCATCTATAGAAAATAAATGCTACAACCACCCCCCCTTTAATAGTATTTCCTGCGGATATGACACGCTGGAAATACACAATAAAGAAAACAGAAAAGTACTGACTAATAAACAAAGACAACCAGCTAGGTCCTTCAAACACCAGCTGACTACGACCATTACAATACCAAAGAAAGATCCTCCTATGTACCTAACTAGACACTGACTCGTGTACCGGTTAGGCTAAGTAACTAGAGTCTAATGCCCTTCATAGAAAACGAATGCTCCCTTTACTCACTGCCGATACCCCAACACTACCCAAGCTCTCAGGATAATGTAGAGTACTAAGAAGCGAATGAGAGAAAAACGCTCGGTGCGGTGCATAGAAGAAACTACAACGTGACAATTTAAAGTCACGTACACATATAGAAATACAAACAAAAGATTAAAATAGTCTTACATAATGATCACATAGCACTGGTTTAATAAACTAGAGAAACAGTGCTATGTAGTTACGTTAGGTATTGGAGACTGCTCCTCCTGATACTTCAGGATGTCCTTGATATGGTACTCCCCAAGATCCTTACCGTCCAGATCTGACAGCCTATATACTAAAGGGGATCGTTTAGCAGTCACCACACATTTAAGGAACTTAGGAGCTAGCTTAGCAGTAAAATTATTGGCCTTGTTGGACAGGTAGAACGTGCGTTTGTAAACTATCTGTCCCACTTTCAGCTCTACATGCCTTTTTCTGAGGTTGTAATACTTTTCATTACGCTGGTGGGCAACGTTCAAATGTTTCCTCACCTGGTCGTAAATGCGTTGTATTTCTCTCAGCTTGACACCGAAGGCTGATGGATCGTCTACAGAGACTGAAGTAGGATGGCACGCGATATCTGTCTGCCTGTACAGCACTCCATCCCCAATAAATTCCCTACCATGTACCAAAAAGTAAGGGGTGAAACGAGTTGCTTCGTTAACTGCAGTGTTTAAAGCACACTGTATCTCAACCAAGAACTGATCCCAAGACTTGTGTTGTGACTTCACATAGCATGAGATCGCTTGAACCACATTGCGAATAGCTCGTTCCGCCTGATTAGTTTGGGCATGATACCTAGGGTTATAATATATATTAGGTACATTGTATTTAGCCAACAGATCCTTAAATGGCTTACTCACAAACTGAGGGCCATTATCCATGTAAATAGTCTTGCAGACTCCGTGCACGAGAAACACACTCTTCTCTATGAACCTCGCGACTACAGCGCCTGTGGCAACCCGAACAGGGCACAACATGACGTATTTGCTAAAGTAGTCGGAGACCACGATCAGGTGTACGTTTCTATTGCTCGAAGTGGGAAAGGGACCAAGCAGATCGACAGAGATAGCTTCGAATGGCTTCGAAACCCGCTTCGGGCTACCCATTAGGCCGGGACGAGACGTATTTATGGGTTTGTACTGCTTGCATGTTTCGCAATTCCCAACATATTCTTTGACGTCCTCGTACATCTTGGGCCAGTAATAATTTAGGGCTAACCTTTTATGCGTCTTCCAAACGCCACCATGGGCACTAAGTGTGTCATCGTGGTACTTAGAGAGCAGGGGCAAGCGATCCTCCTGAGGTACCACCAGCTTCCAGTCAAAGTCTGAAGTCAAAGAATATTTATTTTTAGTTAACCTATATAGAAGGTTGTCACGAATGTCATAATTTGGTGACTTCCTAGGGTTCTTCCGAACACTATTCATGGTGTGGTCATACCACGGGTCTTTAGTGGGTACTGCATCGAGGGAATCAATTTTGATACGAGACAGAGCATCAGGTACAACGTGGTCTTTACCTTTTCGATGCTCTATGTCAAAATCGAATTGACTGAGCCTCATGCTCCAACGTGCTAGACGACCCGTGGGATTTTTTAGCTTATGGAACCACAGAAGAGATGAATGATCCGTGACGACCGTACATTTTTGGCCTTCGACGTACTGTCGAAATTGTTCCAAAGCGAAAATCACGGCCAGAAGTTCTCGCTCAGTTGTGCTGTAGTTCACCTCGTTCTTGTTGAGAGAACGGCTACAGTAGGCGATAGGGTGCTCAACACCATCGTGAGTTTGTGTCAGTACAGCAGCAACTGAGTAAGCTGACGCGTCACTAAGAATGCGGAAGGGCATCTCAAAGTTAGGCATTTTTAATATAGGGGCAGAAACCAAGGCTGACTTTAGCAGGTTAAAGGACTGTTCAGCCTCAGGGGTCCATTCGAACTTAAGGTTCGTAGAAGTGAGTTTGCACAGAGGTTTACTAATCTTCGAGAAGTTGTTAACAAAGCGACGATACCAGCCGGCCATTCCCAGAAATCTCTTAACCTCCTTAGGGTTAGAAGGGGTGGGATAGTTGAGGATAACCTCAACTTTACCCGGGTCTGTCCGTAAGCCATGTTTGTCCACATAATACCCCAGGTATTTGAGTTCACTCCGACAAAAGTGGGATTTTTTCATATTAATAGTTAGGCCAGCATCCTTGAGTTGCTGATAGACTCTATGTAAGAGCTCTACATGCTCCTCAAAGGTGCTGGACACACAGACTATGTCATCCTGAAACGCAAATACCTTGTTGTCGAACTCGGGACCAAACAGACGGTCCATGAGGCGTTGCATCGTGGCACTGGCACCGACAAGACCGAAGCACATGGAATTGTAATGGAACAATCCTCTCCGGGGAACCGTAAAAGCAGTCTTCTCAGCAGACTGGAGTGAGTCGAATGGAATCTGCCAGTAGGCCGCACTCAGATCTACAGAGGTTAAATACTTAGCATTATTAAGATGGTCTAAGATTTGATTGATATAGGGTAAGGGGTAGGCGTCACTCTTAGACACAGAGTTCAGCTTGCGAGAGTCCAAGCACAATCTGAGGTCGCCGTTCGCCTTCTCCACCATGACCACTGGAGAGTTCCAGGCGGACTGAGACGGGGACACTACTCCCATCTCCAGCATTCGGTCCAGCTCGGCTTCCAGGGCCTTCTGCTTAAGGGGAGAGAGCGGATAATAACGCTGCTTGATCGGCTTGCTGTCACCAGTGTCAATGACATGGTGCACAAGTGAGGTCCGACCTAAACCCACCTTATCAGTGTTCAACGAGTCGAACTTTTCAATGACCTCGTTGATTACACACCTTTGTTTAGTTGTCAGGTTGTCGTAATCCTCGAGGCCACCGTTAAGGGACACAGACTCTATAGGATTATTATCACTAAAGCTATCAAGACTAATATTTTGTAAAATTAACTTATCACTTAACTTAAATTGTTGCCAGAAATCCACTCCAAATATCATGGAGGTGGTTATACCTGGGACAACATAGAACTTGACAACTCGGATAACCGAATTGTACTCAATTGGCAAAGAGATACAACCCAGACATTGCAAGTGAGTGCTGTCTGCAGTTGTAATACGAAAAGTAGGATTGATACTCACAAGATCAAAACCCAGTTCCAAGAAGATGCGGTGCGCTCCCTTACCTAGTATAGAGCAGGAGGCACCGGAATCTAGAAGGCCTAAGACATTTAAATTTAAAACCTTAACAACTAGATACGGTCTAATGTCACTATCCCGTTTAGGAAACAGGACCTTATCAGAAATAGACTCAGATACAGAGTGATGCACAGAGTTCCTAATAAGGCCCTGGCCTACGCGTTTTTTGACTTGCTAGTACAGTGTGAGCAGTCTGGGGTCTTGACTCCTTTGAGACCACACCGGAAACACACCAGCTCCCTTGACTGTGTGCAGCTGTATGCAGTGTGACCGCCCCCGCCGCAACGAAAGCATTTGCGATCGTGGGGGGTAACCGGCGTCTCCACTGCAGACACCTGCTTAGCGGGCTTTTGTACACCTTTGTTCTTAAGCTGGTGTAAGTCAGATGTAATCTCAAACTTGTCAAGAGCAGGCTCATGGAAAGCGTCTGCCCTAGTACGCGCAAGCTCCAAGCGCTTACCCAAACGTCTCAAGTCATCTACAGAGTTGACATCATGCAAGGCCAGTTCCTTCATGTAGTCAGGTCTAATGTTGTGCATGAGAATGTCCAGCTGTTCCTCACTGGGCATCTTACACGACAACCTTGAGAACATGGCTTGCATTGTACATATATAGTTAACCAAGGACTCAGAGCGGGCTTGTGTACGCTGTCTTATCTCGTTCCTGAGGCGGTAATCATAATCAGGAATATCGAAGGTATCTCTAAGCTCACTAATAAGATCCTCATATGAGATGAAGTTAGCTTTGTTTGTACGGAACCAAGACAAAGCCGGTCCATCCAACAGGTCGGAGAAAGCCATAAGGAGTCTAGGCTTAGTAACCTCCGGAGCACATCTAAGTTCCTCTAATCTCTCTAAAAACACACGTACACAAGTAGAACCATCATATTTTAAGTTAAATGAACATAAGTTAAGGGGACGTTCTTTATACACTATGTTACATGTAGAACTATTCCTACTTGAACTAGCTCGCACCGAGCGGTCCTCTCTCACTACTGGTGAAGTATATTCCACCTGGTCACGACCCGAAGGATCATCACCATCATCATCCGAACCTTCGGATTCAGAATCACTACTGGGTTCAGCCCTAGCGATGATCTTCACTAGCCTACCACGAATATCCACCAGGTCGGGGCAATCCAGACCACAACGAGCTAACCTACTCAATAAGTAGTTGGCCCTGAGGGACACCCTAAGACGACTACCCTTATTAATGAAGATGTCACCTGACTGAATAGCCTCCTCCAGCTCGGACACCTTCGGGAGGCAGATCGAGAGCTCAGCCGATGCATCAGCGGGTACCGGAGCACTCGCTTTGATGCTACCTCGACGGACGAGTCGGTGTGCCGCTCTTAGCTCACTCCGAAGGCCAGACACTGTCGTTTCCGGTTCCACTGAAATACCCATGTGGGACAGCTCGTTAGCAAGTTCATCCTTTCTTAAATAATTAATATGTTTTTTCATCTGTGCCATTATGTAAAAATTTACTTACAACAATTATAAAGATAAAATGGCACAGATAGGGATCAATTACAAAGTAAAAATGTAAATTGAGTTACAACAAAGTGTACTAAGTTAGGTAATTATGTTTCAAATTGACTTTTAGAATTTAACAAAGATTAAGGGTATATTAAGAGAGAAAAGTTTCTAAATTTTCTGATAACACAGTTCAGGTTAACATTCAAAATTACAAGGTATGTACACACCTTATAAAAAAGTTTTAAGTTACACAGAGAAATTCACTAAGTTAACACAGAGAGATTCACTAAGTTTACCTTACAAGGTGAAACTATAGGATAATATATATTATATATTAATCTACACTAATTATATAATAAATATATGTGTGCACCATAAAAAAAAGAACATAAAGAAGAAAAAAACACAATAAGAAAAGAAGTGGGTATTCCAAATAAAATCAAAAAGTTTTTCCAAAATCACAGCTATTTTTAAATTTTAGAATTTAGAATTTTGTGTCTTTTCCAGCCAAAGATGTAGGGAGCTGGAAGAAGACGAAAGGGAAGGTTTTGTGCTTAGCTGCTAGCACCACCAATTAACGTCCTGGAGCGTCTCGGACGATTCCAGAATGGTTTCGCCAGAGATAACCACCTATGCACACACACCAGACTGAGACTACCGCAGAGTAGACCCAGAGATTTGCCACTACGTTGGGAGCCAATTTATAACACAGTGATGATCAGTGTTACTCACCAACTAGCGCGAGGTAGCTATGCAGAGAACTCTTTCCCAGGGCGCCTTACTACAGAGATTCCAGTGTGCGTGCAAGGGTAGGCCAGGGCTCTGACGAAAACAGTCAGGTAGGGTGTACACACATATATTTATATAACACAGAGATACACAGAGACACACAGAGAGCTTATTCACTGATAGACACAAATATCACAGGTACACAGAGGTATAGTCAGTGCTTAGGTACTTATGCTACTAAGCTACACATAAGTAGTGGATTTACTGGCCTGCAGAGTGAGCTGAGTGAGAGTGACTGCCTGTTGTTACTGCCAGGTGATGACGGCAGATACCTCTCACATGAGAAGCTCGTGTAGTCCGCACTTCCACGTTGTCGTACCACGTGCAGCCCACTAACTTATAGGTGCGGCACCAAATATCTCATCCGGCAACTAGCCCCGTAGTAAAAAACCCTGTCATGAAAGAAACGACAAATTAAGATCTTGGCTGCGCGACAGACGACAATCGACCCGCTTTGCAAAAGAAGAAGTGACTCACCAGTTTTCTGGGTAAAATGTAGCAAGATGCAATGCAGCAACCCAATCACAGCCCGTTAGGCCACGCGAGGTAACAAATAATCGCGCTTGAGCGAAAAACTGATTCGCGGCACAGTCTCAGAGCATAAGCCCAAAGGACCTCCAACTACCCCAAAGCAGGTCTCGGTCAAAGTCCCGTCTTTCACGAAAAATCTTAACAAAAACCCGTTCCTTTAAATGCGAAACGCTTCGTCACCGAACTTATGACATCCTGTCATTCTGACAGCAGAAATGTCACCACTGACAACCGATTAAAAAAAGATAACTCGATAAGGCTGCTTTCACATCCTAAATACTGCATCTATAGAAAATAAATGCTACAACATGGTCAAGCGTTTAAGAGGTCAGTTCTGCGTTCTTTGTGTTCATCCATACCTTAAATTAAATTATTATTACCTACATACAGAATACAGATTCGGACGGACTATCCGTTCAGAGTTAAATTACCTCTAGCACTTAGGTTGCCTATCTTGCTTGATTGCTGTGTTACCGGAATAAGTTTTTGTTTCTCCCATGCAAATTCAAATTCAAATCATTTATTGCCAACTAACTTGCTGCACTTTAGTCGGACGGAACTTACGTTCTGCTTTTGCTGGCGTTTTTTTTGGGGCGGGCCCATTATTTGAGATGTAGAACGTTGTAGAAGCAGCAACTTCGCCTTCGTTAGTGGTGGTAGTGAATGTTTCTTTCAGATACCTATTTATAAAAAATAAAAAAATCTTAAATACAAACGCATAGTAATAGGAGCACTGTCTTAGTAAAGTTACGTTTATTATGACATGAAAATCAAAACTCTTCGTGCTAACGGTTAGATGTTATAATCTCCGCTACATTCGGTAAAATGTCCTAGGCTGGCCCTCATAGGGCGACTTTACTCCAATGCCAGCACACAGAAAACGATCGACGAGCTGTCAATCAGAGGTAAAATAACGGTGAACGTACAACAAAGCTGTCATTATAGTTGGCGGGTGTCGTAAAGGAACATTTGCTTAGCGTTATTGGTCACACGCACACATTCAAGTTTGAAAACGTATGGAGTTTCCGCCCTGTGGTTGCACTTATTAAATCACATGAATATGCTCACATAGGACGATCGTAGTACATGAACAACTGCACGCTGAATCGCAGAATGCGAATGTGGAACCTAAAAACGCCTGACCGCTCTCTGTCTGAGAGCGTATCCTGATTTTCAGCATTTGGTTGATTCCTCTGTAATAGATGTCGTGCGTGTGTGTAGTTTTGGTACAACTTTTTTTTTAAAAGGTTGCAGTCACAGACACTTGGTGTTTCTTGGTTTGTTTTCTATGTGTAATATACATTAGATGGAGAGAGAGAGAGAGAGAGAGAGAGAGAGAGAGAGAGAGAGAGACGTTTTCTAGGTATGTATTTAGAAATGTTAGGTAGGCTAGGGGCATTGAGTAAAAATTAGAAGGAATAAAACTGTATAATAATTGTAAAAAACGGCTGATGCAAGTATAAACGACTTGTCTGAATGCAATATTATGTTGAAATGTCAGGCACGAAATTGATAGCAAAACTCTCTAAAATTTGCCAACAAACAAGTTTGGCTGTTTGCATTCGGCTTTCACTAGTTCGTATTTGCTAACTAAATATTTATTATGACGATTACTGCCAACCGGTTGATGGAATTCGCAACATTTTTCTCACCCAGTAGAATCTAAATAAACCAACATCAATCGCTGTTGTTTCTGATCGGTTGAACATAGTTGAGAATTTCTCAAATAGTTGGATTGATTGTCATTACAACATAGTATGAAACGTCTCATCTCATAATGTCCTTTTCTCGAAATGTCCTTTCTCAAAATGGAAAAGGAAATTTTGAGAAAAGAACATTTCGAGAAAAGAACATTTCGAGAAAAGGACATTTTGAGAAAGGATATTTCGAGAAAAGGACATTATGAGAAAGGACATTTCGAGAAAAGGACATTATGAGATAAGACGGTATGAAAGGACATGTTTTAAAGCATTTTTTTTTTGTTTTTTTTTTTGTTTAACGTGAGTAGGGAATGCAATCCCGCAACTAAATTGTAATCCCGGTATTTGCAGGACTGAGAGATCTCAGTCCCGCGGGATCCCGGTATTTGCGGGATCCCGCATATTTCTAAAAGTCATTGAAAAAAGAATAGAATTCTGTATCATACATGCATCTAGAACCGAAAAATAGTCACGCCCTAATCCCCTAAGGGGTAGGCAGAAGCAAATTATTTACCCACATTTCAACTTTCAAGATTTCCACACTTACCACGTAATATGTGCTGAGCCGTATTGCCCTCTTAAAATGAACAGGTGCAGATTGCGACTGCTTGCTGTTGAATTTTCTTGTCTGCCAAACGACTCCTAACTTTACATGTCAGATAGCAAGCAAGCAATGTACCTACGAGATAATTGAATACTTTTCTAACTGTTATTAGTACAAGAAAAGTCAAATCTCCCTGGTTAAATCACTAAAAACAAATAAGTACGTTTTTAGGTTTTATATTACGTCACAATTACAAAAATCTTACTTAAACCGAATCAGTTTGCGCGCTTCTGCTTACAGAACAACACTTGGCGTTTACCTTTGCACAGTCCCGCTAATCCCGCGGGATCCCGCACGATTTACGTGCGGGACTGGTCCCGCAAAAATACTGCGGGATCCTGGTATTTCGGGATCCCGGTATCCCGGTATTGCATTCCCTAAACGTGAGTGAAAATCCTCATGGATGTCAAAAAAAAAAACCTCACGTCACGCCTAACAGCCTGTGGTTGGGAGCCCCGGAGAAGCCCTCGGAAGGATGTCCCAGAACTCCCAACAGACCCACGGCCGCCGCTGCGGCCTCGCCCAGGGGGTGGTTCGGGTGCTATCCCGCGTCTTTGGGGGGTTTCGGGTGTGACCCCGCTTCTAAGGGGGGGCGTGCGTGAGTTGCTCACGTCACGCTGCCGTCACGGGCCTGCTTCTGTAAGGACGGTGAGCCGCCCTCTCACCGTCCTCAGGCCCCCGGTCATGGTGGCCGATAGTTCTCGGCGAAGACACGTCGGCGGCCTGGGCGCCGCCGACTGCGGAACTCGGGTGGGAGAGTTCATGTTTTAAAGCATACGGGCACAACAACAGTGTTAGCAAAGATTTATAGCTAACTACCTACCAAAAGCAGAAAGGTCAATTTGCCATAGTGAATTGAATGTTATGGCATTTTATGGACTGGTCTCTGCTACCCCCTTTTCTTTGTCCGTGGGAAAATTCTCATGAATGCCGTGAGTCCCGGAAATGCCCTCGGAAGAATAACTCCCCTGAGATCATCCCCGATCACAGAAAACAGCAACAACTCTTTACTGATATCTGTAAAGAGTTCTCTCAGTCAGTCTGTGTGTAAAAGTTTGCAGATTATTTATACTGTTGATTGATGGCACTTGGTGGAACCTGCTGCACATATTGAATAACGGCACTTGTACTTTTCCACAACATTTTTTTATTTTACACCTGACCGGTTTCGCCTTTCGACATCTTCAAAGACAAATGTACATTGTACTACTACATTGTACACTACTACATCACTTAACTACTCGAAAACAATAAATCAATAACATATTAATTCAACAACTACGTCATTTGCCTTTGAAGATGCCGAAAGGCGAAACCGGTCTGGTGTAAAATAAATAAATGTTGTGGAACAGTACAAGTGCCGTTATTCAATATGTGCAGCAGGTTCCACCAAGTGCCATCAATCAACTGTATAAATAATCTGCAAACTTTTACCTTTAATATGGGGCTGCACGCTGCATAACTTGCCCATAAAGCCGCCTTCAACCACAAATGAAGGGGGCGGTGAAAAGCCTAAATAGTAAATACATTCCATCACGCCAGTAGCCCATCCTTGAGTGTGCAGCATTGGATTTAGAGTGCTGTATTTCAACCCAACCAAACATAGATTCAAAATTTCACCAGAATCAGAACCCAAAATATCTTGTAAGATAACTTTTTAACAGTTGTAGCTAAATAAAAGCGTGTTAAAATATACTCATAATTATAGAATTTTTGCCGCTTACTGTTTCACCGTCAAGGATACTTTAAAAATAGCCTAGCTATGTAAATATCAAGTCGTTTAGAAAGTGTCGGTTAATTGTTAGATAGATCGCTCTTCGGCTAGCACTCGCGTCGGTTCTGACAGGCGGTAAATCTTCGTTTGGTAAATACAAGAGAGTTTTTAAAAACTTTCAGTGAAGAATATAAAAGTATGACGTCGTAGTTTTAAAGTGACTGTCTTGTACTACGAGTCTGACTGAGTTTTAAATCAAAACTTAGTCAGAGTGAATATAGTAAGAACAAGAAAGCCGTGAGATCGTTCGCACCAGACTGCCCCTTTCTTACACGTTTATTGTGAAAGTTCAATCCGATTGACGTTGTCATTTTTGGTTTATTTTAAACTTTGAACAGATGATCCACGTGACCTAGTGACGGAGTTTAATGCAACAGAGTCACAGACTACAGACAAAGTCTCAACATAAGCCCCCCTGCACTCTGTTTAATAGAAAGGGGCTAAATAAAAGCAGAAAACTTTTGACGGCCTTGGTGGCGCAGTGCTATGTGAATGGCTCCGAATCCCGGATCGGACCAAATATTTGTGAGATCGTCAAATATTTATTTTGGAGTTTTGATATGTTTTTTTATACTACTAAGGTGGCAGACAAGCATACGGCCCACCATAAAGACTGGTGGTCACCGCTGCCTATGGACGTTTGCAACACCGGAGATGCTACACTCGCGCTGCCGACCCTGTAAAAACCTTCTAAGACCCTTTTAGAAGAACCTCGTACTGTAGGTGTTCGTGTTTTTAGTTTGTCAACCCTAAATTATGAAGGCACATTTAACAAAATGTGCAAACATTATTTTTTATTACCCCAAATGGCTTCATGCAACGAAACAAGCACTTCACAGCTCGATAATGAGCGTGTAAGTGCATTACAGATAGTGTTTGGTTATTGGCATGGCCGTTATCGACTCGAATCGATATTACGACTTCGCGATATAATCGTAAACGAAATCGTCAATGCGTTAACCCGAAATTGAGCAAGTAAACATAGAATTATAACGCATAGAAACCCAATACGCGCGAGCGACGTGAAGCCATTTCATGGCAGCTGATACCGGCTGCCTACATCAATCGGCGCTTTAGTACCGGGCACCTAGCGTCAGTGCAAAGAGCTCGCGTAATTTTCGTCTAAAAATGACGTATTGTGCAGTGAAAGGATGCCACAATTCATCTGAAAATTGTTCCAAACACCTAAAGATCACATTGCATAGGTTAGTACTGCAAAATATGTAACATTTTTGTTTAAAACTCCTCATTTAAAGAAACAAAAATCGTACATTTTAGTGACGTCATTTTCATAGACGGTGTTGCAAGCAATGAGAATAAAATTTTCCCACATTTTCTCTTATTTGCTTCAATATCGGTTTTAGGAACTGTTCTTGTCATAAAAATACTCTTATCACATACATATGCTTACGCCTTTACTCCCGAAGGGGTAGGCAGAGGCATTATATACGCCCACATTTCACCTTTTTAGAATTTGTTCCACGTAATAGGGGGTGAGCCGTAATGCCGTGTTGAGATGACGCAGGTTGTGACTGCCTGCTGTTGAAATTTTTCAAGTCCGCCTCAAAAGGCCTTCAACTTTGCTTAATGACTGCCATTTTACTGGCAACCGGAAACAACAGCTTAACAGCCTTCCGAAGCACAGAAACGCTCAAATAAATTTCACAAAGTGGTCACATGGATGGTCACC
Source organism: Miltochrista miniata (assembly GCA_933228765.1). Taxonomy (NCBI): domain Eukaryota; kingdom Metazoa; phylum Arthropoda; class Insecta; order Lepidoptera; family Erebidae; genus Miltochrista; species Miltochrista miniata. Next base: position 2,939,939 of record OW121757.1, read on the forward strand.
CATCCAAGGACTGGCCATAGTGAAAGTTGCTTAATGCAGTGATCGTTTACAGATCACTGAGTACGCGGGTCCACAAGCGCTTCATATCTGCTTAAATAATTTTATTTGCAAAATTTTGTAGGTGGGTACCACATAATTTAGCAAAATATTGTGATTAAAACAAGTTTATTAATTTAATAAGTAAGGTAAGCCTTCGGAAGGATGTCCCAGGGCTCCCGGCAGACTTAGGCAACCACCTTGGCCTCGCCTAGAGGGTTCGGGTGCTATCCCGCCACTTGGGGAAGGGGTTAGAGTTAGTTATTATTCCACCACCATGAATGCTTCTGGAAAAACGCCGAGTAGCCAAATCGTCTTTCTCAGGCCCTCGGTCAGGGATCCCGGTAGTAATAATATATTACTTACAACCACAGTTTGAAATACAAAATATTACTGATTTTAGAATTTGTTGGTATAGTGGCAGCAGAAATACATCATCTCGGAAAATTTCAGCTCTATGGCTATTACGGTTTCTGAGATAGAACCTCGAGATAGACAGACAGACAGCGAGACGGACGGCTTAACCTTATAAATAGGTCCCCCTCGGGGTTTAGGGGATACGCGTTACTTCTCATGAAGCTAACGTAATACCCTGAGGGCACAGTGTTTGGCTTCTTCAATTCGGTCTCTAAGATCTAATATCCTAGGGATTAACGAAGGAGCCTACATTAGGAGGAAGGGCATAACGGAATTCCGTTCGGTGAGCAGCCCGCCTGGGGCAGTACCTCCACCCTGCAGAAGACCGCGGTAATAGTAACCTGGCTTCGTGCTGGGTTATGTTCTCCGTCGGTTAGCAGGGTTCCAGTGCTCATTGGGGTGACTTTGTGCCGGTGGCGGTGAGACCAGAGGCTCATATGTCTCCATTGGCTGGCATAGGCGCGGAATATTGGTACGGCGGTCAGGGAGACCCGGTGAAACGGTTGACCGCTGACCGCCCGCAGGCTGTACGGGACCCGAACCTGGGGATTACGTAATCTCCGCCCCAGGAGGCTGAACCAGCAGCCTGTGTAAAGTCCCTGGTGCTGTAGTCGTGCCGGAGGAGGATACCGGAGTGGACGCGGCTACTGCATCGGGGGGGGACCGGGGGCCCTTCCGTACGCCGTGCCAATCTTCCGCACTACCTGTGCCTGCCTTTGGGGAATTAGAGCCTCGCTTAGTCTCTTGCGTCACCGACACACAGGCACCCCCTACCTTCTTTTATCCCCTTACACTTAACATCATGGCAAAAGGTCTAAAAAGAAAAAAAGTTTCCACAGCGGTTTCGTCGTCGTCCACACTAAATGTGGACTTCTGCAACATTAGAGGAATGCACTCAAACATCAACGCGATCCACCACCACCTGGAATCTGCGAGGCCGTACTTATTTTTCCTGACGGAGACTAAGATATGCCCGAGGGACACATCTTACTTGATGTACCCTGGCTATAAGCTTGAGGCTAATTTCAGGCGTCAAGCTGGGGTATGCATGTTCGTACGGGAGGATATCTGCTGTCGCCGTCTCAGTGACCTGGAAGACAGGGACCTGTCTACATTATGGGCGCGCGTGGATCATGGGGGCCACACTCGGATCTACGCGTGCATTTACAGGTCCCATAGCGGTGATACGGAGACAGTTCGCCTTTTTGACCACCTGCAACAATCAACCGACAAGGCTATTGAGCGGTATCCCTCCGCGGAGATGGTGATTGTGGGGGACTTTAATGGTCACCATATTGACTGGTTGGGTTCCGTGCGCACTGACTTTGCGGGGAAAGCTGCTCACGAATTTGCCCTGACCTACGGTTTCTCCCAACTGGTAAAATCTCATACGAGAATACCAGATAGGGAGAACGAGCAGAGTGCATTGCTGGACCTTCTGCTGACTACGCGGCCCGACGGATACACCACTTCAGTGGATGCACCACTTGGTTCATCGGACCACTGCCTCGTTCGGTCGCGAGTGCCTCTCGCAAGGCCTGAACCACCTCGGCCCAAGGAGTGGCGACATGTGTGGCACTACAAGTCAGCAGATTGGGATGGACTTCGAGAGTTCTTTGCGTCGTACCCGTGGAGGCGGCTTTGCTTCACTTCAGATGATTTGGACTCCTGCGCTGCAGCAGTAGCTGAGGGGATCTTGGCGGGCATGGAATGTTATATTCCTAACCGCTGGATCCCGGCAGGAGCTAGGAAACGACCGTGGTTTAATCGGCTTTGTAGAAAAACTAGGATGTTGAAAGAAACTGCCTACAGAGCTTGGACCACGGCTCGCGCTAACTCAGATCCTAGCATCTCTGAAGTGAAACGCAAACTGAATGCCGCTTCGAGGGCCAGTAAAAGAGCGGTTGCCAGGGCTAAATTCGATTTCGTCGGCAGAATTGGTCAGCGACTAGCCGGCTACCCCTCTGGAAGTCGTGAATTCTGGTCGCTCGCCAAAGCTGCCGAGGGAAACTTTTGTCGGTCGGGGTTACCACCTCTACATAGACTGGATGGTAGTCTGGCCCAGAGTGCCAAGGAGAAGGCCGACCTTTTGGGTTCTCTCTTTGCCTCCAACTCGACCATGAACGATGGAGGTGTGCTTCCGCCTGGTATCCCTTGGTGTGGCACTTCCATGCCAGAAATTAAGTTCAAGCAACGGGACGTCAGGCGGGAGCTTCAATCCCTGGATATTCATAAGTCGAGTGGGCCGGACGGCATTCCCGCGGTGGTACTTAAGCGGTGTGGTCCGGAGTTGTGTCCGGTACTTACACGTCTTTTCACGCTTTCATACTCCATGAAGCAAGTCCCGGCGTCGTGGAAGATCGCGCACGTGCATCCTGTGCCCAAGAAGGGTGACAGGACCGACCCGGCCAATTATAGGCCTATAGCCGTCACCTCCCTTTTATCTAAGGTGATGGAGCGTGTGATTAATACACAGCTTTTGAGGTACCTTGAGGAACATGACCTGCTCAGTGACCGGCAGTACGGTTTTCGTCACGGTCGCTCGACGGGCGATCTTCTTGTGTACCTCACACACCGCTGGGCGGCGGCTATCGAGAGTAAGGGTGAGGCTCTAGCAGCGAGCCTCGACATCTCGAAAGCCTTTGACCGGGTCTGGCACCGTGGTCTTCTTACGAAATTGCCCTCCTATGGACTGCCCGAGAGTTTATGCGGATGGGTGTCCAGCTTTCTGGCCGGTAGAAGCATCAGGGCCGTCGTTGACGGCAGCTGTTCTGACTGCATGGCCATAAACGCTGGAGTACCACAAGGCTCAGTGTTGTCCCCTACTTTGTTTCTGCTGCATATCAATGACATGTTGTCTATTGACGGCATTCATTGTTATGCGGACGACAGTACGGGCGACACTTATTACACGGGCCGCCCCGGTATCTCTCGGGTTGCAGTGGAAGAAAGTCGTGAACAACTTGTGTCTGAAGTCGAGGCTACTCTCAATAGAGTGTCCGAATGGGGTCGACAAAATCTTGTCCAATTCAACCCTACCAAGACACAAGTTTGTGTTTTCACCGCAAAAAAGACCCCATTCACTGTGGCGCCACAATTTCAGGGCACATCTCTCACCATCTCTGAAAGTATAGGGATCCTTGGTGTTGACATCTCCAGTGATGTGCAGTTCCGCAGTCACTTGGAGGGCAAGGCCAGGCTGGCGTCCAGGAAGCTCGGAGTGCTCAGAAGGGCGCGGCGGTACTTTACTGCGGCGCAAGCACTGCTTCTTTATAAGTCGCAAGTGCGTCCGCATATGGAGTACTGCTGTCACCTCTGGGCGGGGGCACCCGAATACCAGCTTCGTCCATTTGACTCGGTGCAAAGGCGAGCTATGAGAGTTGTCAACGATCCCATACTTGCAGGTGGTGTGGAACCTCTTAGTGACAGGAGAGACTTTGCTTCTCTGTGTGTGTTCTACCGCCTGTACAACGGTTTGTGCTCTGAAGAATTGTTTGATATGATGCCTACGGCTACATTCTATCATCGCACCGCTCGCCATAGACAGGGTATTCATCCTCACACGTTGCGTCCTGAGCGCTTGAGCACGGTGAGATCTGGTAGAGGCTTTCTTCCGCGTACGCTTAGGTTGTGGAATGATCTCCCTGCCTCGGTTTTCCCAAACGCCTACAGTATGGGGTTCTTCAAAAGGGGACTTAGAAGGTTTTTAAAGAGTCGGCAGCGCGATTGTGGCGCCTCTGGTGTTGCAAACGTCCATAGGCTGCGGTGACCACCGGTACATCTGGTGGGGCCGTATGCTTGTCTGCCACTCGAGTGGTATAAAAAAAAAAAAAAAAAAAAAGGGTTCCTTATTTACACTTTGGCTACGGAACTCTTAAAGTATATATATGTCTACTAGTAAAAACTTAAACTGTTTATTATAAAGAAAGAAAGAAAGTGTTTATTCTATGCCCAATCTACATGATATTATTATACTGGCTATTAAGTCGTTTTACACTTACCCTCATATTCATAATCGTTTATTAAACCTATTTCAGTTAAAACACACTTTAAGTCTATTGCTGTCTCTAACCAATGACAGAGTATGGTTAGAGACAGCAATAGACTTAAAATGTGTTTTAACTAAAATAGGTTTAATAAACGATTATGAATATGGGGGTTAGTAAACACTAAAAAATGCTCATATAAACATATGAGCATTTTTTAAACTACATATTCATAAAATATGGGAGACTATCTGCCTACCCCGCGAAGAGTATAGCGTATAGATAAATAGAGTTAAATGTTAAATTAAATGTATACAAACCATTTAATTTTTTTCCCGTTTATAGGGTAAATTTTATTTCCTAGCAACATTTTCTGTAAGCTTGTGTGAGTGTCACCGAGTATAAAGACGAGTAGTTTACACCTACATTAATATTGGTTGGGCTTCGCGGGCTCGTACGTATAACTAAGCGACTCTCAGTCTATGTGTTATAAGTCTATGCAAGTAAAGATCTTCACGAGATTTTTGGGTTGATTTTCCTCAAAGTGTGCAAAAATGCATTTATGTGAGTACTTAATTTGAGAATTTCTGAGTACCTACTGTTTTAAAAGCTTTAAAATTTGCTTTCAAAAGAAGCTTTGTAGAATATAGGTAGGCCCCCTAGGCGAGGCCGCAGTGGCCGCGCTGTGTCTGTTGGGAACTTGGGAGTCCTGGGACATCCTTCCGAGGTCTTACCCGAACCTCCCAATCATAGGCTGTTGGGCGTTACGTGAGGTTTTTTAGTCGGTAGGAGTCCGGCATAGCATCCATGATGGATTTTCCCTCATGTTAAAAAAAAAGGTAGTCTTATTAGTTCTCCCATTTGCAGCCCAAGCGTCTTTGGTTTGACATTGCTATGAGAGCGGCTGTTCTCTTGTGTCTGTGATCGTCATACTTTTATGTAGGTGTACGGAATTTGGAGTCCGAAACCATGGTTATTCTTCGTGGTTGTTTCTTTGATCAGGGTTGACGCAGAATTCAGCAAATTATTTCTCCCATACTACGCCTTTACGCCAGCCTCTACGCCAGCGGCAAACTTCTAGTGAACGGATAGCCCGCTTCTTAACTTAACTGAAATGCAGTTAAATTAAAAGTTCCATTATTATTATAGCTCTCTGACATTGGATTCGGATATCTGTGGTTACCTTAGAGAATAAATAAGAAGGTATAGAGAGCGCGTATAGCATCGGTCTCCTTGTGCACAACGTAGGCAGGTGAGGTGAGCTATATCGATGAATAGTGACGCCAATATTTGTTTAACGTAAAAGTAACAATAATATGTCTTGCCTGTGAGATGTAATTATTGATTTCTTTTTAGTCTGTTTCAGGGTATAGTTTTCCACGATTTTGCAGCGTATTTAACCATTAATATACTAAAAATATTTCTTTTAAAGCGTTAAGCGTCGTCATGGTCTCACCGGTGCCTACTGGTCCCTCTTGGATACGCGCGCTCTGTACCTTATTTATACTCTATGGTGGTTACTAATTGACTAGACACAGTGGTTCTCCTCTTAAAAGCCTTATTTATTTATTCAGATAAAACAACAGTAATTATTTAATGAATCGTAAACAGAATTCCAATAAAACAGTTTTACTGTTTTGCCCTTAATGGTTAAAGCCTTTAATAGGCCCCGATGTTCGCAACCGGTGGAATGTCGACGTAATCTGGAGTCCATCGGCTTTAAATATTTAATGTTCGTCAGCAGTAAATTGCAGCGGTGATTAAATTAACATGGAGTTGCATGGAGTACGTTTTAAAGGCTGTTTTTTTAGACCGTTGAGGCGTTTTGTTTTTTTTTATACCACTAAGGTGGCAGACAAGCATACAGCCCACCAGAAGGACCGGTGGTCACCGCAGCCTATAAACGTTTGCAACACCAGAGGCGCCACACTCGCGCTGCCGACCCTGTAAAAAACTTCTAAGACCCCTCTTGAAGAACCCCATACTGTAGGCGTTTGGGAAAACCGAGGCAGGGAGATCACTCCACAACTCCACAACCTAAGCGTGCGCGGAAGAAAACTCCTATCGGATCTAACCGTGCTGGAACGCTCTGGACGCAGAGTGTGAGGATGAATTCCCTGTCTGTGGCGTTGAGTTAGTCTATTAGCCTTTCCTGTATAAAATACTAGCGGACGTCACGCGGTTTCACCCGCGTAGTTCCCGTTCCCGTGGCTGGGAATACGGGAATAAAATATAGCCTATTTTCACCGCAAAGAGTGTAGCTTCCCAACAGTAAAAGAATTTTTCAAATCGGTCCAATAGTTCGGGAGCCTATTCGTTACAAACAAACAAACAAACAAACAAACAAAAAAACAAATCTTTCCTCTTTATAATATTAGTATAGATATAAAGTGAATCCTTACTGCAGCCAGTATTGCCAACATTGCAAATTCGTTAGGGACTTTCAATTTCGTCATCAAAGGGAAATGCTGCTTTTTGAGAAAATCAATTTCATGGAAATGGAAAGAAATCAAGGAAATTAACTCAATGAGGCATAATTCTAGGAACTTTTGTAAACGCTGTTCTTACAGAAGCACGCCAAGACGGCGTGAACCCTCGCCCCTCAAAGAAGTGGGTGGGATGTAACCCCGAGGCAGTGATGGTGGACTAAGTCTGTGTCGGTCCGGGATCATGGGGTTATCCTTCCGGGGGGCACCCGGGACTCCCGCTTAAGTAGTATGACATCATGTGGTTTTAGGCGGTAAAACTCCTGAAAATTTCCAACCGTAAAAAAACGCGACTCCGACTGCTGTTTCAGCTTTTATCTACTTCAGACCCTTTCACTGAACCTAGGCAAAGGCATACTATAACACCCACATATCACTGGTTGTATTTAGGTAAGCTATTTTCGCGCAAAAGAAGCCTAATAATTTCGTGCAACTGCTTGTTGAGATAAACTTAAGATATCGTTTTATCTAATCTTTGAGCATAGTCTATTTATATCTTGACATATTATGTAAATGACAAGATATGTATGTCGTTTACATAATATTTGAACTTTTATTTGCCAGTAATCCTCCTGTAGAACTCTTTCTGCCTGCCATGACACTTCCATTCCTGCACTGCAACAATCTGTTTTACGTGTGGTACCAACCTTACCACCAATGCCCTACTATCTACTTGCGCCCGGGAGTCCCGGATGAGTCCTTAGAAGTGCTATTAAGGACACCCCGACAAGAGATTTGTCCAGAGAAGAATTGAAACCAATCGGAAGCGCTCGTGGCCCCGCGGACTCAGTGTTCTGTAAATGATCACTGCAGTAAAGTAAATGGCAGTCGTTAAGCTAAGTTGAAGGCTTTATTTCAACAGCAGGCAATCACAACCTGCGCCTGTCCATTTAAACACGGCAATACGGCTCACCACCTATTACGTGGGACAAATTATAAAAAAAGTGAAATGTGGGCATATAATATGCCTCTGCCACCCCTTCGGGGATAAAGGCGTGACCATATGTATGTATTACTATACTTCCTGCCTGCCATGACACTTCCATTCATGCACTGCAAAAACTGTTTTACGCGTGGAAATGCTCATGGATATAACCACACGATGCCATAGCATCTGCCAGTGCCCACGAGTGAGTCCTCAGAAGGATAAACACACTAAAACCTCTCCAAAATAACCCCAGGAGGCCAGGACACCCCGACAAGAGATTGTCCAGGGTAGGAATCTAATCCACGACCCCCAATCCGTAGTCAGGTAATCTTACCACTGAGACCAAGAGGATAGTCACAGTGGCTGTGCTAATATCTATTGGTTGTTTTACATCAGACCTTTATTTCATACTAGCGGACGTCACGCGGTTTCACCCGCGTAGTTCCCGTTCCCGTGGGAATACGGGAATAAAATATAGCCTATGTTCACCGCAAAGAGTGTAGCTTCCCAACAGTGAAAGAATTTTTCTAATCGGTCCAGTAGTTCCGGAGCCTATTCGTTACAAACAAACAAACAAACAAAAAAACAAATCTTTCCTCTTTATAATATTAGTATAGACTAGCGGACGTCACGCGGTTTCATCCGCGTAGTTCCCGTTCCCGTGGGAATACGGGAATAAAATATAACCTATGTTCACCGCAAAGAGTGTAGCTTCCCAACAGTGAAAGAATTTTTCAAACCGGTCCAGTAGTTCCGGAGCCTATTCGTTACAAACAAACAAAACAACAAATCTTTCCTCTTTATAATATTAGTATAGATTTTGCATCATTCCATCCTAATAAGTTCCTACATACCTAGGCACTTTCAAAGCGCCAAGAATACAAAACAAAGGTAGTACCACATTGAATACTTGTTTATAGTATGTCACATATTATATCACAACGAATCGATGTTTCACGTCACGTGCACTTTCACTGACCATTATTCGCAATCTCGCGAACTTCATTCTAGAATTTTCCAAATTAAAAAGTAAAAACGTCTCTAGAGTTGTTTTAGTTACTAGCTGTAACTTTAACCCCTTTTAGCGGTGGAGTTTTGTAAAACTCTTTTCGTGGGACCCGTTTTAGGGTAAACTACTTATCATAATAATTATGATAAGTAGTAACAATGACCTATATTGTTATAATTATTATAACAATGTAGGTCATTGTTATAATTATGATAGTTTACCCTAAAAAATTCTAGATTCTAACTGGGCAAATTGACAGGTTCAATAGGAACAATACGGTCTGATATTGAACCCAGTAATTTTAGTAGTAACTGGTATCTTATGAAGATGTTTTTTTTCTTCTACCATAACTAGTTGCGAACCTGCAGATTCGTACGTGACCAAAAGATTAAGATCTCTCCAAACGACTTGATCTCTCTGAAGTTCGCAATACACTTATATAATGTAGTCGAGATATTGCGCGAAAATCTTCAATCGCGAATCGAGAAGGTGGGACCTCAGACTAAAAGAATATCTTTTAATCTGAGAGTGGGACTTATCTATACATAATAGATATATATCTATACCTACATATAATAAAATGATAAAAAAGGCAAAACATTTACATTGGAAATATTCAAAAAAAAATTCTCGCAGGGTGTTCAATATAAGATATCGAAGCCGAAAATATAGTTAGAAAAAATTTTGTCTGTTTGTCGGTTTGTCTGTTTGCTTTGCTTTGTCGGGAAGGATCTCGAAAAGTACTCAATAGATTTGATTCAAATCTTGCACAAATATTAACTAGAGGTAGGGTCTTCAAATAAGCTATATATTATCACGCTACATATCCTAGGGGCTAAGCAGAGAGCAGTCAAATTGGCATTACAACATAATTTTCACGCGTACGAAGTTGCGGGCAACAGCGAGTAGAAAATAAAAAGTGAAAATTTGCGATTGTGCCTTTTAGAGTAAGAGCCAGCGGCCCCCAGGCATTCGGTAAAGTATAAAAGCTGTAAGTTTCTCAATGTATGTCCCCAACACAGATAAGAACGAACCCCGTCTACGAAACTTAGGTCGCGGTGGCTTTCGCAGGTATTAGGTAGTTAAGCTGTGTAAAATTGTGTGTTAAATTTGTTAAAGTATAAAACTCAGTTTTTACATATTTTACTTATAATAATCCTAAAAGTCACCTTGTCGAAAGCCAGACACTTCGTACGGTTGCAACCCTCTGCCAGACACCCTTAAAGTATATTTCATTATTACTATACTTACGGTATAGTATAAAAGCTGCAATTTATATATGTTATTTGGAGAACTATCAAATGATGTTTTCTCAATAGCCAGACAGTTTCAGTAGTTCCTTAAAAAGTTAAAGTCTAATGTAGGTGCGAGCGCGAGGGATATTATGTGTCAGCGGGTGCGAGTGAAATACCGCGTTCGGTCCACTGCGACGTTTTACTGCGCATCAGCTGTCATTTATTGTGTATAATGAGAACTATTTTCTAGATTTACTATGAAAATTCACTATGTACAATAACTAAGAATCAACGAATAAATGTTTAGAAAATTCTTTTATAAAATTTTTGTGTTTAGGAATCATTAAATTAACACTCCAATAATATACTTAAATAATTATTTTAATAATAGTTATTGGAATAATATAATTAATCTAATACCTACAATAATTAATGGAAAAATATTTCGAAGATATTCTATGACTCGTGGTCGTCGATATCTTGAGTGTCCTCATCACCGCTGCTCCAATCTGTGGAGAGCTGGATCCAAGGTTTTTTTTATACTACTTAGGTGGCAGACAAGCTTACGGCCCACCGGAAGGTTGGTAACCGTAGCCTATAGACGTTTGCAACACCAGAGGAGCTACACACGCGCTGCCGACCGGGGCGCAGGTTGTGACGACTCACAGTTGAAATTTTTTAAGCCGCCCATTAGGCCTTCAATTTGGCTTAACGACTATCATTTTACTGACAACCGGGACCAACGGCTTATCATGCCTTCAGAAGCACGGAAACGCTCGTTAATAAATATCACAAATCACAAAGTGGTCCACGTGGTGGTCACCCATCCATATCCGGCCATAGTAAATGTTGCTTACTGCAGTGACAGTTTACAGAACACTGAGTCCGCGGGGCCATGAGCGCTTTAATTTTTCCTTATTTTGGTTGCGTACCTAAAGGATAAAAATGGGACCCTATTCATGAGACTTCGTCGTCCACCTGTCAGGAGGCAGTTTACAGTATCACAGTTTCTTAGATGAATCTAAGAAACTGTGATAGCTATAAAACTGTCACGGTTTCTGAGATGAAGCCAAAGTAAACTAGAATTTACGTAGTAACTATTTATTAATCTGTGCTAGAATTCATCTGGTGTCATGGTTACCAGAAAACGTATATTGTTAAATTTTCATACACATATTCCTGGATATGTCATCATGGTAAGGGGTAAAGAATCCGAAACTACGCGATCATCTACTACTTATAAGGATACTGATAAGGACCAACCCACAGATTGGAGCAGCGGTGATGAGGACACTCAAGATATCGGCGACCACGAGTCATAGAATATCTTCGAAATATTTTTCCATTAATTATTGTAGGTATTAGATTAATTATATTATTCCAATAACTATTATTAAAATAATTATTTAAGTATATATTATTGGAGTGTTAATTTAATAATTCCTAAACACAAAAATTTTATAAAAGAATTTTCTAAACATTTATTCGTTGATTCTTAGTTATTGTTCATAGTGAGGGAACGGGGGGAATTTTCATAGTAAATCTAGAAAATAGTTCTCATTATCCTACTTCCTACTAATATTATAAATGTGAAAGTTTGTGAAGATGTTTGGATACTTGGATGTTTGTTACTCAATCACGCTCTAACGGCTGAACGGATTTGACTGAAATTTGGTACAGAGATAGCTTATAATCTGGAATAACACATAGACTTTTCATCCCGGGAAAATGTTCCCACGGGAAGCGGGAACGGGTAACGATTTTCACGCGGGCGAAGCCGCGCGCATCATCTAGTACACTATTAATGACAGCTGATGCGCAATAAAACGTCGCAGTGGACCGAACGCGGTATTTCACTCGCACCCGCTGACACATAATATCCCTCGCGCTCTCACCTACATTAGACTTTAACTTTTTAAGGAACTACTGAAACTGTCTGGCTATTGAGAAAACATCATTTGATAGTTCTCCAAATAACATATATAAATTGCAGCTTTTATACTATACCGTAAGTATAGTAATAATGAAATATACTTTAAGGGTGTCTGGCAGAGGGTTGCAACCGTACGAAGTGTCTGGCTTTCGACAAGGTGACTTTTAGGATTATTATAAGTAAAATATGTAAAAACTGAGTTTTATACTTTAACAAATTTAACACACAATTTTACACACCTTTACTACCTAATACCTGCGAAAGCCACCGCGACCCAAGTTTCATAGACGGGGTTCGTTCTTAACTGTGTTGGGGATATACATTGAGAAACTTACAGCTTTTATACTATACCGAATGCCTGGGGGCCGCTGGCTCTTAGACCATTTGTTTGCGAAATGTGAGGTGGGAAAGATAATAATAGCACGTAGTCCTTTACCGTTAGATATCAGCCAGCACTGTTACCGCTACGGCGATTAGCATTTTAGGTGAAGGCAAACCGGCCGTGTGAACTGAACTATTCGAATACAACATAATACCAACTTTATCTCTCTTGTAATACAGTCTATATTCAAACTGCAACTTTGCAGAAAGTTTGGTAATTTAAAAAAAAGTGATATGATGGATGCTTTTTAAATGACAGCCGCTAGCCGGCCGGCCGGTCGCAGTTGTCGGAAATTGAAGACATTCCTTGTTCTCCAGTTATAGAAGGTAGACATTAAGGAACTCCAAATGGGTTTCGTCGATTTCATTCCGAGTACATACATATATTGCAGCAGGCTTCGACTTCCGAAATATTTCATGAAATAAAATTACGGGGTTCTAATGTAGGTACGCACTACGAATGGATTTTTCTTACTCCTACGGTAAAATATGGGGCAAAAGTTGGGGAATGCCACGGGCGAGCCGGCTACTACAACTAGTATTCCATAATTAATTACAAAAAAAAAACGATTCAAGATAGTGGTATACGTTTCGCTAAACTTCTTACCACTGAAGTATGCAACGCATTAGTCTTCCGAGGTCCATGAATCGATAACCCTTGTAGGGCTTCCAATGGGAATGGGATACCTATATGACTACCCTACGTAAGGCCGCGGTGGTTGCCAAAGTCTGTTGGGAATCCTAGGACATGCCCGGAACTTCTGACCATAGGCATTTGTAGGGCCTCGTGTGGTTTTATTCGGTAAGAGGCATATCGGTAGGTATAGCATCCATGAGGAATTACCACACGTATAAAAATAATTTGGTACCTATATTACTTCTATGGGTTATGTTAACTTAAAAATATGACACATTTTGCAGTATCAAATATGTATGTTTTATCAAAACATCTTGACGTAACTCCGCAGTGCATTAAAACATCACATCGAAATTCCATTTGCAGCTCAAACAAACAACCTGCGCCCGCGTTATGTAACAATGCCTTGCCCTGCCAAAACAATTGCTAAATTATTAACATAGTTCAACATATGAAAGTCTAGCCATTTCCTACGACCTCATACATATTCATGTTTCATTATACAATGTGGAGGCTGGGTTATGTGACTCGAAAACTCGAGGACCCCTTGGGACTTGTGTAATTTGTATATCTTTCATTCTTTAACTCACTTTCAAAATACTTTTAGTCCCTCTCTATAAAATAGAGTGCAGAGGGGCTTATGTCGAGACTTTGTCTGTAGTTTGTGACTCTATTTCATTAAACTACGTCACTATCTACGGTCACATGGATCATCTGTTCAAATTTTGAAATAAAACAAAAATGACAACGTCAATCGGATTGAACTTTCACAATAAACGTGTTAGAGAGGGGCAGTCTGGTGAGAACGATCTCACGGCTTTCTTGTTATTTGAGACAATTGATAGCCGACGATTGACATGTCGTGTATTCTGTGGGGTGGGCTTATTTCCAAACATACACACACATAACATATTAATTCTCATCTCAGACTCCCTTCTGCATCAAATCTTCGCCCTGGAGCACCGAATCCTTTTAAGCCATCATGTGGCTGGTTCTCTGACAGAATTGGTGATTATTGTATACATATGTACTTATTGTACTGTTTGTTTGTTTTCAGGTAAATGATCACCGTCATGCAACAACCCTTGACACTCTGGAGGAATAGTAAGTTCTCAGCAAAACAAGCTCATTCCAGTATGAGTGAAACACCTGGTCCTGGTGTTACATACGTCCATAGACTACGGTGACCACTTTGGGTCAGGTCGACCATTCACTTGTCTGCCACATCAGTAGTATAAAAATGTCGAGAGTTTACATAACAGTTATTACTAGCGGTCCTGCGTTGATTGATTTGATTTGAAGTGTCATCATCGTCAAGTATTCGTCGTGATATGACCTTCGCGAGCTCAATGATCACTTAAAAACAACTTTGCCAAGTTCAGCGAACTGAGATGTTTTCGCGAACACGTCTATAGCTGGTGCCTTCACACCGCTCCACACCGCTCCACCCCACTCCACCCCGCACCGCTCCAACAACGGTACTATCAGTCTTAGCTGAATTATTATTACAAGACTTGCTCGGAGTGTGAAAGTAAATTCTGTTGTTATGTGAATAAAAACGAATCAGAATCGAGTTGATTGAAATTTATACTGAAGATCTTTTTGCAATAGATACCTTTTGCTCGGGTTATATCACCGTTTCGCGCCACAGTCAGAGCCATCTATATAATACGTGTTCTTCAGGTCCTTAAAGCGGAGCGTGTAGAGGCACATCATAGGGTCGCCAAATTGATGACCAATGCCAATAATCTTGTAGACTGTGAGAGCGGCCCCCGTCTCTAGATTTCGTCATGACTTGCCATCAGACGGGTGGAATCATTTTGGCGAGCTGAACATATATAAAAATCGAACTATTTATCGTGTTGGTCAATTTCTATGTACTCCCGAAAGGATTCAAGAGCTAGAATCAGATCTCGCAAGCAAAAATACAATTAAGGATGTATTTATTTACTCTTATCTTTACTTTTACTTAATCCTAGCGGTTATTGCAAAAGTTTGTAAGTATGGATGGATTCATGTATGGATGTTTGTTATTATTTCATCTTTATCGCCATATCAAGGTCCTGCGCCCGCATCCAGTCCCTACCTGCTACCATAGACTACACCTGCTACTTTTTCTAAGTCGTCGGTCCATCTTGCGCAGTCGTCCCCTACCTTACGTTTGTTAAGTCCCCAAGTCTTTTTATATAAGTTTTTGTCTTTCATGTTGCCATCAGGTCAGACAGATGCTTTCTGTTTGAAATAGGTACTAAAAAAAATAATAAAAACATGTCGGATTCCTTTAAAGGCCGTGTAATGGTGGATCCACACTGGCCTGCGACATGCGCTGGCCAGTGTGGATCCACCATGAGATCCTCGTCCTGCTAGCGAGAAGAAATACTGATGATTACTTTGTATCTTATGATTAGTACTTATATTTTTTCCTCTTAGATAAAAATATGCCAAAGTTTCAGCGGTTCAGGGGTCATATTTATAGTTTTACCATTGTTTATGTACAGATAATATATTTAAAAATACCTGTTTATCTTTGTCAAGGTCTAAGTTTATTTTAGTATTATCGTTATTTAAGTTTCAATGAGCAATTGAACTGAACCCTAGGAACTGTCACTTGAGCTCACATTCTGATCGAAAGCGATCCTTCTTGGGAGCTGGTTCTGTAAAACGGTGGGCTTTTAAATATGTTCTTTCCAATCTTAAGCAAAAAAGTCAAGAAACCACGTGAATTGCTATTATTTATACTTTTCACCAAAACTATCAAATATAATGTAGAATATTAGAAAACCAGTGCACCTTGGTTTCGTGAGTTCCAACGCCAATAAATGCCACTGGCTCCAATCTTGCGCTGCATCTTGTCAGACAACTATTATGAACTCCACGGTTAGATTAATTGCTAAGGCGCGGAACACGAAAACAATGAACAAAAAGTTCATACGAGACTACGGCTAGGTAGTGAAGGTCAAAAATATTAAACTTTTTAGTTGATGCCAGTAAAAACTGGTATTTTATAGAAAAAAAGACGTAAAAGGTCGTCTAAAACTTCCTTCTCACAGAAGTTGACTTGTTCTGTATCCATGAGACTGCTTGCAATATTAAGATGGCAATAGCCAATTTCTGTTCAAGAAAGAGATACGCCTTATGGTTGGAGGCAAAAGAAAGCAATGCGTTATTTACCATTTCACAGTATTTATTACGGCGGCGCCCGGGTCGTCTTCTGTGGTAGTTGTTCTATTTCTGCACTTCTTTTGAGCACGTCACCTTTACGCAAATGAAAGCGGTGGGATTCTACGCTCTTTATTAAGTTCTGACCAAGGCCTGCAGCGTGAGACTTCCCTCTCTTGCTGTTGCCACTAGAACCACATTCGCTGGTCCATTAACACTAGGCAGTCTGGAGTCTGGAGCTCCGTGTCCTATAAGCAGCCATCCGTCCTCTGTAAAATCTATTTAAAACGAGGCGAATTCTGGTATCTCTATGGTATGTATTATGCAAATAGTAGTTTACAGTTACATTTGTGATGGTTAATATCATAATGTGAATATGTGAGGAATGTCTTAGAAACGCACTGAGAGTAAGCTGGCCTCGTGATTTATGGAATGCCTTTATTCATAAAGGTTAGTGATGCAATCGCAAATATCATTGAATATCATTGACTCAATACTGGTTGAATTTATAGTCGTTCTGGACCCGAGAGGGGGTTACTCGGAATCAATAATGGAACCATTTCGGAGTGTCAAAACAGCTGTGCAGGTTATAATAAAAAAATGACTTCTATGTAATCTTTATCACTCGTTCGAGTTGAAACATTAGTAGCGCTTCGATTATTCATTGAACTTTTCAATGAATGAAATTCCGAAACCCATAGGTACCTACGCCGCGGCTCGTGTCTCCATGTGATCAGTTCATTGACCGAATGCATCGTTTCGATAGTAATAGGTACTTAGATAATAATAAAGGACTCCAATTTCTCCTTCATACTTTACGCGGGCTTAGGACCGGGGATACTTTAATATTGTTCTATTTTACGGTGAATTAATAAGGTTTATGTAATAATAATGAAAATAAACACGAACAAATAGGGAGTATTTCCGGCGTATTTAAAAAATTGGAGCTATTTACAAAATAATCAACTTAAATACCTAGACCTACCTATTCACAGTTTATTTACACTTCCCTGTACCTTAGCAACTGCTCAAAATGGAGTCCAGAACGTTCGATACACAAACGGGCACGTTTTAGGCTATTGTCTTTTAGTTTATTCAATGTGTCTCTGTCACTTTTCACTATTTCAAAGGCGTCCACTATCGCACTGCGTAATTCATCACGAGATTCGTACTCTCGAGTGTAAACTAATCGTTTTATTTCCAACCACAAATAAAAGTCGATCGCGACGACAATACTGCGCGCGAGTTATAGTCGAACTGCGCGCCGCGGTCGCCGGTCGGCGGCGCGGTCGGCCGAGCGCATTTACCTACCTACAAGACGTAACTAGTCGAGTACCTACCGACGTTACTTGGCAACGAGTCCACGTGGACCGATGCGTTCATGCGTTGTGATTGGTCGAATTTTCCCGGCGCGGTGACTCTTCGTACTGATTGGAACGTTAGACATTGAATGAAAAATTGTAGTAGAAAATCGTAGTAAACGTATTTCGTGAAATTTAAAGGAATAACCAGGTGTTCTCGTTTTGATTTTGGCAAACGATGTAGATTTTGACATTTTCGTAATTTTTTATTGTTGATTTTCAAATTGACAGTGCCGATCGGTTCTGTTATCGAAACTGGGCCTAAACCTTTCCGTTCCAAAACGACTATAAATTCAACCAGTATAAGGACTATAAGGAGATGTTTTAGAATAAACATACGTTATATAATTGTGAAGCTATTCTAGAAACTTGCTCTGGTTTCCAGCGACGCGACGGTATACATATGACATCAAAAAATATGCCAGCCGCATTTTATTTTATGACATAATCTACCTACCTTTAACATTCGAATTTCATGAGGGTGCTGCTTTTTAGGAGCAAACGACGAAGTCATAATATTGCTATGTTTGTCCGTCTGTCACACAATTTTACAGCATACAACTAGCTCATAACTCATACGAGAGAATTCTCCCTCCTGAGTTTTGCAGTCGACGGCAGGGATATTCGTCATTCGCAGACTATTCGCTCAGGATTACCGGCCTTCATGAAACAGGGTCTGAGGACGGCTGGGTTGGCTGTACGCCGTACTTCTTACAGAAGGAGGCCAAGACGGTGGTGTCAAACTCCTCAAAGTAGTAAGATGCAGATGCCTACTGTCGGAAGTCACGGGTACGGGATGGATGGGCACAGTGTGGTTTTGATCGGTAGGAATCCAGCATTCGGTAGGAATCCAGCATCGGTAGGAATCCAGCATCGGTGGAAATCTTTAAGGATGCTACCATGAGGATTTTAATATGCAACGTTGCGGTTATATTTAAACTATTGCGGTTTTTACATTCATACTTATAGAACCCGGGACTTCACACGAAATACTTTTACTTACATACACTAACGTTTCGGGTACGTTGCAGCGCCCGTGTCCTCAGTCCAACCGCGACCAAGGGCGCTGCAACGTGCCCGAAACGTCGGTGTATGTAAGTAAAACCATTTCACCTGAAGTCCCGAGTTCTATAAGTACTAGCTTGTTGTATTCTCCTATGAATAACAATGGCCATATCTATATGTAACACATCCAAATTGTCTATGGCGTCGCCACTCTGTGAATCATTACTTTGTGCATACAATTGTAGCTATCAACGTTATAGAATAGTTGGCTGTTTTGAAACAATGTTATTCTAACGACTAACCCGTTACGGCACAATAACGAATACAGCTGTCCCCACACTCAATAATGATGTTATATTTAGAACTAGATAGCGCCCGCAGCTGCGCTTGTGTAGAGTTCCCGTGGGAACGTATTCTATGGATAAAAAGTATCCCATCGGTATGTTATACCAGACTATAATCTGTAGGATCTCTACCTAATTTCAGTCAGACCCGGTAAGCTGTTGAGCGTGATTCATTACCAAACATAAAAACATCTTCATAAACTTTCACATTTTATAATATAGATTTTTTTTCGTTTTTTTATTGAAGTCTTTTTTCGCAAAACAACGTTCGTGGTTTCGCCTCAGTCCAACCGCGACCACGGGCGCTGCAACGTGCTCGAAACGTCGGTGAATGTAAGTAAAAATAGTATTTCGCGTGAAGTCCCGGATTCTATAAGTATGAGTGTTAAACACCGCGATAGTTAAAAAATAACATTTGTTATTGAAGTTCTATTCTAGTATGATTGAATGTGTCATTTTAACACCCTAGTCTTCAAGATTGTTTACGCTTCAATTACGCTAACGAAAACAATCCTGTCTATATTAATTTAACCTTCAGTTTGCACAAACTAAACGTACAATTACTAGATACAATGACCTTGTTATTATTGTTTTTACATTTCCTTTTCAGCAATCCGCTAGAAAGGGATATAGGTACCTATTTCTTTGTTGTTTTGGTCTAAAAAGTGCTTGTGGCCCCGCGGACTCAGTTTTATGTAAAACGATCACTGCAGTAAGCAACTTTCACTATGGCCAGTCCTTGGATGGGTGACCGTCCATGTGACCACTTTGTGACTGTTTCCGTGCTTCGGAAGGCACGTTAAGCCGTTGGTCCCGGTTACCAGAAAAATGGCAGTTGTTAAGCCAAGTTGTCAAGTTGAAGGCCTTTTTAGGCGGCTTGAACAATTTCAAAAGCCTGCACCTGTCCTTCTCAACACGGCAATACGTCTCACCACCTGTTACGTGGGACAAATTCTAAAAGGGTGAAATGTGGGCATATAATATGCCTCTGCCTACCCCTTCGGGGATAAAGGCGTGACCATATGTATGTATGTATGGTCTAAGAATTAAAGTTGATCTGCTTTTTGTGGGTTAGAAGCCCTGGAGTTATCCTTCAGAGTGCGTACCCTGGTCTCCAGGTCTTAAGCAGATGGAAGGACGCCGTGTGGTTTTAGTCGATAGAAGTCCAGCGTAGCATCCATGAGGATATCCACACGCAAAAATGTAGGACGAACCGCTTTGTGTTTTTTACTCTGAAAATATAAAGGCAAATAAATTGTCGCCGGCTTTTATTTTGTGGTTAAAACCTCAAAACAAATGCGCCATTTTGCAGAATTTCTTGTGGTTAGTCGGAAACATTCCAAATAACAATGCTATTTCTACTTCCTCATGGTTATTCTGAAAACCAGAACGATGTTTCGTCGACCGCAAAGCAGAGACTATTTTTCTCTGATTTTCTTTGAGTATGGGGTTCTTTAAAGGGGGTCTTAGAAGAATCTTGCAGGGTCGGCAGCGTCAGTGTATACGGTTACCACCTTCGCCTTCCAACAGGTGGGGCCGTAAGCTGGTCTGCCAGGTGCCAGGTGTCACCTTAGTCTGCCTTAGTGGTATAAAAAAAAAGAAATAGCGTATTGTCAATGTGTATGGAAGAAATCTTAATTTTTCGGAAAAACACGAGACCCTATTCATGAGACTTCCCTGTCCGTACGTATGTCTGTCTGCCCGTCACGAGCCTGGGCCTGTATCTCAGGAACCATGATAGCTAAAGAGCTGAAATTTTCACAGACTATGTATTGCTGTTACCGCTGTAACAAGAAATTCGAATAAAGCGGGAATAAGGGGGGCTCCCATACGACAAACCTAACTTTCGCTGTTTTTTTTTTGTTATTAAACCTTGCGTGCCCTTGGTCAGTTTTTTTTTCAGAAAGTTTCATTGGCAACTTTAAAAACAAACATTTTTTTCCCTGACTTGCTTTTTAGTTTATTCTTTACACAATAACAGCCAAAAAATCAAAATAATTTGCCATAATGGAAGTAGTTAGTATTCAACCTTCAATTTCCACTTATTAGCATTAGTTACCTCAAAACCTCTTTCCCCGGTTTGCATGTCAAACAAACTAGTTGTTTCGCTACTAGTATTGAGCGCGAGAGCCACGCGATAGGCTACCTTTCGCTTTTCAAGGTAAATTTCTCTAGCGTCTGTTAAGGAGAAGTGTCTTTTATTACAATCCTACTAATTTTATAAATGTGAAAGTTTGTGAAGATGTTTGTTACTCAATCATGCTCTAACAGACTAAAAGCTGAAAAGGTCTGACTGAAATTAGGTACAGACCTAGATTGTAGTCTGGAATAACATAGGTATAGGCTTCTTTTTAACCCATTTCCCGATTGGGAACAGGTTTTCCGCTCTGGCGAAGCCGCAACCATCATCTTGTAATAAGTAAAATATAGGGAACGTTATTAACCTCAAATTATGCAAATCTTTTATTGCACGATTTTGATATTTGAAGCTGGATTTCCGTGTGTTTTGATTTTTGATTTCCGTGTTAAGGTGTCAGGAAATATGAATTTTATTGTCTAATATTAAATTTTTGTTTAAAGATATATTATGGTTTATGAGAAATTGAGAAATTACAAATGATAAAGACAAACCAGGGGATCTATGTACCGTATAACCAATGGCCACTATTGTATCCCATACTCATAAACTTCGACGGAAGAATGACTGACTCGATTTAGTTTTCCTTCTTTATGAATTGTAGACAGTGAAATTCAATCAAAAAGTGGGCGTTGCTATGCGTCTGTAGTGCTTCAATAACAAAATATATGACGCAGTCGCAAAGGAGTGATGAACCTAAGACCCTACCTACTATAGATATTCTGTTCTGGCAAGGCAAACTAAATGTGGTCCATTTTAAAACGAATCTTTTAGTACGTTGAGATTTTTCTGCTGCTTAATTACGACTCTGAGATGGAGATAACATCCTTTTGCTGCGAACCAGTACATCATTCTGTCCATTTCTGTTTATAATATGTGCCTTTTCTTTTGCATTTACAAGTCGTAATTCAAGACAAATCAATCCTTCATCCAAAACAAACAAGATCGCTCATTTCTAATAAAAAAATAGCTATTAGTTTTGTAAATTAGCACGTGTGAGCAGAATTTCTAAAACTTTCACATTGGTGTGACCTGGCCTTAACAAAATGCGCAGCTCCGGCGCAGCTCTGCGAAATTTCACTTTCATCAACTTACATAAACACTTGCGACCTTTTATCGGCTATCACGCGATTTGCAATTTTCGTTGCGTGGCGCCGAGAATGTTATGTGGAGGTATACTCGGTAACGTAATCAATAGAGGTAGGTCTTTTGATAAAAAATATAGACTATAGTCCGTTCAGAGGTATATTACCTCTAGCACTTAGGTTGCCTATCTTGATTGCCGTGTTCCCCAATAAGTTTTTTTTTCTCCCATGTAATCTTACTTTTAGTCGAAACTTATTTTCTTCTTTTGCTAGCGTTTTTTTTCAGGTGTGACCATTATTTGAGATGTGGAACGTTCTGGAAGCAGCAACTTCGCCTTCGTTAGTGGTGGTAGTGATTTATGTTTTTCAGAAATTCATAAAAAATAAATAAATTTAAATAAATTTGTATAATCGCATAGTAACAGGAGCACTGTTAGTGAAGTTAAGTTTATTGTGACATGAAAAACAAAACTATTCGTGCTAAAGGTTGGATGTTATAATCTCCACTTAATTCGGGAAAATGTCTTAGGCTGGCACTCATAAGGGGACTTTACTGCAATGCTAACACACAGAAAACGATCGACGAGCTGTCAGTCAGAGGTAGATTCAGAGGTAATATAACTGTGAACGGACTATAACAGAGTAAAATATCAAAAGTGTAGGCATTACAAGGCATAGGTACTGAAGCGGGATAACACCTGAATCACAAATTAGAGATGAAACCTACATACCCCTTTCGGACCGGCGCATAAACTAAAAAGAAATTTATAATTTTGAACTTGAATCTTAAATAATTTGGGACCTCAGATTACGAATCTGCAATAATTTTCCTAATTTTCCGCCGCCATCTTGGAAAATTCATATACCAACAATTGTATCAAACCGGGCCCACCATTTCCCACGTACAATTGTGACCTGTATTTTTCACTCCAAATCATCTTCAGTCTTGGAAATTTTATACATTCAATAACGGCATGTATTCCAAAAAACTTCATAATATCTAACAAAGAACATATAGGTTTCATTTGAATACCGGTATTGGCCATGTAATATTGGTTTGTGGTCAAAGCCATCTGTTCCATGAGCTTGTCAGTATCACCTGGGTCATGAACGGCATCTTCTGGAAGATGTTTGCCATTGAAGGGCTTCTTTTGCCATCCTGCTAGCATACTCAGAGGTATATTATCGTCAACACTTCCTTCACCATCATCAGAAGAAGAGGAACTGGAATATCCAGAGTTTTCTTCAGTAATGTTGTTAAAATCGATTTCCTCATTGTCATCGCCCTCGTCCCCAGAGTCAATAAGCATACCTGCTATATCGGCGTCGTTTAAAACGGGAAACATGATGCAGAAACTGTGAAAAACGAAGAGTCATCAGAACCTTAAAATGCGCATGAGGTAAAGTAGGGCCCACGTTGATACAATGGTGTCGGTAAAGTTTGTTATGTCATTACGCCAAAGCGTTTGCTTGCCAATCGCCACTGTTATCATAAAAACATCAGATACTTAACTAATATTATAATCAATAACTCGTATATTACTAGGCTAATAAAATAACATAACACAATAGTAGGTACTTACTTTCGCCAACTCAGAGAGCGCAACCAGTAGCAAACCGTACAGGTTGAAACCTGCTCACCGACTACGCGACGGAAAAAATTTGCGCGGGAGCTGAAAGTTCGCTTCCCGTACAATCGTACGCTAAAGGGCCCGTCCACTGCTAACGTAGAAATAATGAGCTATTCTCGATTTTGTAACCCGCACAATTGTATTGGCGCGGTCCGAAAGGGATACTAAATTCGCTGAGGCTACGCACACATAGACAACTCATTCACAGACACGAGGTCAGGCGGTCTCAACAGAATTTTCGATACTGATTTGTGCGTGTGTGGTGGTGCTATCTCTAATTTGTGCCTGAACCAACCACTAAAGACGTGGGATAGTACCTACTCGAACCCCTGGAGGAAAATGTCGAAACAGCTTGTATACATTTTTCATTCTGAGCGAGGAAAATTAATCATAGCTATTGTTGTTGTTTATCACGCACGTGAGTTTTCTATCAGTTTCTGATGGATGATCATTCTTATCTTATCACGTGTAATAAAAATAACGCTGACGTCATTTATCTATGACACAAACTTACAATCAATGAAGTTATTATACAAGATACCCACGTTTTCGTAAGAGAAAATAGGTAGCATCAGTGGAAGTGTCGTCTAAATTGGTCCAGCCGTTTGGCAGATTACCCGTAACAAATAGGAATTATGTTATTTTTAAACTATCGCGGTTTTTTACACTCATACTTATAGAACTTGGGACTTCACGCGAAATACATTTACTTACATTTCACACCGAGACGTTTCGAGCACGTTGCAGCGCCCGTGGTCGCGGTTGGACTCCAACCAAACCAACCGCGACCACGGGCGCTGCAACGTGCTCGAAACGTCGGTGTGAAAATGGAAGTAAATGTATTTCGCGTGAAGTCCCGAGTTCTATAAGTATGAAATAGGAATTATGTCGGGACAACCTGGGTTATCCTTCTAAAGGGCGTATCCAGGACTCCCGGCGGTGCAATGGGCATATAGAAGTGCACTCTTTGGTTTTACTCGGTAAAAGGTCGAAATACCTAGCATACAAGAGAATTTGCACACCAAAAAAACTTTTTTAATTGCTCTTTTGTTATTTTATTGGGGTTCTTGAAAAGAGGTCTTAGAAGGTTTTTTACAGGGTCGGCAGCGCGAGAGTGCGCCTCTGGTGTTGCAAACGTTCATAGGCAGGGGTGACCACCAGTCCTTCTGGTGGGTTTATGCTTGTCTGCCACCTTAGTGGTATAATAAAAATAGTAATACCCTGTATGACATATATCGTCACGCCTTTTTTTCGAAAGGTTAGGCAGAGGCATAGTATACGTCCACATTTCACATTACGTTTTTTGTCGTACGTACTAGTTGGTGAGTCTATTGTCCCCCTATTACCCTCGTGTTCAAATAGACAGGCTCAGGTAGTGACGAGTGTGACGACCCACTATTTTTCAAGCCGCCCGTTAAGCCTTCTACTTGACTCAACGACTGGCATATTATAACTGACAACCGAAAAGTAAAAACAGTTATTTGGACATTCTAAACAAAAACTTCAATTTTATTTGTAAACATTCATGTAACCAACGAACCACAGAGTTCATTATGACTCACGCATACTACTCAGAAATAACACGACGAAAAAATTGGACGTTATTTTTGATTCGTTTTCCTGGAGAGTGACAGGAATGCGTCACTCGCAAGGATTCAGTCATCCATCACACAAACAGCTGGATAGGAGGCGATTTGCGCAGATAATGCTGTACTGGAGTGAGTGTAGTGGAGGCTGGACTGGCTTTTATGAGAACACACATTTATAATTGGTATTTGGAACAGTCGACTACAACGAAATGTACTCGTTTAATCTTACAAAATGATGTATACAGAGTGCCATAATGAACTAACCAAATATGTATAGAGACAAACATCACTTTGGTTAGTTCATTATGGCACTCGCATGTATACAATTAAACGAGTACATTTCATATAATAATATACAATTCATATATGAAGACAATTTGACTTGAACACCCTCCTTTACTTACTTATCTCTGAATCACCCTAAGGTTGACTGGAAGAAAATGGCTACGGCATTAAGTCCACCTTTGTACATTTTTTGTGCTTAAAAATTTTAAATAAATAAATAATTCGGTGGAGAAGGAAAGGGAGGTGGAAAGAGACATTTTACTCTCTTTTATCGAATCCTACTAATGTTATAAATGTGAAAGTTTGTGAAGATGTTTGGATGTTTGTTTCTCAATCAAGATCAAACGGCTCAATGTATCGGGTTGAAATTAGGTACAGTATAGAATCTGCAAGAATATACGCGATTTTTTATCCCTGTACACATTCCCTTGGGATGCGAAGAATGGAAAAGAATTCCACGTGGGCAAAGCCGTGCTCTCGTTCTCGGCTGCTCGACAATTTTGCCATAGTTGTTTGAGAATTTTACCCATAGATTGTAGAAATGCAAAGAGAGGCTGCAATGGCGGACAAAACCTGTGTCGAGACGGGAGCCCTAAGGTAACCCTTCCACGAGCTTACCCGGGACTCAACCATTAGGCAGATGGAAGGGCTCCGTGTGATTTGAAGGAGTCCGACATGACATCCATGAGAATTTCTATATGGTCTTTATCCCGAAGGGGTAGGCAGAGGCATATTTTGTGTATGCCCACATTTCACCTTTTTAGACTTTATCTCACGTAATGGGTGGTATTGCCGTGTTGATGGACAGGCGCAGGTTGTGACTGAAAATTTCAACAGCAGGTGTTGAAATTTTGAAAAGGTCTTCAACTTGGCTTAACGACTGCCATTTTACTGACAACCGGGACCAACGACTTAACGTGCCTCCCGAAGCATGGAAACGCTCAAATAAATGTCATAAAATGGTCACATGAATGGTCACTGGTCACCCATCCAAGGACTGGTCATAGTGAAAGTTGCTTACTACAGTGATCGTTTACAGAACACTTAACACTTTCCTATATAATTTCTAAAAAAAAAATCTATTACCCAAAGTAACATAGGCAGGTACTTTCTTTTAGAGAAAAATCCTAGGTTAAACTGAAATTGAATATTCTTTGTTTTTAAAAGACGGACGTTGCCCCTTTATGAAACAATTCACAAGTACTTTAGAGGTCGTTGCCACGTAAAATTTGTCCCCTGTGTGAATGTACCTTAAATGTATTTCAGTCTAGTCTAGACTCAAAAGGGATCGATAACCAAGGTTACCCGACGAGACCTTGTAAAGGTAGTCTAAACCTTTCTAAGTATTTGGCGCGTTTTGGTCGTTATAAAGTTTAAGGGTAGTTTTATTTACTTGATTAAGTATTTTGCTCGTATTTTCACATTGTTATTTAAATTGTACAACCCGGTGAAATGATCTATCTTTTAGTTTTGCGGTTTGGGTAAGAGGATATTTGTTTCTACACTTTAGTTTTTATTTTTTACTTGAGGAAAATCCTACAGGGATGCTATGCCGGACTCCTACCGACTAAAAACCACAGGTATCCTACCTAACAGCCTACGGTTGGGAGCCCTGGGTAAGCCCTCGGAAGGATACCCCAGGCTTTAGTTAAAGGCTACATGGTGCTGTATGTCAGGACAATTATTTGTATATCTTTCTTTACATAGCCTATAAAATAAAAATGCTTTTCTGTCTGTGTAGTTTAAAAGATCTAAGCGATCTTTTAAACTATTTTAATGTAGTTTACGGATTTTAATGTAGTTTTCAATGATAGATAGAGTGGTTAAAGAGGAGGATTTATAGGTATAAAACATACATAGTATAGTACAGAAAAGCCGGCCTGTAACGAAGCTGCGCGGGTCAGCTAGTACATGTGCCACCAGAAGCGCCACACTCGCGCTGCCGACCCTGTAAAATCCTTTTAAGACCCCTTTTGAAGAACCCTATACTGTAGGCGTTTGGGAAAACCGAGGCAGGTTTTCCCAAACGCCTACACAACCTGCAGTGGCCCGAAGCGTGCACGGAAGAAAGCCCTTATCGGGCCTTATTACCGTGCTCAAACGCTCCGGACGCAAAGTGTGAGGATGAACACCCTGTCTGTGGCGAGCGGTGCAATGATAGAATGTAGCCGTGGGCAAAAAGTGCAAAAACATAATAAACATTAGTAGCATTACTAGCATTGCATGTAAAATATTCAGTAGATATTTTTTTGATAAGCTTTCTAGATAACGGCTCGGCCAATGAACTCACAATACGATTCCACAAAATGTATGTTTTGAATCGAATTGTAAACGTACTGTATGTAAATGAGGTTAATTACATTATCCTATCTACTTAAATACGGCAAAGCAGCCAAGCGAATCAGCATTCCGTACGATCCATTACGATATTTTTTTAATCATTTTGTGTGTCTCCCAGACCTTTGACAGATAAAATGTTCAAAATATTACATACTAGCGGATGTCACACGGTTTCACCCGCGTAGTTCCCGTTCCCGTGGGAATACGGGAATAAAATGAGCCTATGTTCACCGCAAAGAGTGTAGCTTCCCAACAGTGAAAGAATTTTTCAAATCGGTCCAGTAGTTCCGGAGCCTATTCGTTACAAACAAAGAAACAAAAAAACTAATCTTGCCTCTTTATAATATTAGTATAGATAGACAACAATTTGTACGGGATATTACATACAACAATTGTACGGGATAACACTAGAACAACCCCCAAAGACGTGGAAAAGTACCCGAGCCCCATAGGTGAGACCGCAGTAACGATCTGTCGGGAACTCGGGAATCCTTGGACATCCTTCCGAAGACTTACCTGGGGCTGCCGACCGTAGGCAGTGGAAATGGAAAGGCACGTGTGGTTTTAGTCGCTAGGAGGCCGCCATAGCATCCACACGAAAAAAAAACGACTGGGAGCCGGAAGCTCGATACTTAGCCAGCTTATTTCAAGAAGTTTTGTAAGGTTTACTGCCAAGTCAAGCAGGACATTGTTTGCGAATGAGGAGACCTACTAGATATCGGGTGTATTCTATCCGGCATGAGGCATGACACAAGATTTATCATATTAGAAGTTTTTTTTTAATCTGTAATTGGAATCGTAGGTTTGAATTACAAATATTTGATATTTCCTCGTTTGATTGTCTAAAACGATTTTCTTCTGGTTAGTGATTGCCAAGGTCACTCAGATTATACACAGATCCGCCTGCATGGATACCTATAGTGTAACCAGATTTTAAACTGTTATTGTGTTGGCTGTTTGACTAAATTGGCTAGTATTTTAAATTTTAACCAATTTCGTCTTGTTAATGAATCTGTAGACGATTTCAATGGAAATCCCATTTCATTGGTGGTACAAATTAGTACCACGACGACGTAATATAGGTGCTTACCAGAATTTACATCAATCCAAATGCCTGCGTCGTCGTTTCGCGTTATCATTTGAGTACTAACTTGCTTCTTGTCAATTTATGTTATCTATCGATGTACTGGTACGCTAAAGTAGTCATACCCACTGTACTGATACCTACAGGTGTAAATGCGATACAGAAAAATGATAAAAATGTACGCTTGACTCGACATGCTGACGATATAGCGATAGCTGATTCGAAAAGGGGGAGCAGGGGACGTTACGGTTGGTCGTCTATATACGTGGAGGGAGTTGTTTGATAAGTATGCTCTGATCTTAACGAAACCGCAATATACAGATCATGTGAAACTATCGAAGAGAGTCGAGTCTGTAACTCTAAAGATACCACTTCCTCGAATGTCCCAAACCTTCGGCGTCTTCAATTTATGTTCCGGTGATATCTACTGCACATTGAACTGGAAATTCACACTGACAATTGGGACCTGACCTGAAGCTTAAAGCGCCGTCTGTCTATAAAACCTTCAATAACCCTTCGGTTTTAAACCTTTGCCAGAACCGAATGATTCAAAAGTTAACAATAAACTTTAAATTCATCTTATTTCTCAAACATTTGTGACGTTACAAACTCTGTTTCAAACGTGTATTCCAAATAAAATGAATTTTTGGGTCAAGTCAAAAGTCTAGTCATAGTGTCATATCGAGACCTATTTCTTATCAGTTGGTCGATGCACTAAAGTAGGCTTATACTCTCAATACATATAACAATTTCCTATTTAAATAGAACAGATTGTGCAATCTTGTACACGGCCCTAGGGTTGTCACAAGTATAACAAAACAATGCAAAAAAAAAACCTACAATATTATTAGTAACTAGAGGACGTCACGCGGTTTCACCCGCATAGCTCCCGTTCCCGTGGGAATACGGAAATAAAATATAGCCTATGTTCACCAGGAAGAGTGTAGCTTCCCAACAGGGAAGGAATTTTTCAAATCGGTCCAGTAGTTTCGTAGCCTTTTCGATGCAAACAATCAAATCTTTCCTCTTTATAATATTAGTATAGATGTTAATTACAGCCAATCAGGTTGTTGATGTTGTGATGCACAATGGGTGGTATGTATCAGATTAAAAACTGGCCAAATACGAGTCATATTCACGCACGGAGTACCAAAAACTGGGGTATACTTCTGAGGGCCTAACCGTAGGCTGTTAGGTAGGATATGTATGATTTTTAGTCGGTAGGAGTCCCGCATAGCGTCCATGTAGGATCTTCCTCACGTTAATAAAAATACCACCATTTCCAGGGGGATCTCGCAAGTGGCACACTTGTCACAACCACAGTTATGTGTGTCGCAATCGTCACACAAGCCTACTGGCCGTAGCTGTAGCTAGGCAGTGCGCGGAACATTCTAGGCTCCACGGTAACCCGGTGGCCCGTTTGCACACTTGCGCCGGCGCATCTTCGTATGCGGGCCACGGGCGTTTGCATTCATTATGTCTGTTTGTTAATTACTTGCCGGCTCCGGGAGAATATGGGCTGGGCTGTTTGTGTCAAGGTTAGTTGTTGGTGTTTTACTGGTTTACTTGTTGAAGGCTTACTGGATTTTTGTGTTTTTAAGCTCTATTCCAGTGTAATCCACTTACCTACCGCAGCAAACTTTGTTTGCATGGCCTTAAAATCAGTTTCTTTTATTTATTGAAAAATAGCCTGCTGGGACCTGTCCCAGCAGGTGGTCGGTTGGGAACGGGGGGCGGCTTCGGCCGCGCAGAAGTCGTTATTGCGTAAAATCATAACCCGCCTTTTGCGCAGTCAAAAAAGTAAAAGTAGTCTATGTCCTTGCCAAGAACACACACTACTGTTATCCCAAATTTCATCTAAATCGCTTCAGCGATTCAGGCGTGAAAGCTAACAGACAGACATAGTTACTATCGCATTTATAATACTAGCAGTTCCGGCGCGGCTTCGTCCACGTAGAAGTTGTTATCGCGTTAAATCATATTTATTACCCTCTGTTTGCGTAGTTGGTTAAAAATTTGCCTATGTCCTTCTCAGGGACTCAAACTATCTCTAAACGAAATTTCATCTAACTTGCTTCAGCGGTTTAGGCGTGAAAGCGTAACAGACAGACATCGTTACTGTCGCATTTATAATATTAGTAGGGATTCTGCTGTACTGGGTGTCTCGTCTCTATGTAGAGAAAAAATTCTTTTAACAAAACAAAAATGATGAAGAAAGTTCCATCATCTCTACTTGTCAATGTTGGTGGTGAACAAATCCGACTG
Organism: Miltochrista miniata; assembly: GCA_933228765.1. NCBI lineage: Eukaryota > Metazoa > Arthropoda > Insecta > Lepidoptera > Erebidae > Miltochrista > Miltochrista miniata. The sequence goes on from OW121757.1 coordinate 2,971,272, forward strand.
TACTCGCACATATTTATAACTTGCATAAATAACTTACACATAGTAAGAAGGACATAAAGTGATTGTACCCACGGGCCTGTATGATTGTAAATCTCTCCTTGAGCTCTCCTAATAGCCAGCCAAAGTCACATTTATTTACGCATTCAATTCGATCATTATGAATCACTTATTGCGTTCAAAAAGGGATGGCGTGTATTGTTGAGCATTTTAGAACATGTTAACAAACCCTGTTTACCTACGCTTTTATGGACACTATATTTATTTTACAACTATGTAGCTATTGCCCGCGGTTTGGCATTGTGTAGTTTGCTGAACTTTCGTCTATCTCGTATTTCATTCTAGTCCTTTTTCAGGAGTAGTCGTATGGAGAGATCCTTACACATTGAAAAGTACCTGCAGTTAGTATACCATAATTAATATCTATTCGAGGGTACCGTAAATCACTTGCTGCCTTTCAAGAGCCTACGTGAAAACCAAATCGTCAGACATCGATATACAAAAACCCATCGGTATTTTGTATCGATGTCGTCAGATCAAGAAATTGTAACATTTATAGAGCGCACTGTATACCTGCATTGAAAATCTGATACAATCGAGTAAAGTTCTTATTGGTTTTCACCCCTCCCGCATTGCCACCTAGAATCGTCCACCATAAACACAGAAATTCTGATATACATACATACATGCATATTGTCACGCCTTTATCCCCGAAGGGGTAGAGGCAGAGGCATATTATATGCCCACATTTTACCTTTTTAGAATTTGTCCCACGTAACAGGTGGTGAGCCGTATTGCCGTGTTGCAATGGACAAAGGCTTTCAACTTGGCTTAACGACTGCCATTTTACTGGCAACCGGGACCAACGGCTTAACGTGCCTTCCGAAGCACGGAAACGCTCAAACAAATTATGTCACAAAGTGGACACATGAATGTTTACTCATCCAAGGACTGGCCATAGTGAAAGTTGCTTACTGCAGTGATCGTTTACAGAACACTGAGTCCGCGGGACCACGAGCGCTTCTGAAATTCTGATATCTGTGACCATTAGCGATAGACAAACTTACTTTCCCATTAAGATATTAGTAGAAATTGTAGGGGAAGAAACTAGTACCTAGGTAATTAGAATACCTACCATACAAAATTAGAAGATAAATTTATTATAATTTAAACTGTGAGCAATACACAAAAGTAATCAACAAAACTAGTGTCAACACTAATTAATATAATTTAATTATTTTAATCACCCATTATGTTCAGTGATTCAGTCGATTATATAAATAAATGAATATAAATGTAACAATTTGGAGTGTCAACAGTAACAGGGTCAAAGTCTGACACCACGTGTTGTTGACACAGTGACCTGACACGCTGTTGACACTGTAGTAGATAGAACACATAAACAATACGTAATTGTTGATCGTTTCACAAATTTCAGTACGAATAATTAATCAGACGTTATATGGCGGAATCCACCAAAGAATAAAAAAAACCGTGTGAATCGGAATCGCGCATAGAGGGTTCAGTATCAGTACCAAAAACGGCTAAGAGAAAACGTTTGTTGTATGAACCTCCTTAATTTTTATTCTTCTGATTTTAGAATTCCAGTTTAGAAAATTTCAGCCACCATAGCTATCACGGTTCCTGAAATACAGCCTCGTGGCAGACAGACGAACAGTGAAGACTCAGTAATGAATAGGCTTCCGATTTTACTCTTTGGGTACGAGACCCTAATTAGAAGGGGGGGGGAAGGAGGAACCCGCCATAAGTCCCCAATCCGTCAACTGCCGTGCAGTTTCATTTCAACCTGAAAAACCTGCGCTTGTAAGAGATAGAAACGACGTTGCATGGAAAAACTACCCAATTTTCTCCATGGTGCATCAAAGCATTGCTACAGTGCGGGTGCGGGAGAGAGCTCTGCCACCCGAGTTCCGCAGTCGGCGCCCTGGGCGCCGCCGAAGTGTCTTCGCCGAGGACTATCGGCCTCCATGACCGGGGGTCTGAGGACGGTGAGAGGGTCGCTTACCGTCCTTACAGAAGCAGGCCCATGACGACAGCGTGACGTGAGCAACTCACGCACGCCCCCCTTAGAAGCGGGATCACACCCGAAACCCCCCAAAGACGCGGGATATCACCCGAACCACCCCCTGGTCGAAGCCGCAGTAGCGGCCGTAGGTCTGTTGGGAGTCCCGGTACTGTAGCAAGGCTTTTTTTTACGTGAGGGAAAATCCTCAAAGGATGTTATACCGGACTCTTACTGACTAAAAACCCTCACGCAACGCCCAACAGCCTATGGTTGGGAGCCCCGGGTAAGCCCTCGGAAGGATGTCCCAGGACTCCCAACAGACCCACGGCCGCCACAGCGGCCTCGCCCAGGGGGTGGTTAGGGTACTATCCCGCGTCTTTGGGGGGTTTCGGGTGTGATCCCGCTTCTCTAAGGGGGGACGTGCGTGAGTTTCTCACGTCACGCTGCCGTCATGGGCCTGCTTCTGTAAGTACGGCGAGCCGCCCTCTCACCGTCGTCAGGCCCCCGGTCATGGAGGCCGATAGTCCTAAAATCCCATGGTTCTGAAAGCGGTGGTTACCACCGCGACAGATTATTAAATAGGAGATGTTGAGCTGAACAGGCTCATTCCTAATGAAGTTTTGTTTACAACCAATTTCCGAAGATTCCTTCATTTCTCAATTTCATTATTGATGAGGTGACCAAAAGAAAGTAAAATACATACATAAAGTCACGCCCTTAACCCCGAAGGGGCAAGCAGAGGCACAGTATACGCCCACGCTTCACGGTATAGTTTTATGTCCCACGTAATGAGTGGTGAGCCCATTGCCGTGTTGAAATGTACAGGGGCAGGTCGTGACAACCTGCTGTTGAAATTTTTTCAAGCCGCCCGCGGTCCGTAAGCCCTTTAACTTGGTTTAACGATTGTCAATTTACTGACTGACAGCTGAGAAAGTAAAACACTAAATTAAAAATATTCATTTCATCCCGACTATTCATTGGTGGGACAATAAGTATGTACTATTATTAGAGTTAACGGGATATTTACCATGTATTATTGAGTTTTTCCGATATTTCGACGCTGTTGCAAGCGCCATGATCACGGTGGAACTGAAGTACTGCCGGTTAAAAATGAATGTCTTAGGAATGTCGATCTACCCTCCTTTGCACTCGTTTGTGTTGTGTTGTGAAGGAAAAACTCAATAATACATGGTAAATATCCCGTTAACTCTAATAATACTGTTAGTGACCATGAAAGTTTAAATACCAATAAGTATGCAGTTATCTACTGATGTATAGTTAACTTAAAAGTGGTCATATCGCCGACTATGGCCATTGAAATAATATAACTACGTACTACGACTAATATTCTCAGATTAATATTCAAATCTTTTTTTTGTAATTGTACGTGGCCTCGGAGGTTCAGTTTCTTAGGAAAAGGCTTCCGGCATTTTATGCCTCTACTTAATAAAAAAATTGCTGTTGTCCGTTTGTCTGTCCGTCACGAGGCTGTATCTCATGAACGGTGATAGCTAGAGAGCTGAAATTTTCACAGATTATGTGTTTCTGTTGCCGCTATAACAGGAAATAGTAAATACAAAAAATATTAAAACGGCTTCCTTCAACAAACGTGATTTTGTGCCATTTTATTTTATCTATACATATAATAAAATGATAGAAAAGCCAAAACTATATATTGGAAATATATAAAAAAATACTTTCTGGGTGTTCAACATAAGATACCGAAGCCGAAAATATAGTTAGATTTTTTTTGTCTGTTTGCTTTGCTTTGTCCGAAAGAAGTCCGAAAAGTACTCAATAGATTTGATTCAAATTTTGCACAAATATTAACTAGGGGTAGGGTCTTCAAGTAGGCTATATATTGTCACGCTACATATCCTGGGGGCTTAGCAGAGAGCAATCAAATTGGCATTATAACGTAATTTTCACGCGTACGAAGTCGCGGGCAACAGCTAATCTATACTAATATTATAAAGAGGAAAGATTTGTTTTTTTGTTTCTTTGTTTTTTTTTGTTTGTTTGTTTGTAACGAATAGGCTCCGGAACTACTGGACCGATTTGAAAAATTCTTTCACTGTTGGGAAGCTACACTCTTTGCGGTGAACATAGGCTATATTTTATTCCCATGGTCCCACGGGAACGGAAACTACGCGGGTGAAACCGCGTGACGTCAGCTAGTATATTAATAAAGTCATTAAACGATTGGACTTGTAATAAATTTAATGCTGCCAAGAACGCAACTTCCAGATAATTTTGATATTGATAATTCTTCATAAAAAAATCAGTGTCAAGGTAAGCGAACTTGTCAGTGACTGCTTGTTATAATTATATAAATAAATAATATTATAAAGAGGAAAGATTTGTTTTTTTGCTTTCTTGTTTTTTTTGTTTGTAACGAATAGGCTCCGGAACTACTGGACCGATTTGAAAAATTCTTTCACTGTTGGAAAGCTACCCTCTTTACGGTGAACATAGGCTATTTATTCCCCTATTCTCACGGGAACGGGAACTACGCGGGTGAAACCGCGTGACGTCCGCTAGTTATAAAATTTATAAATATTTAATATTTGCTTACGCACGCACGTATCTTATTTACTTAGATCACACTTAACAATAGTTTTCTATTGTTAATATAGTCATTCTTCGTAAAAGTCTCAAGTGATCATAAATATGATAAATTTTATTAAGGTTTACCTACCTATTAAACCTCAATAAAATTTATTTATTTTATTTTACTATCGGACGTCACGCGGTTTCACCCGCGTAGTTCCCGTTGCCGTGGGAATACGGGAATAAAATATAGCCTATGTTCACCGCAAAGAGTGTATCTTCCCAACAGTGAAAGAATTTTTAAATCAGTCCAGTAGTTCCGGAGCCTATTCGTTACAAACAAACAAACAAAAAGCAAATCTTTCCTCTTTATAATATAAGTATAGATGAGTTTGAAAAGAGTCCAAACCTTAATGTCTTGCAATATTATACAAATATCGATATAATGTATAGATAACCTATCCTCGTCGTGATCTTTTCTCGAACTTGTTTGCCACAGGAATCTATTCCCATATAAAAATGTGCCTATGGCCTTTCCCCAGCTGTATTTTACCTCTGTACCAAATTTCATCAGATAGACATAGCTACTTTTGTACATGTGTATTAGCAGCAACAGAGAAGTGGAAAATCTTTTCGCAGAAAGGGAAAATGTCTCTAATTTCACAGCATTATTAGTTGTGCAATGGGATGCAGTGGGGTAATAGCGCCTATTTCTGCCAGCTGACTTCTATTATAGAAGTGGCAGAGATGTGCTAATTTCGTTGTTAGCCCATAAACTCTCACCAGTGGCTCCAAGCAGTTGTGATGCGCGCAGCGGCCACACCCCGGTAAACCGCGTCGGCTCGCGTGGCAAGTTTATTGCGGATCCCTCCCGCATAGCGCATGAAGTCCGATTCGGCAAGGAAGGCAACCCACCGTAGATATACAACTACCCACCGTAGATATACAAAGGGGCTTGGCGGACTCGGCGATTCAGCAAGGCAAGGTGGATGGCCTAGGGCGGCGGTAGAGGGCGTACAGTTACCGTCGGCCAGACACATCATTCGACCTCTCCTCCAGTCGTAGCGGTCTCCCGTTCCACTGGGCTCAGGAGGGGGAAGACGAGTGTGTGCGCCTGCGTTTGCGCGAACGCTTGCGCACCTTCAAATATCCTGCGCACTTGACAGCTTCCGTATCTTGGACTCCAAATGACTAGGAGTCGAAGTGGTCGCCATGGCCAAAATCGGTCGGAGGCATCATCATCAGTTGTGCAATTCATTATGTGTCCGATTTGCCATTTCAGCTGACAAGACAAGTCTGTTGCCTGACGTCAGCGCTCCTGACTGGTTAAACTAGATTTTGGAACTAAACTGGCCACAAAAAAACACCAATAATTTTATAATAACAATTTTGCTTCTCATTATCTTATAAGATTCATTATAGATTATGAAGATGTATCAATCAAATCAGCCTATGGCAGTCAATTTTGTTTTTTTAATAATATTCACGGACATTTCACACAACGCTATCCGATCTCAAAGTAAGCTAGGAATAACCTGCTTGTGTTATGGGTATCAGACCGCGGATATTAATACTTATATGCTTTTTAAATACATACATATAATACGTAGAAACACCCAGACTCTTGAGACAAACATTTATGGGTCACACAAATATTTGTCTCCGGTGGGAATCGAACCCACGACCTCCAGCGCCGCAGGCGGTATCACTACCGACTGCGCCACAGAGGCAGTCAGAATTTTAATTCACGAAATTCTGGAGGTAGGCCTCTCCTACTTAACGCTATCAACAGTTCTGCTCTTTCCGCATCCAGTCCCTCCCCAATGCACTTTACAATCACGTACGGCGGCGACGATACTACTGAAGCACTAGTGTAAGCATGAGTGCATGACAATAACCATAGGGGCTTCCCTGGTAGTGCAGAAGCGAAGAAACATTCCCTTACATGGCATTATGTACTAATATGGAATAGATTCAACGACATTATAACGTCTTTGGATGGAGGATCCGATCCATCTTTCACGAAAAAAACATACATACTGTAATAAAATACATAATATTTAGAATACTTTCCGAGTGTTTCTTCGCAAGACAGGGTTGTGTAGCGTCACCGTGGCTGTTTAACCTGTACATGGACAGTTGTTTGAAAGAATTGCAAGAGAGTGCGTGTGGTATAAAACGAACGAGCTGACCATCAAATGTCTCCTATATGCTGACGATCAGGTGATCTTAGCTGCATCGGCGGAGAAGTCGCAGTTGATGGTTAATATTATGCATGAGGCGCTGAAAGATAGAGGAATGAAAGTGAATGTAAGTAAGACTAAAGTAATGGTTTTTGAAAGAGAGAAATGTATGACGAATTGCCCTATTTTTATCGAAGGGCAAAGAGTGGAACAGGTGAAAGAATTTGTATACCTGGGTTCAAAATTTACGAGGGATGGAAAGTGTGACCAGGATATTGAGAGAAGAGTTTTGGCAGGAAATCAAGTGAATGGGGCGATGCATACCTTTATGAGCAGTCAAAACGTGTCTAAGAAGGCAAGAGTGGCTGTGCATAGGGGTGTGTTTATCCCCACACTTATGTATGGTAGGGAAAGTTGGGTGTGGCAGAAGAAGCATGAAAGTAAAATTAATGCAGTGGAAATGAGAAGTCTGCGAAGTATAGCTGGAGTGAAATTGATGGACAAAGAAAGGAATAGCGTGATTAGAAAACAATGTGGTATAACTGAAGATGTAGGTAGTGACAAAGATAGAAAAAGGGATGCTTAGATGGTTTGGACATGTTGAGAGGATGGATGAAAATAGACTGACTAAACAGATCTATAAGGCGAGAATGAATGGGCAAGCTGGTAGGGGTCATCCTCGGCGTACGCATGGTAACCAAATTGATGACCTGCTGGAAAAGGGCCAGGTCAAAAGTACCCTTAACCGGCGAGCGTGTATGAAAGCACTTATGAAAGTAGAAGAAACGAAAGTGGTATGCCAGGATCGTAGCAAGTGGAAAGCCATAGTCTCTGCCTACCCCGATGGGAAACAGGCGTGATGATATGTATGTATGTATGTATGTTTCTTCGCGAGACTCTGGTCAGTATTGCACGGGAGTAACGGGCGTTCGCTAGTATGTCTACATATAATAGGTACAGATTTTATAACATATCCATAAACGGTTTTATAACAGCTATTAACATAAATATGCCGTTAGAAGACGCAATAAGCTGAGCTCACAAAATTAACGATATTTATGACGTCATCAGCAAAACGCATGCACTAGTTAATTTGCCATTTGAAACTAAACCAGCAACAGCAATAAAAGTGCATATACTACATCACAAGTATATCCGGGAACCATAGTAACACCTGCAATTCTGAGGGATTGACAAGGCTCTGGTGTAGGCCTACTGAGGTGTTATTAGGTCAGGTTGCTGCCGTTTCTGTATTTGATGGTTTTTACACGTTTGGAAACCTCCACCGATGTTTTGCCAGACTCGATCCAGCTAATACCACACCTCACCAAGCCCGGAGCTGGAGCACTGGTTACTCCTGTAAGGATGTCCCAGAATGCCCTGCATGACTTTATTGTAACCATTCCTATATCCGAAAAACTAACAGAAAATAAAAACAGCAAAAAATCTAGTAGCCTCGTAAATTCGCAACTTGACATCAGTTCACCTTTAACTACGCAGAATCCAATCAAAACGTCGTCGTCGCGTCGCTCGTCGGGATAATTTCCTTTAAGACTTTTCCGAGGAACTGTGAAAGCTTTTACCGGTTCAATCAGTTGCGCACAGAGTATGGCTAGGCCTAGGTAAGTTTATAGAAGAACAGGTATTCCTCAGCTACAAGTAGGTGCGATGCGACACCAACACTGTGTGGATTAAATCTTCTGAATTCCTATAAACCCGCCTGTGGACGTTTCCACACTTAAAAAAGGTGCAATATCCATCTATCCAGCCTTCAAATATTTTCTCTGGAACTTAAAGTATCACATGAGCAGAGGCTTATCTAGTTCAGCGGTTCACGGTATGCGTCGAAACGGTGCGTTGACCGACTTCGTTGTGCAAGCTGGTCGGGTCAAGGTCACCAGCAGTCACGTCCGGTGTTTTTGTAGCCATTCACTTGTTTGTTCTGGCTGATGGTTGACAAATATGTTGTCGAATTGCTCATTTGAGCGCGGTGGAGTATAGAGATGAATGTGAAGAATATGCGACTCCCATTTGGCCAGTTTTTTAACCATCAATGTATATAGAAAAGATTAAAGTATTGCTGCCTTGCTAAAGAATTATATTTTGCAAGTCTTGAGTTGCGTCCTTGACTTCCTTACCTTCGAAACACAATCTATTGCTGATGACAGCGTTTAGATTGAACTGAATGCTTTGAGACTACCATATTAGATATATTTCTATACTGTTTGTACAATGATGATTATGATGAATCACCAATTCAGCATTCAATATAATTGTCGAAATTTCTCGTGAGCATAGAATTATAACGCAAAGAAACCCAATACGCGCGAGCGCGTGAAGCCATTTCAAGGCAGCTGATACCAGCTGCCTACATCAATCGGCGCTTTAGTACCGGACATCTAGTGTCAGTGCAAAGAGCTCGCGTAATTTTCGTCTAAAAATGACGTATTGTGCAGTGAAAGGATGCCACAATTCATCTGAAAATTGTTCCAAACGCCTAAAGATCACATTGCATAGGTTAGTACTGCAAAATATGTTACATTTTTGTTAAAAACACCTCATTTAAAGAAACAAAAATCGTACATTTTAGTGACGTCATTTTCATAGACGATGTTGCAAGCAATGAGAATAAAATTTTCCCACATTTTCTCTTATTTGCTTCAATATCGGTTTTAGGAACTGTTATTGTTATAAAAATACTATCACATACATACATATGCTTACGCCTTTACTCCCGAAGGGGTAGGCAGAGGCATTGTATACGCCCACATTTCACCTTTTTAGAATTTGTTCCACGTAATAGGGGCTGAGCCGTAATGCCATGTTGAGATGATGCAGGTTGTGACTGCCTGCTGTTGAAATTTTTCAAGCCGCCTCAAAAGGCCTTCAACTTTGCTTCATGACTGCCATTTTACTGGAAACCGGAAACAACAGCTTAACGGCCTTCTGAAGCACTGAAACGCTCAAATAAATGTCACAAAGTGGTCACATGGATGGTCACCCATCCAAGGACTGGCCATAGTGAAAGTTGCTTACTGCAGTGATCGTTTACAGATCAGATCGTTAATAGATCACTGAGTACGCGGGGCCACAAGCGCTTCATATCTACTTAAATAATTTTATTTGCAAGATTTTGTGGGTGGGTACCACATAATTTATTAAAATATTGTAATTAAAACAAGTTTATTAATTTAATAAGTAAGGTAAGCCTTCGGAAGGATGTCCCAGGGCTCCCGGCAGACTTCGGCAACCACCTTGGCCTCGCTTAGAGGGTTCGGGTGCTATCCCGCCACTTGGGGAAGGGGGTAGAGTTAGTTACTATTCCACCACCATGAATGCTTCTGGAAAAACGTCGAGTAGCCAACTCGTCCTTCTCAGGCCCTCGGTCAGGGAGGCCGGTAGTAATAATATATTACTTACTACAACAGTTTGAAATACAAATTATTACTGATTTTAGAATTTGTTGGTATAGTGGCAGCAGAAATACATCATCTCGGAAAATTTCAGCTCTATGGCTATTACGGTTTCTGAGATGGAACCTCGAAATAGACAGACAGACAGCGAGACGGACGGCTGAACCTCATAAATAGGGTTCCTTATTTACCTTTTGGCTACGGAACTCTAGAAGTATATATAGGTATGCCTACTAGTAAAAATTTAAACTGTTTATTATACTGGTTAGTAGGTAAGTCGTTTTACACTTACCCCCTTATTCATAATCGTTTATTAAACCTATTTTAGTTAAAACACACTTTAAGTATATTGCTATCTCTAACCAATGACAGAATATGGTTAGAGACAGCAATAGACTTAAAGTGTGTTTTAACTAAAATAGGTTTAATAAACGATTATGAATATGGGGGTTAGTGTTTAATTTAGCTTTTTTTTAAACTACATATTAATAAAATATGGGAGACCATTCTGCCTACCCCGCGAAGAGTATAGCATATAGATAAATAGAGTTAAATGTTAAATTAAATGTACACTAACAATTTTATTTTTTTCCCATTTATAGGGTAAATTTTATTTCCTGGCAACATTTTCTGTAAGCTTGTGTGAGTGTCACCGAGTATAAAGACGAGTAGTTTACACCTACATTAATATTGGTTCGGCTTCGCGGGAGCGTACGTATAATTGAGCGACTCTCAGTCTATGTGTTATAAGTCTATGCTCGTGAGTTAAATGACCATGCCTGTAATATTCTGCTGGTATCGAGATAATAACCCAGATAGGATTAATCTACTCTACAATACAAGTCTGAGGATCGTTAACTTGAACTATAAAGACCCCAGTCATAGATTCTTAATAATATAACCTAGATTCTTCCCCATCTGTAAGTTTTCTGACCAGCTTACTTATATAAGATAAAACTTTTGCATTAGATTAGTGATCGGCCGGCGCGGCGTGGCGTGTAAAAATTGCTACGTGCTTCGGTGTCTTTGTTAGCTCATTATTGAATGTCGGTCGACCTTCAGCGAGGTGGTTAAGAGCAGCCAATCGTCACCAAATATTTGGCAACCAGTCTAATTTTAAATCTTTTCGTCATTTGCGATGCGGAAGTTAAATAATGACACAAATTGATTTTTTGTCACCTGTAAAACTGTGTGATCTGATTAATCTTTGTAAACAGATAGAATTCGCTTTGTTATTTGGTTTTATTTATCCCTCATTTATATTTGGCGACCCAAGCTCACTTGACGTTCACCTATGGTTACTTAATAACTATTATATTTGATCTGTGCCTGGGGACTGCTGACTAATTAACAAGGTAACAGTGAAGAGAATCTCGATACAAATTCCTGTACCAATCCGTCTGCCCAGCGTCCTACAGAGCAATCATCTCTTCCCAAATAGATAATGGAACGCCCGCCATGTCGTTTTGTCCATCCATCAGAGCCGTATAATTTCTAATTGGTTGAGGAATATTTGAAAACATATGTGAATTTGCCTTACATACTACGATTCTGCTCATTGTTGCATTGCTGACTAAACAGATGAAACATAGCAAGTTCTTGTAGAGGAGGTCCAACCACAATTATATCCAACAGCGCCGAAAATGTTCAGCCAAAAGACTTGCTCCAAATTGGATAATTTGGGTGCATCTGGATCTTCCAAAACGAAAAGAAGGACAATTCAGATCTCTATGCAAAAGGCATGCAGCAAAACATATTGTATGTGAATGAACGCAACATTGTTGTTCAGACAAAGGCTTGGTTAGTCAGCGTCGATTGAACCGTCGAGCCGGTGCCATTAACCGTTCCGCACCACGGTTGAACTCCCCAAGGCCACTTCGTGCCAGCCTGCGAAAGCGTGCATAGAAATGTCCTCGCAATTTTTATTACCGTTTTAGAATCATTATTGCACATCGTATCTTGAAATAGCTCGATCATGGTTTTGCACGATTGCATCCATTTTGCCACAGACTCCAACTTCGGGCAGAGATTATAGATGATTGGTTTGATAATCGATTTTGAAATGGGCTGATAGATTTATTTAGCACTTTATAAAGTGTGCGTTCGCGCAGCGGAATGTTGTTGAATTTAAAGATTTTAATTATGCAGATATTTAGTGTATGACGTCGTGTAATTGTGTATGGTAAAAGAAAATTTGTGTATGCAGCCATTGTGGAGAAATTCGCTAAAAACTGATTCCGCTGGGCGAACGTTGACCTGGCGGCACTTTTTTTAAATCCATGCACTTAAAAGGAAAAAAATGGGTGCAACAATTAGTGTGTATTTGTGTGTAATTGTGTATGTATGAATAAAATTAGTGTATGCATTGACTTCGGAGAAATTCAAGTTTCCGCTACGCGAACGTTTGGCCATTAGCTAGTTTTCATATAAAGCGCTTATATAGAGAGCTGTAGATTTTTACATACGTTGTTTTGAATTTGTTTATATTTGTTTAAGAAACCGATTTAGAAAAAAACGTAGGGTTTAAAAGATAAAAATATAAACGTAAAATACGCTTATTAGATCGTAGTTCGTAAAGTATGCACTTTGGGGTCTAGATTTTCACGTTTATTCAAACCTTGTAAGTGCCTGCAACACGTTGCCAAGTATCAATTAAGTTCCGTAAGTAATTATAGGGTTATAGGACAATTTACCTTGAATATATCACTGTTTACAAAGCAGTCAAATATCACGACGTCCTAAGTGAATTGCATAGTAAAATTTATTTCAATAGTTAGTTTATTAATTCAACTACTCATATGCAAAATTTCATCTCATTAAATTCAGTAATTAAAGAGAAACAATTAAAATACTGACAAAGCATCGAAAGCCTACATAACCCGACCAAGTTCGAGTAGCCACAAAAAAGCGGCCGCGCAATATATTTAGGTAACATTCTAAAATTTACAGTCTAATACCGGTTTTGAATTGGTACAGGTGATAACACAATTGTTGTTTCGATATAATTTATAGGCTGCTAATTAAAGAATATTTAATATTTTCTTGAAAATACCTTTTTATACCAATGTTTTAGTTTATAAGCACATTATAAATGGTGATTTTTAGGTATATTAGGCAGACTCTCAAATCTGAACATCTGAATAGTCTAGTTATTTGATCAGTGATTTAAATTTTTATTGAAGCTCAAAATACTTAATATCCTTACCCTCATATTCATCATCGTTTATTAAACCTATTTTAGTTAAAACACATTTTAAGTCTATTGCTGTCTCTAACCAATGACAGTATGTTTAGCAAGCGTTTGTTAACGTTAAGTTTTTATGAACAAGGGACTAGTCATGAGAAGCACCTCACCTGCGCTCCTGATACGCTCGAAATACACGCGCCTGTGCGCGCACATGAGTTGTATGCCAAGTTCTGCCGTTACTGGGGCGCGCGCCCAAGGATTGTCATGTTAGTCGCTTAGAGCTGTATTTTCATTCATTCATTCATATGCTTACGGCTGTTGGCCTAGAAAGGGTAGGCAGAGGTGTGACATTTCTGTGTCACCCACATTTTGCCATTTTTGGGTTTCTACGTTACAGGTGGCGAGAAATAAATAATAAATACATAATTATTATATTTAATTATAAATATTTTTGTTATTATATGTAATTATAAATATTTTTGTACACAGATGTTTAATTAGAGAAGTACTTGTTAACAGAAGATTTATTTTTATCGTAGATAGTGGCGTTATTATTAAAAAAATATTTTTCGTTCAAGAAATGCAATTGTTTTATTTTTTCCTAACGCTTGTGTACGCAACTGTACCATACTAATAAATACTATACTGGAAGGTTAAGAACGTTACTAAGATATATGGCACGGCCGCTTTTTTGTAGCCATTCGAACTTGGTCGGGTTATGTAGGCTTTCGATGCTTAGTCAGTATTTTAATTGTTTCTCTTTAATTACTGAATTTAATGAGATGAAATTTTGCATGTGAGTAGTTGAATTAATAAACTAATTATTGGAATACATTTTACTGTGCAATTCCTTTAGAACGTCGTGATATTTGACTGCTTTGTAAACAGTGATCTATTCACGGTAAATTGTCCTATAACCCTTTAATTACTAACGGAACTTCATTGATACTTGGCAACATGTTGCAGGCACTTACAAGGTTTGTATAAACGTGAAAATCTAGACCCCAAAGCGCATACTTTACGAACTACGATCTAATTAGCGTATTTTACGTTTATATTTTTATCTTTTAAGCCCTAGGTTTTTTTCTAAATCGGTTTTTCAAACAAATATAAACAAATTCAAAACAACGTATGTAAAAATCTACAGCTCTCTATATAAGCGCTTTATATGAAAACTAGCTAATGGCCAAACGTTCGCGTAGCGGAAACTTGAATTTCTCCGAAGTCAATGCATACACTAATTTTATTCATACATACACAATTACACACAAATACACACTAATTGTTGGACTCATTTTTTTTCTTCTAAGTGCATGGATTTAAAAAAAGTGCCGCCAGGACAACGTTCGCCCAGCGGAATCAGTTTTTAGCGAATTTCTCCACAATGGCTGCACACACAAATTTTCTTTTACCATACACAATTACACGACGTCATACACTAAATATCTGCATAATTGAAATCTTTAAATTCAACAACATTCCGCTGCGCGAACGCACACCTTTATAAAGCATAGATTTACAAAGCTTTTAAAGAGTTCAATATCAAAATAATAGTATTGAAAGTCAATTCTGATAAAATAACGCCACTTATTTCGTATGATTAGTGTACGATTTATTCAGTAACTTATTTTCAATTGCGTCACTGATTGAGTGGAGCTGTGAGAAGACCGGTGTGTTTCCTTTAAAGTTTACCTTCTGATGGTCGGGAGCCCTGGGGTAATTCTTACGTGGGTGCACCCGAGACTTCCGGCCGTACGAGCTGCAAGGGCACAGTGTGGTTTTAAGGAGTGAGAGTCCGGCATGACAGTAACGCCCACGAGGATTGCCACACGTAAATATACCCTCTGGCGAGACAGTGCATCACGCTTTTCACCTTCGACCGTCGCAATACACCTACATATTTACCCAGTGTTGCAAAACGCGCGAATTTTGCAACTGACGCTGTTACGTATCTGTTCTCGGAGCCTTTTGTGTCTAGACTGGGTTTGTCTATACCTGTCACTAATTTGAATAACGGACGAGGCCGTGGCACAGCAAAGTTGGAAACGAAAGTCTCGATAAGTAAATAATGTTGAAATTGAAAAGGATTGAATGATCAGATTATCAGCACACTGTAGTTACCTTCTGGACATCAGTCCAGCGACGCGGCTGGCGTGATGTAAAAGTTTCACGCGCGCCTCAAGAAGCGGGATAACCAACCCCCCAAAGCCGCGAGATAGTACCCAAACCTGTAGGAATAGATAGAGGTCACGGTGATAGTCAAAGTCTGCCGGAAATTCTGGGACATCCTTCCGAGTGCCAGGCCATAGACAGTTGCAGGGCAGCACTGTGTATTTTTTTTACGTGTGGAAAATCCGTCATGGATGCTATGCCGAACTCTTACCTACTGCCTACGGTTGGGAGCCCGTGTAAGCGTGCCGCGTGCGTACCGTACTGAGTTTCTTGGGGTGTTCTTCTCAGTCTGTAGCATTTCCGGGAGGGTAGAGTCACAAAATTTTGACAAACCTAAATTTTTTTTTAAATTTCTAAGGGAATAAATTTTATTTTATTTTATTTTATTGCGTAAGCCTTATGTATGAAGGATATTCCCAGGATTCCCAACAGACCTTGGCTACCACTGCGGCCTCACCTAGAGGGCTACCGTGTGGTTTTAGTCGATAAGATTCCGTTACAGAATCCATTAATGATGTCCATTACTACACGTAAACAAAAATCCTCATAATTTCGTGGACTGTGTTGAGCCATGAACAGAGTTTTCTTTAAAGATCACGTGCCAACGTGACCCGAATAAGTAATGCTTGCAATAATATAATATTTCAATGTGGAACTTGCAAATAAGCTTGTTGTTGCAAGCGATGCGATGGCGACATATTTATCTCAAAAAAATAAACACCTTTTCTGGCTCTAGCTAGCCATGATGCAGTTGGTGCAGTGGATGGTGTAATTGAATTCCCGTGTTCGAATCCCGTACCATTATAATACGCGTTGTGTTCAAATACTAGATGACCAGCCAAAGCCAAAGTTGCTTACTGCAGTGATCGTTTTCAGAACACTCGAGTCCGTGGGGTTACGAGCGCTTTCTTGACATTTTTTTTTCCAAAATCTTTTCAATGCAGTAGCTTTGTGAGTCTTCAGACAGGTAAGGTCACTTGGACGTGATCAAAGTACTGTTTCTTCTGACCCATGACAAGCGGTCAACGTCACGACCGTTGTCGAGCTGGCCGTAAGTTGTCAAATTAATTGTCACCTCGTTCTAGTCGTGATTTTCGCAAATTAGCATCTGTGTGAAGTTGTAACTAATTAAATTAGCGTATGGTACAAAGGCGTTTAGCTAGGATACTCGTATTGGGTATACTGCAACTGGGCAAAGCAAGATTGTCGGTGCTCAAGCGAACGTCACCTGCAAGTATTGTATCTGCTGACTTGCTGACCAACGGATCGAACTGACGGAATCAGTTGTTCAGTTGACTCAGAGTGATAAACTTCATACAAGTAGATCACTGAATAGGACCTGTCACTCACAGGACACCAAATTGACACATGTCACCACTCATCAAACAGTTCTCCACAATGCACGTGTAACGGGAGCTGCGCCAACATTATTATGGTCATGTTTTGTCAGTTGGGTGACAACATTCAGAGTGGATGGGTATCAGTATCGATCGGATAAATCGGCAACAATGAGTTGTACTTGATTGGTGCCTCTCCACCGCTGCGCTGGCGTCGGCGCATTTGCAGCTTAGATACATATATCCCGTTCGCTCTAAGTTTGCCGCTGGCGCATAGGCTGGTGTAGAGGCGTTGTATGGGAGGCAACCAGCAAACTTAAAGCGAACGGGTAGTAATGTGTATTGATTGGGTTGTCAAACTCAGGAAAATCGAGACGCACGCAGATCCAATTTGGCTTGTCAATCAAATCTGGTTAAAGCTCCGATTGTAATGATTAACTCGTCAAAATAATAACCATTATTTGACGAAAAGGTTATTCTTAATGGACTTCGAGTTGTAGAAGGATTATTTCTCTTTCTTGAAGCTGTTTGACACCACATAATAAGTCGTTTTATCGAATGTCGATGTCGAGGATGGAATACAACTTTCTTCTCTAACTCATCACCTCCATATCATTGGAAAAATCCGTCGAGAACTCAAGCCATGAACTGGTACACTACATACTACTCCACCAAGCGAAGTTGACGAACGCGTAGAATGATCCCTTACCGCCTGCACCTACATCAGGTACCGGAATCGCCTTAGAACCGTCCGCAAGGATACAGGCCATGCTCATGTATCCGTTTTCGTAAATTTAGTTCAAAACAAAAAAGAACTCGAAAGATTATACCTAGCGATTTTTCGTAACATTTGAATCGTCAACATCGCTTAGTGGAGTAGTACACACGTACCTACATACAAATCCTAGCGCAATCAGCGTATGTAAACACTATAAAATTGTATGCTTATGTGGTGTTATATTTATAATAGAGCACTAAAGCGATGCGCACAAGGTCAATGCTAGATCGCGTGCCAAATTCATGTGATGCTTGGATTAAGTAGGCACCTACATTAATCTATTGTGAGTGTACTGCTAAAGAGTAAATTAGGTACCTAAGATACAGATCGAAATTCTAAAAAATCGGCCAAGTGCGAATTGGACTCGCCCATGAAGGGTTTCGTTGCAGCAAGTAACATAATAGAAAAGTTCTTATAGTTCGTTGTAACTTTCATTTTATTAATTTTTAATTAGTTAAAGAGAGATAAACTTTTAATTTTAAATTTGATCACAATATTAATTTAATTGGGTAGTTAAAAAAAATGTATTTTAATTTTAATTTTGATCATAATAATTATTAATAATAATGTATCTTATTTAGTCTATTATAATTATTGATATATTTTTAACATAGTCTAAGATTACTAACGAACTATGGATTTATCTGAAATAAATGAATATTATTATTATTATTATTTAACACGTTCGCAGTGGTAGTGATTTTTTGTAACCGAAAATTGCGGTTTATGACGTATTAAAAAAAACTAGCAGCTCTATCTCGGTCAAACCAATTTTCGTTGGCAGTTTTTATAGCAATTTACATCATATATTTTTTTTAGATTTATCATTCTCTTAGTTTAGAAGTTAGAGGGGGGGGGGGGGGGACACATTTTTCCACTTTGGAAGTGTCTCCATGGACCCCCAAAATTTACTGCTTTTTTTCTAGTTTTATATAAGAATCTTAATGCGGTTCACTGAATACATCTAGTTACCAAGTTTCAAAAGCATAGACCTTATAGTTTCGGAGAAAAGTGGCTGTGACACACGGACGGACAGACAGACATGACGAATCTATAAGGGTTCCGTTTTTGCCATTTGGCTACGAAACCCTAAAAAATGACGCTGCAGTTAAAATATGTTTCATAGACTGCCTCCTGTGGCGCAGTCGCTAGTCGGTAATGTAACCGCCTGCCAGCGCGGCAGGCGGTTACATTAGGACGGAAGTCCTGGAATGGTCCCAGGAATCGAACATTCCTGGGTCGGCCCGAATATTTGCGTGATCCACAAATGTTTGTTTCGGAGTTTAGGTGTTTTCATGTATAATATGTATGTATTTAGAAATATATAAGTATGTCTATCAGTCGTCTAGATCTCATTGCACAAAATTATAAGTATAAGCTTAATTTGGGCTACATGATGTTGTGTGAGATTGTCCACAAATATTTATTTATTTATAAATCCTTGATCTCGTAAAGATATAAAATGTCATACCGCCAAAATGCACGCTAACTGATTTAAATGAGCGGAAATTTACTTATGCTTTGTTTGTTTTCAGGTAAATCACCACAAGATATTCAGGACTAGGACGAGGATGAAGATTCTATCTGGTTTGCATAGTATGTTAGCTAAGTATACTTATATAAATATAGAGCGATGAGGGTCGCCATATGAAGAGATACCCATGGACGAGCAAAATATGTGTAGAGTTTTAGCTTTTGATTGATCTTCATATCAGTCCAGTAGTTTGTAGACAAACTAGTTTTAGTAACCATCAGGCGTTAAACCTTTGCAGGTTACGGTGAAAACTTCAACCCGAAGTCTAAAAAAATGCAAAATATCATAATGAAACCACTTCTGTAACTATCCCATCACGACAGTACATAACGTATACACGTAATGAAAACAAAAGTTCCAATTTCGTTCATACGTCTTCATTTTAATCAGACAATTGTTGGCAATATACTTAGCATACTCTTCGCACTATAATTAGAAACTCCTCCAACACTCATCCTCAAACCACACTAGACTTGACGTCAAACTGATCACGTTCAAGTCTCGTGAATGCTGTGACAAGTCATAGGACGTGCCCCTTATTACCGACTAGCGGACGACACGCGGTTTCATCCACGTAGCTCCCGTTCCCGTGGGAATACGGGAATAAGATATAGCCTATGTCACTCGGGGATAGCGTAGCTTCCCAACAGTGAAAGAATTTTTCAAATCGGTTCAGTAGTTCCAGAGCCTATTCGACGCAAACAATCTGTTTTAATAATTAGTATAGCAGAAGACGTACTGTTTGATATTCCGTGACAAAAGCTGATTTCATTTTGACGTCCACGTCACACTTGGTTTCCAATTTGGCAGTGTCGTGTCTCTCTGTAGTGTTGACGTGACGTTGGACACGACACTATTAGCGTTTCTGTTAGTCATGATTGCGTAGACGCCCATATGTTGACATGGATGCAGTTTATCTCATAGTTGCTTTTGATCCTAAATACAATCCAGGGCTTATACATCCTGGCTGGTACGTCCCATTCCATGATTTGAGTTTCTTAAGAGGCGACTGTCTGATTTTCATCCTACCCTAAAAGTAATCCACTCGTCCGCTGCTGTAAGTAATATAACCTATAACTTGGCTACGTGCCAAGTTACAGGTTATATTAATGTGGACATAGTAGAGTTCCTGGTCGCCGAATATTAAAAGGCGCAATAAATGCGCATCTAATCTAACAGCGTCCCAAAAGAGGTGTCCTTTGATTGGCAGCAACGAGTACTATTAAGGTCATAATAGACTTTGAATTACATCTGGCGTTTACATTGAATATAACAAATTAAAGACACACTAGTTGCAGCGCTGGATTGCATCGTGTGGTACTTGTTATGTCATGAGTAAATTCCCAAGATCACACTCATTATCTTTGTCAAGTACAAAGTAGAAGTCCACATGACATCTTCAAGAAATGAGAAGCCCATGGCCTGTTGGAAAAGTAGCAAGGAGGAGCTGGATGTCGATCGGAGGCGCTCAACCGTGTTTTGTGGCGAAACTTGTAACTTTGTTATTATATTCGAAATCCACGGAAAACGTGTAAAGTCGTATTTGCCACGCTGTTCACGGTGGCATATTGCCAGATTCTGAATGGTTTGCGTAAATATCTAGTTCAGAAATACTAAAGTAATAAAGGTGAACGATTACTTTCTGGTGTTTTTGTTTTGAAGCACGTGGGACTTTTGTAAAATGAACGGAACGAGCTGTTAGTGTAGATTTCGTAACACTAGAGGCAGGCAGGGGTGAAGCAGTCTTAATAAAACGTGGTTCTTATCTATGATAATGAATATGATGACGTTCTCTCACGCAATAAGTTCCTCATTTCGCCCCATTTTCCTCTTAATCAAAAATCGCCGACGTTATAAAAAATCCGTACAGTTCACAACATTTTTACCTAGTTTCATAAAAATCTGTTCAAAAACACGATCTGTAGAGATCGCCCACAAACACAATCAAAATCTCCTGGATATGAACCTGCTTAGTAATCGGTCAATAATTAATTAGAAGGGAGTCCTAATACAGAAGGAGATATAGGAGGGGGATTCGCTTCTATATTAGGGTTTTCTTGTCAGGCTCAACAATAATGGCAGCATCTTGCACCTGAGCGACATTTTGAGAAAGAGACATTTAACGACCAGACGGACTGGTAGATACACTAACAATTATGATAAAAGACTTTTTGCGACTAGGCTTCGCTGTTTACTGCCCTATTTTTTTTAAAATATTTGTGGAAAATCTCACCATCTAGCCCAAATTAAGCTACTCGTAATATAAGCTTGTGCTATTGGATCTAGACGACTAATTTTTTCTTTTTTTTTAACGCGAGTTAAAATCCATCGTGGATGCTATGCCGGACTCCTACTGACTAAATAACCTCACGTAACGCCCAACAGCCTATGGTTGGGAGCCCCCGGTAAGCTCTCGGAAGGATGTCCCAGGACTCCCAACAGACCTACGGCCATCACTGCGGCCTCGCCCAGGGGGCGGTCTAGACGACTGATAGGCATACTTATACCATATTTGTAAATACATACATACTCGTATTATACATAGAAAGCACCCAAACTCCGAAACAAACATCTGTGGATCACACAAATATTTGGACCGACCCAGGAATCGAACCCAGGACCTCCAGCGCCGCAGGCGGTTACACTACCAACTACGCCACGGAGGCAGTCATCCTGCTCTGACATTATTGAAGATAAATTGAAAAAAAAAAGTCATTAAATATCATAATAGTCACCTGTAAAATATTTATATATTCTTTATGACTTAATTAAAGTCAAACAGAAGTCGTAAAACATCTTGTTTAACGCTAAAAGGTTTCTCATGAAAAATAACTGTTTAGTCGCGAAATAGAACGTGGTGTTAATAGCTCCATAAAATGTTTACATTATTGCAATAAAATATTATATTACCTCAACAATATAAGCCGAGGGCGTAGGCAGAGGTTACTTATACGCCCACATTTTGACAGTAGTTTTGTTGCGACTACGTAATAGGAGCCTATTGTCGACACCGGAAGAGAAAATCCATTTTGTCTAGCAATGGCCAATTCGCGAAATGAGCACATATTCTCTAAATCGGTTAGTCGGTTTAGGCACAGTATATACCTATATATAGTTTAGGCGTGAAAATGTAACACAGACAGACAGACAAAGTTACTTTCTTATTTATAATATTAATAGGTATTCTCTGTACCGTGATTCTGTAATCCGAACCTAAATGCCTTCAACCTGTACAGATGTTACACATCTACAAATAAGTGCTGCTTGAGCATAATAATAATCAGAGTGGCAAGTGCGAGCTTGCGCCTGTCGACATTCACGGTGAGTGCGTTAACGCCGATTTGTATGGAATCGAGACAAGTTACCGCATTTACAGCTAGGTGGCGGTGTCTCGATTCCATACGAATGCGGCGTTAACGCGCTCACCGTGAATTTCGACAGGCGCACGGCAAAACTCGCACTTGCCACTCAGTATCACGTATATTATATTAAGATTGTTTTTTCTTTAACTTATGATGTAACATTCTAGGGTCGTAGTAACAGCTGTGACTGATAATATTTTAAAAAGACTATTATTTTAATATTACAGCATATTTCTATTTCTGAACATCCGAAGTCTCGGGGAGATTGTGCAATGGCTTCGTCTATCTATCTATACGAAAGATTTGAGTGTTTGTTTGTTTGTTGCATCGAATAGGCTCCGGAACTCCTGGACCGATTTGAAAAATTATTTCACTGTTGGGAAGCTACACTCTTCCCGGTGAACATAGGATATATTTTATTCCCGTATTCCCACGGGAACGGGAACTACGCGGGTGAAACCGCGTGACGTCCGCTAGTAATGAAATATGCTTCAAACCTAAATCTCATTGTTTCACTTGAGCTGTAGCATAGTATAACCAGTTCTACTCTCGCTGTTCATTGTCCGATAACACCACAAATAAAATACCATTTATTTTTAGTACGACAGAGGAATGAGAGTGGCTTGTGCTAAGATAAATTTCAGTCATTTGTTTATAGAATCAGTCAATTAATTAGAAAATCGGTCATTTGTAGAATTATATAGTCAATTATAGAATTGTACATTCCAATAGTTGGTCAATTGTAGACTTCTTTTTTTTTACGTGAGGAAAATGCTACATGGATGCTATGCCGGACTCCTACCGACTAAAAACCACACGTATCTTGCCTAACAGTGTAAGGTACTTGTAGTTGGTAGTCATTTCACGAGTCGATCAGTCCTAGTCTCAACGAAATTGTGGACCATGGATGCTACCCGTGTGACGAGCTGCTCCTCAGTTTTTCTGACTCGTTCCTTGAGGGTGATGAATACTTCTTATGTAATAAAAACCATTCGTTTGAATTGTTTTAGATGTAACAAACTTTTTTTTTATTTAGCACGCCATATTGACGTCGCCTCCAGCCTGATGGAAAGCCGTGGCGCATCTAGCGATTGGGGGCCACTTCTGACAGTGGTCCTCAAGTTGGCGGCCCTGTAATGTGCCTCTTCACGCTCCTCTTAAAGAACCCGGGATTGTAAGATGAGGGAAACACGTGTACGGGGTCATGCCCCGCATGAATAAAACAAGAATTAAAACGGACAAAAGTGACGACCATGATGCCAATGCCATCATAGATATCATTGAAAAGTACAGAATTTTATATTTAAAATGGCTATTCCCTGCTGATTTATGTCGCGTCTTCAGTTGTTATTTTTTCCTCTGTGGTTGTAGTGTTGGATTTTATCACATGAATGTTAAAATCATTGAATTATTATTTTTAAAGTCCTGTTCGACATTAATAAACGGATTTATTTTTGATCTGAAAAGAAAGTTTGCTGATGTGAGTTGTATAATATCTAGGTATAATTAGTATCTACACTCCAGAGTATAGCAAGATTTCTTTGAACGCGATTGAGACTAAGTGCTTTACCATACCACCTGGAATGTTCGTTTTTGTTTCGTTGATGTAGATGCGTTTGATATCCACCAATCATATTCATTTGTTCACGTGAATAGCATTGGAGGTAATAGTATCAGATAATAAGATGTATACTGTAATAATCTATGCTAAAACATATTATAAAGAGGAAACATTTGATTGTTTGTTCGTTTGCATCGAATTGGCTCCGAAACTACTGAACCGATTTGAATTTTTTTTTCACTTTTGGGAAGCTACACTATCCCCGGATGAAACTGCGTGACGTCACAGATTACTAAATAGTTAGTGACGTCCGCTAGATATTTTTATATAAAAGAAGATGAGTGCTATTTTCTTCTTGAACTCATTCCAGAATTTTTCCTACAAATTCTGTACTAAAGTAATAGGTAAAGTAAAATCACCTTGTTTTAACTCATTTCAGTAATTAACACAGTATGAGCTCGCTAGATCAATTAGCAAGATTATTGTATTGTGACTATTTGTGACGTTAACAAACCTATTTATTAGCATGTATATGTGATGTACTTAGGATTACTGATAGTTATCTTTATAGCCATAGATACTGATCTCTGCGTCTTCGAACGAAATAACAGCTCGAGAAAGATTATATTAAAATATGTCAAGCCGTTTATACAGAAAACTTCTTGAAAACGTCTCGATGTTCGTCATACAAGACAGACAGACAAACTACTGGATGACTCGGAAGTTTGTTTGTATGAATGGATGGATGTTTGACATTCTTTCACGCCAAAACGACTGAACGATTGCAATGAAACTTGAAAGTAATACAGAAATACATCAGAATAGGACATAGGACATTAGCTACTATTATCCTGAGAACAAGTTGCCGTGGGAAACGGACTTTTTATTCACTCGGTGCCCTATCATTGCCTGCGGTTGGGAGCCCCGAGTCAGCCCTCGGAAGGAGGTCACAAAATTCCCGTCAGAATATGGGAAACGGGTATGAGCCAACTTCACCACGCGGGCGAATTCGCGGGCGTTAGCTAGTAGTATATATTTTCCTCCACGAGACCAATCAGCGCACATGCCATCTCGAAACATTAGGCCGGGATTCCACCAAAGCGGAAAGGAGATGTTTTTAAACAACCAATAGAAATGCGTTATTGATACATTTACTCTCCGCTTAGCTTCAGTGGAGATCGCTATGCGGAGATGTGGAATATTTATTTGTATGGCGCGATGGAAGCGGAGATGTGAGCTGCGCGCGGATTACGCGCAGCGCAGACGAGAGATGTGAGCGGTGTGCTGAATTGGTCTAAGGTTGTGAGCGATGTCACCCTCCCAATCAATCAAATCAATCTGCTTGTTCAGACAGTAAATAGCATTACTGACTGACCATTCTCTAAATTTTGTGGAAAATGGTAAATTAATTGCATTCTAGAGATATATAACTTAAGATTTTATAAAATAGATATAAGCCTAATTGTAATCTTTGTGTAAACAATTTTTCAAATAAATATATTATTATTATATTATATTATTATAGTAGTTCTTCTTCTTCTTCAAGTCAAAGAAGATACTTTTTTTGTAACAATAGCGACATCGTCTACCTTTCGTGTCAGAATGCGGACTGAGCACTCAACACACCGCACATCTCTTCTCGCACAGCAAGCAGCACACTGCACACATCTCCGCTTTGGTGGGGTACCGGCCTTATGGTGTGTAGATAAACGCTCTGCCGTTGACCCGTCTCCATCACATGATTGTTTGAAGCCACGAGTGGCCACCACAATTGATTAATATCAGTATCGCTATCGGTCAATTGAGGCCCTGTCTCATTATGTGCGTATTGATTTTTTATCTACCTACTCCCTAGCAGTCGTAGGGAGGTAGTTAATGGGGAAAGAGAAATGTTTTCACTTGATTATACTCGATGAGAGAGAGTCTTTATGGAAAGTTCCAGTTGCATCTTGTTTGAAACTCTAGAAGTGATGAAGAGATTTCACCAAAATTCAAAGGTCCGATTGATCTGAAATTTTTTGGTTATGTAGATACTTTGATGGTATTTCCACGACATGCTAACCTGCAACTAGCTGGTACATGAAGTAATCTGCCGGATACCCAACTCCTCAGGAAATTACAGCATTGCTTATACCATGTTTGGGCTTATTGACAAGTCTCAGTATTAAGGGGCTTTTTATTTAAACCTGTAACAGTAAGTTTTCACTATTAACTCGACGGTCAGCGCATCTTTTTGATTTTAAAGATAGGTAGCTATTGTTTACTAATGTTTACCTGCTAGCCTCCGAAACCACAGGGTCGTAATTACTCATTAGTAGGTACCAGTGTGTTAATAACACTTAGCGTTAATTTGTGTTGTAGTTACAATTTAGTTAAATTGTATTATTATCGAGACAGATTTACATTCAAGTTTTCATTACATTCACCCTACGCGTTTACCGTATCAATCAAGATAGCTGGAAGCTCCTTTGCCTAATAATTTTGGGATTATGGGGCTAGTCTGCAAAAAATGCACTTGGGGTTTTGGAAATATTCAAGAACTTACTACATTAAATGCGCGCGAAGCGCTCGTGGCCCCGCGGACTCAGTATTCTGTAAACGATCACTGCAGTAAGCAACATTTACTATGGCCGGATATGGATGGGTGACCACCACGTGGACCACTTTGTGACATTTATTTACGAGCGTTTCCGTGCTTCGGAAGGCACGATAAGCCGTTGGTCCCGGTTGTCAGTAAAATGACAGTCGTTAAGCCAAGTTGAAGGCCTTAGGGGCGGCTTGAAAAATTTCAACTGTGGGTCGTCACAACCTGCGCCCGGGTCGGCTGCGCGTGTGTAACACCTCTGGTGTTGCAAACGTCTATAGGCTACGGTTACCAACCTTCCGGTGGGCCGTAAGCTTGTCTGCCACCTAAGTAGTATAAAAAAAAAAATATTTACATTAGAAAAAACACCTCTCAAAGTTATTAAAAATCATCGAAATAGCAGAAATAATCAAATTGACAAAGGTAAATTTCGATGATTTTCAGAGGTTTTTTCGCAAGTAAATAATTAATTTGTAAAAAGAGCACGGTGTCAATGTAGTCTCATCTATTAAGAACTTAGGGTTCAATTTTAGTGTCATTTAATGAAGTAAGTTCTTGAATATTTCCAAAATCCTAAATGTCTTTTTGTGCATTTTGCGGACGCGTCCCTTAATATCGGAGGAGAAGGTAAGCTGTAACATTAAAGATAAATGACTTAGTACCACGCTGGCCAGACGGGTTGGTATAGGATTTTGTTGCAAGCTTTCCTGTGGTGCACCACGGCCTCATCTCTTAATCTACAGGTGCACCACTTGCAAGTGAGGCTGGTCTAGGCCCAGAAGATCTCGGTAGCGCCCCAATTATAGAAGGATCTAACTAAATGCTGAAGGCAAGGGTGTATTCGTTCGCATCCTGCTATCAGTTGGCGGACCACCTATCTTTGGAACTGGCTGTCTGATTTGCCAAGTCTTTTTGTTTTAAACTACTACGTAGTCCTTTCGGCAAATATGATCGAAAATGGACCGTAGTCTATGGAAGTTTGCAACACCAGAGTATGGCGCTCGCACTGCTGACTCGTGGCACCAAATCTACGCCAGTCACCAAGCGTGCATCAAATCTGCGCTTAGTTTGGATAGCAAAGATCTCAGAAAGGCTCCTCATAGCTATCCAATATCTGATGCTATCATTCTCTAAATTCTCTTTATTCTCAAAAGGCTTGACACGAATTCCTCAGTTTTCTGCTGACTACATATTTCAAGGTCAATCAATAGCATTTGACGTGCGTCATATCCACCGTCTTGTGTCTCTGATAGAATACCAAAATGGACATTATTGTTCAGGATTATTTTTATGTATGCCATGTCATGTTCAACACATAATATTCTATTCATAACTAGGTAGATATTCGTGATCTGCGAGATAATATTCGTTAGTATATTGACATCTCAAGGACGCCTGTTTTGTACTACTGAGGAGTACCTCAATCAGCCTATATGTATTATTTATTATATTATAGTAATAAAATGAATCATCTCAGTCTCTCCCTGGTTGCGTAAAAGGTCCTTCTTCATGCTCATTCACTGAAACGAAGATTAGCCCCTCAAAGGTCCCTGTTGGTAGTCCTGGGACATCCTTCCGAGGGCTTACCCGGGCTCCCAACCGTAGGCTGTTGGGCGTTACGTGAGGTTTTTAGTCAGTAGGAGTCCGGCATAGCATTCATGATGGATTTTCCCTCACGTTAAAAAAAAGCCTCGTATTTTTCCTCTTTCTTCGTATTTTTTCCTCGTATTTTCCCTCTTTCTTCGTTTCTGTGAGCATGAATCTTCGCTCGGCAGTCACACTTTTGTTTTTGCGAAGTACATATTTCGATTTACTATACATACCTAGCTAACATAATTGATTAAAATTTAGGTATTACACAATGTCCAATTTGTATTCAAAGCCGTGGCTGCATTACAATACAATTTAGTTAATCACTCGCGAAGTCTACTTTGTATCTGTTTTGTAAATACTAAGTAACAATATATTTAGTGCAGCCACTTCTCCTTAAATCTTTTCCGAGAATACTATCTCTAGCTTACAATGTTGTTAGTTAACCTACTGCATACATTGTGTTACAATATTGCGGCATATTGTTATGTTATCTGTGATTTGAGAATCTGTGGCGAAAAGGAAAGGGCAAATCCATCGTTTCTTCGATATGTGGACTCACAGCAGAAGGTTTAATTAAAATGGTAACAGAGTTGCAAACGGACTTATTTCCTAAAAGAATGATAGTATTTATATGTGGTTGGTTTATCTTTGCATCTTAGTACTAGCATTGAAGAATTAATAGTACTAGCGTAATACTGGTATTAGTTGCTGAATAAGCACGCGCCTGCAGGAACTGGTTTGACAACTTGATAAATTTAATTTGTTATTCTGATTTTTAAGCTGAAAGCTTTATCTGTGATTTTACTTACTGCTTTTTGTCACCTGACTATCGAAACTCCAATTTAGTTGGTGCTCCAACTGTCCAATCTTTCCACGATCAGTAGCTAGTCTGGCCTTTTTCATTTCTCAGTCTTCCATAATATATCCTTGTTGCATTGTCAATGTCAAAGTCAAATACACAATTGATCATATTAAATGACACTACGTCATACTCATAACGTTCATGTCATTATGATAATGTTCTGGCATACATATTCTGAAGACTTGCCCATACAATATCTACGTATTGTATTGATGGCATATTAATGGTTCTCGTGATAGAATTGCATGGTGGTCTCGGCAACACATCCTACTGTTTTAGGCTTAGAACAAGCTAGCGAATCAGAAGATTAATATCTCAGGAGAGTAGACCAGATATGACTATTAATCGATAAAGAACTCCAGCGGGAGTAAGTGGGACTCCGCTGCCTCTTTCTGGGAGCAGGTCATGCTCGTGAAAGAGACGGCGGGGAGGGAGCGGAAGAAAACTCCCACCCGAGTTCCACAGTCTGCAGCGACGCAGACGTGTCTTCGCCCAAGACTATCGTCCTCCATGACGGGGGCGGCGGGGGCCTGAGGACGGTGAGGGGGCTGCTCTGCTCACTGTCCTTACAGAAGCAGGCCCTAGACGACAACCTGACGTGAGGGATTCACGCACGTCCCCCCAAAGACGCGGGATAGCACTCGAACCCCCCCTAAGTGAGGCCGCAGTGGTAGCCTGGGGTATCCTTCCGAGGGTTTACACGGGGCTCCCAGCCGTAGGCTGTTAGGCAGAATACGTGTGATTTTTAGTCAGTAGGAGTCCGGCATAGCATCCATGTAGGACTTTTCTCACGTTAAATAAAGGTACATTACTGAAAAACATTGTACCTACACTTGCATACCTTATGACCTTAGCGCTTATATTTAGCTGAAGCTCATGAAAAGGTGCTCACGGAATCACTACTAAAACCAACTGAATATAAAACGGAATAACACAAAATTGGAGGTCTGCTCACGTCCCGCTCAAAGAATACGAAAGAGACTCGCACTGTATGAGTAAGGAGCTCCGAATCTCTAACATTATTGAACTACGTGGTTCAGGTTAAGTTCCAGCACAGGGCGGAAACTCCATACAAAAATGATTAGTTTTCGATTCTGTCACCTACACTTAAACACCCGTTATGTTTGTACAGAGCTTGAACGTGTGTGTGACTACTAAGGCTAAGCAAACGTTCCGTTAAAATACCCTCCAACTATATGACAGCTGTGGCGGGGGTGAGGAAACTTGCTCAGTGGGGGGCAGGCAGTTGCCTGTATGTATGTAATACTATTATATTATCTTAGGTTCTAGCCACAGAAATCAGAAAGATTCTAGCCGTATGAGGAGGACGCCTTTCCCGAAGGATCGAATCAATTTGAAAAGATCACACGGTTCAACTCGTCGGACAGGCTGGCAAAAAAAAGTTCGAGTAGTCCGATAAATTGAACTTTGCGGTCCACTACGTGACCACAAGATCTCTTCATACATTGTTCTGTATTCGAGTTGAATATAACATCTTTATGAGGTGTTGTGAGTGTGAACTGGACAAGTTCGCTTAGTGATTGAGTTACTACGTGCCAGAACTTATTGACAGTGTCTACCGTCCACAAGTTCTGGCAAAGTCCATAAGTAAATAAGGTTTAAAATGGGTTACGAGTATAATAATAAAGGTTTCAAATTTAAAAAAAAAAGTAAGACTTAGTTTTAAAATGCTGCTTCTATGTCAGAAAAAATCCTCTCAGCCGTCACATTTTTTAAAACCATTATATGATTTTTTGATCGGCATCGTCTCAAGCTTTGATTATATACACAGTGTATATCGCACACCTAGATCTAAAGAGAGCATAACTCAATAAAGCACTTTTTTGGGAAAATGCAAAAAACTGATTGCTCGACCCCTATGCACTGTAGAAGTGTTCTGTATAGAATTATGTTTTCTGTGCGCAGCAAGATTGAATAAAATTGTACGATTCTTTCATTTTAATCATGTTTGGGGGCTTAAAATTGGAATTTTCGAGTAATTGCCCTATTGCTTGACAAGGTAGGTGTGTTTTGTCATATTATTTTGAGTTGAGTCTATATTGGTGAATTGAATTTGTACTTAACTCTCTTTTGACGAAACACTATAAACTCAAAACGTAATAGCATTATGTGTTATTTTTAATTAGTCCAATTTAATAGAGTGATCTGAGGTCAGCAATAGGAGTATATTGGATGATCAATGAGGAAGAAAAGATTAGTTAACTTTAGTAAGTGTAAAATATATTATTGATAGTGGTTAAAACAACTAATGAAAGTCACTTTTGTACCTTTTAATTATAAAATATATAGCAACAAACATATTTTTCTTATAAATAAAAAAAAATAAACTTCCTTTTTGTGGAAAACAATTTTATATCAATCAATCAATCAAATCAGCCTATCTCAGTCCACTGCTGGACGTAGGCCTCTCCCAAATCACGCCACAACACACGGTCCTGCGCCTTCCGCATCCAGCCAGTCCCTGCGACCATTTTCAGGTCATCAATTTTCTATGCACATCAAAAATCATATAATATCTATCATTTACATTTAAGAATAAACTGTAAGTAGATCAATCAAGCAATCATCAATCAAGCAGCCTATAGTAGTCCACTGCTGGACATAGGCCTCTCCCAGTTCACGCCACAGTACCCGGTCTTGAGCCTTTCGCATCCAGTCCCAGCCTGCAGTCTTTACCAGGTCATTCGTCCATCTAGCGGGTGGACGTCCTACCCTACATTTACCGAGTCGCGGTCTTCACACTAGAACCCGTTTGCTCCATTCGGTCGTTGGTTCTTCTACAGATGTGGCCAGCCCAATGCCACTTTAATGTGCTTATTCTGCGAGCTATTTCGACCACTCCGGCTCTCCGCCGAAAAACCTTCGGAGTTTATCCCTCAGAGATATTTCAAGTATGGCTCGTTCCATAGCTCGCTGTGCAACTTTAAGGGCATAAACTAGCCCCACCGTAAGTGTCCACGTCTTGGCATCGTATTTCATAGCTGGTAGGACGCACTGGTTGTTTGTAGACTTTCGTCTTCACGCACTGTGCTATAGGCGCATTGAAAAAACGCTACTCAACCCAAACGGATCTTTCTAGCGATTTTCTTATCCAGATTGCCCTTGTCTAACGCGATAACGTGCCCAAGATATGTATACTCCTGGACAACCTCAAGCCTCGATCCTTCGACGTAGATTGGTCCCGGCGCGGCGTGACGTGCTCATTAA
The DNA here is from genome assembly GCA_933228765.1 of Miltochrista miniata. Classification (NCBI taxonomy): domain Eukaryota; kingdom Metazoa; phylum Arthropoda; class Insecta; order Lepidoptera; family Erebidae; genus Miltochrista; species Miltochrista miniata. The sequence continues at coordinate 3,003,639 of OW121757.1, forward strand.
ACATGGCCTTGGTTTTCTCCAAGTTCATGCCGAGACCAACACGTTGAGTCGCAACGTTTAGGCTGGGCAACATTTCACTAAACTGTTCCAGCGTCTCCGCCACTATGATCGTCATAGTCGCCGGCAAATCGAAGGTGCGAGATGCCCATGCTTTCCAGTCCAGCGTCTTAAAGACGTCCTCCAGCGCATTGGTGAAGAGTTTTCTTTATCTTTTTCCTCTATCATATTGACTAAAAACTGACCACGTTTCGTTGTTAACCTGTAAAAAAAATGTTTTTATTACTTATTAATAGGGTCTTGTGCATCAAATCGCATTAAAAGAGTCAACAAAGGAACATTTTCGATGTTATTAGCGATATTGCGAAATTATTTTGGCAAAATCCAACTAAAGAGACGTAACTAAAAAAAATTGCAGTAATTGAGTAAAATGCTATAGAAATTCTAGTTATAAAAATGAAATTATATTACGATTACAAGATTTTAACCGCCAATAGCAAAAATGTTTCAATTAAATGGCTTTTTAAAGAAATATAATGCTTTAAAATATGACTCAACTAAACGGACACAACTACAAATTCAAAAATGTAGCAACAGTATGGAAAGAACTCTAAATAAACTTAAAACTTTTACTTACCCTGCCAGCTATACGGGTTTAACTCAAGATGCGTAGTTACTTACTGAGCAACTAAACGTCTAAAAGTCGTCTAAAAGTCGGCAACTCAAAATAAATAGTGCTTGAAATTTCAACGGTACAGATAGAACTCAAAATAATTCCCTTTTGTTTACGATGGACCCGTGTAATTCGCTTGTAGTTTAGGCCGCAACTAGTGATGTCTCTGTTTTGGCGGAAGGGAGCGGGGCTCCCTCGTGTAACTAAAGGGACACTTGGTGCTATCTAGCAGCGAGTAGTGGACTTATTTTTAAGTCTGTTTTATTGGTGGATAGGTATTCGGATAAAGAATGCGGTGGTGTGCTTATCTCAAAAAATGCGATTTTTGAGTTGCAGCTCTTTAGATATGGATGTGCGATATAATCAAAGGTCTCAAGCACTAGGTTTTCGAAAACTTGAGTTTCTATACGTAGGTACTCATTAAGACCAATGGATTCGAGTGGACGTAGGTAAATATAGAAGACTCATAATAAACAAAAAAGACTCAGATTCTGATATGTACGCATACGCTCATGCTTCCATTGTAACAAAGTTGTTAATAACAAAAACAAAACACGCGAGATACGCACATGCTGTCTACCATTGTAGTACAATGTGCTACAATGAAGCGTGTTACGAATGTCGTCCGTTATCGCCCGCAGTGAGACCCTAGCGTGAACTTAATAGGAATGAGCCATTGGCCTAGCTAGAGCGTCAAGTCTTGGGAGGTAGCGGATTTTGTAAGTTGCTTTTCAAAATATGATTTATACGTAAATTAAGCTGCCCTTTCTTCATTATAATATCTCAAAAGCTCAATATGTGGTGAAATTTTAATTCGGCAAACAATGTAAAATCTCACTGCTGCCATCATCATATACTTAAATCTGTGCTAAAATGTTTATAAGGAAATTGATATGCTTTTACTTCAATGACTGATAAATTATAAATAGTACCAGCTGAGCAGCAAGACTGTCCCTATGGCCTCGATGGTCTACGCGGATACGAATGAATGACGTCCCTTTCTCAAAACGGCTGGCTGCTTAAATCATGAGATTTTCGTGAATCGCCCGATCCGCTCCGCTATCCGCTTATAACTAAAGTGATTTTGCTGTTCATGACAACAAGGGCTGTATAATAAGTTTCGAACAGCGCGTACGTTGACACGCTGCATTGCACTTATTGCTCCTTGTAACCCATTGGCAACTGTTGCTGTACATTAAATGAGCTCGCCGTCAACAAATTGTGTTACTTTGTAGCACTACGTACATTATTAACCTACTTATATTAAATTGTAACAAAGTTTGTTGCACCTCTCTTTGTAATATTTATATTTAGGGTTGGTATGTGTTCATAATTGCCCCGATCAATGTTGTCGGTGCGATGACAGATCCTTTCCGATCCAACCCACCAGGACACGACGTTAGAACTCTCATGTTGGGCAGTCCTTCATCTCTGCATATGGCGCTGTCCGTCTTTTCGGAACAGCGGCAGTACGCTCTTTGCTTTTATTCTGATTTGATTCAGATACTGAATCAACGCTGTTCTGATGTCGAAATGCTGTATCTAACTATCACTCGTCCACTTATGCATGGTTTAAATTAGATCGCATATTATGTTCACAGTGAAGATCTTAGCCAAGCGAGCAGTCGCCCCCTTCAGAGACAGGCTAAGGGTGCTGGCGCTACGAGTTTTTTTTTTGAGCTCGATGTGGCTGGAGAAAAGATTAAGAAGTTGCTGGTTCGTGAGTTTTTAGAAGTATGATGAAACCAGCTAGCGGAACTTCTATATCCCTACTACATTATCGGAAGTAGCTCTGTCTGTTTGATACGTTTTCATGCTTGAACTTCGGCACCCACTGAATTTTGGTCCCTACAAATATTAGAGCTTGAGAAAGGAAAGAAACTATCTTTGCCTCGAGAACAAGTGCCAAGTGGTCTGTGGGGAACGGGTACGGGAAAACTTCACCACACAGGCGGAGCCGTTGGCATTAGCTAGTTAGTCTATAACTAAGCACTGCTTTCTTTGTTTCAGATGTTGCAGGAGAGAAGATTATGTATCTTGGACTCGGAGCTGTCACAACTGCACATCTTCGAGAGGCTGCTGGTCATAAAGTTTGCCGGCGCGCAGTTACGGCTCTTGGAGTGTTTTCAGGTATGTTCGAATATTGTTATTATCGAATGGCCAAACTAATATAAGTCAACTCTATGGATTTTCTGTCGCGACATTCCAAGAATTGTCTGTTTGCCATAAAATTATCCTCACAAAAGTCCCTTTCGTGGAAAAGAGTACCTACCAAAATCAGTGTTTATAATTTTTTTGGTACTATATGCTATTTAAAGATGGTTTTAGATGGGGAGGTTATACGCCACTTCGTATCAAGTCCACTAAGAAATCCAAAAATAAAATAGCCATTGACAAAAAAGCCGTCATAGAGAGTAAAAACTATGTATGCAACCGGCCTTTAGCCTGCACTTATCTCGTTAAAATCAACACGTATCAATGTCAAGGGTAGCAATGATTGTTTCCACGGCTCATTGCACTACACAATATTGCAGATTGGACACATAGTAAACATAGTAGTATGTTTACGTCGGTGTGCCAATACAATGTGGTTCTTGTCGCTGTAACAGCTGTAAGGCCTCAAATTGGTTGTCAGCGGCGAGCGGGATTAAGGTCATGGCGGCTAGAGCGCGGCTCCAGGGTATAGCAGAGTAGGCGATTTGGAACAAACCAAAGAAAATATAATACTACTAGCTGTGCCCCGCGGCTTCGACCGTAGAAGTCTTTATCCAGTAAAATCAGAACCCTCCTTTTGCACAGTCGGTTAAAAAGTAGCCTATGTCCTTCCCAGAGCATCGAACTATCTCTATACCAAATTTCATCTCAATCGCTCCAGCCGTTTAGGCGTGAAAGCGTAACAAACAGACAGACAGATAGACAGACAGAGTTACGTTCGCATTTATATTATTAGTAGGGATAGGGAAGAAGGGATTACATACAGATAGGCAACTGCCTGCCTCTCGCTGAGCAAGCTTCCCCACCCCCGCCACAACTGTCATAATAGTTGGAAGGTAATTTGGTGGAACGTTTGCTTAACCTTAGTGGTCACACACACATTCAAGCTCTGTACAAACATAACGTGTTTTTAGTGTAGGTGACAGAATTGAAAACGAACCATTTGTATGGAAACTCCATACAAATGGTGCTTTGTGAATAAGCTACATTATAAGTTACTAGCGGACGTCACGCGGTTTCACCCGCGTACTACCCGTTCGCTCTAACTTTGCCGTTGGCGTAGAGGCGTATACCCGAATTGTAAATTAGACGAAGTAAATTGACAGTAGCTAATGTCGCTTCGTCATAGGAAATACGCAACATTGTATGAAGAAGTGACATTAGTTGCTGTCAATTTACTTCCTCTAATTAAAAATTCGACTTTAGTATGGAGCCGAGCGGCAAAGTTAGAGCGAACGAGCAGTAGTTCCCGTTCCCGTGGGAATACGGGAATAAAATATAGCCTATGTTCACCGCAAAGAGTGTAGCTTCCCAACAGTGAAGTCCAGTCCAGTAGTTCCGGAACAAAAACAAATCTTTCCTCTTTCTAATATTAGTATATTAAGTTATAACAAACGCACTGAGCGCGGTTTGCTTGTGTGCAAGTGCAGTGCAGTGCCGCCGTACTCTCTTGTACTCTGGCGCCCCGCTGAAATCGCTGTCGCATGTCGCCCCGCTCGCCGCCAACATCCAGTTTAAGGCCTAACGACTGTAACTCCGCGATTGTGCCGGGCTCGGGGTTATCGGGACACTTTGTAAAATGAAAATGTAACATTTTGTTCTTTGTTACAATGTTGCATGAACCGGTTGATACGTTGCAGGTGAGGTTGGCTTGAAGAAGTTGGTCCCTGGAGGCTTACTTCCACTAAGCAGAAGTGGCTGCTCTGTGTATAACTGTATAACGATAATATCGCGATCTTTTGGATTTTTATCATCGCGATTCACTCATTAATATCCAATTTAAACCCCCACAGAGATAAAAATAAAACGTTTTTTTTTGCAATACACAATGTGTAGGTACTTTGCAAGCTGAAGTTGAAGAGAGAAAAGAAAGGTATACTTCCCGTCACGTAAAAAGAACGCTGAATGACATTAGTGGGGAGGGGATGTGTTAAGGCATAGATACAGTCACTTTCTAATAGATTAACTGTTTTTTTCTAGAATGTATGTAAGTGTTAGTTTTACTGCATAATCACATGACAAGAATAAAATCAATAAATATATTATTTTTTACCAATTAGACCTATAAAATAAATCACTCAGTGCGCGACCAACGGCCAGCGTTCTTCTTACGTGACGGCAACTATACCTACCTATTATAAGTCCTGGGATAAACATTTTAAAAAATAATGTAGTATTTTAACAGAAAATAGAAATGCCTGGATATGCTTCATCAGTTGTTTCAAGTGGCTGCCTGATAAATAAATAATAATAATAATAATTTTATGCAATGCGTACAAGCCTAATACTAGGTACTCGTGGATCCAACTTTATATTAGATTACGAAATTCCCCCCCCGCACGCCGCGTTTGTGGTAGAACAATTTGCAGTTTTATCGGCTCTGACATATTTATTTATTTACCCACTTATTTATTTATGTTATTGTGCCAATAACAACACTATTGTTATATCGGATACTGTTATGAGATACATTGTGAGATACACGAGTGACTTTTGAGATGAATCGCAACCTGTGAAGCATCCGAGGTAATTATGTACATGAATAGAATGTAGGCTATGTTTTAACGTTACTACTCCAGGGATCCGTAATAATAAATGTAAACATATTTGGCGTCTTTTCATAATGTTATTGTAAATACAGCCTTTGATTATATGATTTTAAACTAACATGGGCATTACTACCACAAAGTACAGATAGTAGTCACACCTACCCTCTGCTACACACACTCGCGCACAAATCAGTATCGAAAATTCGATTGAGACCGCCTGTGACCTCGTGTCTGTGAATGAGTTGTCTATAATATGTGCGGCGTAGCCTCAGCGAATTTAGTTTGTAGGTTTCTATCTGTACTATCTCTAATTTGTGTTACTACGCACTATATAACTTTAGCCTTTAATTAATCAAAGATAAAGAAAGAATGTATAAAATCGAAGTCCGTAGAATGTCACAGGCTAAACTCTGGGCTTTAAAGTGCAGCTCAATAAAACAAATATCTTTTCCTTTATTGAACTTATCTCATAGAATCCTGCCCATTAAACTAACTGTAGGTATCTTTTAAATCGCCGCGACTAACGAAAGATCGACCGACCGTATGCGTTCAACCGCGCGCGTCCCGTCGCATCACATAAAATTGACCTCATACTCTTACAACAATGTAACATCACCTCGTATAATTAAGCCGAACATTAATGAGTAAGCCGGTATATATGGATGTTTGTCTTGTTGCCATTATAAAAAGGCGATTTTTCATACCCCGCGCGTTGATACAAAGTAAGCGAACCAATTATGTTAATGCAATGCAATGTAGATTGATAAAACCTGTTTTTGCCACTACAATGTATTGGCACATGCACCTAAAAATGGTTCTTTAATTAAGTGCAAAAGTACAGAAAAGGACTTTTATAATTTTTTTGACAGAAAAGCAGTAGTTCGCAATTCTATCATTATTACTGGTTAAAAGTCATGCCATTCGCGCTACTCTTTTCTCAAATGGTTTCTAAAATCAAAGATTCAATGTAAGTGTGCAATCTTCTACGTATATTGTATTTACTAATATCTACAAATTAGCACTTACCTTGAAATTTTCGGGCTAAGTGAAATCATGAAATGGGAAAGCATCAATTAAGCTATCCAATTTCACTTAGCCTAAAAAATTCATCCGGGGGATATCCTTCCGAGGGCTTACCCGGGTCTCCCAACCGTAGGCAGTAGGTAGGGAATGTGTAGTTTTTAGTCGGTAAGAGTCCGGCATAGCATCCATGACGGATTTTCCAAAGGTAAAGAAAGCCAAAAAATTTTAAGTTCCTAGGATAGAAAGGTTTCGACTATGTGAACGAATCACATTATAATTTTATTAGTAAACATTAATTAATTTACTTGTATAATAATTTTCAGGCAGTAATCGAACACGGCTCAAAATTATCAACGGAGCTGGCGAGAAGTTACCTAAGCGAGTGTGAAGACTCGAAACGTTCAAAAAACTCACTCATACACCTTGGACTTAGACTGGGTAAGTAGTTTTCTTTTACCATATAAATATATGACCTAGTTGTAAAGAAACACTAACATAGCACCCCAACACCCTTTTTTTAACGTAAGGAATATCCTACATGGATGCTATGCTGGACTCCTACCGACTAAAAACCACACGTTTCCTACCTAACAGCCTACGGTTGGGAGCCCCGGGTAAGCCCTCGGAAGGATACCCCAGGACACCCCAACACCCTAGGCGTGACCGCGGTGTTAGTCAAAGTCAGCCAGCAGCTCAGGGACTAGGACATACTTCCGAGGGCTTACTCAGAATTGTGTGTGGTTATAGTGCTAGGTCCACCCATGTTAGACGCGGGATAGCACCCAAACACCTCCCCCCCCCCTAGGTAAGGCCGCAGTGGTAGCGAAGGTATGTTGGGTGTCTGTCTTAGGCTTACTCGGGACTCCCAACCGTAGGCATAAGGTAGGAAACGTGTGGTTTTAGTCGGTAGGAGTCCTGCAAAGCATCCATGTATAGAATTTTACTCCCGTTAAAAAAAAGTCCACCCATGAAGACTTTCCACTCGTTCAAAAGGAGCACTAGCAAGGTCTCTAGAACCTACTTCATCTGCTGACCAGCGGACGACGCTTCAGGGTTACGGGGTTGGGAGGTCAGGACTGAAGACACTTTCAAACGATGCCGAAGAATAGCCGAACCGTACCTGCTCCTAGCAGTCGCCAATCCCTGTTTCCATAACCAGGTAGTGCTTGAAAGCTAACGAGAATATGTTAAGATGAAGAGGGAGTAAATCCTCGAGTCAATTTGACGTCTAACGTAAGATTATATAAAGCAAAACATGAGTATATGAGGTACATAGTACATAGGTATATAGATACACTAGCAGACGTCACGCGGTTTCACCCGCGTAGTTCCCGTTCCCGTGGGAATACGGGAATAAAATATAGCCTATGTTACCCGCAAAGAGTGTAGCTTTCCAACAGTGAAAGAATTTTTCAAATCGGTCCAGTAGTTCCGAAGCCTATTCGTTACAAACAAACAAACAAACAAACAAAAAAACAAATCTTTCCTCTTTATAATATTAGTATAGAATATAGATGTAAATGGTACAGAACCGATCAGCGAGGATCGGATTGGAGTAGTAGATAATGGAATCAGGCGTTATCTACATGGCGCAAACGGAAATCCATCCTAGAACGCTCAGATTAAAAGAATATACTTTTAGTCTGAGCCTAGAACGATACTTATTAGTCACGTTGTTAAGCGGAGTAATGTTCATTATTACCAATCTGAAGAGTACAGGTAATTATATTATCCAACATGCAATATTCCTTTCCTGACGCGTTTGGTTCGTCATTCCTCCCTTACAAATAGTTGTGGTTATCCTTAACTGTTGTACGTGAGGATTGACGAATCGAGGGTGTGAGGTGGGTTCCTCTCCCTCCTTTATTATCGTTCTCACAATTTTCTAACATCGAATAATGAACCTTAGACTCTGACTCGATCAGTGACCGACGTTTTAAGAGGTGTCTGTAAGGGTAACCAGCGTAACGGTCACGACTTTAAGTATGTATTTGGCTTAGCTATAACTAAATAATCATAATTAAAATTGCACTTATACTGCCACCTATTCGAATTACGAATGCATAACGAAATGGCATAAGAAGTTGTATCATAAATTGATTAACCCCATAATATTTTTATTGCAATGCTGCATTGGGAACGGCGAAGTTGCACAATACGATTTTAATTCACTCTTGTTGAGCAGGTAAAATGGCAATGCATCTCCCTATGGGGTATGTTCTTGATCAGGGTAGCCGGTAGTTACTACATAATGGGAATAAATGATTTTCTATTTATGTTTTGCTCTGAAGAGATATTTGATTAGATTCTCTTTTATTTTTCCCCGTGGCTTAGAAAATGAAAAACAAGTCTTTATCATTTTCGATGTTTTAAGTATTTCAACCATTTGCGCGACTTAGGTCTAGAAAGAAAAACGTCCAAATACAGTTGTCCGAAGGCATCTATAAAGTCAAAACAAGACTTTTAAATCACATTCGTCTGTTCGTGCGGCGGGCGTGCGTGAATCCCTCATGTCACGCTGTCGTCTAGAGCTCCTCTATGCTTAATGTTATGACCTGAATCTTTGAATCAACTTATGTATAAGTACCATTTCTATTCCAGGTGGTTTCCTAAACGAGGCCGGTTGGTACGCGGACGCGGAGCAAGTGCTGCTGCGCTGCCGAGACATCTGCCTAACGCTGCCACAGACCACACACAACAAGAGGCTCACACTCGAGTGCTGTCATAGGTATGTGCATTTCGAACAAGTATAGTGTACTAGCGGACGTCACGCGGTTTTATCCGCGTAGTTCCCGTTCCCGTGGGAATACGGGAATAAGATATGTTCCTATGTTCACCGCAAAGAGTGTAGCTTCCCAAGAGTGAAGGAATTTTTCTCATCGGTCTAGTAGTTTCCAAGACTATTCCATGCAAACAAACAAACAATCAAATCTTTCTTCTTTATAATATCCTATACTAAGTATAGACAACCTTCGACCAAGTAATAGTATAGACGGGCTCATCCATACATTACTTTTGAAGACGTTTAAGTAAACGCATACGCTCACTCGGTCGTAGTCGGTGTTATTGTTCCGAAGGTGAAACACGTGTAGCAAGTTAAGATTTTACGCAAGATGCCTTCCTGTGCGTTCCCGAAGTGTAAAGCCAGTACCCTTAATTCGAAAAAAAAAATACAATACAATACAAAAACTCTTTATTGCACACCAGGAAATACATCAAACATATTAAAAGTGAACTTGTTGGTATAAAAATGTATGTGTGCATGTCGTGTCGCTGCTGCATTATCTTTGTGTGTGAACTAGTCTCACTTTTGAGTTCGGATTGTATGACGTGGACCCGTCTATACTATTACTTGGTCGAAGTTTACACCACAACACCCCCGCTCCTCTACTTGTTTGGTAACTGCTCAGCGCACGCAGTTGGCTAGGACGCTCAAGAAACGCTAATGCTGCGTTAATACTCAGATTCTCTAGTGATGTCATACGATACATAGAACTACATTATAAGCTGTCTTATTTGTTTTAAGTGGAATGAAAAAAAAAACTTACCTATCTATAATTGGTAACTATATTATGCCTCAATCACAAATTTAATGTGAAAAAATTTTTGGTCCCGAGACACTGCTCTCGACAGTCCAGTTGGTTAAGGCGTCTGGTCCGGCAAACCAGAAGACGCGGGTTCAAATCCTGCTCGAGACCAAAAATTTTTTCACATTAAATTTGTGATTGAGTCAGCATACTAATTGCTTTTCAAAACTTATCTCTAATTATATTATGCCTTTTTTTAACGTGCGGGAAAATCCTTCATGGACCCTATGCTGGACTAATACCGACTAAAAAACCTCATGTAACGCCCAACAGCCTATGGTTGGGAGCCCTGGGTAGGCCCTCGGCAGTATGTCCCAGGCCTCCTAAATACCTTATGCTTGCCCTTGTTGGAGCCTCCGTTTACCAAAATATCTTGACTAATATCTATTCACGTATACTCCGCCTTCAATTGCAGGTTACTGAACACCCAATCAGCATACTGTTGCTTTCCAGCGGCCGCGGAGACTTACTCCCTAGCTATCAAGCTCCTGGGCGTGCCGGATGACGTCACCGCCGACATGCCCGAAGGACCCTTCGCTGTGGGTGACACCTGTGATGAGGAACTTGAAGATGATGTTGATGATGACAGAAGGTAAGTTTGGCGACCGCCACATGGCGAAGACAAAGAAGTCCTGTATTGCGATATGAAAGTTCTCGCAACGAAGATTGGATAATTATTTATATTGTTGATTGATGGCACTTGGTGGAACCTGCTGCACATATTGAATAACGGCACTTGTACTGTTCCACAACATTTATTTATTTTACACCTGACCGGTTTCGCCTTTCGGCATCTTCAAAGGCAAATGAACATTGTATAATGACTACTACATCACTTAACTACTCGAAAACAATAAATCAATAACATATCAATTACCACTACATCATTCCACTAACGTAAACTATAAAATTTCAATGTAGGTACTGCAACATTTTAGAGGATACCAGTTTTCAAATTTTCTCTAAAATTGGGGTAGTTAAATTTTCTGATTTTGAACACATTAAATATCACAAATGTCATCTTAAAGAATTGCAACTGTCAAAATGACATTTGACACAGTTTCCAAATTTACCCTAAAATTAGGGAAATGCTAATTACAGATTTTCAATGAAAATAAATATCACAATCTCACATGGTCAAATTGCAGAAGATTGGATAACTCCTGAATCGCGATATCATAGTTATATGATTGATATACAAGTAGTATACAACAGTCCGTAGTTCGGCCAACCAGGCGCGATACCCTGGCCTGGTCGGAGGATCATCTCTTCCCTTTCTCCACATAAGTTTTGATTCCGCTCGTGTCAATTGTTTAGATTCGTAACTACGTGATGTGTGATTTGTTTTTATTCCCGTGTGGCGACGGGTAAGAGTACAAAAGTCGCCACCCCTGTTCAACCCGACGGTGTCGTAAGAGGCGACTAGGCGACTAATGCCCGGTTCCTATATCGTTGAAACGAGTCGTTTCTTTAACGAACAGTAACATTTTCCAACAATCGTAGTAGTAGTAGGCGACTAAGGGAACACTTTCGCAAAACGATCCATTGTGTAGAGAAGGAAAACTCGAAATGAAACCCGGTTGTCGGTAAAATGACAGTCTTTAAGTTAAGTTGAAGGGCTTACGGGCGGCATTTAGCCGTTGGTCCCGGTTGCCAGTACAACATGGCTATCGTCAAGTCAATTTGAAGGCCTTATTGAGCTTGACAATTTCAATAGCCCATCCGTTTCAAACTTGCAACAGGGCAGGGCAATAATGAAATCTGGGCCAGTATAACTCTGCCTTACCTCTCGAGAATTAGAGGCGTGACTATGTGTAGGTTGATTATTATAATTGCAAATACATGTGAAGATGTTGTAATTGAAAATAATAATAGTATGGTTGTTTTATTATATGTAATTGTTTATTTAATGTGTGCATGGTTTAATTTTATGACTTGACACTTTGTTTACAAGTATGTTAGCCATGACCAAGATAATATAACAGTATTACGTACAGATAGGCAACTCCTTGCCCCTATAGTCGGCGGGTGTCGTGAGGGAACATTTGCTTAAGGGGCTAGTCCGCAAAAAATGCACTTAAGATTTTGGAAATATTCAAGAACTCACTTCATCAAATGACACTAAAATCGAACCTTAAATTCTTAATAGATGAAACTACAATAACACCGCGCGCTTTTTACAAAATAATTATTTACATTAGAAAAAACACCTCTCATAGTTATTAAAAATCATCGAAATAGCAGAAATAATCAAGTTGACACAGGTAAATTTCGATGGTTTTCAGAGGATTTTTCGCAAGTAAATAATTATTTTGTGTACCGATTTACCGTCCCGATATTTACGTTGCACGCATTTGTTTCCAATACTTTCCTTATGTTCGTTAATAACAATGTAATATTGTAAGGTTTGTTTATTTTCTATGTATCGAGTAGGAAGCGTTCGGTTCATTGACCGTAAACAGGTCATACATTATTAACATCGGCATTTACTTGGGATTAATATCGACATTTCCTCGGTATCTTAGGAATGAAATTTTAAGTTGTGTGTGTCAGCCCTTGCACGATTGGAGTTTATTATTATTATACTACTGAATCGTCTTATCAACAAAATCTTTCAGTCATTGATTGAACCAAAAAGTTTTATCCTCTATATCTTTCCTCTATATATTTTTCTGGAAAAATATATTTGACCCTGGTACTGTTGTTGTTGATTTCGCGATAGCGAACTGTTATGAGATAAGCTAATCAGATGAATAATTTAGGCTGTTCTGTCCTAAAATTATAGTATTCTTATATTAACCTCGTCGACAAAGATTGTCTGCTTGAAAAATTCATTTAACCCCATATTAGCTTCGTCGACAAAATCGTACTAATATTTATAAATGTGAAAGTTTGTGAAGATGTTTGTTAGTCAATCACGCTCTAACGGGTGAACAGATTGGACTGATATTCGGTGCAAAGATAGCTTATTGCCTGGAATAACACGTAGGCTACTTTTTATCCCGGGAATATGTTCCCACGGGAATCGTGAACTGGTACCAAATTTCTCTCTGTCTAGTTTGCCATAAATCAATTTTTGATTTAATAATAAATAAATAAATAATAATTTATTTGCAAAAATGCTGTGATACATGGTGTTATTCTTATGATTAAGTTTAGCACATTTACCATTTCCATAACAAATTACATTAATGTCAAGCTTAGACCATATAACACGGGACTAGCCTTTGCGAACCACCGCATACAAAAATATTCTGCCAGTTTTCATACAAGTGAAGGGGTAAACACAAAGACATATAAAATTTCATTGCATTTAAAAATGTATTGATCGACAAACGCGTAATGGCTGTTGTGTGTTAATTGTTATTGTACAGTCAACTACAATGTAATGTACTAGTTTAATCATATAAAATGATGTACTGATGTACAGGCTTTTCATAAAGCCAAAAGACCAAATGGTCATGTGCAATGGCAGAAAACAATGCTTAAGTAAGGCGCATCCTGTGGTTAGATGATCTAAGATGTCAAGTGAATAAAATATAGATCCATAAAAATAAAGTAGTATTAATTCAGCATGTCATGTAATGTCCGTTGTGTGTGTAGCGCGCACCTGACGTGCTCGTCGTGCGGCGGGTCGTGGGGGCGCGGCGCGTGGGGCGTGTCTGCGCTGGCGGCGCGCGTGTGCAAGGAGTTCAGCGCTTTATTCTTCGTGCGCTGCGACTACGGCGCCGCCTACGCCTGGGCCGTGCGCGCGCTGCGTCTACTACCCCCCCACGCACCCCCTCGCTTATCCGTGGAGGTGCTACGGGCGTTGGCTAAAGCCTGTGTGGTGAAGCGGCGGTTTGCGGCGGCTGGGGAGCTGGTGCGGTGTGCGGTGGGCCTGGCGAGACGTGCGTTCGGACCGCGACACCCGAGGCTTGCCGCCGCGCTCCTGGACCTGGGCTTCTACCTGCTCAATGTCGACTGCATCGTGCACAGCGTGCAGGTCTACAAGGTACGTGTGTACTGAAGTATTCTTTCCTCAGCAACCAGGTAGAAGACCTCCTCGAAAGTCCCTATGATTCTACTATCAGAGGGACTTTCTAGCTGATTAAAGAGTGAACAAGCGAATACCAAAAGACATCTCAAGAACGAAATGGGATGTTACCAGACGTTTTGCTCAAGAACACGGCGGAGATGGCACCCGCCATCTGATCGCCCGCCGATATTGCCTTCTAGTTTTTGCTTTTGAATGCTAGTGAATGAGGCGACGACAAACGACAACACAACAATATTTTTACCAATGTATTATAGTGTAGTATAGTATAACAGTCTGCAGTTTAAGTTACTACCGACTGAGGTCGGCAGCTTCCACTCGGCTGACTTATTCCGGAGGCTTCCACGGTACCGCAAATTTTATACACAAGTCCTTTGTGCTGGGATCGGTCAGAGACACCCCGTCCCTTCTATGCACTTTTGTATTCTTGCCTCGACCAACCCCGATGACTTGTCCCCTTTAACGACTGTCATGACCAGCAAATGACAATCAGGATCAACAACTTAACGTGCCTTGCAAACCACGGATACGCTCGCAAATACAAATGCTAAGGATCGGCTATAGCGCAAGTTGCTATCGAGTTATCGTTAACAGAACATTGATCCGCGGGGCTACGAGCGTTGCCACTTAGAGGATAATACTGCAACAAGTCTTCCTATCCGACAAACACCCTCGTACAATGTCCACCACTCGTTCACCACAGTCGGTTGCACCACCAGGAGGCGCTAAGCATCCTGAATAGTGTTTTTTTTCTACCCACTTAAACCAAAAGTTTCCACATTACGATTAGCTTGCAGATCCTCATCCCTCGTCCCCTCATACAATGCGTTCCACCCCTCTCTCACCCCTCGCCTGTGCTCTGCAGGAGGCGCTGAGAATCATAATCCTATGAATATTACGTTGACCCTGCAAGCTCGCTATCCCACAACCTGCGTGCTGTTATTCGTGCACTATGTACTGTACTTTCACTCATATGTATTGTACCCCCTCAGGAGGCATCCTGTATTGTGCTTTTTCTCTATCGGCTTAACTAAAATTTTCCTTCCTTCCTTGCAAGCTCGTAATCCCATCATCCCTGTTTTGCACTGCAGTACTCTGACCCTCTTCTGTGCTCCCCCAGGAGGCGCTGAGCATCCTGCGCGGCGTGTTCGGTCGCGGCAGCCTGCACGTGGCGACCGCGCAGGAGGACCTGGCCTACGCGCTCTACGTGCTCGAGTACTCGTCCGGGCGCTTCTACAAGGCCAAGGAGCACGCCGAGCGCGCCATACGCATCATTGAGGTACGTACGTGCTCTACGTGCTCGAGTACTCGTCCGGGCGCTTCTACAAGGCCAAGGAGCACGCCGAGCGCGCCATACGCATCATTGAGGTACGTACGTGCTCTACGTGCTCGAGTACTCGTCCGGGCGCTTCTACAAGGCCAAGGAGCACGCCGAGCGCGCCATACGCATCATTGAGGTACGTACGTGCTCTACGTGCTCGAGTACTCGTCCGGGCGCTTCTACAAGGCCAAGGAGCACGCCGAGCGCGCCATACGCATCATTGAGGTACGTACGTGCTCTACGTGCTCGAGTACTCGTCCGGGCGCTTCTACAAGGCCAAGGAGCACGCCGAGCGCGCCATACGCATCATTGAGGTACGTACGTGCTCTACGTGCTCGAGTACTCGTCCGGGCGCTTCTACAAGGCCAAGGAGCACGCCGAGCGCGCCATACGCATCATTGAGGTACGTACGTGCTCTACGTGCTCGAGTACTCGTCCGGGCGCTTCTACAAGGCCAAGGAGCACGCCGAGCGCGCCATACGCATCATTGAGGTACGTACGTGCTCTACGTGCTCGAGTACTCGTCCGGGCGCTTCTACAAGGCCAAGGAGCACGCCGAGCGCGCCATACGCATCATTGAGGTACGTACGTGCTCTACGTGCTCGAGTACTCGTCCGGGCGCTTCTACAAGGCCAAGGAGCACGCCGAGCGCGCCATACGCATCATTGAGGTACGTACGTGCTCTACGTGCTCGAGTACTCGTCCGGGCGCTTCTACAAGGCCAAGGAGCACGCCGAGCGCGCCATACGCATCATTGAGGTACGTACGTGCTCTACGTGCTCGAGTACTCGTCCGGGCGCTTCTACAAGGCCAAGGAGCACGCCGAGCGCGCCATACGCATCATTGAGGTACGTACGTGCTCTACGTGCTCGAGTACTCGTCCGGGCGCTTCTACAAGGCCAAGGAGCACGCCGAGCGCGCCATACGCATCATTGAGGTACGTACGTGCTCTACGTGCTCGAGTACTCGTCCGGGCGCTTCTACAAGGCCAAGGAGCACGCCGAGCGCGCCATACGCATCATTGAGGTACGTACGTGCTCTACGTGCTCGAGTACTCGTCCGGGCGCTTCTACAAGGCCAAGGAGCACGCCGAGCGCGCCATACGCATCATTGAGGTACGTACGTGCTCTACGTGCTCGAGTACTCGTCCGGGCGCTTCTACAAGGCCAAGGAGCACGCCGAGCGCGCCATACGCATCATTGAGGTACGTACGTGCTCTACGTGCTCGAGTACTCGTCCGGGCGCTTCTACAAGGCCAAGGAGCACGCCGAGCGCGCCATACGCATCATTGAGGTACGTACGTGCTCTACGTGCTCGAGTACTCGTCCGGGCGCTTCTACAAGGCCAAGGAGCACGCCGAGCGCGCCATACGCATCATTGAGGTACGTACGTGCTCTACGTGCTCGAGTACTCGTCCGGGCGCTTCTACAAGGCCAAGGAGCACGCCGAGCGCGCCATACGCATCATTGAGGTACGTACGTGCTCTACGTGCTCGAGTACTCGTCCGGGCGCTTCTACAAGGCCAAGGAGCACGCCGAGCGCGCCATACGCATCATTGAGGTACGTACGTGCTCTACGTGCTCGAGTACTCGTCCGGGCGCTTCTACAAGGCCAAGGAGCACGCCGAGCGCGCCATACGCATCATTGAGGTACGTACGTGCTCTACGTGCTCGAGTACTCGTCCGGGCGCTTCTACAAGGCCAAGGAGCACGCCGAGCGCGCCATACGCATCATTGAGGTACGTACGTGCTCTACGTGCTCGAGTACTCGTCCGGGCGCTTCTACAAGGCCAAGGAGCACGCCGAGCGCGCCATACGCATCATTGAGGTACGTACGTGCTCTACGTGCTCGAGTACTCGTCCGGGCGCTTCTACAAGGCCAAGGAGCACGCCGAGCGCGCCATACGCATCATTGAGGTACGTACGTGCTCTACGTGCTCGAGTACTCGTCCGGGCGCTTCTACAAGGCCAAGGAGCACGCCGAGCGCGCCATACGCATCATTGAGGTACGTACGTGCTCTACGTGCTCGAGTACTCGTCCGGGCGCTTCTACAAGGCCAAGGAGCACGCCGAGCGCGCCATACGCATCATTGAGGTACGTACGTGCTCTACGTGCTCGAGTACTCGTCCGGGCGCTTCTACAAGGCCAAGGAGCACGCCGAGCGCGCCATACGCATCATTGAGGTACGTACGTGCTCTACGTGCTCGAGTACTCGTCCGGGCGCTTCTACAAGGCCAAGGAGCACGCCGAGCGCGCCATACGCATCATTGAGGTACGTACGTGCTCTACGTGCTCGAGTACTCGTCCGGGCGCTTCTACAAGGCCAAGGAGCACGCCGAGCGCGCCATACGCATCATTGAGGTACGTACGTGCTCTACGTGCTCGAGTACTCGTCCGGGCGCTTCTACAAGGCCAAGGAGCACGCCGAGCGCGCCATACGCATCATTGAGGTACGTACGTGCTCTACGTGCTCGAGTACTCGTCCGGGCGCTTCTACAAGGCCAAGGAGCACGCCGAGCGCGCCATACGCATCATTGAGGAGTACTCGAGCACGTAGAGCACGTACGGTGCTCTACGTGCTCGAGTACTCCTCCGGAATTTCAGCGACGAGCAGGGCGACGACGACAGCGGCGGCCTGAGTACGACAGAGTAAGGAAACTTTCATCCGATATTAAGTTTGAGGCCTTACCCACAGTGCGAGGCTCCCGCGCGATCCAATGTTCGATAGTTTGACACGCAATGTCGATACGTGTGTACATTATAGTCACGCCCTTTTAGTTGAAATGGACACATAGAAATAATGAATTTTATGCTCGTCAGATCCTGGTGCCGCCGGACCACCTGCTGCTGGCGTCTGCCAAGCGCGTGAAGGCGCTCATTCTAGAGGAGATCGCGCTCGACACGCCCGCCGGACAGGATCTCAGTGGTAATTGTCCCTTTATACACGGTTTGTCTAGGTACCCCTCGTCGACTGGCCCATCTAGGAGGTCAAATTTCGATTTTAAAATATAGCTTGCGTGAATTGAATGAGACTCCCAAAAGAATTGTATTGTATGGTAAATTTTTAATGGTAAATGTTAAAAGTAGTACACTACAAAAACCTCTATTACTTTGTAAATAATATTACCTACTACAACAGAATTCCACTTATGCCACGCTCGCGTGTTATTCTGGTCCCATTCCGACATCCCATAGCAACATATTCCAGAAAATATAATATACGTTATTCCTGTCTATGATTTATATTTTCACAATATTGTATGCACATCTATATTGTACACTCACCAAATTTCAGCCAGATTCGTTCAGCCGTTAGTCTGATTGAATAACAAACATCCAACAATCTTCACAAACTTTCATATTAATAATATTCAGACTGGATAACCATACTTTCTATATTATTGTTATAGCACCGAGCCTACTGGAAGAGTCAGAGGCCCTTCACAAGGCGGCCCTAGCACTATCCATGATGGCGTTTGGAGAAAAGAACGTGCAGACGGCTAAACACTACGGAAACCTCGGCAGGTTGTACCAGAGTATGCAGAAGTTTCAGGTGCGTACTGGTATTTGAGAAAAGTAATGACTAATGTTTTGTTTGGTAGGCAAATGTGTTAAATTTGTTAAAAATCTCTATTATTGTAGTGGGAAAACAAAATCAAATTTGAAAAAAAAAGATTGGAAAAAAAGTGTACAGAGTTGGAATTTGAGGTAGTATTTGCCCTATTTAAAGGAGTCCGAAACCAAAAAGTTTTTAAAAGGGGTCAAAATTTAGAATTCCGAATCTGGGAATCGGAATTTTTATTTTTGAATTTTGTATTTTGAATGTTTGATCATAGATTTTGCGCTTTGAATTTTTACAAAATAATTTCAATGTTTCACATCTGCCATAGGTATATTATTTATGTTACGTCTAACTATTTTTATTTTCTTTTAAATCTATTTTTTAAATTCATTATTCCCCGAGTATAGTACCTACAGTGCTTAGATAGCTAAAGTACTAAGTTTCTGTGGCAGGATGCAGAGACGATGCACCTAAAGGCCATCGCCATCAAGGAAGAACTGCTAGGCCCTGAAGACTACGAGGTGGGGCTGAGCATCGGTCACTTAGCGTCGCTTTACAACTACCACATGCACCTGCACTGCGCGGCTGAGAAACTCTACCTACGCTCTATCGCCATCAGTAAGTCTCACTTTGTACACACACATTAGTGGCGCGGACTCTCCCTCTCACACATTAGTGGCGCAGACTCTCCCTCTCGCACATTCGCGGCGCGGACTCTCCCTCTCACACATTCGTGGCGCGGACTCTCCCTCTCGCACGTTAGTGGCGCGGACTCTCCCTCTCGCACATTCGTGGCGCGGACTCTCCCTCTCGCACATTCGCGGCGCGGACTCTCCCTCTCACACATTAGTGGCGCGGACTCTCCCTCTCACACATTCGTGGCGCGGACTCTCCCTCTCGCACATTCGCGGCGCGGACTCTCCCTCTCACACATTAGTGGCGCGGACTCTCCCTCTCACACATTAGTGGCGCGGACTCTCCCTCTCACACATTCGTGGCGCGGACTCTCCCTCTCACACATTCGTGGCGCGGACTCTCCCTCTCACACATTCGTGGCGCGGACTCTCCCTCTCACACATTCGCGGCGCGGACTCTCCCTCTCACACATTAGTGGCGCGGACTCTCCCTCTCACACATTCGTGGCGCGGACTCTCCCTCTCACACATTCGTGGCGCGGACTCTCCCTCTCGCACATTCGCGGCGCGGACTCTCCCTCTCACACATTAGTGGCGCGGACTCTCCCTCTCACACATTCGTGGCGCGGACTCTCCCTCTCGCACATTCGCGGCGCGGACTCTCCCTCTCGCACATTCGTGGCGCGGACTCTCCCTCTCGCACGTTAGTGGCGCGGACTCTCCCTCTCGCACGTTAGTGGCGCGGACTCTCCCTCTCGCACGTTAGTGGCGCGGACTCTCCCTCTCGCACATTCGCGGCGCGGACTCTCCCTCTCACACATTAGTGGCGCGGACTCTCCCTCTCACACATTAGTGGCGCGGACTCTCCCTCTCACACATTCGTGGCGCGGACTCTCCCTCTCACACATTAGTGGCGCGGACTCTCCCTCTCACACATTAGTGGCGCGGACTCTCCCTCTCGCACATTCGTGGCGCGGACTCTCCCTCTCACACATTAGTGGCGCGGACTCTCCCTCTCACACATTAGTGGCGCGGACTCTCCCTCTCACACATTCGTGGCGCGGACTCTCCCTCTCACACATTAGTGGCGCGGACTCTCCCTCTCACACATTAGTGGCGCGGACTCTCCCTCTCGCACATTCGTGGCGCGGACTCTCCCTCTCGCACATTCGCGGCGCGGACTCTCCCTCTCGCACATTCGTGGCGCGGACTCTCCCTCTCGCACGTTAGTGGCGCGGACTCTCCCTCTCGCACGTTAGTGGCGCGGACTCTCCCTCTCGCACGTTAGTGGCGCGGACTCTCCCTCTCGCACATTCGCGGCGCGGACTCTCCCTCTCACACATTAGTGGCGCGGACTCTCCCTCTCACACATTAGTGGCGCGGACTCTCCCTCTCGCACATTAGTGGCGCGGACTCTCCCTCTCACACATTCGTGGCGCGGACTCTCCCTCTCACACATTCGTGGCGCGGACTCTCCCTCTCGCACATTAGTGGCGCGGACTCTCCCTCTCACACATTAGTGGCGCGGACTCTCCCTCTCACACATTCGTGGCGCGGACTCTCCCTCTCGCACATTAGTGGCGCGGACTCTCCCTCTCACACATTCGTGGCGCGGACTCTCCCTCTCACACATTCGTGGCGCGGACTCTCCCTCTCGCACATTAGTGGCGCGGACTCTCCCTCTCACACATTAGTGGCGCGGACTCTCCCTCTCACACATTCGTGGCGCGGACTCTCCCTCTCGCACATTAGTGGCGCGGACTCTCCCTCTCACACATTCGTGGCGCGGACTCTCCCTCTCGCACATTCGCGGCGCGGACTCTCCCTCTCACACATTAGTGGCGCGGACTCTCCCTCTCACACATTAGTGGCGCGGACTCTCCCTCTCGCACATTCGTGGCGCGGACTCTCCCTCTCGCACATTCGCGGCGCGGACTCTCCCTCTCGCACATTCGTGGCGCGGACTCTCCCTCTCGCACGTTAGTGGCGCGGACTCTCCCTCTCGCACATTCGCGGCGCGGACTCTCCCTCTCACACATTAGTGGCGCGGACTCTCCCTCTCACACATTAGTGGCGCGGACTCTCCCTCTCGCACATTAGTGGCGCGGACTCTCCCTCTCACACATTCGTGGCGCGGACTCTCCCTCTCACACATTCGTGGCGCGGACTCTCCCTCTCGCACATTAGTGGCGCGGACTCTCCCTCTCACACATTAGTGGCGCGGACTCTCCCTCTCACACATTCGTGGCGCGGACTCTCCCTCTCGCACATTAGTGGCGCGGACTCTCCCTCTCACACATTCGTGGCGCGGACTCTCCCTCTCGCACATTCGCGGCGCGGACTCTCCCTCTCACACATTAGTGGCGCGGACTCTCCCTCTCACACATTCGTGGCGCGGACTCTCCCTCTCGCACATTCGCGGCGCGGACTCTCCCTCTCACACATTAGTGGCGCGGACTCTCCCTCTCACACATTAGTGGCGCGGACTCTCCCTCTCGCACATTCGTGGCGCGGACTCTCCCTCTCGCACATTCGCGGCGCGGACTCTCCCTCTCACACATTAGTGGCGCGGACTCTCCCTCTCACACATTCGTGGCGCGGACTCTCCCTCTCACACATTCGTGGCGCGGACTCTCCCTCTCGCACATTAGTGGCGCGGACTCTCCCTCTCACACATTAGTGGCGCGGACTCTCCCTCTCACACATTCGTGGCGCGGACTCTCCCTCTCGCACATTAGTGGCGCGGACTCTCCCTCTCACACATTCGTGGCGCGGACTCTCCCTCTCGCACATTCGTGGCGCGGACTCTCCCTCTCGCACGTTAGTGGCGCGGACTCTCCCTCTCGCACGTTAGTGGCGCGGACTCTCCCTCTCGCACGTTAGTGGCGCGGACTCTCCCTCTCGCACATTCGTGGCGCGGACTCTCCCTCTCGCACGTTAGTGGCGCGGACTCTCCCTCTCGCACATTCGTGGCGCGGACTCTCCCTCTCGCACGTTAGTGGCGCGGACTCTCCCTCTCGCACATTCGTGGCGCGGACTCTCCCTCTCGCACGTTAGTGGCGCGGACTCTCCCTCTCGCACGTTAGTGGCGCGGACTCTCCCTCTCGCACATTCGTGGCGCGGACTCTCCCTCTCGCACGTTAGTGGCGCGGACTCTCCCTCTCGCACGTTAGTGGCGCAGACTCTCCCTCTCGCACGTTAGTGGCGCGGACTCTCCCTCTCGCACATTCGTGGCGCGGACTCTCCCTCTCGCACGTTAGTGGCGCGGACTCTCCCTCTCGCACATTCGCGGCGCGGACTCTCCCTCTCGCACGTTAGTGGCGCGGACTCTCCCTCTCGCACATTCGTGGCGCGGACTCTCCCTCTCGCACATTCGCGGCGCGGACTCTCCCTCTCACACATTAGTGGCGCGGACTCTCCCTCTCACACATTCGTGGCGCGGACTCTCCCTCTCACACATTCGTGGCGCGGACTCTCCCTCTCGCACATTCGTGGCGCGGACTCTCCCTCTCGCACATTCGCGGCGCGGACTCTCCCTCTCACACATTAGTGGCGCGGACTCTCCCTCTCACACATTCGTGGCGCGGACTCTCCCTCTCACACATTAGTGGCGCGGACTCTCCCTCTCACACATTCGTGGCGCGGACTCTCCCTCTCGCACATTCGTGGCGCGGACTCTCCCTCTCGCACATTCGCGGCGCGGACTCTCCCTCTCACACATTAGTGGCGCGGACTCTCCCTCTCACACATTCGTGGCGCGGACTCTCCCTCTCACACATTCGTGGCGCGGACTCTCCCTCTCGCACATTCGCGGCGCGGACTCTCCCTCTCGCACGTTAGTGGCGCGGACTCTCGTTCTCTTTAGTTAGACGTTTCACTTAAAAAATGGCGACAGGACACGTTGCGCGCGAACCGTGGCGAGTACACCCGAGGCGCCCCGAGCGCTGAAATAGTATGGCTGCACCACAGGGAACACATGGCGTGGGACGCGCGTTGTTAGGTGCCTGGCTGGATAGCCGGTAAGCGTGTCGCCATGTGGCCGCTGTGACGCCCTTAGCACACCTCCGCCGCGAAACCAGAATAGCGGAACCGCTAGATGAATTCCTCTGTGTAGTGTAGATTGAGCAGCGGAACTGGGCAACGGAATCTGACGCGAGTTAGTCGATGTGACGCAATCGCAATTTTATCATTTTATTTTTATGATCTGGATGCCTTAATAAATAAATAATAGATCTATTTCTGATGGCTTGAAGTAGTTTTTCCGTAAACTCCACGTCCATTTTATGAAAAAATATTAGTTTCGCTCTGTATTTTTGTCAATTTTGACAAACCTGCGCATAGAAATTGCGGCACCGCAACAAAAAGGCGGCCGAAGCGCGGAGGTTTGACTGGCGTAGGAGCGGATTGGCGAAACCGCGCGGGTAAAGAGATAGAAGATAGTTAAATCTATGCATTAGAACAGGCGGTTTCGCTAGCCTTCCGCTCCTCCTACATGGGACAGAACTTGGCGAAATTACTGCGGTTCCGCTGTCATGGATTCGCGGCGGAGGTGTGCTACGGGCGTGATAGTACATTATTGTGTCTGTTCTGTCTCTTAGCAATAAACGATGCTCCTTGTATTATGACTTTAGTGTGAGGTATTAATGAGGGGTGTGCACTTGGCAGGTCTGAAGCTGTTCGGCGAGCGCTACTCGGGGCTGGAGTACGACTACCGCGGGCTGGTGCACGTGTTCACCAAGCTCAAGCGGCCCGAGCGCGCCACGCACTACACGCGCCTGCTGCAGCACTGGCAAGGTAGGCAGGGGAGCTAACTGTCTGTGCACGTGTTCACCAGGGAAAGGACTCATGAATAGCACAATGTATAATAATACTAGCGGACGTCACGCGGTTTCACCCGCGTAGTTCCCGTTCCCGTGGGAATATGGTAATAAAATATAGCCTATGTTCACCGCAAAGAGTGTAGCTTCCCAACAGTGAAAGAACTTTAAAATCGGTCCAGTAGTTCCGGAGCCTATTCGTTACAAACAAAAAAACAAAGAAACAAATCTTTCCTCTTTATAATATTAGTATAGATAAACGTTTAATATGAATTCACTTTGTACTTGAGATAAAATTGATTACTACTTGAGCAAACGAAATTGACGACTCAAATGTAATGAAAAATTTCTATATTCGATAGTTTTGTTTTTTCTTCTGAAGTAAATTAACGAAAACGGATACATGAGCTCGGTTTGCATCCTTGCAGACGGTACTAAGGCGATTCCGGTACCTGATGTAGGGTGTAGGCGGCCACACGTTGGTAGAGTAGTCACTGTCTTTTACTTGGTACCCAAATGTAACTTTATTCCATCTTATTTCCAGAACTACGAGAACAATCAAAAGCGGAGCAGCAACCGGCGCTCGGCGACGAACAGATCGTGCCTCTCGCGGAACTGCACGCCAAGTTCTTCGCACCCAACGACTGAGCTGACCCCCCCCCCCACCCCCCGTCATACCTCCCTCCCCCTCTCAGGGCCGCCGGGCTGCGACCATGTGGACCACGGATCTCTAAAAACAATACGGACGTACGTTGAAGCTGCAACTGCCTCTACAATATAAAAAAAAAACTGTGTCAAATCGCCTCCATATTACGTCAAATGTCGCAGTTTCTTTTAATACAATAAGGCACATCGATACACTGTATCAGATCAGCGTCAGATCATAAGCGCCCTTATTTCCTAGGACTTAAAGCGGCCTTTTGCATGCTTCACCTATTACAGTCTAGAATGCGTCCGTACTTTTTTTGGAGACGTGATTACGCTTAAGATATAAAAAAAAGAGTTATAGTTCTAGATGAAATGAGAGAGAAACGGTTCGTTGGCTTATATACAATTGTGCCTCATATTTAGTATAAAATGCACAAGTAATATTTGTAAGTTTAATGTAAATTGATATAAAATAACGTGAGGATGTTTGTAGGTCGAATGGTGTGTAGTTTTGAGGAGTCGAAGCGATGACTGACTATTTATTTTAAATCGAGTCGTAATGTGTTATTTCTTAGTGTCCTTGAGAGCCACTGTTAAAAATCTTTTATCCAGTGAAAGAGGCCTTCTAGGGCGATGTTATTTTAAATATTTAACAAGCTAAATTTAAAATCCTTATCCAAATATGTAAAGAAATGCTCAATTTTGTAAATATATCACTTAACCGCTTCACAGAGCTGCGTTGGGTCCAGTAAACATTATTATTACCGTACTATAAACCGCAACCGCCAACGGTTGCGGTTTCTAACCTCCTAATGTCAATACCAATGAAACCGAGTTCATGGTTTCATTGGTTTTTGACGTTTTGATGTTAGAATTTGACATTTTGAGGTTAGAAACCCCAACCGCAGTGCAACCTCAGCCTTAAATGCAAAAAAGACGTATCGTGTGATAGAGGCCTCATATTATATTTAGCCTTTTTTGAGCGATAGTGTGTGCTGGCTTCATCAGCAAGCGACGTCTGGAGGCGGTGCTAGCTAGCGGTAGATTTCTTACATTAGACGAGTGTTCCTAATTACTAAACATTGTTTAAGAAGCGCTTACACGAACAAGTAAAATTGATTTCCTCTATCCTTACAAGCAAAATTGTAACACTTTAGAAATGAATCCAAATTTCTCCTTTTTGCAGCCAGGGACATGTTAGATATGTTAGTTAACATTTTGTTATAGCAAGTGTAGGAGCACCGTGAGCATGTGGAGCTTTATTCGCATAAGGGCAATTTCTCAAAATGGCAACTTCTCATAAAGGCAAATTATCAGAAGGGCAAATTCGCATAAAGGCAATTTTGGTACAGTTACGATAAATAGCATTATAGCTTGATTCGCATAGGGTGAATTCTTACCTTTAAATAAATCAATTTGGGCCTGAGTGCCTGACTCATGTACGCGATATCGAAGAATCTAGAAAAAAACATCATGTCATCAAACTGTCAAAATCAATGAAATTAAGTCAAGGTTTGACATTTTGAGGTTAGAAACCGCCGCGAAAAAAACGCAGATGCAGCCTCGCACTACACCGTTTTTGTAAATCAAAATGACATAGGTATTTAACACATGTCAAAACTGTCATTGCCTGCGTTCTAACCTCAAAATGTCAAAATATCAATAAAAGCGAGTCTATGGTTTCATTGGTTTTGGCCTTAGACCATATAACACGGGACTAGCCTTTGCGAACCACCGCATACAAAAATATTCTGCCAGTTTTCATACAAGTGAAGGGGGAAACACAAAGACATATAAAATTTCATTGCATTTAAAAATGTATTAATCGACAAACGCGTAATGGCTGTTGTGTGTTAATTGTTATTGTACAGTCAACTACAATGTAATGTACTAGTTTAATCATATAAAATGATGTACTGATGTACAGGCTTTTCATAAAGCCAAAAGACCAAATGGTCATGTGCAATGGCAGAAAACAATGCTTAAGTAAGGCGCATCCTGTGGTTAGATGATCTAAGGTTTTGGCATTTTGTGGTTAGTAACTAACCGCAACTGCTTGAGGTTGGCATATTTGGAAACCAGTTTTATTTTCGTTTAAATATCTTTGGGTGTGTCGTGTGGACTGAATTTCCTTACATTCTTTTCAGACTATCAAATCTCACTACAAATAAACTTAAACTTCATAGTTTTGCCCACACCGAGTGACTCTTACAAAATGTAGTTATATTATTTGTGGCATGGCTACTAGGGCCTTTGAGTCATGTGTCACTTTCCTAG
Organism: Miltochrista miniata; assembly: GCA_933228765.1. NCBI lineage: Eukaryota > Metazoa > Arthropoda > Insecta > Lepidoptera > Erebidae > Miltochrista > Miltochrista miniata. The sequence continues at coordinate 3,030,978 of OW121757.1, forward strand.
AAGTAGAGTCAATATGAAAATTAACGCTTTAAACTCAGATTATAGAACTGATGACACTTACACAACAAGACTGAGAAGCCAAGAAAACAAATACTAATTTAATTTAAAATCTTTTAAAAAAAGCATCTTCGTCTTCGTTCACATGTAATGAGTGATTTCGAATTTATCTTGAATAAATTAGCAATAAATACATATAATTACACTTGTCTCCCATCGGGGCAAGCAGGGACTATGACTTGCCACTTGCTACGATCCTGGCATACCACTTTCGCTTCTTCTACTTTCATAACTGTTTTCATACAGGCTCACCGGTTAAGGGTACTCTTGACCTTGTCTTTTTCCAGAAGGTCTCCGATTTGATCGGCATGCGTACGCCGAGGTCGACCCCTACCAGTTGGCCCATTCATTCTCGCCTCATAAATCTGCTTTGTCACTCTATTCTCATCCATTCTTTCCACGTGTCCAAACCATCTAAGCATCCCTTTTTCTATCTCAGTAACTACATCTTCTGTTATACCACATTTTTCCCATAACACGCTATTTCTTTCTTTGTCCATTAAAGTCACTTCAGCTCTACTTCGCATAATGCCGTCATTATTCACTTCAATAAAAAAGTAAAATTTATTCCCTTTGAAATTAAAAAAAAAAGAATTATGATTTGTTAATATCTTCTTTAATGTTTGTATTCACTTTTGGATTTAATATTTGCTTTCTTAGCCTCACTTTCTTGTTCTATAAACGTCATCTACCTCTATAATCTGAGGCTTATGTAAGTATAAAAAATATTTCTTACTGTGATTGTACATTCTAGGTGTAATCTTGAGCGTATATGTCGGTTGTGTAAAAATTGTATTAGTATTAATTTCTTTTTGTTGCTTATAACTTAGTCTCCCAGTGTATGGACGTGAACGCAAAATGTAAATATTATTTTAATATCCCAGTGCTAATTTATATTTAAAGCATAATGTTTATCGTGTATCAATATATCAGAGTATTAATTGTAAATTATATAACTATCCAAATCAGATTACATATTAATTTGTAGATTAATAGGAAAATACTCAAATATGGCACTGTTATGTAGCGAAGAATCGTATGATTCTGGTATGTGTAACGAGATGAGATAAAAAAAACATGTTCTTGGCATTTGAATGGCGCCCGCCCTGCGACGTAGCCAATCACAATGCTCTAACGTCTGGCGTGACGTTGGCACACCCAATCAGAATACAGCTTCTCGCTTCATGTCGCCTCTTACGTCATTAATATTTGGCTGTGTAGATCGACGACTTAAGCGTCACAGAGACGATCAATGTGACTTGACAAGTCTCGCGTGTACACACACGTTCCAACAAGTCCCTCGATAGAGTATCGGTACAATCAGCATAAGCCTAGGGCCGCATTTGCAGTTTCTAACCTCAAAAACCGGGTTAACCTGGTTTGACATTTTGAGGTTAGAAACCGCCGCGGTACCCGCAAATGCGGCCTCAGTCTAAATAATATAGAAGAGATCAGACTTGAAAATTTTCTAAGCAGCTATAAACTTAATATTCTCTCTTACTTATTACACAATGTATGATTTAGTAGGCACAGTAACACAGCTGTCATGGTGATATGATATTTATCCAAACGAATTACGGTTTGATTTTCATATTTGCTAAGATCATTTTGTACAGAATGGTCGCTTTTATAAAAATTGTGCTGCAATTGCACACAAACTAAAGTTCTAATAAGTTTATTCCAAAAAAGGGCGATTTCATAGTGTGTATTTTCCTAACGCCCAGCTTAACGTGTTCATATATATTGTGAATGTTTGTAATGTATAATGTACATTAGGATAATCAAAGGATGGCTGTTGCGCACCATCGCCGTGCGAGTAAATGAGTTTTATGAAACAATTTGATCGTTTTATTTATACATACATAACATATTACTCATGCCTAAGGGGTAGGTAGAGCATACGTTACATTTCACCTTTCCTTGTCTTTTGTCCAACTTAATAGGTGGTGAGCCATATTGCCGTGCTGAAATGGATAGGCGCAAAAGTTATGTGGACCCGCTGTTGAAAGTTTCAAACCGCAGTTTAAGGCTTTTACTGACCACCAAGCCATGTATTTTATTCTATAAAGGAAACTTTTTCAATTGAGTCAACAATCACCTTTTAGATTTGAAATATCCTAAAGCTGGGCGGGCGTAATTTACTCTGAACTGAATTGGGATTATGCATTTCTACAAATAATTTAGATACGGACGCCAATGCGTTAGGAAGAATACCCTGTCTGTAGCGAGCGGTGCGATGATAGAATGTGGCCGTAGGCATCATATCAAAGAATTCCTCAGGCCACAAACTGGTAGTCTCCTGAAGGGTAAAAACGGACCCCTGTTACTCAGCCTCCGCGGCTCGTCTTTCAGTCTGTCACAAGGCATGAAAATGAACACGTGGCGAGACAGTAGACATTTTGACAAACTGAAGTATTTCTGTTAGGTACTGCTTATCAACAACAGGTAGGTACTAAAACGAAAGAAAACTGTATTCAAGGGAGGCATTGCAAATAACGTGTTTTTGCCGTGCGCGAGTCAAGTAGCCGGTTTTATTTTCAATACGTAGGTACCCGGGGCTCCCAACCATAGGCTGTTGGGCGTTACGTGAGGTTTTTTAGTCGGTAGGAGTCCCTCATAGCATCCATGAGGATTTTCCCTAACATTAAAAAAAAATAAAAAAAACGATAGGTATTTTTCATTGCATGAGACCAGCCATGTACTCGAAACATTTACAAATTAAACGAAATGGCTTATTGCAATATAAACAATTGCCTTTATTGCCCCTTTTTTTCTGATTTTATTATTTGTTGCTATAGCGGCAACCGACATACATCGCCTGTGAAAATGTCTCTGCTCTCTAGCTATCACGATTCCTGAGATACAGCCTCGTTACGGACAGACAGATGGACGGCGAAGTCTCATGAATAGGGTCCAGTTTCTTGCCCTTTGGGTACGGAACCCTAAAAAGCAAACCTACTTTTAGTTTACATCAACAAAATCATTGAAAAGATCTTTTCCAATGTATCATTTTTAGTGACCGACCGAAGTTTCGGTTTCGGCCAGTTTCGGCCAAAAAATCGAGTTCCGGCCGCAGTTTCGGTTTCGGCCAAAATGGGCCGAAACTTTCGGCCGGGCCGAAACTCACGTGTTCATGAATTTTGAGTGCCTGGCTCTACTTGTGACGTGGTTGGGGTCAGCCCAACCAGTTAATATGTTACTAACCAAAGATTTACAGATTTACTAAGGACTAATAGTTCAATAGTTATAATAATACAATTTTTACGGAATCCTAAAAAGGTAATCCAGGACATTACATAACCCTATTACCTCTTTGTTGTCGGTTTCATTGACTTCGTTGGTCGTCTGCCTGTCTGTCAGCAGGCTGTAACTCATGCACCGTGATAGTTAGACAGTTAAAATTTTTACGGATGATGTATTTCTGTTGCCGCTATAGCAAAAAATAATAGACATAGACAATACAACATACGTGATTTTTTGCCGCCTTTCTTGTACTACTACTGTTTCGTGCGTTAGTCAGACTCACTGTTGTCCAGTTTTAGTTATATACTTCTAGAATGTAACCAAAACTAGCCAAGAGCTAGTAGCAGGGCACCGTGTGGTTTTAGTCGGTAGGAGTTTGCAATAGCATCTATGAGTAATTCCACATATAAAGAAAAAATCTCATCTTTAGGTGGAGATATTTCTAAAATGAAAACTTGAAAAGATTTATACCGTTGATTGATGGCATTTGGTGGAACTTGCTTTGTTGGTGGAACTTGGTTATTTTTCCAATAGGTGCACTATTGGAAAAAATAACCAGCTAAGTGCGAGTCGAACTCTCGCACTGAGGGGTTAAAGCGGGACCTACAAACGAGACATGAGGCCTAGCCGTCCGTCTGTCTGTTAGTCACGAGGTTGTATCGCTGGAACAGTGCCAGATAGATGCCTAAAATTTTCACTGTACAGTAGTCCTACCGACTAAAAACCACGCGTATCCTACCTACCAGCATAATTATGGTTGGGAGCTCCGAGTATGCCCTCGAAATGATGCATACTACGCATCTTTGGGGGAGTGTTCAGTTGTTATCCCGCTTTTTGAGGGGGGCGTGCATGAATCTCTCAAGTCACGCTATCGTCTAAGGCCTATGACCGGGGGCCTGAGGACGGTGAGCAGACCCGTCATCGTCCTCAGGCCCCCGGTCATGGAGGCTGATAGTATGGGGTGCCGCCGCAGACTGTGGAACTCGGGTGGGAGAGTTCTCTCTCGCTTCCTCCCCACAGCCTCTTTCATGAGCATGACCTGCTCACAGGAAGAGGCCTATGGCCGCGCTCCAGTGCCTCCTTGCGCCATTTAAACAATGACGCAAGCGCCCTCGCTTTCTCGGTCCCATAGAGGGATCCCGGCTAGAAGACATGCCGCCTCAACTGAGATCGTGCTGTATCTCCTTATCACCCTGTCAGCCGTCGCCTTCTGCGGGCTAAGCAATCTAGCCGCATTGCTGACTATCAGGATCTCCGTCCATACTGGGGCCCCGTATAGGGCCATGCTCCGCACGATCCCAAAGTACAGTCTCCTGCAGGGAGCGTCGGGCCTCCTGATATTGGGCAACAACCGCGAGAGTGCGGCTGATGCCCCCCTCCCTCAGCTATGGGACCAAACTTTGGAAGTGGTATCCTAAGTTCCACCGGCTATCAAGATCGAGTCCCAGATACGTCATCGAGAGCTCGATGCCGATGCTGACGCCCCCCATATGTAAGCTGGATCCTGCAGGTGGCCTTTAGGGCTGCATCTCGTGTTGCTCCTGGCGCTGTAATGAGGGTGTCGTCGTAACACGTTACGCACGTAACACGTTACGCCGACACCTCTGAGCAACGGACCACGCAGCACCCAATCGTAACCGATGTTCCACAGAAGCGGTCCTAAGACCAATCCCCATGGAACACCGAACGACACATCTCACCGACCCTGCCCTAGCCAGCTCGGGTAAGTTATGGCCCTCTCGGAAAGATAGGCCCCGACAATTCGACGGAGGCATGGAGCGCCTCCCAAACGCAGCTCCAAGGCAAGGTGTTGAAAGCGCTGGCGATTTCAAGAGACACCGCCACCACCACCTCCACCCTGTTCTGTTGCCGCCACAACAAAAAATACCTACTAAAATCAGAAAAAAGCATCCACACAACAAACGTAATTATTGTACCCAATTTTTGCGGTGATTCCCATTAGTTCTATAGAACTGTGACGTCATAGAACTGTTGAAACGTTTTTCTCCCTGTTTTTCTATGATAGATCAGATGCAATTAAATTTGTCCCATTTGTTCCATAGAAAAAATAATACTTTTGCTTAATTGGAAACCTCGATCTCCATGTTCTACAAGTTCCCTTTTTACATGTCTCTAAATGCCTTTCACACATTTTTTATTCCAACTCCTATTTCCATAACCAGTTTTACTTACATACATACTTACCTTTCGGACCATTAGGTTGAATTTTCAAAATGTTGAATTCCCATAATGTTGACATTACATATTATGAGGTACCTAATACAACGCCCCCGCCACACTGGACCTTAGTGTCCTAGTCCTATATCGGAACAACTTATAACAAATATATTAATTCACTCAATAAACATTAACGAGGGTCTATAGCTCTCTAATTAGTGTATTCACGATACTGGTGTAAATCTTAAGAAATTTATGTTTTTTAATTTCATCGGCAAAGAAAAGCTCAGCAGCCAAGACTGTAACGACTATAACGACTCATCACAAAATAGAACAAATAGGACAAAATGTTTTAACAGTTCTATCGTAGTTCTATGGAACAAATGGGACAAATTTAGTTGCATCTGATCTATCATAGAAAAACGGGGACAAAAATGTTTCAACAGTTCTATGACGTCACATTTCTATAGAACTAATGGGAGACACCCAATTTTTGTAACGGCACCCTCTGTGCGGGAATCCGACTCGCACTTGGCTGGTTTTTTTTTTCAATATGAACACGTGAGTTTCGGTTTCGGCCGAAACTGACCCTGGGGCCGAAAGTTCGGTTTCGGTTTCGGTTTCGGCTGGAAAACCAGTTTCGGTCGGACACTAATCATTTTCATTCAATCGCCATTACCAACAATGAATCTAAAGTCAAACGGTTCTGTCCTCTTTTGTGATACTGTTAAACGTAGACCAACGTTTTTTTCTTGGGGTCATGTCATGGGGCCCCTAGGCCTTAACCGCCTTATAGATAAACCGGACCTGGTCCAACCGTGTACTGTAGTATCTCCAAGATGTTGCTTCAGCCTCTTATTAAAGTAACCCCTACTTTTATATGATTGATCGTCGAGGTTAATATACTAGGCAAAACAAAACACACAAGTTCATTTAATATTTTACTAATGAATAAATAGCTACATAAAGCGACAATACTTTCTAAGGAATGCACATGTTCAAACATATATTAAACTTTATGAATAAATTCCAATAAGAATATCAACAACACTTGAGTCAATATTAATTTCACACAATTTTCTTTAAACGAGATTATAAAGAAGTCTTTTTGAATATTTTGTACTTATTTTAGTTTGAATAATATGTACAGTCACAATCATAATTTTGCATCACATTGTTTGAAACAATTTTTCTTATCATGTCAGGCAACCAATTTATGGCTTAACAAATTAATTTAGTTATCTTCTAATATTGAAGCAATGTCTTTGTTACGTGAGGAATTCTTCACAAATGACATGCTGGAATCGAATCGACTAAACTACGGTCCCCTATCCGCCCGGGTAACTTCTTCATATGGATGTCCCCGGATGCCCAACAGATTTTGACTACTACTCGGTCTTACCAAAGGGTGCGGATTTATGCCGCTTATTGAGAATTGTTATTTGAAATTTTATATGTATCTTTATGTTGTGACTGTAATTAATTGGAAGTAGGCATTATACATTACACTGTTAAGATTTTCAATGACCGTGAATTTAGTTGGTCTAAACTGTATACTACGTACTATGTACGTAATTAATATTATATATAATAAAAGCTTCGCTTTTTCTTTAAAAACTAAAATAGCAACCAATCCGAGTAAATATATTATTAAATTTTTTTTTATAATACTTTGCAAAATAATTTTCTTACAACTAAGGCACTGCAAAGACGGCCCTGTGCTAACGTTTGAGGCTTTAAACACAGAGAGGGATTAAGATGAGACTTATACTATTCATGATCATCATCCGAGCGCTAATTCCGGTTGTGGTCGAAGCCTTTTAGTTTCACGTATCGCTGTGTTGAAACTGATAGACAGTTTATGACTGTGTGTTGTTAAAAATGGGGGATGTTTTATTTTTAAAACATTAGGTTTATCCCTTAATTTATAGGTAGTATTTAAGGGGTAAATCTAATCAGTAATTTCAATTGATGGAAGCTTAAATCAACCATACCATAACCATTAGATATACTATGTAAGTTTGGAATTTATAAACATAAGTTAAGAAGTGCACGTTTATTTTCTGTATTCGTTGTAAATTCACTCCTGTGGTGCCTGGGGTTATTATTGTACTGCCGTTGAATACTTAACCATTATTGTACATAAAACTAAATTATTATTTCAGTCATAAAATTATGTAGGTATCGTTGCATTAAAAATATATTATCTTTATAACATACGATTGCAAAAATCAGCTGAGTAAAACTTAAACTAAATTCTGAGATTATAGAAATTATACTAATTATAGAAAGTTTTCGAAAAACAATTAGTTTGGTCTGAAGTTGCAGCTCTATAAGGATTGAATCCATTAAATATTTTATGAGGTTTTGATTGGATACAAGACAATTACACTCATTTAATAACCACAGCAAATTTCAAGATTTTGTAAAAAAGAAATCAGTCCTCATATTGGCCTTGTACACTTATATCCTTTGCCGACTGTACCTGAATATTTACCCAAAAGCAAAATACAACTTCAGTACGAACTATTACAATTAAAAATAAAAACTATATTTTCACAAATAAATAAATGTCACTGGTATTTGAATAATAATTTCAAATTTAAATACTTTTAAGATTTCTGAGATTTTCGAATACAAAGCATTAAGCTCACATCAATACTATATGCGTACATTAAATGCCACTAAAATAATTATTCGAAGCATATTGCAATATAATTTCAGTGACCAAATTTTATGCATAATTTTTAAAAACACTTTGGTCACATTTACTCATCGTCCCATGGCTATTCCACATGGAGGCAAAGTATCTTCAAATATGGAAATAAAAAAAAAATATGGGACATCGTTTTGATTTTAAGAACAAATTAAGCGCTAGTCTGCACTGGGAATGCAATCTTTTTCTAGCACGCTTTCCCATTGTTTCAGCGGGAATGTTTTTCCTCAAGTAACCTTAAATAAAGTCCATAAAGTTTCTCAGATTCAATGGATTGTCTCCCAGGTAATGTGATCATGCTCACTGCTGTTTTAAAAATTCTCCAGCTTTAGAATTCTCATAGGAGGAGAAATACAGGTTTGGTAGCGAGCAGCGAGAGCTTATTGCGTATCGAGGTAGTTGCTCCTTACTATGTGGCGATGGTAGCCTCATTTTTCAATTACAAGGTTCCATGTAGCATGGCCGTGGGACGCTCTAACATAAACAATAGTCATAACACGAATTACACAATCTAACACAGTACACATAATATTCTTAAGCTAAGTTCGACCGGCTCATCGTAGCAGTACGCACTTCGCTCCAGTCGCCTTAGGCCGGGCCGAGCAAAGCCACGAGCGCGTGCTTGTAGTCGCCCGACGTCTCTCCCTGCTGGCCCCCGCGGAACAACGCGCGATATAGTACAGTCGCGCACAGAGATTGGTGTAGAGTGCGGAGTACAGGCGGGATGCGGAGACGCGCATGCGGCGTGCGGGAACAAACGCGGGATCATTAGTATTGTGTGCGCGGGCGCATTGCGTACAGATTATTGTTTAGATATTTTGAAAGTAGATGGTTAGACAGTATAGATATAAAATAATTTAATAATATTTGTGGACATTCACACACAACATCATCTAGCCCAATTAAGCTAATATGAGCTTGTGTTATGGGATCAAGACGCCTAATATACATACTTATATATTTCTAAATACATAGATATTATACATAGAATACCTACACCCAAACTCCGATACATACATTTGTGGATCACACAAATATTTGGACCGACCCAGGAATCGAACCTAGGACCTCCAGCGCCGCAGGCGGTATCACTACCAACTACGCCACAGAGGCAGTCGAGTCAATTGAATTACTAATAGTAATATGTAGATATAATTCACACCTTTTCCCCTGAATGGCATACGATAGGTGATGCCACATTTCACTTTTTTTATTTTGTATCACATGATAGGTGGTGAGCCTATTGCCGTGTCGAAACGGTCATGGGCATGTCTTCAACCGGTTGTCTCCGACTTGGCTTTACGACTACCAGTCAGAGTGGCAAGTGCGAGTTTCGGCGTGCGCCTGTCGACACGGTGAGCGCGTTATCGCTGATTTGTATGGAATGAAGACAAGTTCCTGCGTTTACAGCTAGGTGGCGGTGTCTCGATTTCATACGAATCGGCGCACCGTGAATGTCGCACGCCAAAACTAGCACTTGCCACTCAGAACCACACTGTTAAATGCTTAACGCAGTGATCGAATGATTATTTTGAGATCTCCTTAAAGGATTCGATTTGATTGGAATTCATGATTTTCAAAACAAGTAAAATTGTAATATTTTTTTTTGTTTAACGTGAGGGAAAATCCTCATGGATGTTATGCCGAACTCCTACCGACTAAAAAAGGAGGAGCCCCGGGTAAGCCCTCGGAAGGATGTCCCAGGACTCTCAACAGACCCACGGCCGCCACTGCGGCCTCGCTCAGGCGTAAAATTGTAATATTCTCATCTACTGTACCTACGAATTCTTATCAATACAATATTTGTTTTAAATATTGCATTGATATAATAACCTACATACAAATAATTACAAAATCTCACCTCCTTCCATTCACAAGTGGCACGACATCACGGAGAAATGTGAAAAATATTAAAACACATTATTATGTAAAGACAAAAGTATTATGATAGCGTAGCAGACACCGAAAGCATTTTTACATAATTTGTTTCAAAATTTTGTTCGAGCTCTTTAAGGACACATTCAGATAAATTAACCTATTTTCTACTAGCTGTTGCCCGCGACTTCGTACGCGTGAAAATTATGTTATAATGCCAATTTGATTGCTCTCTGCTTATAGCCCGTAGGATATATAGCCTATTTGATGACACTTACCCTTAGTTAATATTTGGGCAAAATTTGAATCAAAATTTAGTACTTTTTGAGATCCTTCCGGACAAAGTAAAGCAAACGGACTAATATTTTCAGCTTCGGTATCTTATGTTGAACACCCAGCGTGTATTTTTTTTTAAATATTTCCAATGTACAGTTTTGACTTTCTATCATTTTATTATATGTAATAATAAAGTGTGTATATAAATTACAGTAAAACACTACCAAGCCTTAGTTTTATTCAATTACTTTTCACGAATCCCAAAGCAATGTTAAATGAACGTCCTAATCTCAGAGACGAAGTACGAATGGAATGTCCTTTTTTCAATCAATATATTTTTTAAATTAACAATTGTTACATGGTCAGAAATAAATAAACATAGTACTAGCTTGAGTAGGTTACTTTAATAGCATTTATGGAGGAAAGTAATAAGCTATGTATTATCTTTATGCTAATCCAGTAATCTAGAATTTCAAAAATATAGAGTTGTTTTCCATTACTGTGAAATTAATAAAAACATGGAAGTTTTTTTTCTCATGTATAACAGTTTTCTTTACATAAAAGCTTAGATCATCTAACCACAGGATGCGCCTTACTTAAGCATTGTTTTCTGCCATTGCACATGACCATTTGGTCTTTTGGCTTTATGAAAAGCCTGTACATCAGTACATCATTTTATATGATTAAACTAGTACATTACATTGTAGTTGACTGTACAATAACAATTAACACACAACAGCCATTACGCGTTTGTCGATAAATACATTTTTAAATGAAATGAAATTTTATATGTCTTTGTGTTTCCCCCTTCATTTGTATGAAAACTGGCAGAATATTTTTGTATGCGGTGGTTCGCAAAGGCTAGTCCCGTGTTATATGGTCTAAGCATAAAAGCGACAAAAAGTGAATATGTCCTTAGCCCAATAGCAAATAATCCTGCACCTATCAAAGAAAATTAATGCAGCGCGCGATCGTGATGTTACCATTATGCATTATAATAATGTGCTTTAATAGTAGTAAGGCAGAATATACTGCCATGCAGGGTGCAGGTGTGGAAAAGCTGGTGAACGAGAGTTATATCATTTGTTCAATATATTCCACGAGAACATATGAACCGTGTCAGGACAGAATGGTATCATTTAAACTCTTGATTGTTGGCACTTGGTGGAACTTGTTATAACACATCATGCACTTTTGCTTGTCACTTGTGTAAGTGTATGAACTGTTGAGTTACCTTTGAGAATGCTGTGAAGCGAAACCGGTTAGTTCAATCTTACTTAAATAAATAAATAAATATTCACGGACATTTCACACAACGCTATCTGATCCCAAAGTAAGCTAGGAATAACCTGCTTGTGTTATGGGTATCAGACCACGGATACTAATACTTATATACTTTTAAATACATACATATTATACATAGAAACACCCAGACTCTTGAAACAAACATTTATGGGTCACACAAATATTTGTCTCCGGTGGGAATCGAACCCACGACCTCCAGCGCCGCAGGCGGTATCAGTACCGACTGCGCCACACAGGCAGTCAAGATATGATATGACAATATTTGGCAGACTTAGTAGCAATTGAAATAGAAGCATGGGCCCCCGTGATTGCCCAAAATAAACAGAGCTAGCCTAATAAATCTCTGAATGCGAACTCCAATTGAAGGGTGGTACATATTGAACAAATTATGATTGCATATCTAAATTTAAACTCATAAAGTAAAAATTAAGTCATATTGAAAGAAAGAAAAAGCTTTTTTATTCCACTTAAAAAAAAAAAAACATAATGAAAGAAATAAAAATTAACACACAAAGTAACGGCCGGCCACCTCTCAGCGTAATGCTGTCCACCTGCGTTACAGGCAGACAGCGCTGGTTTCCAGAGGTGGCCGGGCGCTATTAGACAGGGGCAGCCTTAATTTGAAATAAATATCCTAATAAAGAAATAAAAAAAAATCCATTTAATTTCATTTAATAATATTGTTCGTAAACAGGGCGCGATGGGAGCTGCTGAACAACGTACGAGGTCATATCGCACACAAGAAAAATACGAAACAAAGTATCAGCTCAAGAATTGAGTATTTTTTTGTAAATATTTAACTAGACAATACTTTGTTCAGTTTTTAGCAGTTTAGTGTCCTTATAGCAATATAGGGATCCCTACTAATATTATAAATGCGAACGACGACGCCTAAACGGCTGGAGCGAGAGATAGTTCAAAACCCTGGGAAGGACATAGGCTACTTTTTAACCGACTGAGCAAAAGGAGGGTTATGGTTTTACGCGATAACGACTTCTACGCGGTTGAAGCCGCGGGGAACAGCTAGTCTTGTATAAAATTGATTTTAGCTGATACAGTATTCCTCAAAAACTCCTGACATGGCAATTATAGTATATTTTGATTATTATGAGTTTAAATCTAGATATTATAATGTGTAGCGTGATACCCAAGTATTCAGTCCATACATAACATAACATAGTATTTGATATAATACAAAACAATAAATAAAGAATTTATATATCTGTAAGTACAACAAACACTATCCTCACATACCTTCAAATCACTCTCTAAGGTCTTATCATACAGCCTCTCATATTCAGCCTTGATGCGGCCAAGATCGATCTCAGAGCGAGTCGCAATGATTCGCACGAGAGTCAGATCATCGGTTCCAGCCCCCTGCATGGCATTCCTCACTCGCTGAGCGAACCAAGCCGGCGCATTCTCAACACACTCCACTAGAAAAGAAAAACCACAAAATATTCACGTACCCTCACTTCACTTTCCAATGTCTTATCATATAATCGCTCGTATTCCCTCTTGACGGCTCCGAGGTCTATTTCGGAGCGGCTGACGATTATTCTGATGAGGGTCCGGTCATCGGTACCCATGCCTTGCATCGCGTGTCGAAGTCTCGTCGCGAACCATGCTGATGCTGACTCCACGCACTCCACTGGAAATTGGTTTTGGAACGGGTTGGGAAGTATTTATTAATTGAATGCTGAGGTGTTACGGGGGATCATGAGTAACAGTGGCAATGTTAATGGCTGTTCTGTGCGAATTTGTACAACTATTAACCCGGCATTGACAGGAAGCGTGGTGAACTGCCTCTAGGCCGCCGTTTACTCGTAGTTCCACACACTGATTGGTCTAGGTTTATGATATGAATTGTATTAACCGCAACGAGTTCTACAAGGGTATATCAATAAGCCAAACAATGACCCATATAATTATGGTAAATTCTTAAAACAAGTTTTCAAAGATCTTTCTTTTGGAAGACATTAGTCCAATCGCTCATGGGTCTTTGTAGTGGGTTACTGGTGCCTGTATCTATACTTATAATAAAACTGTAGAGGGTCGGGAGTCTGTACATGGAAGATATTTTGAAAATTTTAAGTGTAGGACGTTCTCTAATCTATACTGAAGCCGAAAATGTAATATAAAATTTTCATGTCTGTCTGTCTGTCTGTCTGTATCCCGAATAAGTATCACGCCGAAACTACTGAACCGATTTGAATGATACTTTGTACGATCTAAGCTTATAGTCCGAGGAAGGTGCTTAGATACTTTTGATCCCGATATTTTGCGCGGTTCCTTCAGGAGAGGGGATGAAAGGCAAAATAGGTTTTTAGCTATAATTTCACACTGTGTGGTTCGATTTCAAATATTTTTTAGTGTCTGAAAGGGAGTACTTTAAGCATTATTCCACACAATTGTCAATATTGAGGGTTATGTAGTTCAGAAATTAGGGGCATCTCAACTTTCGGTAAATCTAGAATTTAACGTTTCTTTTGAAAGTGAATCTAAACAGGCGTGTTGGCTTAATCATAAAAGAGCTTAATGATTAAGGCTATTGTAAAATAATTCAGACTGAATTGTTTTAGAATCGACTTAATCTTTAAGCTCTTTTATGATTAAGCAAACAGGGCCGTTTCACACGCTGCTTGATGAGTCTCATGAAGAAGTACCCCTCCATTCGTACACCTTATGTGACGTAAACGAAGTTGCGAGGGTCAGCTAGTTAGGTAATAAAAACACCTGTATTACTGGTCACCAGGTTTCCACTCGGCATCGTTTCTGTTACATGCACAATGTTCACAAACTTGGCGATATACATTAAACTCCGATAAAAAACCGCCCAGAGCTTTTAAAAACAACAGAACTGTAACCATAGTACTACCCGTTCGCTCTAGCTTTGCCGCTGGCGTAGAGGCGTATATCCGAATTGTTAATTAGACGAAATAAATTGACAGTAGCTAAGGTCACTTCGTCATAGAAAATACGCAACATTGTATGAAGAAGTGACATTAGTTGCAGTCAATTTACTTCGTCTAATTAAAAATTCGTCTTTAGTATTGAGCCGAGCGGCAAAGTTAGAGCGAACGAGCAGTACTACCCTTTCTGGCAGCGCAACGTTACCACAATTATTCACATTGCATCGCCCGCCGATGACGCACGCGACGTTAAGTATCGAGGCGGAAACAAATAGTTACTGCTTTGTAGTCCAGTCACTGTACTGAGTTAACCACATACAACCAAGCTTCGTTCGTCGTGTAGGTGACCCTAATTGGTGAACTAATGGTGGGGTGATGCTATTTTAGCAAAGAATTCTTTGCGTGACGTGTATGATTCAACATCATTACCAATATTATAAATGAGGAAGTTTTTAAGTTAGGATGGGAGGTTGTTACTGTTTCACGTTACAACAGCTGAAGGGATTTCCATATTATTATTTAAAATTTGTGAAAGGATCTGGCTGAAATTTGGTATGGGATAGATTTTAGTCTGGAATAACACATAGGCATAACCACTTTTTATCTAGCGCCCCTGGGTTGCAAACGTTCAAAGGCTACGTTGACCACAGTCCATCAGGTGGAGTCGTAAGCTTGTCTGCCACCTTAGTGGTATAAAAAAAGTGCATTACGCAATTTTTTCCAATTTCGATAGTCAACAGATGTCTAGAAAAGTGTTACCGATGGCGGAGAGCGCGTCCTTGAGCTCGCCGTCGATCTCGGCCTTGATGGCCTGCTCGATGGTGCGCCCCGAGATGCCCTTGTACTCCTCGAACGTCTGCCGCAGCTGCACGAACGAGTCGTGCGCCAGGATCTGACGAAACATGTACCCTTGTGATAGTTTGGACACAAGACCATTGTATACATTTTGTTTTATGGAATTATTGTTAACTTGAAGTCTTGAAGAAAATGCTACAGAGGATTTTGTTGAGCTTGTAGCCTCTGTCAGGGAAAGAAGCATCTTTCCCACTAGAGCTTAGGAAGCGGTGGTAAACTTAGGTTATGTAGAAATTGACATCAATAAGACATGAAAGTGTTATACTATATGAAAAACCACAAAACTTTGTTTTTAAGTTTTGAGCAAGTAATTAGAGCTTTTTCTGTTAAACTTAAAATTTTAAAACAACCGGATAGTTCTTTTTTTTTGTTGTTGTATTATTTTGTGGTAGTTGTTCAGAAGTTTTAGCTACAGCATATTAGCTAAGATACCTAGAAGAAAATGTGTGATTGTGGATGGACCGGCATCTCCTAGTGCCGTACAGATATTGAGTACTTACATACCACAATTTATGATACAGGGTACAAGAATAAAACATAATTTCAACACTCACCTTATTGAAGACCTCCTCATCAGTGCCCCACTTGGCTTCTCCAGCGTCGAACAAGGCCTGAGCGTCAGCTTGCGCCTTGGCCATATCCACTCCTGCCTCCTCGTCCCGCGCCCCCTGCCGGTTAGCCGACTATGTCAACGATAGGTATTGCTCTCCTAAAGCCTTGGAGCGAGATCAATCAGTCATTCATTACCGTACTCTGAATTACAAATTTACTAGTTTATAGCACGAAGATGCAACCTCCTTTTTTATACCAAGAAGCAGAACAAGCATGCCTGCTGCCTACCTACACCGTAACCTATTGGAGGTTTCCAACACTTACTAGAAGTACTACAAGCGCGCAGCCGACACCCTGCAAAATTTACTAAAAACCCTCTCGTAAACCGCCATACCTAACTACTATCGATATTACACAAATGCAATGTGATTTACCGTAAGTCAGTAGCAGAAAACAGTATTTTGGAAAATAGTTTAGCTTTACGATAACGTGGCATAAGTATAGACATTTTCGTCTTTAGTAGTAAATAGATATTTGTAACGGTGTGAATGTCGGCAAACCGCAAGTTGTTTGAAATTGTATCTTGTGGTTGGTTTGGTTTTATTTTAGAAAGCTATCGGAATCCATGGCAACTATATTTAAGTATTTATGCTATCCGGAGACCCTGACGGCCAGCAATGAGGCTAGACTGATGAGCCCGCAGAGAGTGATGGCCGTCAGGGTGATAAGAGGATACCGCACGATCTCCGGTGAGGCGGCATGTCTCCTAGCCGGGACCCCTCCATGGGACCTGGAAGCGAGAGCCCTTGCGTCACTGTTCAGATGGCGCAAGGAGGCGCTGGAGCGGGGCCAAAGGCCTGCGTCTCGAGAAATCGAGGCCCAGCGGACCCTGCTCCACCAGGAAACCCTGGAGACATGGAAGATGCGACTTGAGCAACCAAAGGGGGGATTCGCCACAATCGCGGCCGTCAGACCGGTCATGGACGAGTGGCTGGAGAGAAGACACGGTGCTCTCTCCTACCGGTTGACACAGATGCTTGCCGGGCACGGTAGCTTCGGTAGGTATCTGTGGCGAAAACACCGGGAAACCACGGCCGAATGTCAGCACTGCGAGGACCGCAGCGATGACACGGCGCTCCACACGCTGGTGGAGTGCACGGCGTGGGCACAACAGCGACAGGTCCTCGTAGTGGGTCTGGGCGTGGACACTCTCTCGCTTGAGGCCATGGTGCGAGCCATGCTCTCCAGCGGGAGTAAGTGGGACTGCGCCGCCTCTTTCTGCGAGCAGGTCATGCTCGCGAAGGAGGCGGCGGGCCGGGTGCGGGAGAGAACTCTCCCACCCGAGTTCCGCAGTCGGCGCCCTGGGCGCCGCCGACGTGTCTTCGCCGAGGACTATCGGCCTCCATGACCGGGGGTCTGAGGACGGTGAGAGGGCCGCTCACCGTCCTTACAGAAGCAGACCCATGACGGCAGCGTGACGTGAGCACTCACGCACGCCCCCCCTTAGAAGCGGGGTCACACCCGAAACCCCCCATTGACGCGGGATTGCACCCGAACCACCCTCTGGGCGAGGCCGCAATGGCGGCCGTAGGTCTGTTGGGAGTCACGGGACATCCTTCCTGAGGGCTTACCCGGGGCTCTCAACCATAGGCTGTTGGGCGTTACGTGAGGTTTTTTAGTCGGTAAGAGTCCGGCATAGCATCCTACGAGGATTTTCCCTCACGTTAAAAAAAAAAAAAAAAAAAAAAAAAAAAAAAGTATTTATGCTATGTCGATAATGATTTGTAGTTTTAATTAGTTATTATCGCATGGGTATATTTAACAGGTCATAATTAAAGTCATACACTTCTGTGTTATTATAAGCCAATTAAAAAACTTATTATACATTATAACACATAATACATTTACAATAAAAATATTCATCAAACCCAATCTATATATATAAAAATCAATGCCACTTTTCGTTGTAATTTTATAACTCAAGAACGGGTTCACCTATCCAAACCAAATCTTTAGGCTTTGTTTGGACTATTTAGTAGATGGTTTATGTGAAGTTTGCATAAAATCGGTCGAGCGGTTCTTCATTTATCACGCGAACGAAGTTGCGCGGGTCAGCTAGTCATACTATGTTTTAATAAAACAAACAGTTGAAGTAGCAAAAAAGTACTCATAATGAACTGTATTGTCAATTCACAACATTCATCAAGCGTAATGGAAAAATATGTCGAAAAAGACCTTATTCACGACCGTTCGTAAACTTTCCGACAAACATTCAAAAACACATCAAGATACATTTTCCGATATAATATTATGATTAAATAAAATAAAGTGTGCCATATTTGCAATCGTCAGCATTACGCGGACAGCATGTGTGGAGTTTTTTGCCTGAGTGGCAAGTCACAAGTGCGAGTTTTGGCGTGCGCCTGTCGACATTCACGGGGCGCTGATTCGTATGGAATCGAGATCCCGACACCTAGCTGTAAACGAGGGTTGTCTCGGTTCCATACAAATCGGCGATAACGGTCACCGTGAATGTCGACAGGCGCGCGCCAAAACTCACACTTGCCACTCTGGATACTTAATTGCTTTGTTCACTGTACTTTGCAATTTTTACGATAAGAAACACTTAGCACTATGTACTGAACACGCATAACTATGAAGAATTCTTTTTGAATCACTAGCTAATCAATAGATATATTGTACACTATACAATGACTGATTGAACCGCTCCAAGGTACCAGATTTTACGCACAAGCGAAGTAAAAGAAAAATTAATAGTGCAACCCGCGACCAAACTACTATAGATGCGTTGCGTTGCAATAAGAGATGGCAATTTACTTTAGATACGTGGCATGCAGCACTTATCGTAATCGAGGTTTAGCCGAACCCGCCTGATGGAAAGCAGCATCTGGGGCGTTCTAGTGAATAGAGGGCCAGGACCTTCAAGTTAGCGGTCCAATGTCGAGCCTCTATCACACTCGAAGCACCGGTTTCTATGGTGACAAATGTAATCTTGGGGATATCCTGCCGAGGGCTTACCCGGGGCTCCCAACCGTAGGCATTAGGTGGGGAACGAGTGGTTTCTAGTCGGTGCGAGTCCGGCATAGCATCCATGTAGAATTTTCCTCACATTACACTTAACTCTCAAATGCACAACAAAGAAATAATTTTTGCAAAAAAAAAAAACTTTTTTTTAACAAAAATTATATCTTCGTTGAGCCAAGTCCATTCCATTAGATTTCCACATTAGTAATAACTGGAACTTTTCCTTCACATATATAATTTGTACATTGAACTATAAAAAAATCTCTATTCAACAAAGGTTCCCGATCTATAAAGCATTGTAATTAACAGCTAAATCAAACACAACTCACTCATTCATGGGTTAATCGGCGTTCGTGTCAAGGTTACAATTTTATTAAGTAATTCACATTACTTTTTTTGTCGAGACCCGTAACCCTTCAATTTCGTGGGTAGTTTAACCAAGTCTCTTTGTTATAGATATAGACTTATCCATAATTTTATTACTAAGGGCAAGTCTTCTTCGAGTGTGTCTGAGTATCTCCACTTTGAGGAATGCTATCATATCAAGACTCTCACGAGGCGCCTCCTGGAGGCTCTTGACATGAGTCTTGGCGAGTGGAGGCGTGCTGCCATCCACGCCACACTCTCGCGAGGCGCCTCTTGGCTCCCGACACTCTTGGTTTATACAGTTGCCCGCTCCGTCTACTACAAAATGGACGTGATTCAAGTGACTGCGTTAGCGGCTTTATCTGCCTAATCAATATTATGAAAAATGCAGACATTGCATTTATATCATTTAACCAAAAAAAGTCAAAACGGAAAAGGAATGAATGAGCGAGCGCGAGAGCGTGGATGGTGACCTCGCCTTGCCCCATCGCATCCTTTGACTTCGTCCCAAAAACCGAAAAGAAGCTGAGTGCCCAGGAGGCGAGGTGAGGCGACCGTCCTCACTCTTGCACTCGCCTCGCCTCCTAGAGAGTCTGGATAAGCTATAAAATACGACTTTTGGACTACGCGAGACCTCAGACGCAACATAGACATGGCGAGGTATTAACTATCTACAAAATGGCTCAGCCAGCTAATCCTTACACTTTTGAATCTCTGCCTTTCCATTCATGGTACTAGTTAGAATTATTTGACTATTGAAATATTAACGGTTATAGTAATAAAATACAAGCATTACGTGCAAAACAGTACAACTGCATAAGCATTATCTAATTACATACCGTTATTATTAATTACATTGTTAGTTCAATTTCTATGTTATTATTCGTTACACCGATAGCATGCAATATCAACACTATTTACTGTAAAAAGTAGTTTTTAAATAGGTGTACCTATTTAAAAACTAGTTTTATTTATATACTACGAACTGTAATTTGGTACCCATAACATTTTTAATAAAATTTTGTAAATAATCGAGGTGTTTGACTTTTGACACAGTAAGGCGCTTAGCAACCGGGGGCGGGCCGGGCTGTTTGTCCGCGACGTAATAAAGACCGCGTCTGCCCGTTAATGCCCGCGACTGCCCTCAAGGGCAGAAAAATATATAAAATTTGTGTCGGGCGGCGCGGTCTTTTTGCCCTTCATGTGCGTTGGTAGTATGGGATTCCCTTAGCGCTATCGTTCGCGGTGAAATTGACCGACCTGGCCCGCCCCGTCGCTGCAAAACGCCTTTAAAAGTCTATGAGGAAAAGAAATGTCTAAAGCTATATTTAACACATTACTGTGACTATTACACGAGGTTCTAGTTTAAATTTATTTTGTGTTTTGTAATACTTGTTTAGTTTTTGTACCTACTACTTACTTGTGGCCTCGGCAATGATAATGAACGACTGGCAATGTCACATTTTTTGTGTCAATTGAGATAATTTCCTAGTTTGTTTTCAGTAGTTGGAGAATTCTTTGTATATCAACAATTCTGACCTTCTAAATTAGTCATCCGTTCTGAATGTTGTACTGAGTAGTAGCATTAAATTAAGCTAGTTATGTTATTCTTTAATTTTGGAATTAATTGGAAATTAGCTAGCTATTCTTCCCGGCTTTGTCTGAGATAGGTGTAACGAATGATGACAACACTAATTGTCGTTGGTCATCCCTATTAGGTAGGTACGCGTGCCTGCGTGCACGCGCCATTTTATTGCAATAGACCAGTTTGCCGCCAGCCTCCGTGTTTTACTTACGTGCCCGCGACATACCTACTTACCACGAGACGTTACACTGGCGACGAGGCCTCTTCTAGCGAACCGAATATTCGTGTGTGATTGAGTATATATAGTATTGATAGTGATTTAGACACAATAAACATGCCTATAGGCAAAATAGAAACTTTTAACCTAAATACGAAACAACAATGGCCGACTTACATACGTCGCGTAAATCAGTACATTATGTTAAACAGTATAGAAGACAAACTGCGAGTGTCTATGCTAATTACAGTCGTGGGGGATGAAACGTATGCACTAATGTGCGATTTGTGCTCGCCTGGCTTTCCCGAAGATAAAACGTTCGACGAATTAGTGAAACTCGTAACTGAACACTTAGAACCACAGCGTTCCGAAATTGCCGAACGCCACGTGTTTAGATTACGCCGCCAACGTGCCGGCGAGCCCCTCGCGGAATACCTACAGGCGTTGAAACATCTCGCTGCCACGTGCAATTTCGCCAAGTGCAAATCATGTTCTACACTCGAAGAAAACTTGCGTGACCAATTTGTATCAGGCTTAGAGAACGACCTAATGCGTTCTAGAATTTTTGCTGAGAAAAATGTCGGATATAAAGAAGCGGTCGAGTTAGCACTGGCACTAGAGGCAGCGGAAAAGCATGCGGAGGTGAGCGGCTCCTCGAAAGCAGTGGACGCATTGGGCGTCGGCAGCTCGGGCGAAGGCCTGCATTATGCGCGCTATGGTGGCGACGGACGAGCGTCACAGGCGGCGCGAGCACCCGGAGGCGCGGGCGCGGGCAGCGGCCGCGCGGGACCAGGCAGCAGGAACGTGGCTGCGGACCCGCGCGCGCGGGCTTGTGGGCGCTGCGGCAAGGGACACGCGGCGGATAAGTGTAGATATAAAAACTATACTTGTGATGAGTGCGGTCAAAAAGGACACTTGAAAGTAGTGTGTAAAAATGGGCGTGGCAGAGTCGATCGCCAAAATTTCGTAAGTGATAGTGAAGACCTATTTAACCTGAGCCTGGCAAGTACGGAGAATGCAGGTAATGAACCTTATTTCGTTTCGTTAAAAATAGATAAAGTTATAGTGAAGTGCGAGGTTGATACGGGCAGTCGTATATCCGCGATAGGCGACGTAATGTTTAGAAAATTATTTTCATATAAAGACATTATAAAAGATTATTTAGTTTTACGTAGTTATAGTGGTTCACGAATCGACTGTTTGGGCTATATCAACGTTAACGTAGTGTTTAAAACAAGCACGTGTAAGGCCTTGCGATTATATGTTATTAAAGGCGGAATTCGTCCGCTATTGGGGAGAGAGTGGATGCGTGCATTAGAAATGAAGGAAATTCAACTCCATGTCATTACAGACGATCGATTCGTGAACCAATTTTGTGAACAATTTCCTACAGTATTTTCCGAAACACTCGGTACTTGTAATCGCCCCATTCGACTACAACTCACGGACCAGGACCCTGTATACGTACGGGCGCGCCCCGTACCATTATCATTACGCGAACGCGTCGAGCGGGAGCTAGCTAGGCTTGAGACCGACGGGACCATTTATCGTATAGATTACTCGGATTACGGGACTCCTATAGTGCCCGTGATTAAACGCAATGGGGATATAAGGATCTGTGGCGATTATAAGATCACGATTAATCCAAAACTTAAACGAGATTGTTACCCTTTACCACGTATTGAAGAACTGTTTTCTACCTTAAGCGGGGGGAAAAAGTTTTCCAAAATTGATTTAAGCCACGCCTACGAACAATGCCTATTAACGGAGGATTCTCAATTGTGTACTGCGATTACTACGCATATAGGTACTTTTGTATATAGACGTACACCTTATGGGCTATCGTGTATCCCGGAGAAATTTCAAAAGCTTATGGAAGAAACGTTGCGAGGGATACCAGGGTGTGTAGTATTTTTGGATGATATTTGCGTAACGGGAATTGACGATAAAACACATTTAAGTAACTTACGGGCAGTTCTGGAAAGATTACGCGATACAGGGCTTACAGTTAAACAAAGTAAATGTAGCTTCTTACAAGATTGTGTCAAATATGTAGGGTTCATTATTAACAAAGACGGGTTGAAACCAGACCCAGAAAAGATAGAGGCCATTTCCAATGCCCCCAAACCTGAAAATGTTTCTCAACTTAAAAGTTTTTTAGGTATGTTAAATTATTATGGTCGATTTATTCAAAATTTAAGTACATTGTTACACCCTCTGCATAACCTACTCAGGAAGGAGGTGAGTTGGAAATGGGATAGCACATGTGAACAGGCTTTCAGTCAGGCGAAGCAGACTCTTTTAAGTTCGCAGGTACTAGCGCATTATGAGGAAGGGAGACCACTCGTACTGTCAGTAGATAGCAGCGCGTATGGGTTGGGCGCAGTACTTGCGCATCGCTATGAAGACGGTAGCGAGCGGCCCGTCAGCTGCGTCTCGCGCACGCTTAGCGGGGCCGAGCGTAACTATAGTCAACTAGACAAGGAAGCACTGGCGATAGTATTCGGTGTTACTAAACATCATCAATACCTTTTTGGAAGGAATTTTTTACTGCGGACAGATCATCAACCCCTGACGCACATTTTCGGGGAAAAGGGGGGGATACCTCAAACTGCGGCCAGTAGACTTCAACGGTGGGCAGCACGTTTGGCTGCATACGATTTTAGGGTGGAATTTGTAAGATCGGCGGACAACGGACCGGCTGATGCACTATCACGATTACCGTTACCACAACTGGGGCAGAGGGAAACTACGGTAGAATATTTACATTTAATAAAAGATACGTTCCCTATATCATTTAAAGACATTGCACGCGAGGTAGAACGTTGTGTAGTGTTAAACAAAATAAAGGGCTATGTCTTATTTGGTTGGCCGGGGATGCCAAGCTGCGAAGCAGAGAGTCCCTACTTTGCACGTAAACTCGAGTTGTCCTTGGATCAGGGATGTTTAATGTATAGGTATAGGGTAGTTATTCCCCAATCATTACAAAAACGCGTTTTAGAGGAAATTCACGAGGGTCACCTAGGTATCAATAAAATGAAAAATTTGTCGCGTAACTATGTGTACTGGCCTAGTTTAGATAAAGATATTGAAGAGACATGCCGAGCATGCGCTGCGTGTCGAGTTGTGCGGGACGCGCCACCGCGGGTGCAGCTGCACCCTTGGGAGTTCCCGCTGCACCCGTGGCAGCGCGTTCACGCAGACTTTGGGGATTGTGGAGGCACTAGGTATCTCATAATAGTAGACGCACACTCTAAATGGATTGAAGCATTGCCAATGAAAAACACGGATGCCCGTTCCACCATTAATGCTTTTAGAGGTATATTTGCGCGTTTCGGGTTGCCGTCACAACTAATAACGGACAATGGTCCACCATTCTTTTCTGCGGACTTCAAAGAGTTCTGTGAAAAAAATTGTATTAAACATATTACTTCGGCCCCTTACAGGCCCCAGACAAACGGCGCCGCAGAAAATGCCGTGAAAACTGTTAAAAAAGCTATTAAGAGAGCGCAACACGAAGGCGACGATATTAATACGGCTCTAAGTAAATTCTTATTTAAATATCGGAACTGCCCGCACGCTACAACAAACATATCACCGGCCGTCGCGTTGCAGGGTAGGCGGCTGCGTAGTCGTCTCGACGCCTTACGCCCGGAGGTAGGAGAGGTAGTACGCGCCGCTCAAGAGCGTCAGGTACGTCACGGGCCTGACGGAGTTAGGGATTTTGAAATAGGTGACAAGGTCTATGCACGCAATTACTCAAAACAAGGGGAGAAGTGGACGTCGGGCACCATTTGTAAAAAAACAGGTCCTGTATCGTACAATGTAGACGTAGGAGATGGATATCAGTGGCGAAGGCACGCCGATCAAATTATAGCTGCGGGTTATAAAAATAGATATTCACTTACGCGAACTAGTGGTGTCGAACCGGGAAACGGGAAAGAGGGTCCGGACGTATCCGGGGTCACTGGTCAACAAAAAGACGCGCTTGGTGCTGATGAAATCGCGCCGACAGATTTGACAGACCCTCCGCAAGGACCACCTGTTCAACCCCCGGAAACGGGCCCGGAGTCGAACCCCCAGCCGACCCCATCACCACCGAGCGTGTCAGCTCGTGCACTGCGTGCAATTACCCGAGCTAAACGATGCATTTGTGAAAATTAATTGTTATACCATATCTGTAATCTTATGTGTCTTTCTTGTGTCATTTTTGTGTCATTTTATCTAGGTAGTTAAAACCTACTCTGTAACTTAGGAGGGAAAGAATGTAACGAATGATGACAACACTAATTGTCGTTGGTCATCCCTATTAGGTAGGTACGCGTGCCTGCGTGCACGCGCCATTTTATTGCAATAGACCAGTTTGCCGCCAGCCTCCGTGTTTTACTTACGTGCCCGCGACATACCTACTTACCACGAGACGTTACAATAGGTATACCTTGATAAATTGTAACCCCTGTTTTATCTCCTTAGGGGAAAATTTTTGAAAATTCTTTATTTATGGTTTAATAAGTTAAGGGTAGGTAAGCTACCCTTTTAATGTGTACCCTAAATTATCAAATGTCTTATTATCAAACTCAATTTTAAAGCAGATATCTTCTCAAACTTTTGAGCTAAATTTTTAAAAGACATTCTTCCGCACAACAAAAATAGATATTATTTCAAACTCAACACTCAAATCATGCGTTATGATGTCAGCTAACACAATACTCACAGTCACGATGAGGGTAAGCAGACGGCGGAAGTCACCGGCAGTCTCGGAGCACATGTGTTCGGCCAGTGGGCGGTCATACACTACACACACATACATACAATTTTATTATCTCTTTAGATCTTTTTTGACTGCCTCGTTGGTCTATCGTCCTCGTTCCCATGTAAGTATATGTATATCTAAAAGTATATTACGTATTTATATCCGTGGTCTAATACCCATAACACAAGCAGGTTACTCCTAGCTTACTTTGGTATCAGATAGCGTGTGTGAAATGTAAAAAAAGAAAAGATTATCACATCGCTCTGATTACTAATGTTTCAAAGTGTAAGAAAATGTTAGAAATATGGCGAAATGCGAAAGGTCTCAGTATTCTGTAAACGATCAGTGTAGTAAGCAACTTTCACTATGGCTGGTCCTTGGATGGGTGACAACTTTGGGACGTTTCCGTGCTTCAGAAGGCACGCTATCTCCCGGTGTATCGGTCCCGGTTGTCGTTAACATGCCAATAATTACTCAAGTTGAAGGCCTCTTAGACATAGGCAGTAGGCAGCCTGAAAATTTTCAACAGTGAGATGTCACAACCTGGACCTGGGTCGGCGGCGCGTGTAGCGCGTCTGGTGTTGCAAATGTCCATACTAATGCTACAATAACCAACCATTAGGTGGGCTGTTAGCTTGTCTGCCACCTTAGCAGTATAAAAAACAGAACTTACACACGTCTAGTACCTAAGTTATAAATATTACAACTTACATCTCTCATAAGCTTCAACAATGGCCGCTATCTCTGGCTTGGTCCTGGTGCACAGTATCTCCACCAAGGTCGCTTCGTCAGTTCCCATGCCATCCATACACTTGTTGAGCTCCTTGCAAAGGTACTCCTCAGGGGGCGTCATTAGGGCCACTATCACGTCCTCGAAGTGTCCGCCTAGCTCGGATTTTAGGTCTTCGACAATGTCCTGTAGAAAAAATGATTTGTAAGTTGGGTTACTAGATGGTGTTATAGATTTTTGTTAATGTGATGTGATGTTAACAATAATATACCCCGTGTGGCGACGCGGCGACAGGAGAGAGTACAAAATGTCGCCACCCAAATTCAACTGTGGGTCGAAACTACCTACGCCTGTGCATTTCAACACGGCAATAGGCTCACCGCCTATTACGTGAAAACAACTAGCGTATATCTACTCTGCCTAGTCTGCCTACCTCTTCGGGGATAAAGGCGTGAATATATGTATGTATATTAACAATAATTTTTACACTCAGTACAATTTTACCAAGACTAAAAGCGCTTTCATTGTCATGTGGTTTCTCACCCGCCTGCGGTTGTGAACAGTATAGGTACTCTGTGGTTCTAGGAGTCTGTGGAGCTAGCAATCGCACCTGGTCTAGAACCACAGATACCTTCACTGTCCACAACCGTACTCCTGTGAGAAACAGCATGATAATGAAAGCGTCTTAAACCCCTTTTAGATTGCTATTCTTACAGTTACAAATCAACATTGCGTGTCTTTGGCTGGATGAAGACACAAAAAAGAAATTGAATCAACCAGTAATTTTGGTCCTTCGAGCCTAATGGGACGGGTCGATGTCACTGGATGTGCTTGAAAATGTTTAAATTGTTGAATAATCAATACATATAATAAACTCGTAACAAGTCGCTGTCTGTACATGGAAGATAAATAAGAAAAAATATTATAGGGGGGCTTTAGGAACGCAATAGAACCCAAAACAATGATTTTTAGAATTTTTGTCTGTTTGTCTGTACACAACAATTGCGTGCACAACCGCACGCTAATCTCAGTAACCGCTTAATCGATTGCAATGCGGTTTTCTTTATTGTGTCGAGGTTTGCTCCACTTAACATTTAGTGTTTATTTCATGTCAATCGGTTTATAAATAAAAAATGTTATATCACTTTAAAGAATCGTACTTTTATGATTAAGCAAACAGGGCAGTTTCACACGCTGGTTGATGAGTTTGCTGAAGAAATACCACTCCTTTCATACACCTTATGTGGCGTAAACGAAGTTGCGGGTTCAGCTAGTGGAGCATAAAGGAGCCTAACACGTAGAGTGATTAGATGAATCACATGCATTGATTGATACTGTGGACTGGCATAGACTGAATTGATTGATTGATTCATTTGATACATTACTTAAAATAATGTTTTTTTTTTCAAATTTTGGTACCAACATATCAGGTTATACTTCCAAAATAAAAAAAAAAACAGTTCAATACATCATATATTATCAATCAATTCATCAAATCAGCATAAGTCAGTCCACAGTATCAATCAATGCATGATTCCTCTTAATAGACTGCTTCTGTGGCGCGGTCGGTAGTGATACCGCCTGTGGCGCTGGAGGTCGTGGGTTCGATTCCCACCGGAGACAAATATTTGTGTGACCCATAAATGTTTGTCTCAAGAGTCTGGGTGTTTCTATGTATAATAAGTATGTATTTAAAAATATCCGTGTTCTGATACCCATAACACAAGCAGGTTATTCCTAGCTTACCTACTTTGGGATCAGATAGCGTTGTGTGAAATGTCCGTGAATATTTATTTATATTCAAGTAATCAGGTTACCTGTTAGGTCTCTTAAGGAACAAGTATACTGAGCTTAGATCATCTAACCACAGGATGCGCCTTACTTAAGCATTGTTTTCTGCCATTGCACATGACCATTTGGTCTTTTGGCTTTATGAAAAGCCTGTACATCAGTACGTCATTTTATATGATTAAACTAGTACATTACATTGTAGTTGACTGTACAATAACAATTAACACACAACAGCCATTACGCGTTTGTCGATAAATACATTTTTAAATGCAATGAAATTTTATATGTCTTTGTGTTTCCCCCTTCATTTGTATGAAAACTGGCAGAATATTTTTGTATGCGGTGGTTCGCAAAGGCTAGTCCCGTGTTATATGGTCTAAGATACTGAGTGATAAACTCGTCAACTCTATCACGTAAACTCGTTTAAAAAGATCGACACTTACGACACTTACGAGGGCATACCCTATGTTGAGTCACAGCATTGATTCAAGAGGCCCGCCCATGAAGCATTTACATGGTACAAAAGAATCGTAATCGTAGTACAAAAGGAGCATTATACCGCGCGTTGTACGTTCCCATAGAAACTCGCACGAAACGTGTGACTAATATTAAATTATAGTATGTAACCTTGACATACTCGTACCAAGTAGTGCCGAAAAATTCATCTCTGTTTAATCTATAAATGATGTACTACCAGTGTAGTCGGAAGATTCAGAGTTATGTATCGACCTACGTGGGGAGCTGGGGAGGGCACGAGTACATGTTTGGCGATCAGATGATTGTAAGTTTGAGAGAGAGATTGAGTTATTTAATCTTTACATATAATAAAATTATGAAAAGTACATTGGAAATATGTAAAAAAGAACTCGCTGGGTGTTCAACATAAGATGCCGAAGCCGAAAATATAGTCAGAAAAATTTTTGTCTGTTTGTCTGTTTGCTTTGCTTTGCTTTGCCGAAAGGATCTCGAAAAGTACTCAATAGATTTGATTCAAATTTTGCACAAATATTACGTAGGGGTAGGATCTTCAAATAGGCTATATATTATTACGCTACATATCCTAGGGGCTAAGCAGAGAGCAATCAAATTGGCATTATAACATAATTTTCACACGTACGAAGTCGCGGGCAACAGCTAGTAATTTATATTCAGATTGCGAGCAACTCTATAGCGAGTGTCTTGATCTAAAGTCTCGATGACACGGAGCGAGTTTACAAGCTGCTTGTTGGCGAGTTTCAAAACTAGCGAGTGATGTACAGACGAATTTAAGAATGCATGGTCAATCCGAAACGAAATTGCTTTGCACTGAGAATTGACGCCATCTCTCGGATAACATTGGAAGTCAAGTATCTACCGTTGCTGATTTTTTTAATACCTCTCACAGGAACGCGATTATGGCGAAAATAGCAACTCATTAATCTTTTGAGTAATGTAAATATGCCATCTAGTACATTTTTTGTGATTCTAAGGTGTCAATTAAAGTTG
Organism: Miltochrista miniata; assembly: GCA_933228765.1. Taxonomy (NCBI): domain Eukaryota; kingdom Metazoa; phylum Arthropoda; class Insecta; order Lepidoptera; family Erebidae; genus Miltochrista; species Miltochrista miniata. The sequence continues at coordinate 3,060,919 of OW121757.1, forward strand.
CGCCATCTAGTAGATTTTTTGTGAATTTGGACTCAAATATGCATGGGGATTATAGATCTTAAGGGGCCCATGCAATATTGGATGTGACTGTACAATTGGATAGTCAAAGCAGATAGTAAATCTTCTAGCTAGATGACACGTACGAACTCGCGAACTTTATTCACAGCAGTGTTCGCTACTACACTGTTTGAACAGAGGGGCGAAAAACTTTAAATATATGGTATGAATGAAAATGAACAGCATAAGCCAAGTGCTGGATAGACATAATCAATCTTTATAATGTTATCTAACGTAACGCAACGTTATCTTTACTAATATTAGAAAGAGTAAAGATTTGATTGTTTGTTTGCAACGAATAGGCTCCGAAACTACTGAACAGTTTTGAAAAATTATTTCACTGTTGGGAAGACACTTTATTCCAGGGTGACTTCGGCTATAGTTTATTGCCGTATTCCTACGGGAACGCGAGCTACGCGGGTGAAATGCGTGGCGTTCGCTAGTCATGTAAACAGGAAAGAAATCCAACTATCATATTTGAAAACATCGAATCTGGTAACAACAAATTAATAAAAAATCCTCATGATCATTGAAGACTGCATCAGAAACTTAAATTGGATTCGTGAATAACATTTCACAGAGTCAGGGTCGAGTGTTACTCAACCTGAGTCACCATCACCAGCAACCCTGACGTTGATGACTATCATCATCGTCATTATTATTCATCAGTATGGAATGCAAATAGTATGTGGTGAATTTTATATTACCATCCACCGCCCGTGCCTTTTTGACGTGACAACGTCTTATAATTCGATGGAGCCGGCTGCACGAACAAAAAATGATGACGCAATACGTCGTTACCTCGCTCTGAGGCGTTCCATTTGTTTTAGTAATGTTTTCAACAGATTGCACTATAATTAATTGATGTGTTTTTATATTTATTTTTGTTTTTTAATGTTATTTTTATTCTTTTTATTTTCTTATGACGTTGTCACGTTTAACCATCGTCAGTAAGCCGACTTTACAGACAACCGATTTTTTTTAACTCAGTTGTGGATGTGGTGGAGTTTGCAGTCTAACTGCTATGAGGCTGAACTTAGACATTATTCGTGAGGCGACTGCCACAATCAATTGGCTATGTCAAAGTTCTGTAGTTAGACTAGTATTGTATCTTAAGGTTCTTTAGTTGGGGCAAGTTGACTTTTACACACTAGTTTTCGTAGGCTTTCTGAAAGGTAATAAAAATCTTTTGGTGCAATCTTGCAAGACTTCGTCGTAGACAACCGTATACGACATACGATAGTCTTGGTATCACATTTTAGTGTCTCTTTTATATTCATAGTCACATTCCATCTAGCCCAAGGTCAGCAATGATGGACTCGCATGAACAGCTTAGGAAGCAACCGCTGTCGCTGTCTACCAACAAACTACGAGAACGCCTAGTAGTTCCAATGAGATTCAAAAGATTGTTTCTATGACAAACCACAAAAACTTGAAACGACCTGCCAGCGCAAATGTTTCCCTCCTCTTATGCTTCCTCCACATTACTCGCGAAGTTGAACGAAGTTCGTCGGCGAAGTTGCTCAAGTCAAAGAAAATTTTTGACGAAGTAGGCCGAGGAGCCCCTCCACACTATCGATATCGTACTCGTCCAACTCCGTTCAACTTCGCGAGTAATGTGGAGGAAGCATTACAACCTTGGGTTCTTCAAGCGGAGCGTGAATGAAGAGTTACATCACAGTGCCACTTGAGGACCACTGTTAGAAGTATAATGGACTGCGGGAGTGGCCCCCCATTAGTTTTTGCACTCTGATTAATAGAAATTGTAGCTACCGTAGGTAAATGACTTTGTGCTCTTAATGCGTGACGGATACCATAAATATTGATTTGTGCAACTAGCAATAGTCACGCTACAATGGCGGTCGATATTCGTTGACTACCTACCTTGTGTTGTGTCAAAAACTAGGTACCTACAGCATAAAACATCTTACGCTAAGATCCGTTCCACAGTATAAAGAGTCCGTTCTGAGATTATGTGACAGTTTGTCATTATTTCCATTTAAGAGCGTCTCCGTGCTTCGTAAGGCACGTTAAGACGCTGGTCGCAGATGTTAAATCAAGTCGAAAGAACGTGCGACTGGAAAAATTTTAAAAGTAGGTAGCGACTGCCCTGCCTTTTCAGAGCCTTAGGGCTCATAAAAAAAGTCAGGTGTGCTGTATGCTTCCCCACCAAGAACTATAAAAAAACAATTACGTAAGATCTATTGTTTTATAGTTTAAGTGACCCATTGAAGAGAGGGTATCTTTGTAGAAAAAATGAAGAAGACATCTGAGATAAAAACAGACATTGAAAAAGCTCAGGTTGGAGATTGGCATGAATAAATAAATATAAATAAATAAATATTCACGGACATTTCACACAACGCTATCTGATCCCAAAGTAAGCTAGGAATAACCTGCTTGTGTTATGGGTATCAGACGACGGATATTAATACTTAAATGCTTTTAAATACATACCTACATATTATACATAGAAACACCCAGACTCTTGAGACAAACATTTATGGGTCACACAAATATTTGTCTCCAGTGGGAATCGAACCCACGACCTCCAGTGCCGCAGGCGGTATCACTACCGACTGCGCCACAGAGGCAGTCAATGGTCAAAAGTCAGAGGATGAAGTCAATAAAATGAGTTCAAGGCGTGTTAGTTTAAATCAAATGTTGGCATGAAGTTCACACTCTTGCATTTGCCATGAGCAATTAACACCAACTTTCAGTTGACCTTAGGTGTGGAAGTGGCTATGGACCTTTCTCAGACATGTCCAACAATTCATGTCATGAAGTCAGACAAATCAAAAAATTTATAACTTTTTTAAGGAAAACCATCACCTAATTTACTTTTAGGAACATCGTTTATTCTAAGTAAATACCCAATTTTAATCAGTCACCCTTACAAAATTAAAATTTATTGATCAAAAAAATAAAAACCTAACCTATTCTGTTAAAAGATTGTACAATTTAGAGCGCAAGTTAGTATTTTTGATAAACAATTCGTATTTCTGTTTTATAAATCATATCTTCGATGTACGAACCACATTTTTGGTGTGAATTCGATAAAAAGAGTCATCTTGTTTTGAGTTATATTTTAGTTTTTTAAGTAGGACATCTTTAGTTAATCAATTGGTATTTTTGCACAGCATTTAATTTTCTGGTTTGCATTCAGTAAATTAGTGGAGTTAACTAATGTGCAGAAAAATTAAACATACTGCTCGTTCGCTCTAACTTTGCCGCTCGGCTCCATACTAAAGTCGAATTTTTAATTAGACGAAGTAAATTGACAGCAACTAATGTTACTTCTTCATACAATGTTGCGTATTTTCTATGACGAAGTGACATTAGCTACTGTCAATTTACTTCGTCTAATTAACAATTCGGGTATACGCCTCTACGCCAGCGGCAAAGTTAGAGCGAACGGGTAGTATGTGCATTTAAAAGTATTTCAAAGAAAATGTATCTTAAATTGATTTCACAAGTTCTCGACTTTTCTCAAAGTATTTCAAAGAAAATGTTATTATCTTAAATTGATTTCACAAGTTCTCGACTTTTCTCGAGCTTGATTCCGGGAATAAACCCTAGTGTAGCCTGAAGTATTTTTTCGCGATCTTAAATTTTATATTGAGCGTAGTTCGTCTAATTTGTCACAGAAAATAAATATCTAATGTTGGTTTTGTAACCTTGGATGATGGCTGTGCTCAGATGTCTTTATTAAAATTAAAATTGGTAAGTAAATAAATATTTAAGATCAATATTTTGCTATCAAAATGTTCATTTAGTTATTCTTGCTTACCCTTCCATATTCTTGTGTGAAGGCCTTGGAAATAGCTTGCCGTTGGGCATTGGAGCGAGATGTAAGAATATCAATGATTGCTTGTTCATCAGTTCCAAAGCCTTTCATGGCAGCCCGGAGAGTGGCCGCATCCTCTGCTGCATTGAAGTTCTGGGCTCCCACCACAGTTGGTTCTCGCTACAGAAGATTTACTTAATATTAATGTTTATGAAAATGTAAGCCTTTAAAATGGTGTGCAACCAAGAATTTGAGAGGCTCTAGTAGTAGATAGAAATGGAAATAGTCTAACCTATTCAATAAAAGTGCCATTAGTTATTAGAGACATTCATTAATTACTTTTCTGTCCGTTCCTTGCCTGTTTTAGGGTCAAGGCTAAGCCCTGCCCTGCGCCCCAATTTAAACACTGATGTCACTGTTCGTCCCTTCAGTTCCCTTACTGGTCCAACCTTCCAATTACTTGAGAAAATACATTGATTGGATACTTACATCGTACACCATTTCTCAGTGTTGACGAAGTGATTGAACAGACGAAACGACCACTAAATTGACCTCAAAATATATCACTTAGAATTGGGGTCTTGGGGAAATCTGTAATAAAACCGGTGTATTATCTTTCAAATTCTGATTGACTTGGAAAGTAGACCTTAATGAATTATTACAAAATAAAGTATTATGCGTATGTAACACGTACGTTGAAATAAAAACAACAATCCGGAATTTATTTTCCTGAAACAGCGACGAGCGACGACGAAATTTAATAAGTCACTGACAGTCTGTCTGACACTTGACAGTGACAGCAAGCTGACAGCGCAATGACAGACATCTGTCTGACAGATTATCACTTGATTTTGAAAGCTTAGATTTTTTAATTATTGACATGACCATCAAGAAATATTTCATTCTTCTTGCCCCATTACTGGAAAGTTAAGTAAGTATCGAGCTTTCTGAGGAGTTTTGGAAATAACAAGAAGAAGGCTCGTGGCCCCGGGGACTAAGTGTTCTGTAAACGATTATAGTGAGCAACATTTACTATAACCGGTCATGGATAAGTGACCACCACGTTACTACTTTGTGACATTAATTTGCGAGTGTTTCCGGGCTTTGGAAGGCACGTTAAGTAGTTCGTCCGGTTGCCAGTAAAATGGAAGTCGTTAGGCCAAGTGGAAGGCCTATAAGGGTCGCTTTAAAAATTTCAACAGCGGGCTATCACAGCCTGCCCCTGTTCATATCAACACGGCAAAACGGCGCACCTCGTATTACGTGGGACAATATCTGAAAAAATGGGTGAAATGTGGGCACATTTCACCCATTTTTTCAGATTTTGTCCTCTGCCTTCCTCATTGGGGACAAAAGGCGTGATCATATGATGAAGACGACCGGCATAGATACAGTAAACTCATTCTTTAACGGCTGGCAAACGGTACCAACGGCTTAACGTGCTTGCCGAAGCACGGAAACGCTGGCAAACAAAATTAGGTACCTACCTACATAAAGTTTAGTGGTCACCCATCCGAACACCGGATATCGCTGTATACGGTCTTCGGATGAGAGGCTTTTTTACGTTTGGAAATAGTACCTAGGTACTACAGACTAAAACAACGATGAGCGAGGAGTTTCATAGAGAAAAAAAAATATCGCACTGGACCCCGACGGTATTTCAGGTAAAGCTTTGACGAAAGACTTAGAAGACGAAACTTACACGAAGGGGTGCACCTGGCACCTGGGTCGGGAGACAGTCCGAAATATTAGCTCGACAGGGGAATTTATAGCGTAGGTGACGTTCTAGTATGGAGGTTCAAGACGGGTTTTTGTGCTTGGATGGAGAATGGGTAAGGCAACATGAATGAACCATGGAAAAAAAATCTGGTTTCGGTCCTATTTGGAGATAATTAGAAACAACTCCATTTAAAATCTAAATAAAAATGATCCAATCTGATCCAAAAAGAATTTATTAAAACAGTCATAATATGAGAATTCAAAAGTCTATTTCTATTAACACAGTCAAAATATAATTATATATCAAACAACAATATACAACTGAGCGAACAATCTTGGTCCCATGCATCTCTTCCCATTAAATATAGTGGGCTAGGGATCCGCAAAATTTCTAGTGTGGCTTTGCCAGCCTTTTTGGCATCTGTACATGCCACGTCGAGTCTCGTAGGTAAAATTCTGACGAATTGTCTTACAGACTATGAGACGACTGGCCTCACAGATGCCAAGAATGCTTGGCTAATGGCTTGTCCGGGACAAAATTTACCCACCCATCCAAATTTACAACGGAGCTGGGACGACGCTATGTCAAAATTAACCTTTGACTCCTTTTTAAATGCTAGCTTAGGCCCGGATCGGGCTAGATTATTAGCGCTCAGTAGAAAGGAATCCGGTGATTGGTTGAAAGCTTTCCCTACAGCCAACACCGGAACTTTTTTGGAACCGGACATCCTAAGAATTTCAGTTGGTTTGAGACTTGGCGTCACGCTTTGCGCTCCACATCGATGCCCCTGCGGTTTTAACGTTGACACTTTGGGGCATCATGGTCTTTCATGTTTAAAGAGCGCAGGCCGCTTCTCACGCCACGCTGCGCTAAATGACATCATCCGCCGTGCTCTTGCCACCGCCAATGTGCCTGCGCTCTTAGAGCCAAACGGCGTTTTCAGGGACGATGGCAAGAGACCGGATGGTATAACTTTGATACCGTGGGAGATGGGTCGGGTCCTGGTGTGGGATGCAACTTGTGTTGACACTCTAGCCCCGTCTCATCTTCCTAAAACAAAATTAAAAGCCAGTGCAGCAGCAGAAGCGGCTGAAAATATTAAAATTAATAAATATAAGGGTCTCGACTCATCGTATCGTTTTTGTCCAGTCGGTGTCGAGACCCTAGGTCCATGGGGTCCCAATGCGCAAAAATTTTTCAAGAATTTGAAAAAGCGCCTTGTGGAGTCAACTGGTGACCCAAGGGCTGGCAGTTTTCTCGCTCAACGAATAGGCATTGCTATTCAAAGGGGGAATGCTGCTAGTCTTTTGGGCACAATGCCACGGGGGCCTTATTTAGGTTTAGTTTAGATAGTAATAATGTAAATATAGATATGTAATAATTATGTTTCTCTGTAATTTTTAGCAATAAATGTATATATCATTATATATCTAATAACATAGAATTTAAAGTACCTACTGAATAATCCGGACTAATATAAGTACCAACCGTTCGCTCCAAGTTTGCCGGTCGCCTCCCCTACTACGCCTTTTTTTTGTTTAACGTGAGGGAAAATCCTCATGAATGTTATGCCGGACTCCTACTGACTAAAAAACCTCACGTAACGCCCAACAGCCTATGGTTGTGAGCCCGGGGTAAGCCCTCGGAAGGATGTCCACAGGACTCCCCACAGACCCACGACCGCCACTGCGGCCTCGCCCAGGGGGTGGTTCGGGTGCTATCCCGCGTCTTTGGGGGGTTTCGGGTGTGATCCCGCTTCTAAAGAGGGGGGGGGGGGCGTGCGTGAGTTCCTCACGTCACGCTGCCTTCATGGGGATGCTTTCTTGGCTTGCATTTCTGTAAGGACGGTGAGAGAGAGGCAAACTTACTTCTAGTATGCCTCAATATGAAACTTAATTTTTATACTTAAAATAATATTAGTTAAACTATTTAAAAAAAAAACTATAGTTACTATGCAGTTTGTAAATACAACTCGTTCATTTATCGTGCTTATTACATAATTCACCCATATTAAAATCTATCGTTCAACTTAACCACATTAAATAACTAATCTAGTTACTAGTTATAATATATATATACAGTTATACTAACATAGCCCGCCGAGTTTCTTGCAGTTCTTCTCAAGCGGGCCGCGTTCCGAACTGGTGGTACTATTTGCATTGTATTCATTGACGTGTCGCAAGTGTCTATGTATTAGGATTATGCGAAATAAATGTTTTTTTGAGTTGAGTTTGAGTTTGAGTTGAGTTGACTTACTCCTAAACATTTCAATAAGTTTACATTATAAATTTAGTATGAAAACATTAATCGGTCTTGAACAGGATTCGAACCTGCGTCTTCTGGCAAACTGGGCCAGACATAGTTGAAAATTATCTTGAAGTGTATGTACAAATGCTTACCTATAAGTACAAAAAAGCTGCACATTTTGAAACCTTAATACTTACCTAAGATTACTTACATATTAATAACCTATTTATAAATAACTAGCTGTTCGCTGCCACTTTTTGTGGTGGTACTATGAGAAATGAGTACGAAAACACAGGATAGGTGTGAATATCAGGATCGCGGGTTTACTTCTCAGATTGGCCTAAATATATTGCAATTATTTGGTACCTTCTGTGTACTTTTACGTACCTCTCTAGAAAATCTGCGTACCTACGTCCATATTATGACATTTTAAATATTAGGTACACGTACAGGTATTAGGTAGGATGTCAGAACCGCGGGTGTACTTTTAAACAGTGTACCAAGTTACAATAATGGTTAAGTACATTTGGTACCTCTTGTGTACCTAATAAAACAAGTATTAAACCAATCAAATACGGTTTACTTGAAATTTTATAAAATAAATAAATAAATTAATATTTACGGACATTTCACACAACGCTATCTGATCCCAAATTAAGCTAGGAATAACCTGCTTGTGTCATGGGTATCAGACCACGGACATTAATACTTATATACTTTTAAATACATACATATTATACATAGAAACACCCACACTCTTGAAAAAAACATTTATGGGTCACACAAATATTTGTCTCCGGTGGGAATCGAACCCAAGACCTCCAGCGCCGCAGGCAGTATTACTACCGACTGCGCCACAGAGGCAGTTAAAAAAAACGTTATACCAATATATATTAAAAAATCGCAATCGAACTCAGAACCTTCACATTAAACATATACTATTATGCCCATACTGGGAATCGAACCCAGAGCCTCCACTTTGGATGTCCGTATGGTATTCCGAAATACCGCTCACCGAATAGGACAGTTGTCCGATAACACTCTACTTCTACTCCGACGGTTAGTTGAACAAAAAAAGACCTGGCTGATGGAAAGACCAGTAGGTATATACTTTGACAGTTTTCGATTAATTTGTATAGCAATAAACTTATTTTGGCACTGCCACTAAAACATTAGGTACCTACTCATATACAAAGATACTTTAGAACTTAAAGAACAACCTACCTAGATACATATTTACAGGTTTTTCATAGCAGGTAAGTCACAAATATTGGCGTTACCGTATGTTATAATTTATGACCTAGGAAACGAACCAGTATTGAAATCCCAATACACGTAAGCTACCATCGGAGGGCTGATTGAATATCATTGCATGACTTCCTTGACTTTAGTGCGCGGGGATTGTCGGAGCGAGGGAGTGTGCATTTCTTCTCCCGGCCCGGCCAGTCCCGGCCCGTCCTTTTTAATGCTGTTATCCTGTTTCAGCAATATCAGTCACATTCATCTTGTTATAACATATCTTTTTCCTGACCATGCTTACCAATACAATACAGCTTGGCAAAAAAGTCTAGAAACGGAACTAATATTTTGCAGGCTGGCTACATTGTCAAAAAGCTGCCAATAACGTCACATATGTCTGTCAGTCAATGACGTTATACAATTTGATTGGTGGGTTTTATTGACGGTTGTTGGCAACAGGATTCTGATTGGTGGTTCTTTTTAAAGGGTTGCCATATGAACAGCACAGTGGCTCCTCCATTATTTTCTTCTCTTTTTTGCCAAGCTGTATCTTCTTATTCGAAACGCTTAATACCCACTGCCTAAAATTATCCACCTTACATATTTACCAAAATCACTATTAACAAAAACACGATCACAGCGATTGCAGTAATAAAACTCAAAAACAAATCCTATGCGTGGTCCGGGTCGTTGTTGACGTTGACTTCATGAGAGTTGCGCAAGAGAGCGACGCGATACACCCGGGTGTTACCATTTGTGTAGTAACCGTTGAACCGGACCGGGTAGGCTTGGGGTGACTGCAATGATGATAATATAACTTATTAATTTCATGCTCAAACTACAGTCAGACGATGGATACACGGAAAAAGAACTTACTACTTTTTAGGGGTCCGTATCCATTGGTAAAATCGGGATACCTATTCAGGAGACTTCATTGTCCGTTTGTCTGTTCGTCACGAGGCTGTATTACAGGAACCGTGATAGCTAGAATGCTGAAATTTACACAGATGACGTATTTCTGATGTCGCTTTAACAACAAATACTAAAATCAGAAATTAGGGGGATAAAGGGGAGCTCCCATACAACAAACTTGAGTTTGTAGCCTTTTTTGGTCCGGATCCCTCCGTGCGAGAATCTGACTCGCACTTGTCCGGTTTTTTTAGACCTACATACATACATACATACATACATAAAGCACGCAGCCTACGCAGAGGCATAGTATACCTACGCCAACATTTCACCTTATAGTTTTATGTCCCACGTAACAAATTAACATAACAAAGCCCATTGCCGTGTTGAAATGGACAGGCGCAGGTCACCGCGACCTATAGTTGAAATTTTCCAAGCCGCCCATAATGCCTTCAACTTGGTTTAACGATTGTCAATTTACTGACAACCGGGTTTCGCCCCTTCAAAATTCAAAATTCATTTATTTTGCGAATTACAGGTTTACAGGATGTTGTCTTATATATAAATATTATTGCATCACTATACTCAAATCTACTAGATCTACAGCAACATAAACATTCAGTACAGTCGGCAAAGGAGATAAGTATACAGGGCCGGCCTATAAGAATTGATTTATGGCAAAAATATTTTAATTTTTTTAAAAGGATTTGTACTTTTATATTAACAAGAACTCTATTGAATATTTTCCGTATTATTTTAAAATTGACTAGCCTGGTGGTCCAGTGGTTACTGTGCCTGACTACGGATTTGGAGGTCGTGGTTTCGCTTACCACCCAGGACAAATCTCATTGTGTGATGAACAAATTGATTTGTTTTATGTCTGGGTGCGATTTATCTGTATGTATTTACAAATATATAAGTATGTCCATCAGTCGTCTAGATCCCATAGCAAAAGCTTATAGTAGCTTAATTTGGGCTAGATGATGTTATGTGAGAATGTCCACAAATATTTATTATTATTTATTGAAGTGAAACTTCTTTATCGGCGTTGGAAAAAAAATTACCGTCACGTCACATTTTTCGGTTACGCGTCACATCTATTTCGTTACGCGCCATCTTTTTCTCGCACCCACCACGGTCGATTCGAATAGAGTACTTGATTGAAGTACATGAAGGTGAAGGTGAAAGTGAAGGGTGAAGGTGGAGGCGAAGGCGAAGGCGAAAATGAAAATGAAAAAAGTTAAGTAAAGTAAAGTACTTCTTACGTGTGTACACTAGTTACACGCACACATTTTTTATTATAATTACACTAATTTAATAACCGCATTTCATAAAACATGACAGTTGTGCGATTTTCTGAAAAAAAAAATAAACATATTCCTTATGATACGGCCCTGTATACCTAACTCGTTGGCCGACTGAACAAACTCCAAATACAAGTATGGTTGTATTTGGAGTCTGTTATGGACCTATAAATATATTTTGAGAGCTCGTGGGCGCTTTTTACGATAGTTGCAGTGTGCTATGGAACTGATATTGCATTTGTTTACCTTTTTGATAGTAAGTTCTACCAAATATGCAGACTTACAAATGTTCCAATATTATTTAATAGCCTTGAAAGACAAAAGCCAGTTTTGACTACAATGTTCCATTTTGTACGGCTACTGGGTGACACAGCCGAGAGGTGGGACTCAAGATTAGACATTTTGTTCGATGAGTCGGAGTCCAGGGGGCCAAGTCTGCTATTTCAATCGCGTCAGAATAGAATAGAAATCGTGGCATAATATAAGGTCGTCGGTACAATTTGTCAACTTTGGTAGTCGCGTATTTGACTAGAGCTCTATTGTAAGACCGATAGAAGTCTACTGGTCGACCGATGTTCGATCGCCGGTTCTATCGACCTATATGCGTAGTCGCGTATTATGAGACGGGCTAGTGGCCGCTTGTTTTTTTGGTAGTCTTCAAATTCTGTACTTATAAGATTTCATTGTAAGCAACAGAACTATAAAACTGTGACATGAACATTTGGCGTGGACAAAACGTCAATGCCGTATATGTATCGGAACTCGGAATTGGTAATAGGGAGTTCGAATTGTGGATTCGCTGAATTTTGTTTTTTTTTTTCACAATAATTTTTACCATAGCTTGGGATTATGGAGTTTTCATTTTGGGTTTTTACAAAATAATTTCGATATTTGCAGATATTCTGCCAGGTGCCTAGTAATGACTCACAATTTTTCTAACACACATTAATGTGTACCTGTTTGGTATAATCAAGTCTTTGAAATGGCTAATTGGTGGTAAATAGAACCATGATAAGTTCCAAGTTGGTACGGGGTTTTTAAACAAAATAAACAACATCAATTACTTAAGTAATATAAACTTTTATTTTTCCATAATTCACTTATTGAACACAACATTTTCTATTATGACTTACACTAAATGATAGAATATTTGAGCGATCAAAAAGGTTTTAACCCGCCTGTCACAAACAAATGTCATAAAAGTATGAACGATTCAATCACCTTACTTATTCACACATTGAGGGAACGAGACAGAGCGACAGAAAAGGGCAGGGCATAAAATTTACTTTAGAATCGCCAAATATGCAATACACAAATTACCTAAATACTTAACTTAAATAAGGTATAGAGCGTGCGTATCCAAGAGGGACCAGCAGGCACGGGTGAGATCATGAAGACGCTTGAAAATAAATCTTTTTAGTATATTAATGGTTAAATGCGCTGCAAAATCGTGAAAAGACTATACCCTGAAACAGACTAAGAAGAAATCAATAATTACATCTCACAGGCAAGACATATTATTGTTACTTTTACGTTAAACAAATATTGGCGTCACTATTAACAACGGACGAGGCTCTGACGGCGACGGTCCATTTCAACACGGCGATGGGCTCACCACCTGTTACGTGGGACCGAATTGTACAGGGTGAAATGTGGGCCGGTATAGGCCTCTGCCTACCCCTTCGGGGATAAAGGCGTGAGTATATGTATGTATGTATGTATTCATCGATATAGCTCACCTGCCTACGTTGTGCACAAGGAGACCGGTGCTATACGCGCACTCTATACCTTTTTATTTATACTCGAAGCCTAAATATTACATTTTAGTTCTTAATACAATAGCCTTAAAGGCGAGTATAGACTGTTGTAACGTTACATGCAACTAACAATGAAAAAAAAATGTCTATCTATATTTCTATACTAATATTATAAAGTGGAAAGATTTGTTTTTTTGTTTGTAACGAATAGGCTCCGGAACTACTGGACCGATTTGAGAAATTCTTTCACTGTTGGGAAACTACACTCTTGGCGGTGAACATAGGCTATATTTTATTCCCGTATTCCCACGGGAACGGGAACTACGCGGGTGAAACTGCGTGACGTCCGCTAGTATAATATAAAGAGCAAATATTTGATTGTCTTTGCATTGAATAGGCTCCAAAATTACTAAACCTATTTGAAAATTTCTATCATTGTTGAGAAGCTACACGCATCCCTGGGTGCATAGGTAGCGCATTGCATGTTACATGTCGTTAGTCTGTGCTCGGCTTTAAAGGTCAATTATAATAAAAAAAAATATGGCTAGACGGACAATCACCTATCGTATTGTTTGGCATGAATAATAAATGAAAGAAATGTCAAAATGTGTCAAGTGTAAAAGCCCAAAATAATAAGGTGCAGAAAGCAATCTAATGTATGTACTTTACTTTTCATACGCACTTTCGCGCTTAAACAAGCTTATCCAAATTGCTATTAATACATAAATAAATTTTTGTGGGCATTCACACACAGCATCATCTAGCCCAAATTAAGCTAATATGAGCTTGTGCTATGGGATCTAGACGACTGATAGACATACTTATATATTTCTAAATACATATACATTATACATAGAAAACACCCAAACTCCGAAACAAACTTTTGTGGATCACACAAATATTTGAACCGACCCAGGAATCGAACCCAGGACCTCCAGCGCCGCGGGCGGTATAACTACCGAGTACGCCACAGAGGCAGTGAAAGAACTTGTGTCGTGAACTATATGATACTGCTTTTATATATGAACTAGCTGATGCCCGCAGCTTCGCCCGCAAGAAATCCAAAGACTTCTATATAAACTGAGGTAGACATGCCCTACGCACCGATTTTTGAAACCTATAAACAGAGCTAATTAGCAGCGTTGCTCGCACTGTTGTGAGTCAAAACTTCGAGAGTAGATGCTCGACTTGCAATCGGAGTCCATACGCCTTCTCTTTTACTCTTTTTCTATTCGTATATTGCTATTGTGCGTGGTGACAATTACATAAAAAATATTTACAAGTGACTGTAGTCTTATTAATGTGTGTATTTGAGGATTGCTTTTGAAATCTCGTTTGTTAGAGTACGGCGCGTCTACTTCAGTATAGAAGTCTTTGATGAAATCTTGTTCCCTTTCCCACTTCTCATGGTAACCCGGTATAAAAAGTAGCCTATGTGTTATTCCAGACTATAATCTATACCTGTACAAAATTTCAGCTAAATTCGTTCTGCGGTTCGAGCGTGAAAGAGTAACAAACATCCACACTCACAAACTTTCGCATTTATAATATTAGTAAGATATAAAAACAGTTACTATATGTGCGTAGCCCGAGCTCACTTTGGTTGTATATTGCCTTCTGAACTTATTATTTTGTGTATAAATTAAACAATTGAAAATATAAGCAAAATGGCGTTATTCCATTTATATCTCTTAATTTTTAACATTATTTTTAGGCCAATATAGCTTATCTATAAATGCTTTAAGCTATTTAATTTACAACTGTCAAGACAATTACTGCTCGTTCGCTCTAACTTTGCCGCTCGGCTCCATACTAAATTCGAATTTTTAATTAGACGAAGTGGATTGACGGCGACTAATTTCACTTCTTCATACAATGTAGCTTATTTTCTATGACGAAGTGACATTAGCTGCTGTCGGTTTGCTTCGTGTAATTAAAAATTCGGGTATACGCCTCTACGCCAGCGGCAAAGTTAGAGCGAACGGGTAGTACGTAAATAATCGTTTTTTATCGACAATACAAAAGGTCATTTTCCGACTGCATAGTCGAATTGGTTATAAAAAATGGAGTACATACTAAATTATAATATTGATAAAATAATAAGGCGGAGTAAATATCACAAGTTTTCTTAAACTCAGTCTCGATTGAATAAGGCCCGGCGCACATTGGTCATGGAGCGAAACAAAACGCGAAGCAAGACCGGCAGAGATGGCGACGCACTGTGGACGCCCTCTGCCTCATCTAGGGGTCATAGGATCTTATGAGTCGAGCACATTGGTGGTATGGTCATAGGGCGTGATCAATAAAATGTAAGCAAATTGTCCGTCAACGCGCACGTCAACTCTACAGACAGCTGTGGCGCGACAGGAAGTTGCCGATCTGTATGTTATACTATTATATTATCTTTGGTATGGTACGGCAGGGGATCCTTTGGTATTCCTGCATGTACTCTGGGTGAGGCCGCAGTGGTAGCCATAGGTCTGTTGGGAGTCCTGGGGTATCCTTCCGAGGGTTTACCCGGGGCTCCCAACCGTAGGCTGTTAGGATACGTGAGGTTTCCTAGTTGGTAGGAGTCATGAAAGAATTTCCCTCAAGTTAAAAAAGCCCTACATGAAAACACACCGAAGCGTGGGCATGCCGAGGTGTCTTTGCTCGCGACCACCCCGAAGACTACAAAAAATATTTCTGAGGGATATAGCCTTCCGAAGGCTGCTAACACGCGATATGCTTAAACACACCGCGGTATTGTTTATGTACTTAATGGTTTCAACTTTATTACCAGTTGATTAAGTTAAATTTTATTATTATTATTATTTACTATTTTTTTTTATTAATTTTTTTATTCTTTTTTGTCATCGTCTATAAATACCTTGCCGCGCCGTACCGCCAATGTGCGCCGGGCCTAACGGCTCCAGCCGTAAATGTCAGTACAGTCTGATTGCAAAAATCAAGTTCCAGAGTAATGCCTCAAACTGGATTTCAGCGACGAGCGTGGCGACAGCGAAAGCGGCGGCAACAAAAGAGTAAGGCAACTTCGAACAAACGCACCGAGCGAGCCGCGCCACGCACTATTAGACGAAATTTATAAATTTGGTCGAAGTGTGCGCGGCGCGACTCATCACACCCGTATCACAAATTAGAGATAATACGGATGGAAACCTACATAGTAAATTCGCTGAGACTACATGAGGTCAAACATTTTCATAGTAGTTTTCGATACTGATTTGTGCGCGAGTGTGCGTAGCAGAGGTGTGAAACCTGAGGAGGTGTGTAAAAAAAGTACATACAAGAGATTTTCATCTGTACTATATAATTTGTGCGCGTATGCACTGCGCTCGCACACAAGCGAACCGCGCTCGATGCGTTTGTGATCGTTTGTTCGAAGTTGCCTATTCTCTTGTACCCTGGCGCCCCGCTGTCGTATTCGCTCCGCTCATCGCTCACATCCAATTTGAGGCCTAACGCCAGTAAACTAAAATCGCGTGAATATAATTATAAATCATCTATCATTTTATCTTACTACGAGAGTGGACGCTGCATACGATTTTTTTTGCTTACGATATTTTTTGTCTCCCACCTTTGTCAAATGTACAGGCAAAGGATATAAATACCGGTCAATAAGGATTGAAATTTGGTTTAGTTATTAAAATGAGTGTAATTGTGTAACCATATAAAAACCTCATAAAGTACCTCTATAATAAAAACATTTTTAGAAGGCAGTCCTGTATATCTATATCCTTTGCCGATTGTACATTCTATGGCTGCTCCGAATAACATAGTCTGTCCTCGTGGAACAACCGATCATGAACTCTCGCTAGGGTGTGAGAGTACCCTCTACGTGCCGCCTTGCGGATCTCTTGAATCGGGTCCGGCTGATCCTGTGGAATAGACACCATAGTTACTACTGCATCTTTTAAGACTCGATTAAAAGTAAATTTTGACACGTCATTATGAAAAAACAATAACTTTACTATTATATTTTTTTTTATTAAGCTCGCCAAAATATTTCCGCCGTCCGATGGAAAGTCACAGTGACATCTAGCGATTCTTACAGTCTTACAGACTGGGACTGTGGCCCCCCTGTCCTAGTCTGTAAGACTATTAATGACAGTGTTCCTCAAGTTGGCGGCCCTATGATGTGCCTCTTCACGCTCCGCTTGAAGAACCCGGGATTGTAAGAGGAGGGAAACACGTGCGCTGGCAGGTCGTTCCAGGTTTCTATGGTTCGACAGAAAAACGACCTTTTGAATCGTTGTTCTAGCTTAAATTCTCTCCACTGTGTCCTGCACGCGTTGTTCGGGATCGGAAAGGAGAGGGCGGGATTAGGTTGAAGAGTTCTTCAGAACACTCACCGTAAGACGCAATATTTCTTCGATGCGAAGCCTCCAGACTTTCCGTCAGCTCTTGCAAGTAGATATTGTGAATGGCATCCCACGGTATAGAGTCCACCGCGCCAAGCAAGGACTTCGCGGAGCGATTCCAGAGGTGAGAGGTGATGAAAGGTGAAGGAGGTATGAAAGGTATTACAACAATGTAAATTCTGACACATGTGTGGGGTCAGGTGGTGTATTTGTAAGAGGAATAATCCCTCAGTAACATTTTGTTTCAAATTCTTTTTAAGTGTTTTTAATAAGTACTTTAGCCATGCCAGAGATTGTTATTGCTTTTGCCCCGTGATAACAAATATCCCACCTGACAAGAGGTGTTAAAATTTCGTAGGCGTATGTCAAATTTTACTTTTTAATTTACGACTACTATAGTAATTGTTAACCATCGTAAGAGAACAATAATAAATAATGAAATCAATAAAATAATGGAAAACCAGTTCGGAAACAGCGATCCTAGGTATTTGATGAAATTTAAAAAAAAACAGTTTATTTTTCAAAACATCTCCAAATTTTTGTAAAAAAAATGACAATACAACATTTACTCCATCTGGTAGATGTTTTAGGCACTTGCAGTAACATTTTTTTTGTGAATAACTTGCATTGTTACAGAGGAGAGCCGTGAGTTGCTCGGTTATTAGTCATTTTTAAGTACACAAACTCTTAAGTCATTCCGCTAGTATCTTATCTACTAACAATATGACTGAGTGTGTGTAAGCTAATTGATTTCAGACATTTTGTTTGGCGCTGATGGTGACCGAAAAATATTTCTATCTTAGTGTCTAACTAAGACGTTATCTGTGAACTTAGAAATTGAAAAAGAAAAATGTTTCTAGAATATTTAGTTCCGCATACTGCACGACTTTTATAGGATTTTGAAAACACATTTATAAGGAACTGGAGTAGTATAGATAAATAAATAAATAATAACAAATATTTGTGGACATTCACACACAACATCATCTAGCCCAAATAAGCTAGTATAAGCTTGTGCTATGGGATCTAAATGACTGATAGACATACTTTTATATTTCTAAATACATACATATTCTACATAGAAAACACCCAAAATCCGAAACAAACATTTGTGGATCACACAAATATTTAGACCGACCCAGGAATCGAACCCAGGACCTCCAGCGCCGCAGGCGGTATCACTACCGACTACGCCACAGAGGCAGTCATATAGAAGATATAGAGCAATTGAATTTAATATACTTTTATTCATGTAGGACATATCGGTGAACATCAAAATTATTCTTTCTACGTTTAAATTTACAGCCAGATTCAGAAGATAGCAGTAACTAAGAGCCTGTGAGAAAAGAACCTGGCAATAAAAACTCATAACCAATATTTTCTAACAGACACGAATTACACTAGTTTATAATACAGAAAGCTAATCCAATACTCTCAAAAAGAAGTTAAATTCTAGAATCTCTGAAGTCAGATGGCGCACATTTCCAAGAAATTATGAATAAGAACAATTAGCAACACAACATTTTTCTGTTCGTAATATTATTGTAATGTTCATACACAATGTAAATAAACATGGAACTGAACTGAATTATGAATTCAAAAGAACTGGAAGTAACTGACTGGACGCTCAGGCAGAGAATAAAATAAGCTACAAACATAAGTTCGTGTGTGTGTTCGGTTGATATATAGACAAGTAGGTATTATGTGAGCTAAAGTAAGCGTGCATTTACTATGGTGGATAGATTACTCATCAGAGGACAGTGCTTATAACTGCATAAATAAATAAAAAAACTACTTCAACTAAAGATATGAAAGTTTTAACTAAAACTGAACGATATTTCTCTCACGATCGCCTGTAAGTGATCTTGTACAACATGAATTACTTACATTTTCCATTAGGAGGAACCAAGTAATCCTTTAAAGCCTCTATGTGCAGCTAGCAGGTTAGTAAAATTAATGCGTACATTGTACAATGTAAAAGTCATTTCATCCTTCCGGCATCAAAGCTTCTTCTGACAGTTATTGCCACTAAACACTACGCACAACACTAGCGATGAAAACCGAGCACAAAACTGGCACTATTTGTAATTGTGTATTGACATTTTTTTCCAAGTGTATTAATATTATTGAATCGAAATTAAGGTAGCCCTAGCGAAAATTCATAGTTATAGTCATTGCTTAAGTAAAGTCCATCGTGCAATGAATCGTTAAAAACCTACGTTCACTGCTACGTAAAGCCTTAGCTTTTAGAAAATAAAATTCTGAGAAAACGCATCGTTTGATTTCAACACCAAAGTTTGTTTTATCATTGGGAGTTGACTCTGAGAACTTTGCCATGATAAATAGTGTGCAGCATCCCAGCTCTGCTAAGTAGTCTTGGAAGAACGTTTTAGGTACCAAGCACAAATGACTGTGAAACTTTTTTTATTGCTTTGCACCTTACGTCAGGATGTTAAGTTGGTACCCGCGTTTACAGCTAGGTGGCGGTGTCTTGACTCCATACACATTTGCTTTAACGCACTCACCGTGAGCCAGTACGCATGTATAAGCGTCTGCTAAAACACGTACAGCACGCGCCAAATAACTTTGCGTCTATGAAGTTCGTTCGTTCGCGCCGCAATTTTGCAATAACAGGTTTCAGAGGGAGAATTACTGCTGAGGCGGGAGAAGCACCCATCCTGCCTCAGCTGCGCAGTAGTTTCTCCAGTGAAACCTATTATTACGTAATTGCGGCGCGAACGAACGAATTTCAGAGACGCAAATATATTTGGCGCGAGCTGTAGCTCTCTGACCAGTGTCAGCCAGGAGCATGTAGTTTTGGGAGATATGAATATCAATATAAAAAAGAATACATCCATATCAAAACACTACATGGACACACTATGCGGTCTGGGGTTTGTGAGTGGAGTTAATTCATACACACGTATTAATAAAAAAGGTGATATTATAACGAAATCGTGTATCGATCACGTGTTCATTCGAAGCATAAGTCATTACAATTACTCAACGGTGGTAGTAAAAAGTGCTCCGGCCGACCATTACATAACCGGCTGTGCGATCACGGGTGCACTTACTGTAAATAGTGTTCACTCTCAAATGCAATATAAAACCTTGTTGAATGATAAGAGAGTACATGGTGAACTAGGTAACATTGACTGGACTATACCCTTAGATTACAATTGCCCAAATAAGATTGTAAATTTCATTTATAACAAATTTGCCGAAGTATATGCAAAAAGCAAGTACACCTGTAAAATTAGCAACAGTAAAAGGAAAAACTGTACCTGGGCCAATGAGCGGTTAAAATATATGTGTAAGAAGCGTGATGAACTGTATATGATATGGCTAAAAGATAAATATAATGTGGAAAAAAGATTGCTGTATAATAGATACAGAAATAAAACTAATAAGTACACACAATATCTAAAGAATAAAAAAATAAAGACAGAGGTGTCACAAAATTTTGGTAACACAAGAAAAATTTGAAGTATAATAAATAATTTAACTGGTAAAACTATACAATGTATTGATAATTTAATATTAAAAAATTTTAAAATGGATGCGGAAACTCTGTCAAATAAATTTGGGATAGAATTTGATAATAATATTAAAATCATTAGCAATTTCTGTGACCAACCTAAATTGGACCCAACTACATACCTAATAATACCCGATAAGTCAAAAAGAGTCAAATGGGCAAATGAGGATACGGTTGGTAAAATCATTAAACATATAAACTTAAATTTTAAATATGGAAAAAGAATTGGTTTCGAGCAGGATTCGAACCTGCGTCTTCGGCGATCCGTGCCGACGCGTTATCCACTCCGCCACCGAAACCTACTCGGAACCAACCAAATTTTCCACCTTATTATACGTCTTGGGGCGACGTAGGCACCATCTACCGGCACTTTTTAGAAAGTTACACGGCACGAATGTATAGAATTGCACCTATATTCATTCGATTTATGATGAAACCAGCCCGAACATTAAGATTATTTTTTGAAAAGCAATTAGTGTGCTAACTGATCATAAATTTTAAATATGGAAAAAGAATTGGTTTCGAGCAGGATTCGAACCTGCGTCTTCGGCGATCCGTGCCGACGCGTTATCCACTCCGCCACCGAAACCTACTCGGAACCAACCAAATTTTCCACCTTATTATACGTCTTGGGGCGACGTAGGCACCATCTACCGGCACTTTTTAGAAAGTTACACGGCACGAATGTATAGAATTGCACCTATATTCATTCGATTTATGATGAAACCAGCCCGAACATTAAGATTATTTTTTTGAAAAGCAATTAGTGTGCTAACCGATCATAAATTTTAAATATGGAAAAAGAATTGGTTTCGAGCAGGATTCGAACCTGCGTCTTCGGCTTAAATTTCGGCTTAAAATTTATGATCAGTTAGCACACTAATTGCTTTTCAAAAAAAAAAAATAATCTTAATGTTCGGGCTGGTTTCATCATAAATCGAATGAATATAGGTGCAATTCTATACATTCGTGCCGTGTAACTTTCTAAAAAGTGCCGGTAGATGGTGCCTACGTCGCCCCAAGACGTATAATAAGGTGGAAAATTTGGTTGGTTCCGAGTAGGTTTCGGTGGCGGAGTGGATAACGCGTCGGCACGGATCGCCGAAGACGCAGGTTCGAATCCTGCTCGAAACCAATTCTTTTTCCATATTTAAAATTTATGATCAGTTAGCACACTAATTGCTTTTCAAAAAATAATCTTAATATAAACTTAAAAAAAAGCCCAGGGTATGATGGAATAAGAGCCAAAGATATTATATCCTTAACAGATAAATTAGTACCTGTCATAACCCACCTCATCAACTGTAGCCTAAAAACTGCCATATATCCTGATCTCTTGAAGATTGGGGTCATAAGACCAATATTCAAAAAAGGGAAAAAGGATGATTTTAACAATTATCGTCCCATCACTATACTGTCTTGTGTTGATAAAATTGTAGAAAGGTACTTAGGTAATGAAATCAGTGACTTTCTGGCTTCAAATAATATTATTAATAAGAATCAATTTGGTTTCCAGAAAAATAAAAGCACAACTCAGCTTTTAAGTAAATTTACTAACAAAGTCAATGCTTACTTAGATGAAAAAAAGCATGTATTGGCATTATTTATAGACTTCAGCAAGGCTTTCGATATGCTCCAGTTTGATATATTGTATGATAGGCTGGCACGAAGTGGCATACAGGGACCTCTATTGGAACTTCTCAAAAATTATCACAAAAACAGATTTACTACTGTAAAAATAAAAAATGAATTTAGTAAACAAATAATGACCACAAAGGGTACGGCGCAGGGATCCATAATAGGGCCTACCGAATTCCTTTTATATGTAAATGATATGCCGAACGTTATAAAAATGAGTTCCGTATACCAATTTGCAGATGATACATGTATAATTGTTGCCAATAAAGACATCATTGAGGCTCAAAAATCCCTACAGTATGACTTCAACCAGTTGTGTATGTGGGCGCATGACGTAGGTTTAGTAATAAACGCACAGAAAACAAAAATTGTTCACATTCACTCCTCGCATAATAAAACAAACACTGCACCTGAAGTCATAGCACACACCCACCGCTGCTTACATGAGTCGGTTGATGATTGTAATTGTGTAAAGTTGGAAGTCGTAGAGAAACATATGTATATTGGGCTCATGATTGATAGACGATTTTGCTGGGGTCAACATATATATCACGTATGTAATAAACTAAGATCTATATTAAGTAAATTCAGTGTATTAAAATACAAATTACCATTTAAAGTACTAAGGATGTTGTACATGGCCCTGGCTGACTCGGTTGTTGGTTATGGATTAAGTAGCTATGGCAGAACATACAAAACATACCTAGATGATATATACAGCCTCCAGTTACGTTTATTAAAAATGATTGTACCTAAACACATTAAAGAAAAACATAAAGATAATGACGTTGAAATATTTAAATATTGCAATGTTATGAATGTATTTGATAAAATTGAATTTAGTATTCTTACAGAAATGAATATATCAGAAAGGTTGGTCAGGAAGAAGAGACCAAAATATATGAGGTCAATTGTACACAAAAATAAATACATACTCCCTAAAACTAATAATTTCTATGGAAAAAGGATTGACAACTACTTGGTTCCTGTCTTCCTGAACAAACTACCTGATGACATACAAATGCTTTACAAAAACATACCTAAAAAATTTAAGCATAAATTAAAAACTCACTTTTTACCAAAACTGAAGAGCATAAAATAGAGGAATATTGTATAAATATAAGTACCTACATAAACCCTGAAAAGAATCACATTGACTTGTTGTGATTTCCATTCAGGGTATCGTTTGATCACCATCTGGTGGTATATACATACTGGTATCAATGAGATGACTGTGAATATGTTTGTTAATAATAGTACCTAGTATTAGAATGTTACAGCCTGACTAGTGGAACAAAAATGTAAACCGATCCCAAGACCTTGTCGTAGGGCTAGTCAGGTTGTCAGGTAGGCATGCTGTGGTGATATTGTATTTTATATAATTATTTTGCACACCTTACAATAGGAACCAGTCCTGTTCATTTAAAAAAAAAACATATTACTTAGAAAGAAAAAAAAAACTAATTAAAGATAAATATGTAAAAACGGCTCACTTATACTCATATAGACCCTGCGAGGTCTTTGTAGTTTAAGTTAAATTTAACAATAATGTTAAGTACCTATGTTATGTCTTGAACAATAAATAAAAAAAAAAAAAAAAAACATCAACATCATGGTCCGTAAACGCGGGAACTTGACCCGACTCCATACTAATTCACGTATACGTGCTCTACTGTGAGCTACGAGCGGCTTTTCTAGAAGCTTGTATCACTGCGATGTGACTAGTCCTGATCTATAATTCGTGATCTTGGTCCAGAGATAAAATATGCTGAGAAAGGGCTACTTTTTATCCCGGGAAAAGTTCCTGTGTGAAACGGGTAGGTGAAAACCTAATCACGCAGTGGAAGACACGGGCATCAGCTAATATCAATGATAAAATATTAATGATTATGTACTTTGTAAGCAAATAACGAGACATTGAGAGTCTGTTTAACTTGTAGACTCGGCAATTATAAAGATTACACTATCTAAGTTCAATAAATGAGTGATAAATACTTGTATTAGTTGTATTAAAATACATTAATGAGCTACAGTGTTCTTATCAAAGCGAATGCTGGAGACATGCCCTTAGGCCTAAAACTGCATCTCAGCGGAGGGCGGGGCGGCGGCGGGAGCGGGGCGGGAGCGGGGCGGTACAACGTATGGTATGGAGTCCCATAGAAGTGAACTGCATGTCAGCGGGGCGACGGTGGGGCGGGCAGCGGTGCACCAGGGGGAGTCAACTCTCTTAGCATCACATGCGAACACCTGGGCGAATTTTGCTAGATGAAAAAGCGCTATACGCCAGACAAAGACAACGTATATGTCTATAATCCTGTGATCGTCTTTCTGGAACGCAATTTAAATTTTAGGTTTGACATTGGTTTTTGACACAAAAGCCATTTGACATCCGCCATTTCACTTTCTTTTCTGTGAAGTGAACCGGCGAATTGTGAATATTGTGATAATTCTAATAATTGATACCTATTTCATAATTTGTGATAACTAAAGTGCTATTTTTTTCAGTATTGCATATTTCTTTATATGTAAAACCGTTATATTGCGATATTCCGAACCGCTTTATTACTTGCCTAACCTACATTTTCGTTACCTACCCATTTTCAATTTTGTGTTAATTATCTTTGAATTGTTTGTATAATGGCCAACACAGAATTACAAAGAAAATGTGCAAAATGTCATACTACTGCTGGCAATGACGAAACTGCGAACTTACGATTCCACAGATTTCCTCTACCTGGAAAAGATGTATCCGTGAGGTAAGTTTTTTACCGGTTTTCCACAGGAATACTTATTTATGTAGGTGTGTGTGTTTGTAAAACTAATATCATTACATTAATTAGGGTTATACAAGAAACATATAAAATTACTAGCTGTGCCCGCGACTTTGTCCGCGTGAAATTCTGTTATAATGACATAACTTTTTTATTTATGAACCGATTGACATAAAACAAACACTAAATGTTAAGTGAGGGAAACCGCAACGCAATAAAGAAAACCGCATTGCAATCGGTTGAGCAGATGCTGAGATTAGCGTGCACAAACGTACAGACAAACAGACAGTTACGATTTTATTATATGTATTGATTGATTGATGATTGATGATGTATTGATAGCTAGGTACTTAAAAATAAATAAAAACTAACTACCTACCTATCAATATAATAAACTTGGTGGCTTAACTTTAGATTATCCGCCATTGAGGTAATTATTGCAATACTTGCTGATGCCCGTTACCTTTATAATTAATTTCATCACAAAAAAAGACTTGTAGTGACCTCGCGTAACTAAATTTCATAATCTATCATACGCATCTTTTAGTACAGCTTTAGCAACACATTGTAAATCATTTGACGAGTTTCTTATTGATATAAATCTAATTTATTATTTCAGAACACGTGTATGGGCCGAATACTGTTTTCCAGATGAAAACTGGTCTACTGAGGAATCACTTAGAAATTTAAGCAAACAGCATAAGGTGTTATGCAGTAAACACTTTGATGACAGTTCATATACCAGCAGTTCCAGGACACGATTGAACAAATTTACTATCCCAGTTGGAACAGAAAATATAATGTGGCGGTTATGTCAGGAAGAATGTTCAACTTCAAGTGAAACTGTCATATCCAATGACTCAGAGGTGAAACTCCAAGTGGATTCATTTTTGCCAGGAAATGTACAGATTACTCAAAATGAGGGGTTTTCTTCCGCGCACGCTTAGGTTGTGGAATGATCTCCCTGCCTCGGTTTTCCCAAACGCCTACAGTATGGGGTTCTTCAAGAGGGGTCTTAGAAGGTTTTTGCAGGGTCGGCAGCGCGAGTGTGGCGCCTCTGGTGTTGCAAACGTTCATAGGCTGCGGTGACCACCAGTCCTTCTGGTGGGCCGTATGCTTGTCTGCCACCTTAGTGGTATAAAAAAAAAAAAAAAAAAAAAAAAAAAAAAAAAATGAACCGTGCGTTACACCTCTATCTGCTGAATCCAAGGTATGTTTAATAAAGTTTTAGGCATAGAAGTTTTAGATAGAGAATAGAACTCTAGCTATAAATCATACTCCAAGTGGGTTATGGAGCGAGCTTTGTTTGGATTTTCTTAGAAGATTGAAATTTGAAATGAAGTCATATGACAAAGATCTAAGGTTACCGACATAGCCTGCAGAATAACCACTTTTCATTTCCCCTTTATAAGTTTTTACCTGCACACATTTTTATTGGAAACCTATATTTTTACTCATAAAAGACCTAAACGAACAAATCTAAATAAGTGTCAACATGTTACAAGGGTTGTGAAACATCTTGGATTGCTCAATGAATTTCCCAAATCAAAGAGCATGCTAGGCCATCGGTCCAGTTGTTATAGAAATGTCTATGGCAGTCGTTGAATGGGAATTTGGTGAAATGGCCCCATACAGGACTGATCACCAGTTTGGTTAAACGGCGTCATTGCTAGAATTAGTAGTATTAGTGATATTATGAAAACAGGGATATTGTATCAGAATCTAATTTCAGGGATTCAAGCCATACTCAAATTCCTGCAGATTTTAATAAATGCATTTCATCATTTCCAGGTACCACAGACTGGCAGAGGAATTTTAAGGGAACTGGATTTAAAGAGATCTGCAGAATTAACCCCAAGAAAACGGAAACTATATTTAAGGTGTAGAAAAAATTTGAGAGAGATTATGAGATTAAGGAAAAGAAGTAAGAATCATCAAATTTTACCTAAATTACTAGCAAATGAAAATGTTCAAAATTTAATGAACAAGAACATATCTGGATCATTTGCCCTACTATTACAAAGTCAACTAAAGAATACCTCAAGAAAACTAACTGGACATAGGTGGAGCATAGAGGACAAAGTTATGGCATTAAGCATATATAAAAAATCAACTGCATGCTACAGATTACTCAGGCGCCTGTTTTGTTTGCCTAGTGAAGGTACTCTAAAGGCTCTTTTAAATAGGATGCCCATGAAATGTGGCATAAACCTCCAAATATTTGAAACCGTTAAAAGCATAACACAAAATCGGGAACCTGAAGAAAATTTGTGTATTTTGGCATTTGATGAAATGTCTATTCGCAAAAATTTGTCATATAACACCAAACAAGATGTAATTGATGGTTATCAAGATCACGGTAATCAAGGCAGAACTATGGAGCCAGCAACACATGCACTGTTATTTATGGCCATTGGCATCCGAAAGAAATGGAAACAACCACTAGCTTTTTACTTTTCTGGTGATTGTGTCACTGCAGACCGATTATCAGCTCTCATCAAAGAGGTTTGTGTTTCTTTATTATAGAGACGTAAAACGTAATAATTGCACCCTAATATTGCACTCTTAATAGAAAGAGGTATTTTTTAAATTGATGCAGTTGTTTTAGAGTTCATTAATGCTGGGCTTTTAGTTACAATAGTAGACAGCATCTGTGTCGTGGCGGTGGTGCACGCGACTGCCACGCAGGAGGCATGGGTTCGATTCCTGCTCAGTGTAAATATTTGTGTGCATGAATATTTCTACTTGTATTGGTCAGGGTACTACCGTGCCTCGGAGAGCACATTAAACCATCTGTCTCGATTGTCATAGAAACATCTAGCGCAGTGGTTATGAGAGAAATGGCTCATATAGTAGAGCTGATCACCTGTTAGGTGAATAATTGTGTCCCCACTGGAAGTACTGTAGTACTTTTTAATTCAAATAACTACCTATCTATATTTCAGGTGCTAGAAGCAAGCTTCCAGGCTGGTTTGAGTATTGTGGCTACTGTCTGTGACAACTTTGGAGTTAATGTCAAAGCCCTAAATTCACTTGGTTCCTCAGTAGCTGAACCATATTTTGATTTCAACGGCCACGAAATAGTCACCATTATGGATCCACCGCACCTTATAAAATGTTTTCGGAACAACTTTTTAAAATATAATATAGAATGTTCTCAAGTACTATATAATGATGGGAAACCAGTAACAGGTAATTTTTACAGTTATTGCTTGTACGGTCAGCCTCATAAGTAGTTGTAACAATACTGTTATAAATAGAGTGTATACTTATAGAAAAATTGTTACATACAAGTTGTAGGCGATAGAAATAAAACGAAAAGAACTTTTAGGAAAATCAGATGAGCGGTCGCGGGTAGGTACGGGCGGGGGGCGGGGGGCGGGCACCAGGCAGCGTATACAGCGGCACCAGTCGGTGGCGCGGGTACTGCGGCTACTGGCGCATGGCGCCTCGACAGATGAGCGGTCGCGGGTAGGTACGGGCGGGGGGCGGGCACCAGGCAGCGTATACAGCGGCACCAGTCGGTGGCGCGGGTACTGCGGCTACTGGCGCATGGCGCCTCGACAGATGAGCGGTCGCGGGTAGGTACGGGCGGGGGGCGGGCACCAGGCAGCGTATACAGCGGCACCAGTCGGTGGCGCGGGTACTGCGGCTACTGGCGCATGGCGCCTCGACAGATGAGCGGTCGCGGGTAGGTACGGGCGGGGGGCGGGCACCAGGCAGCGTATACAGCGGCACCAGTCGGTGGCGCGGGTACTGCGGCTACTGGCGCATGGCGCCTCGACAGATGAGCGGTCGCGGGTAGGTACGGGCGGGGGGCGGGCACCAGGCAGCGTATACAGCGGCACCAGTCGGTGGCGCGGGTACTGCGGCTACTGGCGCATGGCGCCTCGACAGATGAGCGGTCGCGGGTAGGTACGGGCGGGGGGCGGGCACCAGGCAGCGTATACAGCGGCACCAGTCGGTGGCGCGGGTACTGCGGCTACTGGCGCATGGCGCCTCGACAGATGAGCGGTCGCGGGTAGGTACGGGCGGGGGGCGGGCACCAGGCAGCGTATACAGCGGCACCAGTCGGTGGCGCGGGTACTGCGGCTACTGGCGCATGGCGCCTCGACAGATGAGCGGTCGCGGGTAGGTACGGGCGGGGGGCGGGCACCAGGCAGCGTATACAGCGGCACCAGTCGGTGGCGCGGGTACTGCGGCTACTGGCGCATGGCGCCTCGACAGATGAGCGGTCGCGGGTAGGTACGGGCGGGGGGCGGGCACCAGGCAGCGTATACAGCGGCACCAGTCGGTGGCGCGGGTACTGCGGCTACTGGCGCATGGCGCCTCGACAGATGAGCGGTCGCGGGTAGGTACGGGCGGGGGGCGGGCACCAGGCAGCGTATACAGCGGCACCAGTCGGTGGCGCGGGTACTGCGGCTACTGGCGCATGGCTCCTCGACCGCCGCGTTTATTGACGAGGCACGTACAGAGGCACGTAATAATGTAAGTACAAGTAGTAAACTAGTTCATACGTTCCAAAATAAAACTAAATCAAAGGATTCACAGGGAATGAAATCGACAATAAAATATATTGATAGTACGTCGCTTACACGAAATTTCAATAGTGTATATCTACATAATATGAGGCTGACTGTACTGTGAACTACTGTGACTGTGATAATAAAGACAAAAAACACAGTTAAAAATAATTTTGTTAATGTTACAGGTATAGCAAAGTGGGCGCACATTAAGGAGTTCTATGATAATGCTAACCCGAATTTTGTGTTTGCTCCTGCATTAACTAAACAACATGTAGAACCTAATTTCAAGCAAAAAATGAAAGTTAGATTAGCAGCCCAAGTACTAAGTCACTCGGTGGCAGCAGGAATGCTCGCAAAAATCGCCAATAGTAAGATATCTTTATTTATTTTTAGTCTTTTGCTGACATTGTTTATGAACAGGAGATAATGAATATCTGTCAAGACTACTGTATATCCCTTTTTGTCAGAACTCCCCATTAAACACCAATAAACTGGGTGAATTTTTGAGACGAGTCAGTAAACCTTAACTATTATAGTTTCAGTAAAATAGTCATAGGAGGATATTGTTCATATTCAATGGACGGGATCTATGATCAGAATAAAAAGATTAAGTTTCATAACCGAAATTTTTGCACTGAGCCTTGATTATTTTTCTAGAAAAGTAGCCCAAGTTTCACATTTTCATAAACTTTCACATTTATAATTGACTGAGTGAGCGTTAGCGTTAGAAAGTCTCAGTATCGACTGTACTGGACAATTTTGCTTTTGGGCGTATGTCTGGTTGTCAGTTTCGGTCTAGAGGACGCATTTCTTAACCGATTTGCACCAAACTTGGCACACGTGTTCTTTGAATCAAAATACAACTTTTGTCGTGGGCTTTTTTTGATAAGGGGGAAAATGGGGGAGAAAAGGGGGAAGATTGGTGTCGCGTTATTAATGAACGGATCTTGATGATTTTTGGCTTAAATATCAAAAATTTAAATTGTTGTAAAAAAAAAAACAAACCGGCCAAGTGCGAGTCGGCCTCGCGCACCAAGAAACGGTAAAGAATCACGATTGTTATATAGGAGCCCCCCTTAAATATTGTTGTTATTATTATTTTAGTATTTGATGTTATAGCTGAAACAGAAATACATTATCTGTGAAAATTTCAGCCCACTTACTATCACGGTCACGGTTCCTAAGATACAGACTCGTACCGGGTCCTATACAGATATGCGACACATAATAATAGGTGTCTGACAGAATTTTTTGGTTTGGTTTCTGGTAGCTCGCGAGGTCTACTCTTCGCAGAAGTACTAGTATTAGTAGGATACCGGGTATACATTCATTCAATAATTATTATTGTAACATTACTAATAGATACCGCAATTGTTTTTTTTTGTATAGAGTCTGATAAAATATATTAAGATCCTTATTTTATACTTTACTTTCAGATGAACTTCCGCAAGCAGCTGCCGCGACAGCTATGCTAGTCGGCAAAATGGACCAATTGTTTGATGCATTGAATGGAGACACGCCCGACTTGAAAAGAGGAAAAAAATACCTCACTAACTTGACTCAAAGGAGCCCACACCTGAATTATTTCAAAGAAATGAAAGTATTGTTCCAAAATATGACATTTTTAGGTGCCAGGTCCAAGCCGCCATCGATAGATGGGTTTTTAAGAACCCTGAATGCCGTGGAGCGACTTTTTCACAATATGAAGACATTACAAATAGGAAGTGTATCAACAAGGCGGCTCAATCAAGATCCACTCGAAAATTGTTTCGGGTGCATCCGCAGCAACTGTGGATGCAATGCTAATCCCAACAGCATACAATTTGTTGCAGCACTCAAAACCGCAATGATTAGCAATTTATTGCATACAAGTAAAAATAAAAATTGTGAAGACGACGATAATACTATCTTACTAATATTATAAATGCGAAAGTTTGTGAGTGTGGATGTTTGTTACTCTTTCACGCTCAAACCGCTGAACGGATCGGGCTGAAATTTGGTACAGAGATACATTATAGTCTGGAATAACACATAGGCTACCTTTAATCCCGGGAATAACTTCCCGCGGGAAAAAAATTTACGCGGGCGAAGCTGCGGGCATCAGCTAGTTTTAAATAATTTAAAGTCGTTTTTGACACAAAATATTGCTGAACAGTCATCAAATACAAGTAATATCGGACAATCCTATAATTTAATGTATGATGTTGAAGCTACAGTAACTGCTATGCCTCAGTGTTCTGGTGAAATACAAGCTTGTGCATATGTGTGTGGGTTTATGTTAAATAAACTAGCGACCAAGTGCAATCAATGCCGAACTGCAATGCTTGCAGACCAGAATACAGAGGTTAGCCACTTATTCACCAGTTTTAAAGAATACGAAAGTATGCGCGCTAGTTTAATATATGTTAATAATAATTTTGTGAAAACTGTCGAGAGTGCTGCAACAATTGTGAATAAATATTTGAACGAGCATGGTTGTGACGTGTCTTTGAGAAAGACCTTAGAAGGAAAATTGAAAGAGAAAATAAATTTCGAGTGGTTGCTTGATTGCGCTGAGCATTATAATGATAATAAAATTTTCATAATTATGTCTACCATAAGTATATGCTTAAAAAGGTTTTGTGTTTTGCAGAATAGGCAGTACACAGAAGAAGCATCAAAAAAGGCGCTGAAGCGGAAAATAAATAGGTATACTGCAAAATGTTTAATTTCATCAAAATCCGTTCAGTTGTTTAGGCTGTAAAGCGTAACAGACAGAGTTACTTTCGCATTAAGTATTCATTAAACTTTACTAGTCACCGCTAGAATTAGTAGTAAAGGGTGTTTTTTTTAGAGGTATAGAACTTTGAAATGGAATAAAACGAAGGTGATTGTTTTTATTGATATGAAAATGACTTTATTCGAAAGAAAATCTTCTGGCATTATAGTTTAAATATGATTTCTGGCATATAACCGCCACGGCTGGCTCGGACGTAGTCTAATCTAGAGGTCCAATTTTCATGTGCGTTAGGACCACGGGTGTACAGCACGGAATCGAGCTGCTTCTCTACACAAAGATGGTACCTGCAGTGTACCTCAGTGTACCCTTAATGAAATCCGGTGTACTTCTTTTGATAAAAAAATATATGGTACAATTTGTACACCCGCCATTCTACAGTTAGGACTGCGGGTGTGCATTTTTCCCATCAGGAGATGCGTATTTTACATATGTTTTTTGTTGTAAATATGTGTACCTGCAGTGTACCTTAGTATACCATTAATGAAATTCAATTTACCTTCTCGGATAAAATATTATATAATTAAGTATGTACACCCGCCATTCTAAGTTTAGAACTGCGGGTGTACATTTTTTTTCTCGGCAAGCAGATGCATATTTAACTTTTTTTTTGTTTTTTTTTATGCGTACCTACTGTGTACCTGCATATAAAAATATTAAATATAACTAACTAGCTGTTCCCCGCGGCTTCGACCGCGTAAAAGTCATAACCCTCCTTTTGCGCAGTCCGTTAAAAAGTAGCCTATGTCCTTTCCAAGGCCTCGAACTATCTCTGTACCAAATTTCATCTCAATCGATCCAGCTGTTTAGGCGTGAAAGCGTAACAGACAGACAAACAAACAGAGTAACTTTCGCATTTATAATATTAGTAGGGATGTTGAAAATACGAGTAATAAATGTTGAGACAACGGGGTACCTGTACATACATTATTAGGCTAGAAAAACCTAACCCTCCTTCTTCGCAGACGGGTATATAATATACTTAAAGCATTTTATCAGCAACAGAGTGGTCTGAGCATGGAATTCTAAACTTCCAGAGATTGTCTGTATGTCTGTCTGTTACGCTTTCACGCCTAAACAGCTGGATCGATTGAGATGAAATTTGGTACAGAGATAGTTCGAGGCCCTGGGAAGGACATTTCCTACTTTATAACCGACTGCGCAAAACGAGGGTTATGATTTTACGTGATAACGACTTTTACGCGGTCGAAGCCGCGTGGTAACAGCTAGTTAGTTATATTTAATATTTTTATATGCAGGTACACAGTAGGTACGCATAAGAAAAACAAAAAAAAAGTTAAACATGCATCTGCTTGCCGAGAAAAAAAATGTACACCCGCAGTTCTAAACTTAGAATGGCGGGTGTACATACTTAATTATATAATATTTTATCCGAGAAGGTAAATTGAATTTCATTAATGGTATACTAAGGTACACTGCAGGTACACATATTTACAACAAAAAACATATGTAAAATACGCATCTCCTGATGGGAAAAATGCACACCCGCAGTCCTAACTGTAGAATGGCGGGTGTACAAATTGTACCATATATTTTTTTATCAAAAGAAGTACACCGGATTTCATTAAGGGTACACTGAGGTACACTGCAGGTACCATCTTTGTGTAGAGAAGCAGCTCGATTCCGTGCTGTACACCCGTGGTCCTAACGCACATCAATTTTCGATGACTTTCCCAACATTTGTGGCCGTATATCGGCAATAACGCGCCGAATGTTGTCCTCCAAGTGGTCAATCGTTTCGGGCTTATCGGCGTAGACGAGCGACTTCACATATCTCCACAGAAAATAGTCAAGTGGCGTAAAATCGCACGACCCTGGAGGCCAACCTACGGGTCCAAAACGTGAAACTATGCGGTAACCAAACGTTTCCTTCAATAAATCAATTGTGGCACGAGCTATGTGACATGTTGCGCCGTCTTGATGCAACCACTACTCCTGCACATCATGGTTGTTCAATTGATGAACGAAAAAGTCAGTAATCATAGCTCTATAGCAGTCACGATTGACTGTAACGTTCTGGTCAGCATCGTTTCTAAAGAAGTACGGACGAATTATTCCACCAGCCCATAAAACACACCACACATTCAGTTTTTCTGGATGTAACGGTGTCTCAACTTACGCTTGAGGATTATAATCACCCCAAATATGGCAGTTTTGTTTATTGACGTATCCATTCAACCAAAAGTGAGCTGCACCGCTAAACAAAATTCGCTTATGAAAATCGCGATACGTATTTCGGACAGAACCATGATTTTCAAAATAAATTTGCACAATTTGGAAGCATTGTTCAGGCGTCAATCTATTCATGTTGAAATGCCAAACCAAACTTAACATAAATCACTTTTCAGCTGACAAAAATACCGCCAGTTAAAACAGTTATGCCAACTTAAAGTTCTATACCTCTAAAAAAAACACCCGTTATTAGTGATATTATTAAAACAGGGATATTGTATCAGAATCTAATTTCGGGGATTCAAGCCATACTCAAATTCCTGCAGATTTTAATAAATGAATTTCATCATTTCCCGGTACCACAGACTGGCAGAGGAATTTTAAGGGAACTGGATTTAAAGAGATTGCAGAATTAACCCCAAGAAAACGGAAACTATATTTAAGGTGTAGAAAAATTTGAGAGAGATTATGAGATTAAGGAAAAGAAGTAAGAATCATCAAATTTTACCTAAATTACTAGCAAATGAAAATGTTCCAAATTTAATGAACAAGAACATATCTGGATCATTTGCCTTACTATTACAAAGTCAACTAAAGAATACCTCAAGAACACTAACTGGCTGAGCATTATAAAAAATTTTCATAATTATGTCCACCATAAGTATATGCTTAAAAAGGTATTGTGTTCTGCAGAATAGGCAGTACACGAAGAAGCATCAAAAAAGGCGCTGAAGCGGAAAATAAATATACTGCAAAATGTTTAATTTCATCAAAATCCGTTCAGTTGTTTAGGCTGTAAAGCGTAACAGACAGAGTTACTTTCGCATTAAGTATTCATTAAACTTTACTGATATTGAAATATATGTTTTTATTGACCTTGAAATATGTATTTTCTTTTATAAACATACTAGCTGATGCCCGCAGCTTCGCCCGCGTAAAATGTGTTCTTCCCGTGGGAACTTATTCCCGGGATAAAAAGTAGCCTATGTATTATTCCAGACTGATGTACCTATGTACCAAATTTCAGCCAGATCCGTTCAGTCATTTGAGCTTGAAAGAGTAAAAAACAACCACACTCACAAACTTTCGCATTTATAATAGTATTAAGAAGTAAGACCTTTGAGAAATGATCAGAAGAATGGTCTTACTCAAAATCATAAAAATGGACTATTTTTATGATTTTGAGTAAGATAATTCTTCTGATCATTTGAAAGCTTCAAAAGGATTCTGTAATAGCACGTTTAAAACTCGCGCCAAATGTATTAGTTCCTGGGCATAAAATGGAGGCGCTAGCGTGCTCCGTGTTGGCATTTTTTTTGTATGGAGTTGTACTTCTTTCCGTAGGATAAAAGTGTTCTGTGCGGTGCACGAGCGGGGAGCGCCAGTCGCGCGATATCGCTGCGTGCGATTGAGCTGACGACGTAGTGCCATTTCTCTATGTATTTTATCGTATGATGCAAGCGGACATAGACTTATAACACATAGACTGAGAGTCGCTCAATTATACGTACGCGCCCGCGAAGCCGAACCAATATTAATGTAGGTGTAAACTACTCGTCTTTATACTCGGTGACACTCACACAAGCTTACAGAAAATGTTGCCAGGAAATAAAATTTACCCTATAAATGGGAAAAAAATAAAATTGTTTGTATACATTTAATTTAACATTTAACTCTATTTATCTATATGCTATACTCTTCGCGGGGTAGGCAGAATGGTCTCCCATATTTTATTAATATGTAGTTTAAAAAAAGCTAAATTAAACACTAACCCCCATATTCATAATCGTTTATTAAACCTATTTTAGTTAAAACACACTTTAAGTCTATTGCTGTCTCTAACCATACTCTGTCATTGGTTAGAGATAGCAATATACTTAAAGTGTGTTTTAACTAAAATAGGTTTAATAAACGATTATGAATAAGGGGGTAAGTGTAAAACGACTTACCTACTAACCAGTATAATAAACAGTTTAAGTTTTTACTAGTAGGCATACCTATATATACTTCTAGAGTTCCGTAGCCAAAAGGTAAATAAGGAACCCTATTTATGAGGTTCAGCCGTCCGCCTCGCTGTCTGTCTGTCTATTTCGAGGTTCCATCTCAGAAACCGTAATAGCCATAGAGCTGAAATTTTCCGAGATGATGTATTTCTGCTGCCACTATACCAACAAATTCTAAAATCAGTAATAATTTGTATTTCAAACTGTTGTAGTAAGTAATATATTATTACTACCGGCCTCCCTGACCGAGGGCCTGAGAAGGACGAGTTGGCTACTCGACGTTTTTCCAGAAGCATTCATGGTGGTGGAATAGTAACTAACTCTACCCCCTTCCCCAAGTGGCGGGATAGCACCCGAACCCTCTAAGCGAGGCCAAGGTGGTTGCCTAAGTCTGCCGGGAGCCCTGGGACATCCTTCCGAAGGCTTACCTTACTTATTAAATTAATAAACTTGTTTTAATTACAATATTTTACTAAATTATGTGGTACCCACCTACAAAATTTTGCAAATAAAATTATTTAAGTAGATATGAAGCGCTTGTGGCCCCGCGTACTCAGTGATCTATAAACGATCTGATCTGTAAACGATCACTGCAGTAAGCAACTTTCACTATGGCCAGTCCTTGGATGGGTGACCATTCATGTGACCACTTTGTGACATTTATTTGAGCGTTTCTGTGCTTCAGAAGGCCGTTAAGCTGTTGTTTCCGGTTTCCAGTAAAATGGCAGTCATGAAGCAAAGTTGAAGGCCTTTCGAGGCGGCTTGAAAAATTTCAACAGCAGGCAGTCACAACCTGCGACATCTCAACATGGCATTACGGCTCAGCCCCTATTACGTGGAACAAATTCTAAAAAGGTGAAATGTGGGCGTATACAATGCCTCTGCCTACCTCTTCGGGAGTAAAGGCGTAAGCATATGTATGTATGTGATAAGAGTATTTTTATAACAATAACAGTTCCTAAAACCGATATTGAAGCAAATAAGAGAAAATGTGGGAAAATTTTATTATAGTTGCTTGCAACATCGTCTATGAAAATGACGTCACTAAAATGTACGATTTTTGTTTCTTTAAATGAGGTGTTTTTAACAAAAATGTAACATATTTTGCAGTACTAACCTATGCAATGTGATCTTTAGGCGTTTGGAACAATTTTCAGATGAATTGTGGCATCCTTTCACTGCAGAATACGTCATTTTTAGACGAAAATTACGCGAGCTCTTTGCACTGACACTAGATGTCCGGTACTAAAGCGCCGATTGATGTAGGCAGCTGGTATCAGCTGCCTTGAAATGGCTTCACGTCGCTCGCGCGTATTGGGTTTCTTTGCGTTATAATTCTATGCAAGCGGAGAAATTAATTGGTATATTTTTGATAGATCGCCAATTTGGCCAAGGAAACATGTTAGTCATAAAAATACATACATAATATGATCACGCCTATTATCCCCGAAGGGGTAGGCAGACGCATTTTTCTTTCTTTCTATCTTTCTAGACATCAAAAAGTGATTTTATAATAAAAAACCGGCCAAGTGCGAGTCGGACTCGCCCATGTAGGGTTCCGTAGCAGCAAGTATCATAATATAAAAGTTCTTGTAGTTCGTTGTAACTTTGATTGATGTTTTAACACTTTCGCTGTGGTAGTAATTATCTAAGCGAAAATCGCGGTTTATTATGACGTTTCTAAAAAAACTACCACCTAACTAGATCTCGTTCAAACCAATTTTTGTTGGAAGTTATTATCGCAATGTACATTTTTTTTCTATTTATCATTCTTTTAGTTTAGAAGTTAGAGGAGGAGGGGGGGGGGGGGAGGGGCAGACACATTTTTCCACTTTGGAAGTGTCTCTTGCGCAAACTGACTGCCTCCGTGGCGCGGTCGGTAGTGATACCGCCTGCGGCGCTGTAGGTCGTGGGTTCGATTCCCACCGGAGACAAATATTTGTGCGAACCATAAATGTTTGTTTCAAGAGTCTGGGTGTTTCTATGTATAATATGTATGTATTTAAAAGTATATATGTATTAATATCCGTGGTCTGATACCCATAACACAAGCAGGTTATTCCTAGCTTACTTTGGGATCAGATAGCGTTGTGTGAAATGTCCGTGAATATTTATTTATAAATTAAAAAAAAAACTATTCAGCTTAAAAAAAAAGATGTTAAAAACCTCAATAGCATTTTTGATAACCTATTTAAAGATACCCCACTCGTATCGTATGGGTTTGATGAAAATCAAAATGACTTTCAGTTCTTTTGAGTATAGGGACCCCCAAAACTTACCTACTGTTTTTTTCTAATTTTATGTAGAAGTCTTAACGCGGTTCATAGAATACATCTACTTACCAATTTTCAATAGCATGGGTCTACTCATGGGCATGGGAACTATAAAGTTTCAGAGAAAAGTGGCTGTGTCATACGAATGGACAGACAGACATGACGAATCTATAGGGGTTCCGTTTCTTGCCATTTGGCTACGGAACCCTAAAAACGTTGGCATGTATGTCAGCCCCTTTTATATTAGATATACCAGGGGTTCCCAACCTGGGCGCCGCAGGAAGACCACAGGGGCGCCGCGAAGCGCTGCGCGGCGCCCCTCTGTACGATTAAAAAAGATGATAAAAAAATCATCGAAAATATTGTATTTGCAATTTTAATTAACTACATATTAAACATGCAATCAATCAAATCAGCCTATAGCAGTCCACTGTTGGATGCAGGACTCTCCTTCCACATCCAGTTCCAGCTTGCGACCTCTTACATCTCCGAGTCCGGCCCATCTGGCGGGTGGACGTCCTGTGTCTTAGTTGAGAGAGGTGGTAATATAGGTGGCGACATAGTGACAGACAGCTTCCCTGGCTCAGCGGTCTCTGCTGCTTAGCGGTCCTAGCTCCATCAGGAAATAATAGAGACCTGGAAAGTACGACTTTACCACGAGCAAACAGGGTGAGAAAATGGGGCCACAATCCGGGCGATCAGATCATAAATAAACGAGTGGCTGGAGAGAAACCATGGCAATTTTTTCTACCGGTTGTCACCTATAGTTACCGGGCACGGGTGGTTCGGGCGAAGGACGCAGCGAGAACACAGCGCTCCATACTCAGGTGGAGCGCACAGCGTGGGCGCCAGGTCTTAACGGCAGTTCTGAACGTGGACGTTATCTCGCTGGAGACTACGGTGCGAGCCATGATTTCCAGCGGGAGTAAGTGTGACGCCGCGGCACCACCACGTCTTTCTGCGAGAAGGTCATGCTCGTGAAAAAGGTGGCGGGGAGGGAGCAGGGAGATAACTTTTCTACCCGAGATCCGCAGTCTGCGGCGACGGCGCCATACAGTTGTCTTGGCCCAAAATAATCGGCCTCCATGACCGGGGGCCTTAGTACAGGGCGGGGAGTGCTCACCGTCCTTACAGAAGCAGCCCAAGATGACAGCGTGAAGTGAAAGTTTTTCGCATGAGACACGGCCCAGAAAACGAGAGCAACACTCGAAAAACTCCAAAAACGCGGGAAAGTACCCAAACCTCTAGATGAGGTCGCCGTGGTAGCCAAGGTCTGTTGGGAATCCTGGGACATATTCGCGAGGGCTTACCCGGGGCTCCCGACCGTAGGTAGTGGTAGAGACCGTGTGGTTCCAGTCGGTAAAACCGTGTGGTTCCAGTCGGTAAAAGTTCGACATACCGTTCGTGGAATTTACACATGTAAAA
Organism: Miltochrista miniata; assembly: GCA_933228765.1. Classification (NCBI taxonomy): domain Eukaryota; kingdom Metazoa; phylum Arthropoda; class Insecta; order Lepidoptera; family Erebidae; genus Miltochrista; species Miltochrista miniata. The sequence goes on from OW121757.1 coordinate 3,101,443, forward strand.
AAGAAGACAGCTTACCTAGGGAACGTCGGCTTCGCATGTTTGCCCAGGTTTGGGCAGCATGATGACATGGCCGAGACTCCGTGGCAGAGGAAAGAGGCTTGTGCGGAGGATACATGTGAATTACTGCGTCAATGAGGCGATTGCCAATAGAGGGGGGTGATTTGACGTGAAATGTTAGGGGAGCCGTGGAAATTTTCTAACTTTATAAGGGCGCGGTGAACTGAAAAAGGTTGGGAACTCCTGAGATATACAGTCTCGTGACGAACATTCAGATAGATGGACGGCGAAATCTCATGATTATAGTCCAGTTTTTACCCATTGGGTACGGAATCCTAAAAAGTACATTACATACAAGTTGATAGGTCATTGGGAACACATATTGGGATAATGTTGCTTCCCAACAGTAGTGTAAGAATTATTCAAATTGGTTCAGTACCTAGTAGTTTCGGACCTATTAGATGCCAAACCAACAATCAAATCTTTTCTTTTTATAATATTTGTATAAAAATCGCATTTTTGTTTTCTTTGTTTATTTTAAAGATCAATAATCTTTTTTGCCTACAATAAATCATACGAAACAAAAGCACTCCGTTCCGAAAGATGTGGTTGCCGGGTTACCGCCAAGCCCTTTTGCCATGTTACTGCCACGCAGAAAGAGGCCAAGCAAAATCGAATGATAATAATTTTAAACTTAAAGTAAATGGTAACATAATTACAACAGATGCCGAAGTCGCTAACGAATTTGAACAATTTTTTTCTCGAATTCCAGTAGATTTGACCAGAACCCTAGGTTCTTCTACCCCAATAGCAGAATCCTTGTTAAAAGCAAATGTTCCTTGCGTAATGAAATATTCAAATTCAGTAAAATTAGTATACACACTATAATAAAAACTTTTAAATCTTTAAATATTAAGAAAACGGCTGACCACTGGGGAATTTCTGTACATTTAGTTAATTCGTTAATTGAAACGGTTGCCCCTGAATTATCAATAATATTTAATAATTGTGTTGATAGTGGTATGTTTCCTGACTTAATGAAGTTTAGTAAAATAACTCCTCTGTTTAAATCGGGTAGCACCTCAGATCCGTCCAATTTTCGTCCTATTTCTGTACTACCCACGTTTAGTAAAATCTTTGAAAAGGTAATGCTTAATCAAATGCAAAATCATTTTAATACAAATAAACTATTCCATACTAAACAATTCGGTTTCACGCGCGGTCGGTCTACCACGGATGCTGGACTCAAATTGTTAGAGTGTATATATGAGGCCTGGGAGGAGTCGTATGATGCTTATGGTGTATTCTGCGACTTATCTAAGGCCTTCGATTGCGTCCAGCAGCAGACTTTAATTCAAAAACTTGATCATTATGGAATCCGGGGGACGGCCTTGGATTTAATTAGTTCTTACCTTAGAGATAGAGTATGTACAGAGAGTAGTTATAAATGGTAAACAGTCAAATGGTTCTGCTGTAACAATGGGGGTGCCTCAGGGTTCAATTCTGGGACCTTTTCTATTTTTAGTGTACATAAATGATCTCCCTAACCTTTTATGAGACGATCACGAGGTAGTTTTGTTTGCTGATGACACATCTTTAATATTTAAAGTTGAACGTGGACAACGCGATGTTGACGAAGTAAACAATGCCCTCTCTAGGGTAGTCCACTGGTTTAACGCTAATAATTTATTGTTAAATGAAACTAAAACAAAATGTATTAGATTCACCTTGCCAAATGTTAGGCTCGTTAACACCAGTATTAAGATTAGGGATGATCAAGTAGAATTGGTCGATGAAACTGTCTTTCTGGGCATAAAGTTAGACTCCAACTTGCAGTGGGGGCCTCATATCGGGAAAGTCTCGGGCAGACTGAGCTCTGCAGCCTATGCCGTTAAAAAGATCCGACAACTGACAGACATTAGAACAGCGCGTCTTGTCTACTTTAGCTATTTCCACAGTGTCATGACCTATGGCATACTATTATGGGGTAACGCTGCCGACATCGAATGTATCTTTGTGTTGCAGAAAAGGGCTGTCCGGGCTATCTATGGTATGGGGTTTCGGGAGTCAACAGGGCCGTCTTAACCGGGGGTTCAAAGGCGCGGCCGCACCCGGGCGCCGAGCCCGAGGGGGCGCAGGCCGAGCTCTAAACATTTCTATATTTCCTTACCTAATTAAACTTTAACTCATAAGTACAATATTAACGTCATTCCCCCGTTTCGTAAACTAACCTCAAATAATCACCTACATGCATAATAATATAGGCATCGCCCTTATTAAATTACCATTGTATTATTGTCACTTTTGCCTTTCGGCACTTGTCATACCGCTCACGATATGCAAGGTAAGATAGCTCTTGTTTCGATATACATAACAATTAAATTAATTAACACTAGCGGACGTCACGCGGTTTCACCCACGTAGTTCCCGTTTCCGTGGGAATACGGGAATAAAAAAAATTGCCTATGTTCACCGCAAAGAGTGCAGCTTCCCAACAGTGAAAGAATTTTTCAAATCGGTCTAGTAGTTTCGGAACCTATTCAATGCAAACGAACAAACAAACAGTCAAATCTTTCCTCTTTATAATATTAATATAGACGCACACGACAATATCTCCATTCCAAAGACGTTTGATGCGCCCTTTGACATAGGCGCCTGGCGCCCGCACTTTAAGCGAAATGGCCTCTATTATTAGGTGTTTAGGGTGTAAATTGTAATTTTTGCCACCTTAATGGTGGAATTTCCAAAAATCCTTTCTTAGTGGATCCCTAGACCATACAAGGAACCTACTTCCCAAATTTGGACTTTCTAGTCCCAGCGGTTTGGGACGTGCGTTGATTATATCAGTCAGTCAGGACATTCACGTTTATGCTACTGCTCCACCTGCGTCTTAACGCGTAAATTAACACCATAATAGCACTTCAACGTAGATGTCGCCAAGGTTTTAACGTGGTAAATTACAAACGGCATTAGGAAAGGCATTAAACGTTAAGCGATAGCTCGGGCTGTCGATTTTTTCGACACATCAAACGAAAGTTTTGCGCGCTAAGCGATGTTGGCTACATTAACGCCAGTTAACGCCATCTCATTTCGCGGGCATTCATCAAAAAAATTGGGGCTTACTCTATGATTGCTTTACACATTATGTATAAATAATATAAAATTTACAACCAAAGCATATTTTGACACCGATTTTTAAGATTAAAAATCTATTTCTGGCTATTATTTTCCGTTTGCATAGGTAGACAAAAAACGCCTTCATTTGCGGGGTTTCGTCTTTTTCTAAACTAGTCCTCTTAAACCCCCATTGTGTGATTAGGTTCAACCTCCATCTTGTGTTAACGCGTAACTTCTTGAATTAATCCACTCTAACGGCGTTGTGACGGTCTTCTCTCGTTTTCCATAAATTCATTTGCACTAATATTGTTTGCCATAATCATCCCCGATCATAATTTGTGTAACAATGTTTGCCCTAACAACTCAACAGTGATAACTTTTATTTGCCATAAAATAACTTTCTATAACAACATAATTATATCATAATTATTAGTTTCCATAAGTAATTCTATAATATCTCATAATCGACATAATCAAAATTTGATATAATTATGAAAATAATACATAAAATTGTTAGGTCGAAATTAAATATTTTTAACACCCCGACTCAGTGCAATTCGACTCGGATAAGTTAGGTTAGGGCGGATGCGAAGCGAAGCGGAGCTCTCGCCTGTCTTCGTGGTTTTTTTTAAACCACCCAGAAGTAGGAGCCCCGCAAGTCTCTCCGTCGAGCTTGGTTAGTAGACGCCATTATGAGGATTAGTTTTAGGTTTAATTGTGAATAAAAAATCTGTGTCGTATAAATTATCTTTATTTATATTATTGTGAATAAAAGTTATGGAAAATGGCATTATTGAAAACGAAAATAATGGCAAATACATTTATGGATTTAAATTATAATGACACTTGATCGACTATAACCAATGGAATTAGTGAAAGTCATTTTACGTCATTTCCCGATTATGGCAACTGAAGCGTTATTTCTAATGAAATTATGGCAAATACCAGTATGGCATATGAAATTATGGCATATTAAATTATGGCAACGCATTTACTAATAACCCGTTGTGACCTTAATATAGCCAAAGCGCATTCTTAATGCCTTAATTATCGAGTAGTTGGACATCAACATTAATGTTAACGCAGGTGGAGCAGTAGCATTATATATTTAAATTACAGATCTTAGAGAAAAAGAAGTGAAACGTCAAAAATTTATTGCGTTTTTTGGTTTACCGGGGGGGGGGCGCAGACTGAGCTTCGCACCCTGGCGCTATATAGCCTTAAGACGGCCCTGGGAGTCAATAAGAGAAAAGTTTAAGGATATCAACATCCTTACTGTGTATTCACAGTACATATATGAAAACTTATTATATACTCATAAAAATAACAGTAAATTTATTAAAAATAGTGATATCCATAACCTAAACTATTTTATTTACCTAAACTTAAGAAATAAGAATAAATTGGCTGTACCTAGATTTAGGCTTAATAAAATAAGCAATTCTTTTGCGGGCAATTGTATTCGAATGTACAATACATTGCCGACAGCCATAACAGGTTTGTCAGTTAATAAATTTAAAAAACTAGTAAAACTTAAATTGTGCCAGAAAGCTTATTATAGCATTAAAGACTTTCTAGAAGACAAGACTGCCTGGCAGTGACACGAATTGCTCCTTTCTACATTTAAAAAAAAAACTGTATTAGATACTAAGATGAATAAGAGGGACCGGACTGAGTTTCTTGGGGTGTTCTTCTCAGTCTGTAGCATTTCCGAACCCCCGGTAGAGTCACAAAAAATTTGACAAACCTAAATAATTTTTTAAAAATTTCAAAGGGAATAAATTTTATTTTATTTTGCCCAACACTTCGTCGCCACGACACGAGTGCTCCGCACGCTGAGATCAAGTTCAGTCAAGATCCGCCCCGCCCCACCCCGCTGTCGCCGCAGCTCCCGCCCCGCTGTCGCTGACATGCAGTTTTCGGCCTTAGGAATGGAAAATCATGTACTATGATAACAATATTACATAATTTCATATGTATTATTGATAGAGGATATAGGGTAAACCACCCAATCGTTGGCACTCCTCCAATTATTGGCACTTTAGGTAATTTTGCCCATTTCTAACAGAAAAAGAATGCTATTTTACTTTTTAATGCATACCTACAACTACATAATGGGCAACACCGAACTGAAATAAACTAGGTTTCCCTTATTTTTCGAAATATACTCTTAACTAAAGTGCCAATAATTCATTCTAAAAGTGCCAATAATTGGGTAGTTTACCCTAGTAAGAAATATTTTAAGGGTGCATAATTAAACCACCTTCTTTTTAATAGCATTATTGGCCTCCGAAAAAATACTTTGCCTACAAAATTAATAAGTCAGCCACAAAAATTGAGCGTCAGAATTTATAGATTATAGCACCATTTAACTTCTTTATTAGCCACTGTTAATATAATTCAGCATCGTGATTATTTTTTAGCATCAAATTTTGTAACATGCATTCAAATAGTAAACTTCTAAATTACTAAAAAATGGCATCAAAATAGACATTACTAATTAATATCGTAGCTTCTAATTTTCTAATTTAGCATGTTTAAAATGTAACTTGTCCCACATTAATGGATCTTCAAAAAGCAAATTATGGCCACTAATATTACCTAAATGGCTAGAATCACTTATAGCCACTGACTCAGTCTTTTGTAAACGATCACTGCAGTATGGCAACTACCGCTATTGCTGGTGCTCGGATGGGTGACCACTTTGTAACATTTGATTTGCGAGAGTTTCCTTGCTTTGCAAGGCACGTTAAACCGACTGTGTGGGGTGTCCAAAATCTGGTAGAAACGGGCAAGCGAGTCCGTTTCAACAGACATAAATGCTTTTATTTATTGTTATGTGTTACCTGCAGTCTTTATAATTCAGATATTCTATACAATACCAGCCTGAATTCTAAGGAATACCTGCCCCAGACTCTAGACGCCCCGTCCAAGCCATGTATGAAATGTTTTTTTTTTTTTTTTTTTTTTTTTTTTATACCACTAAGGTGGCAGACAAGCATACGGCCCACCAGAAGGACTGGTAGTCACCGCAGCCTATGAACGTTTGCAACACCAGAGGCGCCACACTCGCGCTGCCGACCCTGCAAAAACCTTCTAAGACCCCTTTTGAATAAGTAAAGGATTGTTCATACTTTGTCTAGGTATTGTACAAAATTCCTAGGGGTTGCGTAGAATACCTGCTGGTCCACCGGCAATGTATAATATAAATAGGTCTTTGTTCACCATAAAATTGCAAATACAGCAAAATTATAAACAATCGAGAAATTATAAATTGTAACAAAATAAAATTTATATGACATCTGGCGCTTGGCGGCTCGCTTCGCGCGCTCACCTTCGCGCGTTAGTGGTCACTCTTCCAACCTAACCTAACCTTCGCAAGCAGGGGGTGCTAGGTCGGGAAACCTCCTAGTGAGCTTGGTCCGGTTTTCTATCCCTTTGGGCTATATGCCCGGGGGGAGTGGCAACTGGACTAAGACGGTGCACCCTGGAACATCGGCTAATGGGTGCGGCGTGCTGCCCCCATTAGTCGATGTACCGATATCCCGGCAAGCTGACCCCATGGCGAGGGGGTCGCAGTTGGGTGGGCCTGCTAGGCCTACGGTGATGCGGCGTCTCTGCACCGCAACACACCTTGGTGGACGCCCCAGTGCTCCCGGCTTTCTGGCCGGCGGAAGCATTGGGACCGTTTCTCGGCCGTCGTTTGACGGAGTTGACCCCATTGCACGAGGGGGTCGTGGTATGGCGGGCCTTCAAGGTCCGCGGGGTTGCGACAGCTCCCGGATACCCGGTGGAAGCGTCGCAACGATAGTGAGGTTTGCTTCCCGGCTGCGGCCGGTTGGAGCAAGTTTGCTGTGCGGCAGCGGCCGCATGTGCGGCTGTTCCGCCTGTGCGGCTGATTTCGCCTGTACGGCAGTCCACCTGTGCGGCAGTTACGTAGCGTGGCAGTGTTTGACCGGCTGCTGCGTGTGTGCGGGCTGCCAGTGCGGTGGGCTGGTTCCGTCTGTGCGGCCGTTCCGCCCGTGCGGCCGTTCCGCCCGTGCGGCCGTTCCGTCCGTGCGGCCGCTCCGTACAGCAACAGCAGGGGCCTGTCACTGCTGGTCATGGTGCAAGCCATGGTCGGCAGTCAGGCGTGCTGAGTCGCGATGGCGGCAAAGCGGGAGGTGCACTGTGCGGGGGAGCGGGAGTAACCGATAATGTTCCCGCTCTGCCGTGCAGTTCGGGGGCGCCACGGTAACAAGTCACTGCGCGCCCCCGATTGTTTCTTGACCGTGGGCGTAAGGTTGGGGGACCCCGCCCACCAACGGTCACATGGCGGTGGGCACCTCTCCCGTGTTCCGGGGGTGCCCATTAGCGCACGCCTGCGCCAGCCGCTCTCTGTCTCCTCTATTACAGAGGGGCGCTCGAGAGCGGTGCAGGCGTGATGATCTTCAGCTCCTTAGGGAGCTTTGGGGAGCCGCCCATCTGGCTCCCCCGAGGAGAGCCCCGAATTCACGGGGCGCCCCTAGCCGGGTCGACGTGAATAATCTTTTGATATCCCTCGGCCCGGCTAAAGGGTGAGGAGGAACACCGCGGGGTTTAGTGGGTAGGACGGTCCACTCCGGACCGGGCCGGGAGTCCCACACACCATCCTAGCTGCCCCCGCAGCTGGGATGAAGGCGCGTAAATGCGTTCCCCGCGTCAACAAAAAAAAAAAAAAAAAACCTTCCCAAGCAGGGGATGCGGGGTCCTACTAACATCTTAAGGACCCCAATGGGTCGTATCCTCCTCGTGGTGCATCCTGGGCAACGGAGTAGCGACCACTCCCCTTCCTCTGTGGGGGAGTTATGCTACTCTGGCTAATTCCGGCCGAGGCGGGAGTAACCCACCTGTGGGTTGCTCGGTGGTGTGTCAACACACAACTGCCGCAACCTGCCGGCCGTGCCGTTATTCACGGCCGGCAGCAGCAGTGCTGGGTCGCCGTCGCTTCGCCACCTTTGCTGGCGAGACGATAGCGGCAAAGTGGGAGAGGCACTGCGTGGGGGGCGGGAGTTTGGGTAAATGCTCCCGCCCTGCCATGCAGTTCGGGCTGCCGGCCGTGAATAACGGCGCGACCGGCGGCAACAGTGCTGGGCCGCTGTCACCTCGCCAGTTGACGAGGTGATGGCGGCAAAGCGGGAGGTGCACTGTGCGGGGGAGCGGGAGTAACGGATAATGCTCCCGCTCTGCCGTGCAGTTCGGGGGCGCCGCGGTGAGGAGTCACTGCGCGCCCCCGATTGTTTCTTGACCGTGGGCGTAAGGTCGGGGGACCCCGCCCACCAACGGTCACATGGCGGTGGGCACCTTTCCCGTGTTCCGGGGGTGCCCATTAGCGCACGCCTGCGCCAGCCGCTCTCTGTCTCCTCTATTACAGAGGGGCGCTCGAGAGCGGTGCAGGCGTGGTCTTCAGCTCCTTAGGGAGCTTTGGGGAGCCGCCCATCTGGCTTCCCCGAGGAGAGCCCCGAATAAACGGGGCGCCCCTAGCCGGGTCGACGTGAATAATCTTTTGATATCCCTCGGCCCGGCTAAAGGGTGAGGAGGAACACCGCGGGGTTTAGTGGGTAGGACGGTCCATTCCGGACCGGGCCGGGAGTCCCACACACCATCCCAGCTGCCCCCGCAGCTGGGATGAAGGCGCGTAAAGGCGTTCCCCGCGTCAACAAAAAAAAAAACCTTCGCAAGCAGCGAATGAACCTTCCGTACTCTCATATATTTCATACATTGCCTTGCCTGCAAGTTTCAGGTATTCCATATAATGCCTAGACATTATACAGATTTCGGTCAGTGACATTATGTATGCATGTAATACAGATTATAGAACTAAAGACAGATAGCGCTTACCAAACTAAAAAGCAAGACCAAGAAAGCAAATACTAAACCCAAAAGTGAGTACTATAACGTGGCAGTGCTAAACACTGTTCACACGTAACGAGTAATATCTCATTAATCGTGAATATTTATGACGACATTATCCACATATTATCCACTTAATGTAGGTATATACGGGGTGTAACAAAATTACCTCTTCAAATTTCATGAGATGACTTGGCATCGGAAATCAAATACAAATATTTAATAAAATAAAAATATCAAATAAAAATAGGGGGGTTAATTTTTTTATTTTATTAATTTTTTTTTGTCGCACATTAAGAATTCGTTTTTTACCGCGCTATCTGGCTGTCATTGTCGCTTTCTACTGCCGCTCAGTAGCGATAGAAAGGGTGATAATGAAAATTTATAGGACCTTTAAAACGGATTTACGTTTAAAGTATTCATGTGAATTTTTTTTCTTCATTTTTGTAATGTTTCTTGACTGATGCCACGTCACGTGACGAAATTTGGAGAGTCAATTTTGTTACACCCAATATACTAAACTCAAAAGTGTATAATGTACACATTTAGTATCATTAGTTTAGTATTTGCTCTGTTGACTTCTCTGTCTTGTTCGGTAAGCGTAATCTGATAACTAATGGAATCAGGCGTTACATGGCGGAAATCAATCCTAGAATGATATTAAAAGAGGTAAAATTTCAAAAAAGCCAAAAAGGTCAAGAAGTCCTTGGATTGTGCATTTTAGAACAATCAGAAATTACAAAGCACCTGGGGAATACTTTCTGAATGAACACACAGATTTCTATACCTCCACACCGTTACAAAATTTATTTCAAAACTGGCAACACAGCCCACACTGACAGGTGGGTAGTTGGGTAGTGAAGAGAGTGCATAATAGGTGGAACATAGTGCGCTAAGCTCATTTGCTGCCATACAGTCCTGAAGGTGCCTCGTGTGTAGGCGAAACACGTGTCGTTAAGCGGAGTAGTGCTAATTATTAACAATCTGGAGGGGACAGGTAATTTTCCTATCCAACATCCAAAATTCCTTTCCTAAGGAGTTCGGTTCGTCAGTCCACCTATACAATTAGTTGTGGTTATCCTTAACTGTTGTAAATTAGGATTGACGAATCGAAGGTTAGAGGCGGGTTCCTCTCCCTCCCCTCCTCTCTTTTATTATCATTCTAAGCGTAATCTGTCTTTAGTTACAAAGTGTTATCAAATAGCGGTCTCTGATTGATGCAAATTGCCGGTCGCTGTCGTCCTTTGCACTTGCGTCAGACCTTACAGTGACTATATTCACGAAAAAATAATACGATATATTTATTTTACACGCTAAGTTATAAAAACTGATGTTGTCTGTGGAGGCCTAAATTATAATTTTTTGAGGCTCTCGTTTTGAAGCTGTAAAATATAAAATGGTGATTACATGTAAAATCTGTGGCTGAATTATTAAATTAGATGCTAATATATTAATATGCAGGACAAGTTAAAATAATTGTTGATCTTTATTTGATGCTTAAAATGGAATGTTTAGGTGACGTAAAGAGGACGAATTAGTATATTAAAGGCTATTTCATTTTCGCGTGGCTTAGTTATTAAATCAGAAGCTAAATGCCGTGGTCGATTAAAACTTTTGAGGCTCGGTTTATTATATCCCATATTTTAATATACATCTTGTATCAAAGTTCTTTAGGTTAACCTACCGAAAAGAGAAAGCTATATTTTTATACTGTAACATCAGAGAACGGTACAGGAATACGTATACGTGCATGTGTATACGCACTTATGTATACGAAACATGTTAATAAAAGAATGAAAATAGTCGTAGATCCATAAAAAGTCAAGATACTGTTCGTCTAATACAGTGGTTCCCAACCAGTGGTCCGCGGACCACCAGTGGTCCGCAGGAGCGAAAATGTGGTCCCTGAAGGATTTTAAATTTATCGGATGGTGAGCCGTTAGTCGCCGTGCAATGAGCGAGAAGAGCGCGGGTAGTGGGGGCGGTTGGTACGCCCACCGGCTCGGCGAGCAACGACAACACAAAGTCTGCGATTTGCCCACGATTGAATGTGTTTCCAGGCCGAGCGTGGATCTTTGCTCAAGACTAGTTTCCTAAAGCCTAAAGTGTGGGAACCATTACGCCCATCGGGGTACCGATCGATGTTGTTCCTCGTCGAGGTTTGCTAGCTCTTTGAGCGTATCATTACAGAGCGACACCACTTCAGAAGTTAAGTCTTAAAACAGAGGGGGCAACAGCTGCGCTCTCGCGGTTGGTACCCAACATAAGAGTACCCAACGCTCCCTGCAAGAGACCTTCGGGGTCATGCGGAGTATGGCACTATACGGGACCCCTGTATGGGCGGAGGCCCTGACGACCGTCAACGTGGCTAGACTGCATAGCCCGCTAAAGGTGATGGCCGTCAGGAGAGGGTACCGCACGATATCCGTTGAGGCGGCATGTCTCCTAGCCAAGACCCCTCCATGGGACCTGGAAAACAGGACTCTTGCGTCGTTGTATCAATGGTGCATGAAGGCGCTGGATCGGGACCACAGGCCTGTGCCCAAAGAAATAGAGGCATAGTGATCCCTGTTTCGCCAGAAGCTCATGGAGACATGGAAGATCCGACTTGGGCTACCAAAGTGAGGACTCACCACTAATGAGACGAGCGCCATGGCAGCCTCACCTACCGAGTGTCACACATGTTTACCGGGCACGGGTGCTTCGGTAAGTATCTACAGCGGGGACACAGCACTACTTGGGCATAGCAGCGACAAGACCTCGTTGCGGGCCTGGGCGTGAATATTCTCACGCTGGAGACCATGTTAAGGGCTCTGGTCTCCAACGGGAGAAAGTGTAACGTAACTGTGTCTTTCTGCGAGCAAGTCATGCTCGCGAAGAATGCAGCGGGAGAGAAATCTCCCTTCCGAGTTCCGTAGTCGGTGGCGCGGTCGTCCACCATGACCGTGAGAGCGGCGAGTTGGCTGCTCACCGTTCTTTCACAGAAGCCGGTGTAGACGGTGGCGTGTCTCTTCACCCCTCGAAGAAGTGGAATAGTACCAGCACGGACACTGTTGAAGTTAATGAAGGAATCCAGGAAGAACACAACAAATTCACTTGAGTGGTTTGGTGTTTAAAAGCAATTTCTTATACGAAACTCCGAGAAATCGCCTTTCGCTATTTTATAGTTTTCTCAATGCTTATTTGTGCGAACAAGGTTTTCTGCTTAGTTGGAAATTAAAAACAAGGCGAGGAATCGTTTGAAAGTAAGTGATGATTTGCATGTAGCTTTGAATAACAATATTAGTCCTAGGTTAGCAGGTCTCGTGAAGAAGATGCAAGTCAGAAACACATTAATAAATGTTTATGGAATTTCCTACTGCGTTTTTTTAAGCTTCAGATTGACTATCACAGTTTGTTTAAATTATGCCTTTATAGTGGTCCCTGTTAACAAGAAAAATATAAAAGTGGTCCCTGACCACGAAAAGGTTGGGAACCCCTGGTCTAATAGTTCATTATGCGTGTACGCATGTACGCACACACGCATGTAAGTACGCACGCAAACATAATACGTACGTACGCAAGCACACAGTCACACTCATCCACAACCACGCATGCATACCTATAGAGCTTAAATACGAGAAGAATACTACCACAAAATCAACACACCGATCATCAATAACTTCATTACGCGAAAACGTATGTAAAGTCTAGATTCAAAAGTAGATCACCAACGTAAGGACTAAAATCGCGTGCACATAAAATCATTTGTCAGGTTATGTGACTACGTGAATAAACGTGACCGCTGCATGCGATATTTTTGCTTACTGTATATCCACTATTAGAGCCGACCAAACATACTTATAAGTGTACACGCATGTAAGTGCAAAGAACTAACAATAAATGAGACTTACCATATCACCATAGTAATCCCTGTGGCGACCTTCCGGGTCGTCTTCAGCCGGTACTACATCATTCTTTCGATTGTCCGGTACAAAAGCTGTAAAACACGATGTTTTTTATTACTAATGGCCTGCCGAAGCTCTGTCTGAATAAAATTTAACTACTTATTCCATTTTACTTCATTTACTTGGGGTGGCTTTTCACAAGACATTTGCTATGGATACGATGATGTGCACCAATCACATTGGTCGGTTCCCATGTAACATTGACAGTTTATATCGTCTAATTGTGCGACTAACAAAATATGATTGGTGGATTTCAAACGCATCCATAGCAACGTATACACATCTCTAGTGGAACACCCCCCTTTTTTAACGTGAGGAAAATCACAAGTATCCTACCTAACAGCCTATGGTTGGAAGCCTCGGGTATGCCCTCGGAAGGATGTCCCTAAGACAGGAAAAGCACCCTTAGCAATGAAATTAACTAGCTGAACATTGATTGTTGTGCAAACACAGCATATCATGTGAACGGCCTATGAGAAATAAGTTTACTTATGGTCAACCTGAAGTGCCGTGACACCTCTTTGACCGGCCCCATACACGTACATTATTATTGACTCAATAATATTGCATCAATATTTATTTCCGTCCGAATATAGTCTGTTCAAACCTCAATATTACCCATACACGGTCAATTTATTGCTATGTTGATCAATATTATTGTACGTGTATGGGGCCGGTTATGACCTGAACAATATGCCCTGTCAAGTTCCCGGTTCGGTAAACCCGTTTGGGAGCTAGCCGTGTAATAAAAACAAATTAAACTGACCAAAAAAACAACACCAACACAAAAGAAAAACAGAAAAAATCACATTTGTTGTATGAGAGCCCCCCTTTATGATTATTTTTCTGATTTTAGTTTTTATAGCAGCAACAGAAATTCATCATCTGTGAAAATATCAGCACTCTAGCTAGCTGTCACGGTTCCTGCGAAACAGCCTTGTGACAGACAGACAGACGGACAACGAAGTCTCCTGAATAGGGTCCCGTTTGTATCCATTGGATACGTTACCCTAAAATTAAACTAAGTACGGAATTCAAGGAGGCAGGAAATGAGGGGCATTCAAAAATAGTATCAACAGTACTACCCGTTCACTCTAACTTTGCCGCTGGCGTAGAGGCGTACCTATACCCGAATTGTTAATTAGACGAAGTAAATTGACAGTAGCTAATGTCACTTCGTCATAGAAAATACGCAACATTGTATGAAGAAGTGACATTAGTGGCCGTCAATTTACTTCGTCTAATTAAAAATTCGACTTTAGTATGGAGCCGAGCGGCAAAGTTAGAGCGAACGAGCAGTTAGTCTTATTTATGCAGTTTTAAAGTATTATGTGGATGATATCACCATACAAGGTCGATATATTATCCGTTTTAGGAAGAAAACAATGAAACACGGAATGTTACCAACATAATAATTTTAAAAAAATGCCGCCGAGATAAGCGCGGGTCAGCGGTATTGTTTAGTGTTTTGTGACACATAACTAACACAATTCGGTGTTATATGATAAGGGTAATTTACTACCTGCCTGTTCTACATAATTTACATTCCTTTGACTGCCACAGTAGTATTGTTTAGTGTTTTGTGACAGATAACTAACGGAATTCGATGTTTTGTGACAGATAACTAACGGAATTCGGTGTTATATGATAAGGGTAATTACTACCTGCCTGTTCCACATAATTTACATTCGTTTGACTGCCACAGTTGTTTTGTTTTGTGACAAGTAACTAACAGATTTCGGTGTTATATGATAAGGGTATTTACTACCTGCCTGTTCCACATAATTTACATTCCTTTGACTGCCACACTTGTATTGTTTAGTGTTTTGTGACAGATAACTAACACAATTCGGTGTTATATGATAAGGGTAATTACTACCTGCCTGTTCTACATAATTTACATTCCTGTGACTGCCACAGTTGTATTGTTTAGTGTTTTGTGACAGGTAACTAACACAGTTCGGTGTATGTATGATAAATGTAATTACTACCTGCCTGTTCTACATAATTTACATTCCTTTGATTGCCACAGTAGTATTGTTTAGTGTTTTGTGACAGATAACTAACACAATTCGGTGTTATATGATAAGGGTAATTACTACCTGCCTGTTCTACATAATTTACATTCCTTTGACTGCCACAGTTGTATTGTTTAGTGTTTTGTGAGGGTACACTACATTAATACGAAAAACTTAATTCCGAAAGTCACAATCACGAATTTCATAATTCCAAATTTCATAAGTCGATTCGAAATCCCGAAAGTCAAAAATCCGATGTTTCATAAATCCTTTTTATTAAAAGTCATAATTTTAAAATTCCGAATGTTTTGTAACGTTGTGAAACAACGGGTGCAAATAGGGGTTTAACATTAGGGGTTTAAAATGAAAACTTAGATCAATAAATGAAAGCGCCATCTACCGAATAAGGGTCGCAACGACGGAAGCCATAGTCATATAGGCGGTCTTGACGATTGAGTAGTTTCGAGTGGTGCCACTAGAGGCGCTATTTCATTAATATATAAAGCGTTGCGTCAAAGGCGCACCGCCAGATTAATATTTAAAATAGCTCACGGACGTATAAGTGTCATTGGAAATTGTGAGAAATACAAAAGTTTGAAAATCATCGTTTATATCATCGTAAATATCATCGTAAATATTTGTCAAGTATAAGGAGCAAATAGCTCTAGACAGAAGACCCCATCATTGGGTGAGTTAAATTAATTATTATAAATCTAGATTTTTTAAACAGTGAAAATTAACGGCTGTTGGTCAACCCTGTTATGGGAGGGTAGATTACAGGGGTGTGAAAAAAAGGTCTCTGTAAACTTAATATTTAGACAAACATTGTAAGGCAACCGACTCCTAAATGGTTTAACCGGGGTCGGCTGTCTTAGCAATGGGCGGGAAAAAGGGTTCCAGCTAACCCGTCTTCTGGAACATTCCAGGGTCCACCCTACGGGTTCAAGAAATCCACCTTACGGGTTGTGAAAGTACACCCTTCGGGTTCTACGAGAGAAGCAATCCACCCTGCGGGTTGAGAACACCGTGCCAGCCAAAGTTGTGGACGGCACGGCTACGTCACGGACTGCCTCAGACTTCAGAACCACCAAGATAAGTCGAACCCTGCGAAGGCCTTCGGAAACCGTAATTGCTGCCCGAAATTACCACGACCCCGAGTTCTTTCCTTATATTTAAATAAATTATTACTTTCAAATTCTAAACGTCACCTCTTCTCATTTCTCTCTTCTTCCTGAAAGCCTTCAGCTTTTCAGTGGCGCCCATATCGTGGTTTCGGGTAGCGAGAAAGCGATTTCCGACGGGAGTCGGGAAGTCATAATTATAAGATTATTCAATTTGTGTAAAATAGCCTTAAGAGTGCCCGTTAGCGGGGTAGTTTCCCTACAAATTATTACAACTACCCAGGAATTTGGCTCTCCTGACCTCTGCTGCCAACTTGTTCTTTCCGGCTTATTTTGTGTGTTTTATTAGTTATTTTAGTCAGATTTCGGCATAAACTCAAGAACAAGGCAAAATTTGAATTTTTCTCAACATAATTGTAATTTTTCCAAATTTTAACGGTCCCTAATTTATTTTTCACACCCTCAAATAGTTATTTTATGGTGGAAATTTTTTAATTAAATTGAAAGTAAAAGTTTTTTGTTTTGTTCCAATTTTAAATAGTACTTTGTTAAAGTCTGAAGTAAAACTTCTCATTTGAAACGCTTACATTAATTGTAGTAAGTGAGTTAATTGCCTATATTCATCGTAAAAAGTAGTCAAAGGATATCACCACCACAATTTATATTTTTTTACGGCGTCAAACCGCCTCATTTTGTGTATTATTTTGTTGTAGTTCCTATATGGGAATTTACAGCGAGACCAACAGCCGATAATCACACTTCTGGGTAACAATCCCTATTGAAATTTCACTCTGAGTAAACGGTAGAACAAAGATTTTACGAATTTCACTTCACGTAAATTTTAAAAGATTCATAATTGTTTCACTTGTCGAATTACGTCGAATTCTGTTACACTGAAATACAACTGTAAAAAAAAAAACATTCCAAACGTAGATCACGCAGTGAATACATTCTTGCCAAAAAACAATTGTAAACTATTAACTTTGATTCGTGTTCTGAATAAACAACGGCAGATGTTGCTTTCACAACGTTTACGAGTAAGTTGAATTACTAGCTCGATAGTAGAGGAATTTTTTTTTTCCATATAAACTGTGGGTGGAAGTGAATAAAATACACTCCGGCCACCAACAGTCTAATACAAAATAGTTCCAGAAGCGTCCAAGTACGAATCGGTTTTTCAAACAATTCGAAATATTCAAGGGTTCCGTAGTGGTGAGGAACAATTTACATAAAAGGTTAGTTACTACTATATAGTTGATTTCAAGAACCGTCCAAGTGCGAATCGTCTTTGACACAGTTCGTAATAATTAAGGGTTCCGTAGTAGTAAGGAACGATTTAAAAAAAAAAGTTAGTTGGTACGAGTTAATATACAATTAACTCTTAGTACGTTCGGGGGAATAGTTACATTTCAATAAAAATAATAGTAGCGTCGAAAATTGCATTATTCGAGTAAAACTGTAAAACATTTAGTTAATTTCATCAACCCATCATCACACACTTCACTTTCACCACTCACTGCTTCGGATTAGATTACATTTAAACACAGACAGACAGACAGACAATTAATTTCTAGAAGGGTCCAATCTATTAATTGAGTGAAGGAACCCTAAAAGGTAATATTTCCAAACTTAAGTATTTCCTAAAGCAAATACTAAGTTTTATAAAGGTTCAATTTAAAATTCAGTTCAACGAACCCCAAAAAGTAGAATTTATTTTTCGGTATTCCGAGGGTGGGTCGAAAAATATTCACATTCCTCAATGTTACAAAGACGAATGCAGATAACAGTAAAGGCCGTAACACACGGCGCTAAGATGCGTATGCGAATAGTTTATGGAGTACATCAGTACAGTTACACAATAGTGTTTTTGATAATTATTTTTGGGAAAATATAAGGGTGTTAGCACACCGTCATATAATTTTAGTACTTAGGTGGCACATATAGGTACCACAATTCATGTCATGTTACACGCATACATGTTATCATACGGAAGTTTCACAATTACACTTACATAATAATTAGGTAGTAGATGGTCATCACATATTCATCACAACTATCTTCACACACAATTCCAAACACTTCATAAGCAGTTTTTTTTTTGTTTGTTTGTTTACATAGTGACACTTGAACTTCATGTTGTGTAACTCCCAAAGGCGGAAGTAGGAGTCAAACTGGTTACAGGCGAGTCACTTTCGTAGATTAGAGAAAGTGACTCAAAGGTCCTAAGTTTTGGTTCCCGACTAAAGCTGACGGGTTATTATATAGCATGGAAGGTAGTGTGACACTGGCCTTAGATGCAACGATAAATAACACGTTTACATCAACACGATTACGTCAGCAGCTTACGCGCAAACAAAACAAAACTTGCACAGGGGAGATTTCATACGTACATACATACATATTATTTATTTAAGCACGCACATACATTTTACACTGCCATGGTGGCATACAAGGGTACCATATTTTTTTGGAGATTTGGCATAATGGCCAGAGAACGTTTATCTTCGTTATTATTAGGGTTGACATAATAGTCATAGTCAACATTCTTCTACTAAAGTTGCGAATAAGCACTTAACTTTGATATTGCTACTAAGATTGCGAATAAGCACTTGTTTTTTTATTTTATTTTGTTAAAGGGCTAAAATAGCCTAGTAATTAGTTAGGGACACTACACACTACACACTACACACGACTTTCAAATAAGTACACATAACAACGTGACAAACACAGGCCGTGTTCGTCATGGGGACATAGGGGTTAATTAGCATCACGGAGGATTCTGCGAGTAAATTATTTCTATCACTTTTCTGTTTCTTGGTTTAGTTGGGAGTTTTCTGTTAGTTGGAAGCATGGGTCTATCCCTAACAGAGTTCGTCGGTTACTGTTAGTTGGCAGCATGGTCGTGCCCTAACAGATTAATGGTGTAGGTTTATTACTGTTTCGAGGAAGCATGAGTCTTACCCGAACAGATTTATGGTGTAGGTTTAGTACTGTTACGAGGAAGCATGAGGCTTACCCGAACAGAATTATGGTGGACTGTTATTTGGCAGCATTTGTCTTGCCCTAACAGTCGTAGGTGAGATCACCGTTATCTTTATTTTCGTCATATGGCTACTCCTACCACTCGGAAGCTAGAGGCTTGCCCTGGGGGATAGTCCATCCTATGAGTCGGAAGTGTTACACGAGCCCTAGTAGGATGTTCTTCTCTGGGACGGTTGTATAAATCCCAGCCTTCAGCAAAAAGCCTTATTATACACACCCCACTTTCAGGCGGTGCGTATTACCTGAACCTTCAACCCAAAGCCTCAAATACGTCTTTTCTCTTTCTGTCCCATAAGATCCTTCAGAATCACCTAAATACATCCTGCGAGTTGGCTTCATTAAGGTTAAGGCCGACTCTTCGCTACACCCAGCATCACCTCATTCACACAACACACTAACATACACACACACATAGACGAGTAGTAGGTATTATGTTAGGGGCGTTCGAGGACGAACGCAGCATTTGACGTGTTAGGGTACGTCAAACGCTCACCGGGGAGGGGGAGTATGTAACGTTGTGAAACAACGGGTGCAAATAGGGGTTTAACATTAGGGGTTTAAAATGAAAACTTAGATCAATAAATGAAAGCGCCATCTACCGAATAAGGGTCGCAACGACGGAAGCCATAGTCATATAGGCGGTCTTGACGATTGAGTAGTTTCGAGTGGTGCCACTAGAGGCGCTATTTCATTAATATATAAAGCGTTGCGTCAAAGGCAGGAGCACCGCCAGATTAATATTTAAAATAGCTCACGGACGTATAAGTGTCATTGGAAATTGTGAGAAATACAAAAGTTTGAAAATCATCGTTTATATCATCGTAAATATTTGTCAAGTATAAGGAGCAAATAGCTCTAGACAGAAGACCCCATCATTGGGTGAGTTAAATTAATTATTATAAATCTAGATTTTTTAAACAGTGAAAATTAACGGCTGTTGGTCAACCCTGTTATGGGAGGGTAGATTACAGGGGTGTGAAAAAAAGGTCTCTGTAAACTTAATATATAGACAAACATTGTAAGGCAACCGACTCCTAAATGGTTTAACCGGGGTCGGCTGTCTTAGCAATGGGCGGGAAAAAGGGTTCCAGCTAACCCGTCTTCTGGAACATTCCAGGGTCCACCCTACGGGTTCAAGAAATCCACCTTACGGGTTGTGAAAGTAAACCCTTCGGGTTCTACGAGAGAAGCAATCCACCCTGCGGGTTGAGAACACCGTGCCAGCCAAAGTTGTGGACGGCACGGCTACGTCACGGACTGCCTCAGACTTCAGAACCACCAAGATAAGTCGAACCCTGCGAAGGCCTTCGGAAACCGTAATTGCTGCCCGAAATTACCACGACCCCGAGTTCTTTCCTTATATTTAAATAAATTATTACTTTCAAATTCTAAACGTCACCTCTTCTCATTTCTCTCTTCTTCCTGAAAGCCTTCAGCTTTTCAGTTTACAATTCCGACTGTCAGAATGCCGAATTTCAAGTAACCGAACCGATAAAATTTCGAATTATTAAAAATCCGCCATATTATAAATACGAACTCCGATTATCAAAAATCCGAAATATCATAAATCCGAAGGGTGAATGTCGTTTCCACCCGTTCCTGTTTTAACCCGAAAACTTATCATTGAAGACGATTATTTATGTTCCCGATTCCACCTGTTTTTTTAATAAAGTATAGTCAAGTCTAACTACCGAAAATATTATTTCCAAGTGAGTGGAAGACAAACGACAAAACAAAAAAAAATAACCACGAAGGCTAAGGCGGGAGCGAAGCGGAGCGGATCTCCCGCCTTAGCTTTCTAACCTAACCTATCCGAGTCGGGGTACTCTGAGTCGGGGTGTTAACCATTCACTTATTATGGTTAACACCTCGACTCGGATAGGTAAGGTAAGAAGACTAAGGCAAAGGCAAAGGCGAAGAGGAGCGGAGCTCCGGCCTTTGCCATCGTGGTTATTTTTTTTGTTTTGTCGTTTGCCTTCCACTCACTTGGAAATAATATCTTGGGTAGTTAGACTTGACCGTACTTTATAAAAAAAACTTAAACAGAGAATTTTCGGATATTTGAAATTCTGAATAATGTTTTTCGGGAAAATAACAGTCCGGTCTTTTGATTATTCGCACTAATGAAATTAGGAAAAACAAAAATTCGTACTTATGACTTTCGGATAAATGAATATCGTCCTTTTGAATATTCGGAGCTTTGTTTCTTAGGAATTATAATCTTCGGAATTTTGAACATCGGAATATTGAAATTCGGAAAAACATATTTCGGAATTTTTGGGTGTTCCCGTTTTGTGACAGGTAACTAGAAGAGTGACCGTGAGTTTTATTGCCAGGTTCTTTTTTCTCCAGCTCTACCTATTGCGTTGCGAACCTGGCAGTAAATTTAAATGTAGAAGCAATCATTTAGACGTTCATAAGCGTTACATTGTGACCTATTTGAATAAAGATTTTTCATTTTTTGAAGTAAAACTTCTTTAAGGGCGTTCTAGGGAGTAACTCAGATTTTTTTTCTGACGGAAGTAACAAATTAATATAACATTTGATGCCGACAATGGCAAAAAAGTTTTACTTCAATTGCGCGTAAAGGTTACACGCACACACTTTTTACTATGTATGTTAGCTTTATTTGTACTAAATGGCATAGCTGTATGAATGTCCTAAAAACATAATAATATGCGTTGTTTCATCCAATTAAAATTTCTAGGTCAGTCAAGATCAACTGTCAAGAACGGATGGAGATTAGAAAATACCGGCGAAGTGCGAGTCGGGCTGGCGCACAGAGAGTTCCGTACCAGAACAAGAAAGCCGTGAGATCGTTCTCACCAGATTGCCCCTCTCTAACACGTTTATTGTGAAAGTGAAAGTTCAATCCGATTGACGTTGTCATTTTTGTTTTATTTCAAACTTTGAACAGATGATCCATGTGACCTAGTGACGTAGTTTAATGCAACAGAGGCACAGACTACAGACAAAGTCTCGCCCTGCACTCTATTTTATAGAGAGGGGCTAAAGCGGCAATAAATCACGTTTGTTGTATGGAAGCCCCCCTTACTTAGTTGTAATTATTTTTCGGATTTTAATAATGTTTTATAGCGGCAACAGAAGTACTACCCGTTCGCTCTAAGTTTGCCGCTGGCGTAGAGGCGTATACCCGAATTTTTAATTAGACGAAGTAAATTGACAGTAGCTAATGTCACTTCGTCATAGAAAATAAGCAACATTGTATGAAGAAGTGACATTAGTTGCTGTCAATTCACTTCGTCTAATTAAAAAATCGACTTTAGTATGGAGCCGAGCGGCAAAGTTAGAGCGAACGAGCAGTATGTACTTATCTGCTATCACGGTTTCTGAGGTGCAGCCTCATGACGGACATGCAGACAGACAGACAGACAGACAGACAGACAGTCAGACAGACAGACAGACGGACGGCAAAGTCTCATGAATAGATTCCGGTTTTTACCCTTTGGGTACGGAACGCTAAAACCGGTCGACATTAGGCATGTGTAAGTAACGTAAGTAATGCATTACTTGTCATGTGATTTGCTCGAGTACCATGACAGTGTACGTTACTCGACGAAATGTATCATGACAAAATATAGTACAATCGGGACAAACGTGCCGTCTGCGGTGTTGAATGTCGATGTTTACTTCGCGCGCTTTCCATGCAATCGTCACTCGTCACAAGTTGCCGTTCCGCACGTGTGTGAGCGAAAAAGCGTCATTTGTTTAGTACTAGCCGCCACGCGTTACTCGACTCGGGAGGCACGACCGGCAGGCGATAAGTTTATTTTAACTTTACGTTGGCGCAATAAGGTCTAATTTTTCTTAATGCTGCTTCGTTCGTATTCATTACGTTACCTATGTTTGACTCTGTGATACTTTGCGGTTTGTTTAGTTAGCGTTTAATAATGAAGAACCGCGCATTCTCGTTACGGAAGATAATTTAGGGTAATTCATAATAATTCAATTTATTATCTGATTTCTACAACAAAACAAGATTACTTTCAGTAGGTAGGTACATGAAGTATGAAGGAAGATCAACTGTTTTTACATTCCTATATAACGTATTTTTTACTTCATTAACTTGCACACATTCACACCAAACTAAAA
This sequence comes from Miltochrista miniata, assembly GCA_933228765.1. Taxonomy (NCBI): domain Eukaryota; kingdom Metazoa; phylum Arthropoda; class Insecta; order Lepidoptera; family Erebidae; genus Miltochrista; species Miltochrista miniata. The sequence continues at coordinate 3,124,669 of OW121757.1, forward strand.
CTAACTACTAACAATTTTCAATTAAGTTTATTAGATCTATTATATATAATATCTATTCGAACACTATTAAATTTACTTTACTGCATACAGTTACACATAAACTACATCATACGTTACTTTATTTACACCTTAACGTGCGTGCGTACTTACATTCGCATTAGCCAAGTCACGTTCAGTTAGGACAACGTACGAAACTTCGTCCTGTGACTATAATGCGATGCGAACGAATGCTGGATTTGGCGTGCACGCAGCGCGCGATTAATATTTTATAACTTTGTGCCGCCGCATGAGATTGTCATGATAAAAGTCATAGTACAAAGTAATGTGACGCGGTACGAAATGTAATGCCATATGACATTACTTTTTAGTGTAACGTTTTGAGCATGTCTAGTTGACATGAAAACCTCTTTTTTTAATAGTCGGTTGAAAACGAGCGTCCGATAACCGCACGTCATACAATTAACTTAATGAGATAATATATTATGTATCTCGTTTGAAACATACTAACTACCTAATTAAATGTTGATAACTGATACGTTTATCCATTTAAGTGATGTTTGCTCATTAAGATTACAGCCATTTATTACGTCTACAATGTTAACATTGATAATTTATAATTAACACATATTATTATTCTGATTACTATCTAAATAAGAACCACGATATACATAAGTGATGAGACTATAATGCGGTCCCTACACGATCATGCTTGATGGATGATAAATCAACAATCATTGCATGTCATTCACTTCAATCAATACAATAAGTGATCATGCATGCATGACCTGGGCCGTCTTTATCCTATTGGAGGCCCTGGGCATATTAGGATAATGGGGCCCTATGACTTTGACAGAACACTTTTTTCATAGAATATACAAAGAAAGTAGATAAACGATGCTAAACATTTATTTTTATTAACAACTAGCGGTACCGTGCCACGCTTCGCTGTGTCTTTTTTGTGGTCGTTTCATGTACCTATGAGAAATGAGTAACAAACCAAAGGATGGGTACATTTCAAAAAAGTTTAATGTTGAGCCGCAACCCCAAATTATAAATCTTTCAGAAAATCCAATTAAGATCCGAATCAAAAGCAGCTTCACTAGAAAAAAAAATCTATTCTGTGATCAATGTTCAGTTTTTAAAACATCGTGCGCACGCTTCAAAAAAACAAATTCACTCTGCTAATACTTTGCTACCGCGCCAAAACTCTAACTTAAAAAAAAACATGCAAAACATACCTATCTGACCTCTTTTTAAGGTAGGTACTCTCTTTTTTTATTCTGAATGCAAGGAGGCCGCAATCAAACTTCTCTTAAAAATCAGCAATCTGGTTGGTTCTTAGATCATCTAACCACAGGATGCGCCTTACTTAAGCATTACTTTCTGCCAAGCCAATAGACCATTTGGTCTATTGGCTTTATAAAAAGCACTGTACATCAGTACATAATTTTATATGATTTCCCGTGGTCCATCTCGTGGTTCACCCAGGTGAACCACGGGTTTTTTTTTACCCGTGGTCCACCTGCATAGCCATATGTTTGTAACAGTAAATTATATAATAAAATTATGGATATACTTATGATCAAAAAAGTAAAAAATTACCAGTAGTACTACTAAGTGGTCCCAGTAGTACCACTGGTACTTAAATTTTACCCATGGTACTACTGGATCAAAAACAAATGAAGATCGAAAAAACAAATGAAGATCGGAAAAACAAATAAGTTTGAAAAAACAAATGAAGATCAACAAAAACAAATGAAGATCGGCGAAACAAATGAAGATCGACAAAACAAATGACGATCGAAAAAACAAATGAAGATCGGAAAAACAAATGAAGTTTGAAAAAACAAATGAAGATCAACAAAAACAAATGAAGATCGGCGAAACAAATGAAGATCGACAAAACAAATGAAGATCGGCAAAACAAATAAAGATCGGCGAAACATGCAGATCAATAAAACAAACGTCTATAAGCAAGTTCATAAGGTCAAAAACTATTCGCAGCTATATTTTGTAATCTAGATGCGATTGCCATTCAAATTGCAAAATAGGCGCAAGTAAATTTAATGTGAAAAATTTTTTTGATCTCGAGCAGGATTTGAACCCGCGTCTTCTGGTTTGCCGGACCAGACGCCTTAACCAACTAGACCACCGAGACACCGCTCTCGATCGTCAAATTCTTTCACCTCATTACGTCTTGCGGCGACGTAGGCACCATCTACCGGTAACTTAGTTAAGTTGCACGGCTCGAATGTATAGAATTGCACCTATATAATCATTCGACTTGCGATGATACCTGCCCAAACATTAGAGATAATTTTGAAAAGCAATTAGTATGTTGACTCAATCATAAATTTAATGTGAATTTTTTTTTTTTTTTCACATTAAATTTATGATTGAGTCATTCGAGCCGTGCAACTTAACTAAGTTACCGGTAGATGGTGCCTACGTCGCCGCAAGACGTAATGAGGTGAAAGAATTTGACGATCGAGAGCGGTGTCTCGGTGGTCTAGTTGGTTAAGGCGTCTGGTCCGGCAAACCAGAAGACGCGGGTTCAAATTCTGCTCGAGATCAAACAATTTTTTCACATTAAATTTATGATTGAGTCAGCATACTAATTGCTTTTCAAAATTATCTCTAATGTTTGGGCAGGTATCATCGCAAGTCGAATGATTATATAGGTGCAATTCTATACATTCGAGCCGTGCCACTTAACTAAGTTACCGGTAGATGGTGCCTACGTCGCCGCAAGACGTAATGAGGTGAAAGAATTTGACGATCGAGAGCGGTGTCTCGGTGGTCTAGTTGGTTAAGGCGTCTGGTCCGGCAAACCAGAAGACGCGGGTTCAAATCCTGCTCGAGATCAAAAAATTTTTTCACATTAAATTTATGATTGAGTCAGCATACTAATTGCTTTTCAAAATTATCTCTAATGTTTAGGCGCAAGTAATTCTCGACCTTAACGACACTTATTTAAAAATGTGCTTTTAGGCGTTTATAGACATCACTGATCACGAATATATAAAAATAAATAAATATTATGCATGCTTCTAAGGTCGAAATTCGCTTGGACCCATTTTTGTAATCTAGATGCGATAAACATTCAAAAAAATAGGTGCAAGCAATTCTCGACCTTATAAACATGCATAATATTTATTGATTTTTTACATGTTCTTGTTTTACCAATCTTCATTTGTTTCGTTGATTTTCATTTGTTTCATTGACTTCATTTGTTTCGTCGATCTTCTTTTGTTTTGTTGATCTTCATTTGTTTTGAAAATTATTTCATTACTTTATACATTTTACCTTTTAGATGTTCTTCGTATACCACAACCTATAATGGATCCTTTTCCACTGACATGTCCTAAAAGATCCATTTTTCATAAAAAATACTTTAAGGTATTAAAGTGGACATGATATGTCCACAAAGATCCATGATGAATCTTTTTAATGGATTTTAGTGGATAAAGGGCACTTGTATAAAAAGGTTACCATAGCTGTAAGTGTTGATAGAAGTGCGCTAAGTGTCAGGTGGACCACGGGTAAAAATTATTTCCCGTGGTACACCTAGGTGAACTACGGGTAAAAAATAAATCCCGTGGTTCACCTGGGTGGACTACGAGGTGGACCACGGGAAATAAAGGGATTAAACTAGTACATTTCATTGTAGTTGACTGTGTGTGTGTTGTTGAATAAAAATTAACACACAACAGCCATTACGCGTTTGTCGATTAACACATTTTTAATATATATAATGAAATTTTATGTGTTTGTGTTTCCCCCTTCACCCGCTATGACTAGCAGAATATTTTTGTATGCGGTGGTTCACAAAAGGCTAGTCCCGTGATATATGGTCTAAGGGTTGGTACCTTCTAAATAGATTGTTTATAATATTTTGATCGAATAACAAAGAGTGGGTATTACCATCTTCGCTAACACTTATATTTTTTACAGGGATAGCCAATTAGATGAATACATACAATCGAATGATGAAATTTACATAAAATGTCTGGTCACAATATGAGAAACTGTATTAGGATTTTGTAAACAAAGTATTATGTATTAGCACAAAAACAGTAAGAGGACAGAGCCTGCAGAAGTACGGGTGGCCTCAGCCTCAAAAGTCTGAAGGCCTACACAATATTCAGAACTACCAGAAAGAAAAAAGTTGAGGTATCAATTCCTCAGCAAAAGCAGAGAATTCTCTCTAAACTAATGAACGAAGACATTATCTATCTTTACAAATACCGATATAGATTTACTTCGCTCAAAGTATTTTGATTTAGTTCGTGAGAATTATATCTATACATATAAAAACAGCTCTGTAAAGTACCAGTGGGCTGGCCACATTTGCAGAAGACGGCAGATGGAGCAAACGAGTTCTGAAACGGACACCGCTACTTGGACCACCCGCCAGACGAACCGAGGACCTAGGAGAGGTCGCAGACTGGATGCGGAAGGCGCAGAACGTAAATTAGGAGAGGCCTACGTCCAGTAGCGTACATGTTGATTTGATTAATATAAAAACAAAAACTGACTAACTGGTCGATCTAAGAACCTTGAAATTATGAATAGCGTAGGTGCGCACAAAGAAACGGTTTTTAGGGTTCGTATCACGCAAATCCTACATGCATGCTATACCCAATTCCTACCAACTAATAGCCACCTATCCTACCTAACAGCCTACGGTTGAGAGTCCCGGGTAGAACCTTGGAAGAATACCCCACGTACTTAATACATAGGATAACTACTAACGGTCTCCGTCATATCGTACTGGAATTTAAGAAGTTACGAAGAGTTTAATTTGGCTCCTCAATTTCTGGCTGATTAGGTTCGCTTGCAATAATCATTTTAATGGAAATCTAATTTGTGCCAAAATAATGCAACTGGAAAACTCGCGATAAGAATAGACGCGACGGGGAATCTTTCTATTTCTCTCTCTCTCACACGCAAACGAAGTTGCGCGGGTCAGCTAGTTATATATATACCTAATATAATTTATAAAAACATACAAATAATAATTAAATATGTTGCATTAGAGGCCCCATACACGTACAATAATATTGATCAATATAGGTAATAGTTCAAGAAATTCACTGGGTAGGGATAGCATTGTGGTTGGGGTAAGAACAGACATGTACTCGGACGGAAATAAATATCGATGCAATGTTATTGAGTCAATATTATTGTAGGTGTATGGGACCTCTTAGAGATTGCACTAAAGATAAAAACATATTAATATAGGTAAGTATATAATTTTATTACAAAATCACAGAAAATCTTTACTGTGGTTTTTGAAGGCCGTCGTACGCCTAGGGACTAGGGTCTAGGACTAGGGACTTTGTATTTGGTCTGAGGGGGCCCTTTCGATGGCGGGGCCCTGGGCAAGTGCCCATAGTGCCCAGTGGAAAAGACGGCCCTGTGCATGACCCACGTAATAGACCGGCCACCCACTTCACGTCCACCATTAGACTGCTACATTACCCCTTAGTTGGATACATAGACCATATTTTATTCCCATATTCCCACGGTAACGGGAAAAAAGCGGGTGAAACTGCGTGAGGTCCGCCAGTCTATACAAATATTATTAAGAGGAAAGATTTGATTGTTTATTTGCATCAAATAGGCTTCGAAACTACTAAACCGATTTGAAAAATTCTTTCTCTTTTGGGAAGCTACACTATCCCCTGCTGACATAAGCTATATTTTATTCCCATATTCCCACGGGAACCGGAACTAAGCAGGTGAAAAAGATTGAGGTTTACTAGTTGTAAATATACTTACTCGTATTGGGCAAAGTCATCCAAAATTGTTTCTTCATGAGGTTTCTGAATCCCGGTGGCAAGTTCATTTGATCTTTGACCGAAGCGCCCAAGATCTTAGCTGCATTGACCAGCAAGGAGGCTTTCCATTCTCCGGTGTATGTGAGACGCATGGCAGACTGTGCAGCCGTTGAGGAGATCATTGGGAACAGAGTGCCGGACGGGTGTCGTCGGAGATTGTAGAAAGAGATCCCTGAGGGCGAAAATGTTTATAAAACCAAAATGAATTGCCAATTTATTTTTTAATTAAGTTCGTCGAAAGGTCGCTCGCTTGATGGAAAGCTTTGGCAAAATGGAGCGTTTTTAACAGTTGAGTCCAGTAGCAAAATAAATATTTTATAAGTATTATAAGTATAAATAATGAATATTTTTGTAAATTTTACACAATGCTATGCTATTTGATCCTAAAACAAGCTATGATTAATTAACATACTTGTGTTATGGGTTTTCAACACCCAGACACATGTAACGTGCAATTCCGTTACATGGGCACTATGTGAATAAATAAATACATAATTTCGAATTTCGTAGTTTTGTTTATTTTTGTCGTGCATAGACACGCTAAATTTGGACTCATTTTCATTCACTGCTCTAGGCTGTATAGTGCAAGACCTAAACAGTGCGTCTCAGGCCAAATTTTAAAAAGTTTAGTTGTCAAGAAGTCAGCTGTCAAGCGAAAAGTGTTCATTCGCCGAGCTATCGTAATGGAGTGATGTCTCCTAATTTTTAATTTGTTTTTATTTCGGCCATCCACGCGCCAAATTTACTGGATGTTGTAAGGGGATGTTCAGCCCTACATCCTGATCACTTTATTGTATAAATTTTGGTAAGTTTTGGTAGTTTTTCGATTGACTTATGGACACATAGCGTCGTGTTCCAAACCTTCATGGATTTTGTGTTTTTTGCAGGTCTTGGAGATTATTTTGGAATATTAATTTATCTGCTTATCCGCCCAGGAGTTTCTATTGTATAATGCGGTACGTAATTTTGTTATTTTGATTGAGGTTCATCATGATTGTAACATGTGCTCCCATACTGATGCGTGTTTTGATGTTCCTTTCAGCTTATTTAGCGCCGTACCCTTGGGGGACAGTGTGTGTCCAGGAATGTGAATCCCATTGTTGGTTTCTTCTCACCGTTGTGGTCGTGGGACCCACGTGCGGAAGGAAAATCGCGTGAGGTAATCTACCGGAACGCAGCAGGTACCTCTGTACACATAATATACCTATTATAAAGTAGCTTACCATTCTAATTACCTGACGACTAGCAGGATGTCGTGATAGTTGTCTCTGTGAAATTTCAATGGGTAGAAACCCTTATAGAATCCTTGTTAAATTTATTGCGGCTAGAACCTAAGCCTAATTCTAAGCCCTTGTTAGTTAGTAGGACTGTACTAGGATCCTTCGCTAGGAATAAAGTTTGGAACTTTCATACAGAGTTTCCATCCTGAATTCCAGCCCCAGGCTTGTGATTAGAAGTTCCGGGGCACTGCTGCTGACTATCTGGCCTATTAGGGTTGATGGACCTATAACCATCTGGCGCCCGAGTTAATTATCAGGAATTTAGCACTATAAACCCAACATATACCCCTTATATTTTTTTATATTACAATTGTCGCCAGCGACCAGGGACTTGAGTTGGATCTGAGTACATTCTAACAGCTAATCATGACATCCTGCAACCCCTTAGTTTGTTTGTTAATAGTTTGTTTGATAGGTACAGTAATTTATTAGTTATAGTAGTGACAAACTACAAATTATTGTATTCTTTGTTATATATAATCTCAACAATATTTTATAGCTGTCAAGTCTTGCAGTGTTATATCTCAGTCTAGATTGTTATTATATATGTGTATTAAGAAATTCTATGTAAATTAGGGACATATTTGTATCCCATATGTATTGTTAGAAGTTATTTCTTGTGACATAACCTATTTCAACTTTTACATACAAGGTTAATGTTATTCTGTGACCTTGAGATGTTTTGATGTTTAATGAGAGATTTCATTACATTCTTGTTATTGGAACTTAATAGGACAGTTTGTTTGTATGTTTTTAAAAACGCTTAATGATAACAATAGTTATTTTATAGTTATAATTGTGAAAAACATGTAATATTGAGAGACAACTTAAAGACATTTTTCTAGTATTGATAAAATAACTTTTGAATTTGCATTATTCGGTTTGCACTTGCTATAGTACATACAATATTAAAGTTTCATAGCTTTTGGAAACTTTTACATGAAAATATTTTGCTTTTTTGACATTCATCATTTGAGCGTCAAGCTTGGTTGCACTTCAACGTTCCCGCTATTGACTTGTCAATACTTTTGAATTTTTTGCTTTTGAATGTTTATTGGTGTGATGATATCTTGCTATTGATCATCTTCATCTGAGCGTGTGGTCCGGTTGCATTTGTGCATTTGACTATCCTTATACTTGAGGGTTCGATACTTTTTGAAACTTTTAGCTTTTGTGTGCATATAACTTACCTTTTAGCTTTACATCTTCATCTTGGCGTTAATCCCAGTTGCTTTTGCAACATATTTCTTCTGGTTTTGAATTTGTTTGGTAATTGTTAGCCATGGACAAGAGTGTACAGTTTCCACCTTTGCTGGATGATAAGGAGGAGCGAGTTGCTGATGATACTTTGACTACTATTGATGAGACAGGAGGTGATACTTCTGGATCTTTTCTTAAAAATATGAATGCTACTCATAGCTCTGCTGCGGGTTTGCCTTCTTTGGGTTCTTTGAACATAACGCTAAATGAAAATATTAAAAAACATTTACCTTCGGTTACTAAATTACCTGATTTGAAGCGTAGTAGGATTAATTATGATGGTAAGTCATGTGTTAGAGAATTTATAATTCAGATAGAGGAATATTTTCTATTTAAAAATTTTAATGAACATTTGTTAGTTGCTTCTTTTATTGATCTTTTGTCGGGTATAGCGATCAAGTGGTTCCGTAGTGTTCGCACCCAGATATCTTCTTGGCAGGATTTGAAGGCGGCTTTGTTGAAACGCTTTGATAAAAATGAATATGACTTTCTTTTGGAAAATGAGCTTCGCACTAGGAAACAAAAACATTTTGAGTCTCTTCCAGATTTTATTACTGAGATTATGGACATGAACAATAAGTTGTCAGTTCCTATTTCAGATCATACTTTAATAACAGTTATTAAGCTTAACATGTTAAGTATATATAAACCATTTCTTTTCGGTAAACAGATATCTTCTGTTAGCGAATTTCTTTACCTTAGTCGGGATCTTGAGGATTGTGTTGAACGTAGGTCTACGTCTCATAGAGATGTTAAACCAGTTAAGAGTTTTATTAAGGTGAATGCTGTTAGTCATGATAATAATAAAGCTTTAGTTTGTTTAAAATGTAAGACTCCGGGTCATACTTTCAAAAATTGCATGAAAATCCCTGGAATTATTTGCTTTAAGTGTCACAAATTGGGTGTCACGTCCAAGACTTGCGGTGCTTGCAACTCAGAAAAGAATAATAGTTCAAAAAACTGATTAGGTCTCATCGAGCACAGGTTTGTGAGAAAACTGTTGGTGACTCGATGTTAAAGAAATTTAGTTTTGCTCCTGATGCTGCAACTATTAAAAGTGAACGCAGTCATTGGTTAAATTACTTAAGAGTTTATTTTCAAAATATAAATTCAGCTCCTGTTTTGTTTGTTAAGAATAGGGATACTAGACCTTATTTAGAATTTCTCATACATGACCAAACTTTTTCTGGATTATTAGACAGTGGTTCAACTGTTAGTATTTTGGGTTCTGATAGTCACTTAGATTTTTTGCACTTGGGTTTTCAAATGAAACCAATTGTTGGTTCAGCTAGTACAGCTGATGGAACGCCACATAGGGTCGTTGGATCTATGGTGTTGCCAATTACTTGTGATGATGTAACTAAATATTTTGAATTTTTGATAATACCTTCATTTAAATCTTCTATAATTTTGGGTTTTGACTTCTGGTTAACTTTTAACGTAGCTGGGGACTTGTGGAAAAATATAGTTTATAGACACCAAGAGAAGGTGTGGTGCACTAGTGTAGCTTCTGTTTCTGAACTTTCTCCTTCAGAGAAGTCTGAACTTGATAGGGTTATAACTCTTTTTGAAAATATTTCTTATGAAAAGAAAGGCTTAGGTCTTACTACTTTAGTTCAACATAAAATTAATGTTATTGGTGAACCTTTTAAGCAACGATATTGGCCCCTTAGTCCAGCTAAACAAAAGGAACTTTATGATGAAGTAGATGTTTTATTGAAAGAAAATATAATAGAACCTTCTAAATCTCCTTGGTGTTCTCCGGTATTGGCCGTTGATAAAAGAGACGGTGGTACTAGATTGTGTTTGGATTCTAGACGTTTAAATTCGATTACTATTAAAGATTCTTATCCTTTGCCTTACCCTTCTAGAATTTTGGATAATCTTAGAGATGCTAAGTATATAACTACTATAGATCTTTCCAAAGCTTTTTTACAAATACCCTTAGAAAAATCTTCTAAAGAGAAGACAGCTTTTGTAGTGCCTGGTAGAGGTTTATTTCATTTTATTCGTATGCCATACGGTTTAACTAACGCGCCCGCAGAGCTACAACGCCTAGTTGATAGATTATTTGGCCCCGAATTTGATAATGTTGCATTTTGTTACTTAGACGATTTAATTTTGGTAAATTCTGACTTTGACAGTCATATAAAATACTTGCATCAAATCTATGTCATCCTTAAGGATGCTGGTTTGACAGTTAATTTAAAGAAATGTAACTTTTGTAAGGATAGATTACGTTATCTTGGTTATATAGTTGATAGAGATGGTCTTCATACGGATCCAGCTAAATTGGAGTCCATTAAAAACTTTCCTCGCCCTGAAACAGTTAAACAACTTAGAAGTTTCCTTGGTTTATGTTCATATTACCGTAGATTTATTGTTAAATTCGCTGATACTGCTTCACCCTTAACTAAATTGACTGGTGGAAGTAAGAATTCTAAAAAACCTCTTGTTTGGAATGACGAGGCAGATTTAGCTTTTGATAGATTAAAACAAGTATTAATTTCTGCTCCTGTTTTGCATTGTCCTAATTTTGAAAAACCATTTTTTCTCCATTGTGATGCTAGTTCTGTTGGAATTGGTAGTGTGTTAAGTCAGGAAGATGAAAATTCTCATCAACATCCTGTAGCTTATTATTCTAGATCTCTTAGTAAGTGTGAAAGAAATTATAGTACCACGGAAAGAGAATTGTTATCCATTTTAGATTCAATTGAACACTTCAGACCTTATATTGAAGGTATGAAATTTACAGTTATCACTGATCATGCTAGCTTGACTTGGTTGCTTAAGCTCAGTAATCCTACTGGACGATTGGCACGATGGGCCGCTAGAATTTCTCAATTTACCTTTGATGTTAAATATAAAAAGGGTGCTCTTCATTTAGTACCTGATTGTTTGTCTCGAATTGAAGTTAGTTGTGTTAATGCTACTTCTAGTAATGGTATCATATCTCCAGATGAAGATGTTGAAGATCCTTGGTATAAGCGTATTTTTATTGGTTGTCAAAAGTTTCCTACTAAATATAAAAATTACAAAGTAGAGAATCTTACCTTGTATAGGTTTTGTAAAGATAAATTTGATCCTTATAATCGTTTGAATTGGAAAATAGTTATTCCTAAAGAACATATTGTTGATACAATTAGATCTAACCATGATGATCTTAATTCTGCTCATTTGGGTATTCATAAAACAATAAAGAAATTAAAACAACATTATTTTTGGAAAGGGATGTTTAATGATGTAATGAGATACATTAACACTTGTGATGTCTGTAAGGCATATAAAGCTTCAACTAATCCACCTCATGGAATTATGGTCAATCCTAAAAAGGTTGATAAACCTATGCTCATGCTTTCTATTGACATAGTGGGTCCTCTTCCCAAGGCTCATTCTGGTCATCGATATATACTTTCTGTTGTAGATGTTTTCACTAAATATTGTTGGTTATTTCCTATGATAAACGCTACTACTAATGTAATTTGTAAACTTCTGGAGAAGGAGATTTTCCTCAAATTTGGAACTCCTAAAATATTTGTATGTGATAATGGTACTCAGTTTACTGCTAGGCAGTTTATTTCCTTTTTAAATGGTTTTAATATAAATAAAGTTTTTTATAACTCTTTGTACACTCCTCAGAATAATCCGGTAGAGAGATATAATAAAACTGTAGAAACTTGCATAGCATGTTTTGTTAGAGATGATCATAGAACTTGGTCAAAGTTTTTACCTCATGTTCAACTGGCTTTGAACAGTAGTGTGAATCTTGCGACAGATTTCACACCCAATTTCTTAATGTTCGGTAGAGAACTTATTTTTGATGCATTCCTGCATCGTATTAGTGCTTCAATTGATAATTTAGATCAAGTTGAAGTAGGTGATAGAAGTTTCTTTGCAACTTCACTTCATACACTTAGTGAAATATTTGTAAGGGTACGAAATAGTTTGTTAAAATCTTATAAACGAAATGCAAAATATTACAATATAGGCCGGCGAATCATTTCTTTTGATGTGGACGATATCGTGTGGAGAAGAAGTTTTGTGCAGTCCAATGCTCCTGCATATTTTTCTGCTAAGCTTGCACCTAAGTTTGTTAAATGTAAAGTCGTTTCTAAAGTTTCACCTAATGTTTACCTTTTGGAGGACCTGAATAAAGGTACCACAGGTCGCTACCACGTTAAGGATATAATTAAGTATTAAATTCTTTTGTTTTGATATTAGACTTCTGTCTTTGTTTTGGTATGGTGGAGGGAAATTTTGCCTTTGTTAGTGTGAAGCATGAAAGGAAATGGCAATTTGAAAGAGATGTATGATAGACTCCCTGTCAACCATTATTCTAATCAAGATATGAATCTTTCTAAAAAGGAACTTAGGTTATACCTAATTGATTGAACTTTGATCAATTTGCCTTTTGGATTTATCAAAATTTGTCCTTTTGACTAATTGAAACAAAACTTCTCCACATGAATAACTTTCACCCACATCGAAAGATCTTATCTTATTGTTTGTTTGTTGAAACCTTAATTGGTTATTGGAACATTATCATTCTCTACTGATACTATGGAATGATAATATTCTAACTTTGTAGATAATTATCCTTTTTTGAGATATTATTCTTGTCTTGATTTGGTATACTTTTATTGTGTTCTTATGTTAGCCTAATGTTATCTTAGGTATGACTTTTATAGTTGCGATAGTAGGTTAGTGGAAGTAGCTGAGCTTCAGCGCTTCTGATCCCGAGACTAGGTCGTAGGGCTAACCTTCGCAAATTATTGTGTTAGGAGTTAGGACTACTTGTTCGGTAGAGTATTAGTTCCTTGTATTGATTTCTGTCTCCCAGAAGTACAGAATCTCATTTTTGGTTGTACACTTGTGTTCCCTAAATGGCGGCACAACTGTCATAACGATTGTAGATATGTATTTGCGTTCCCGTATGGCGGCACAAATATCGTATCATTATATTAATATGCTTTGTGTTCGGAAAGTCGGTAGGGTGGTGCCGGTCACAATAGTCATATTGTAGGGTTTGTGTTCGGAAGTTCGGTGGAGTAGGGCCGATCACATTCTTCTATTTCTTTTTGACATCAAGTTTTGTTGGAATGTTTTTAAATGTCACAGTACTATAGAGTTACTGTTTGACAGTTGGTGGTTACAACATATACTGTACTGTACTGTGTGTACTCTACTTTAATATTGTAAGTATTCTGGAATGTAAGGAAAGAAGTCGGTGGCGACGGAGCTCAACCGCATCTTCAGTATATATAAAGGTAAGTTGGTAGATAAGAGTCAGTGGCCAGGTGGCTTAACTGATCTCAAAGGTTCGATAGATTATTGGTTGGATATCTTATAGTTGATATAATTTAATATTCTAGTTGCTTTAATAAGTGGTTTCTTTTTGTTTTTTTGTAGGGAGATAGATAGGTGTTTTTGTGAAAAGAGTCTGTGGCCAGTAAGGCTTAACTGGATCTCTAAATTTGATATGACTGGTTGTCATTGATATAGTTGAACTTGATAATTAAGTTAGTTTTTGTTTAGCATTTTCTTAATTCTTTCAGACCGTTGGTTCGGGTCTGAAGGTTAATAAATACTTTTTGTATGAAGAGTCCGTAGCTAAATAGCTTATGTGATCTCTGGTGATGGGAATTAGGTTAGTTTGTGTTTATATTTGATATTCACAATTTGTGTTAGCAGAGTGTTGGTTGTGTTATAGAGTCGGTGGCCAAGAGGCTTAACCGCACTTTAGTATATATATTGGAGCTGGTGGAGTTAGTCATAACTCGTGGTTTGTGAATTGGAATGTCTACTTTAAATTCATGTTAGAGTTCGCTCTACATTTTGTTTTTTCTAAATCTTATTGGAAAGATTTACTTCTTTTAAGATTTTATTTCTATTTCATTTTTGGATTAATTTCTGTCTTAGAATTATATTTTTTCTTTAGACATGATTGTTCTAAAAAGAAAGTTCCTTTCTTTTGTTCTGGTTAGGGTGTGATGTAACGTGCAATTCCGTTACATGGGCACTATGTGAATAAATAAATACATAATTTCGAATTTCGTAGTTTTGTTTATTTTTGTCGTGCATAGACACGCTAAATTTGGACTCATTTTCATTCACTGCTCTAGGCTGTATAGTGCAAGACCTAAACAGTGCGTCTCAGGCCAAATTTTAAAAAGTTTAGTTGTCAAGAAGTCAGCTGTCAAGCGAAAAGTGTTCATTCGCCGAGCTATCGTAATGGAGTGATGTCTCCTAATTTTTAATTTGTTTTTATTTCGGCCATCCACGCGCCAAATTTACTGGATGTTGTAAGGGGATGTTCAGCCCTACATCCTGATCACTTTATTGTATAAATTTTGGTAAGTTTTGGTAGTTTTTCGATTGACTTATGGACACATAGCGTCGTGTTCCAAACCTTCATGGATTTTGTGTTTTTTGCAGGTCTTGGAGATTATTTTGGAATATTAATTTATCTGCTTATCCGCCCAGGAGTTTCTATTGTATAATGCGGTACGTAATTTTGTTATTTTGATTGAGGTTCATCATGATTGTAACATGTGCTCCCATACTGATGCGTGTTTTGATGTTCCTTTCAGCTTATTTAGCGCCGTACCCTTGGGGGACAGTGTGTGTCCAGGAATGTGAATCCCATTGTTGGTTTCTTCTCACCGTTGTGGTCGTGGGACCCACGTGCGGAAGGAAAATCGCGTGAGGTAATCTACCGGAACGCAGCAGGTACCTCTGTACACATAATATACCTATTATAAAGTAGCTTACCATTCTAATTACCTGACGACTAGCAGGATGTCGTGATAGTTGTCTCTGTGAAATTTCAATGGGTAGAAACCCTTATAGAATCCTTGTTAAATTTATTGCGGCTAGAACCTAAGCCTAATTCTAAGCCCTTGTTAGTTAGTAGGACTGTACTAGGATCCTTCGCTAGGAATAAAGTTTGGAACTTTCATACAGAGTTTCCATCCTGAATTCCAGCCCCAGGCTTGTGATTAGAAGTTCCGGGGCACTGCTGCTGACTATCTGGCCTATTAGGGTTGATGGACCTATAACCATCTGGCGCCCGAGATAAGTACTGTATTCATCATAGTAAACCACATTTATATATTTTCTACATTACAATTGTCGCTTTTATTTTTTTATATTACACACAAGACAAATATTTTATGGATATCAAAAAATGTTTGTACTGGGCGGGAATCGAACCCACAACCCGTAATCTGCAGTCACACTTTACGACCTCTAGATCAACAAGGTAGTCAATGTATGCGCATAAATTCTCAATAACTGCAAAAAAATGGATAATTCATTTCTAATGGTGTTCATTATTATCAAGTTTTGTATAAAATAAACCCACAAAAAAAGAAGTCTATGCCCTTTCCCAAGCTCCATGCTATCTCTCTACCAAATTTTATTAATATCGATTCAGTGATTCAGGCATAAAAGTAAAACAGACAGGCAAAGTCACTATCGCATTTATAATTAGAGTGTCCGAGCATTATAATTTAATTCTGTTAACTTTTTTTATACCACTAGGGTGGCAGACAAACATACGGCCCACAAGACGTACTGTACTGGTGGTCACCGCTGCCTATTGACTTTTGCAACACCGGAGGCTTACCTTTAGATTTCCGATTAACAAAGAACTCAAGAGTCCCTTGCCAAAGGTCCACTTTGATACCAACAAGCGTGCCCCTGCAGAACCCAGGTCCATCTCTAGAGGCCAGATCTCCGTGACGTACAGATCCTGTGTACGAGAGACCATATGACTCCTCGGTTTGACCCAGCAATGATGTGAACTGGTACCTCGATGCGGTTTGGTCTACTTTATCGGTACCGATGCCCACCATCTGTGGAATATACATTTGTTAAAACAGTTTTTAAGTTATACATCACCACAGAATAGATTATGGGACCCTTGAAATATCACTTTCATTTAAAAATATAGCCCTGCGCATTTTATGTAAACTTTTACTAAGTACATGCTGTTTTATTTTTCAGAAATGTTTACCAATTATAGTTTTACTAGCTGTTTCCCGCGGTTTCGTCCACGTAGAAGTTGTTATCACGTAAAATCATTATCCTCTTTTTGCGTAGTCGGTTAAAAGTACCGTACTATCTCTATACGAAATTTCATCTAAATCGCTTCAGTGGTTTAGGCGTGAAAGCAATAGACAGACAGACACAGTGACTTTCGCATTTATAATAAGCTAAGACAGAACACTCAGCAAGTGGGGTTACATGCGCTTTACTGCTCGGCTTTCGAACTAACACTAAAACCTACCTATTACAGGAACAGGCTTCACCACAGTTCTGCATTTACATACCGGTTTGTACATATAATATTAGTAGGGATGAAGATTAGAAAGGTAGGAAGCAATAGAAGCAATAGGACTCACAACATCCGTTCCGTATGGTTCCGTAAGCATCTTAATCTCCCAATAGTAATGATGTCCATGTAACATCCCTCTGTTGCCCTTCACCACTGCAGTACCGGAACTGTAGAATGGATGGAAGGTTACTTGGTTCTGGTCACGTGTCATTAACACCCAAGTCGGTTCAGTGTTTGGAGATTTCTCCCATTGCCAATCGGTGGCTGAAAAAAAAAGTTTATAATAGTTAGATCTACAGAATCCTAGTAGGTAGTTATAGTTTTGTGTCTAAACAGCTTCTAAAACACCTGAACTACACAACTTTTTGTAGTTACAAGTGGTATTCTCCACCACAACCAGTTGTCGCCAAGTGGTTCGAATGGTGGCAAATGTCTCTTTTTTTTTAACGTGAGGGATAATCCTTCATGAATGCTATGCAGGACTCCAACCAAACCGAAACCTCACGTAACGCCCAACAGCCTAGGGTCTAAGGATTGACTGATTAAAGACTTTACAGAGCACCATGTTAGATTGTTTTGTTGTATCAAAATATAAGACTAATTACTGAGTAATGCTATACTTTCATTTGTTTTAAAAAATAAAATAATAATAAAATAAAAATCGTTTATTGCAGGCTATTAAACCCATAGTGGTTAATACATAATAATAATCATTATCAATACATTCCAATGACACACTGTATAGGGGTGCTAGTCAATACAATTAAAAAAAATAAGAAAATAAGAAATACAAAATAATATATATATAAAATGCTATACTTTGTTTGACATGTGTGAATTTTGGTGTCTATATTCTAGGTTCCTTTTTTCCTTTGTCTGAGTCTGATGGTGGGTGTAGTTGTTATAACAATATGCTGAATTACGGTGTGAAAACTGAACATTAGTAAAATGTATGAATGGTACAGTACCCAGTACCAGCAGTAGTAATAGATACTTTGAATGATCTTCAGATAGCAGTTACACATATTACATATTCATATTCAGCCACTTTTTAAATTTGGAATGGAATAGAGGAAATCTTCATAAATTTCACATGGTGATGTTTTAAGATTATTTCTGTAACCGTCATCAAAATAAAAGGCTCAACTTTAGATTGTCTGACGTGGAGTTTGGGGTTCATATTTTTTTTACACAAAGCTAATATTATTAGAAGCCTCCACACGAAGTTTTAACTTGCGAAAAATAATGGTTAACGAGAAAAAAAATAATGCCGCGGCAGCGGCCGCCGAGCGCTTTATAATATTATTTTAACAATTTCGACCTTTATATCGATGTCAATGAGAAAGTTAGGTTAGGATATTAAAAAAATCATAACTCAAAAAGGGGGGGCTTCCGCAACTTTTCCTTCAGGGGGGGGTTCTACAACCCCCCCTCCCCCCTTTCCACCCCCTCCCGCCCCTTAAATCGTGGGACGACAATCCGAAGTCCTACCAAATAAAAATAACAAACTCAATGAAAACGAGAAAAATCTTTATTCATTTATGACATAACTAGCTGATGCCTGCAGCTTCGCCCGCGTAAACTTTGTTCCCGTGGGGACTTATTTCCGGTTTAAAAAGTAGCCAATGTGTTATTCCAGACTATAATGTATGTCTGTACCAAATTTCAGCCCGATCTGTTCAGCGGTTTGAGCGTGAAAGAGTAACAAACATCCACACTCACAAACTTTCGCATTTATAATATTAGTAAGAAGTAAGAAGTAACACCTTTGAAAGTCAAAATTATTGCTTCTACATTTACTGCCAGATTCACAATGCAAAAGGTAAAGCTACAGAGAAAACAACCTGGCAATTACACTCATGGTCTTTTTTTTTTCTTTTCAATTCTCAACTTTGTCCACAACAAGCATGTACTGGCACTTTACAAAAAGTTACAAGTGCAAGCCTGTGAGTTTTAAGAAAGTGTACCAAGTGGACACAAAATACAAGTACTTATCTTAATAACCAGCCCATTTGGACCCAATAATCATATGGTTTACATAACAGAAAGTTAAGGTAAGAACAGGTAATTGAAATCATCGGTACATACCACTATCATGTTCTCCACACCTGCAGCCACAAGGGTTATGCATGCTCCAAAGCCCTATCCCATCCTGGAGACATGAGCAAAACGATTTGGCCGAAGCGGCATGTCTACGTCTCGACCACATTAACATATTTTTTCTAAAGCGCATATAGCCACAGCACTGATAATTAGTTAATATTTAATACTTTTGAATTATTTAGTATTTAATATTATTTTTAAAACTATTCTTTGTTTATTGTTGTTTTGTAACACCGATCACCATCACCAAGCCAGAAAACAAGACAAATGAGTGACTGAGACTGACAAATGACAATGACATACACACGCACATAGGGCAGACCATAGATTTAAGATTTTTCGCTGGACAGAACAACCAACCAACCAGCAACCAGACAGATTGACAGAGACCGATTTGTGACAATTAAGGGGTCCCGACACGATCAATTGGCAATTGTCAAGCACGTTAAATATAATATGTACATAATTATACGTCGATGCACACAAACATGCAAAGATATCACGCACACTGAAGCCACTTCCAGTCATATTTAACGTGATTGACAATTGAAAGGCATGATCATGTTGGAAGCCCATCACAGTCACTGTCAGAAGCCCCATACACGGACAATAATATTGATCAATAATAGATCTGCATTTGTACAATACTTGCACACGTGACTCTACTCTACACACGTTAATATTTTGTAATAAAAAAAATATATTTTAGTCCTTTTTTTTCAGATTGAATTCGTTTTTTAATTCCAACGGGAACTCTGCCTGCAACCACTGACTAATGATACGTAAACATATGAAAAAGAAAAACCGGTCAAGTGCGAGTTCCGTAACAAAAAACGGCAAAAAGTGAGCGGTGATCGCTCGAACGCAGCCAGTATTCCTAATACCTACAAACAAAGATTTCTATATAAAATGAGGTAGATACGCTCTACTACAAGAAACGAACGCATAAAAGCAATCCTCATACACACACATGGCTAAAACTACACTCACTAATAAATTATATTTACGTAATTGTAACTGTAATAGCAATATACGAATAGAACAAGAGTAAAAGAGAAGGCGTATGGACTCCAATTACAAGCCGAGTACCACCGAATACTCTCGAAGTTTTACGATTCTGTATCACAGGTACTGACTGCAGAAAAATGTTAATTAGGTATAAAGGAAGACTGCAGAAAATTTTAAGTAGGTATAAAGGAATAAAGTGCAAAATTTACCAATGATGTATATATTTAAATGTAAACTTAAAAAACTGATTACATACCTATTTAATGATATTTAATCGATTTCTGAATTTTTCGAACCCTTTTCCGAACAAATATTTCAAAGTTAAACTAAAAATACTGACTTGAACACTAATTATGCACACCAAATAAATCAAATTAAATGTACTATTTAATGGTATTTGCACAACTGTTTTACTGAACGAATAACTATTTTCAAAATAGTTTATCTAACAATTCCATAGTTCAACAAACATAATACCTATCTAAGCGTTTTGAAGGAAAACCGACGATTAATATTACCGAAAACGATTATTATTATTGAATAAAAAAATTCAAACATAACCTAACCTATTCAGTTATAAGATTGTACCATTTAGAGTCTGGTATGCATTCAGTTAGTGGAGTTACCTGGTGTGCTGAAAATTACACAGCAGTGTATATAAAAATATCCCATTAATTAATTACAAATTGTTATTAAAAAAATACCTGTGAAAGGTAACTCCACAAGATTTGTTGCATTTTGATGTGTAATTTTTACAAAATCTTAGTACACAAGATGGCATTATAATGACAGACTCGATCGTAATCGTTGTAAGTACCTTAAAAGTGAAACATATAAATTAAATTTTCTTGCAAACCGTACTTGCGAAGAACTTTAACTATTCGGGGAATCCCCGTGCCTTGACTCTCGCTTGGCATATTCAGCAAGTATAATGCTGTCAAAATACGAAGTACAACAAAAGCATTGGGCGCGTCAAATTAGTTAGGCCTATACAATTTGGTGGGTTAATAAGATTGAGAATAATCATTGTCATTGTCATTGTCTAATGAGAGGCTTACAATTGAACGCGACTAAAACGAAAGTGATGGTATTCGAAAGAGAAAAGGACAGAACGAATGCCAGGATAACTGTAAATGATGTAGTGCTGGAACAGGTGGATGAGTTTGTATATCTTGGATGTGCATTTAGCAGGGATGGACGGTACACCGCTGATGTAGAAAAGAGGGTAACTGCGGGCAATAGTGTGAATGGAGCGTTAGGCAAACTTTTAGGTACCAAGGGCTTAAGTCAAAAGGCCCAGCTCGCAGTACACAATGCGGTGCTGATACCTACGCTAACGTATGGAAGCGAGAGTTGGGTATGGCAGGAAACGCATGAAAGTAGAATAAACGCGGTCGAGATGCGCGCGCTACGCAAAATCTGCGGAGTAACGCTCGCAGATCGCGTTCGGAATGAAGATGTAAGAAAGAGAGTTGGTCTGAAAGAGAGTGTCGGTGTTAAAGTAAGGAAGGGCATGCTACGATGGTTCGGGCATGTGGAACGAATGGGAGATGAAAGAATGACAAAACAGATATACAACGCGAAAGTGGATGGACGTAGGAGTCGGGGAAGGCCACGACACACCTACCACGACCAAATTAATCGTGTGTTAGTTGAAGGTGATGTCAAGAGCCGTAGGAACCGACGTGCATGCATGAAAAGAAAAATGAAAGTTGAAGAAGCAAGTGAGGTGTGTATGGACCGTGCCGTGTGGCGCTCGGTTTTTCTGCCTACCCCGCAAGGGATTTGGCGTGAAGATAGTTAGTTAGTTAGTTAGAGAATAATCATAAAATTGATGAAAAATAATTAATTACCCATAAATTGTGCGTACTTACCAAATAAATTAGTACTCCTTTGTAAACTACCTAATCTAAAGCACTTTTAGGACGTTAATTATGTACTTTTCCACGTTAAAAATACACATTTGTTGTTAAATCGTGGGAGATACGACAGTGACATAGTGTCAGCGCGAACTGCGCGCAACCGCGCTAACTAGCTCAGTTTATACGCTTCAAAAATTGGTGCGTAGGGCAGGTCTACCTCTTTATATAGAAGTCTTTGCCTACAAACGATCAGCTGGACGCTAGAGGTCATAGCACTGGGTAATAAATAGGCATTTTGCGAGTATCATTTACAGTCTTCCGCTTTTAGATTTATTATTAATTATTAAGTACTTACTTAAATTTATGTTCACGTATTATTGGCCAGTGGGTACAGGCAGAGTTCCTTTGTAAATAAAATCAAATTTGAGATGAAAAAAAAACATTTTTTTTATCACAAAATATTAACGAGTGTAGGCAGTAGAGTCACGTGTGCAAGTATTGCAAAAATGTAGATCTATAATAATATAATATAATAATAAATACTTTATTACCACACAATGATGCATTTACATTACATGTGAATCCCCTGGCCCCTGAACTAGTGTAAACTGTATCTCAGGGACCAGTGTCTTCGCCTATTTATTACAACATATATAATATAATAGTTTATTTAACAACTGCGTAAGTATTTAAAAAGAAACATAAAAAGCAAGCGAAAACCAGGGATAAACTTGTTAAAAGTAAACTTAGTATTTAATCTACATAAATGTAATCTACATGAATGAGATATGAAGTTGTTACATGTTTATACAATTATATGTTAACTAGATGATTCCGCGCGGCTTCGCCCGCGTAAAACTTGTTACCCGTTCCCGCTTCCCATGGGAACATATTCCCGGGATAAAAAGTAGCCGATGTGTTATTCCAGGTTTTTATCTATCCCTGTACTAAATTTCAGCTTAATCCGTTCAGCCCTTAGAGCATGATTGAGTAACAAACATCCAAACATCCAAACATCTTCATAAACTTTCACATTTATAATATTAGCAGGATATATTATAGTGTGTATGTGTGTGTGTGTGTGAGTGTGTGTGTGCGTTTTGTTTGTCTCCTATGTGTATAATGTTAAACCCCAATGTATCTAATATAACTATATCTTAGTAGTACCTACCCACTATGGCGCCCACGTGCACTATAGTGACAGAACTGTCATCGGCTCCGGCGCCCACGGTCATCATAATGCCAGTTTATATCCGTTTATATCCGGTATTATCCTCTTTCATCCAGGCCGGAAATAATGCAGGATGAGTTTATAATAATGATTAACATAGCCTGCAGAGTAACATTAAAAGAAAAAACATCAGAAACTTCGAGTTGATTGTGATAAATAAATTTTCTGTTGAGCCGCCATTTTAGCGTTCCAATTAGTTACGGGGTAAGTATTTAATATTGTAGTTTATTCTGCTTTTATTAATGGTTTTATTTAATATATTGAATGATATATTATTTTATAATATATACTTATTTATTTCAGTGTATATTTATTAATTGTTTTTTTTATTGGCCAATGTAAATACGCAAAAAATGTATAACTTTAATACTTTTATTTTATTAATATTTTTGTTTATTTTGATTCAATTATTCTTGTTTTGCATTTAAAAGGTGTTGTTTAACAGCTGTTATAAATATTTCCGTCCCAAATCGAGGTAAAATTAATTATAATAGCATGTGAAGATGACAATTTTTGGCAATGAAAATACGCTAATATTGATAAATTTATTTTCGGAGATTTTGTATCTACAAATTCTTTTTTTTTATTTTTGGGTAACGTGTTTGTGTGTATATTTGGTAAATAAAAAAATATAAGACTTAAAACTGGTTTTATTTTGAATTACATGGTAAAACATAAGAATACTACTTCATTTTAACCATCGTAATTTTCAGCGACATTTCATTAATCCATTACACATCGGATATCCTCGGATTTAGTTTAGTTATTTTCGTCAGTTATCCAGCATGATGAAACAGTAAGTATTTCTGTAGTGCGACTCCTATAAAAGAAATAAGAATTAATTTTGTGAAGCTCGGCGCGCAACCGCTGTTCCCGCCAACGCTCGCGAAGGGTTGGGCGTCGGCGGCCAGTGACGTTTGACAGTTCGGATGCTCGACTGGCTACTATATCGACGGTTCCATGGCTAATTGATCTAAGCGACATTTTTTGGAAGTGGCAGGAGAGCCATTTAAAGTTTCGTTTTTTCAGAAAAAAATCATTATAAATAAGCTTCTGCGCGGATTTTCATATAATTTATATAGTTTTTTCGCAAGTACATACCGGATCTTTTTAGATAGGTTTCATGAATATATGACTCTGTTTGACTGAAATAAATGTCGTTTGACCCAAAATGCATCGTATGTGTTGTTTGCTGGAGGAAAGCGAAATGGTCCAACTGCCATTGATTTAGATTCAAACTGAAAGTAAATTAGTCTAAATGTTGATAAGAATATGAAACAAAATTAGCGAAAATGGCACAAACTACACGCCTCATATTGCTTTTAACATGTCAAATGAGTTGAAGTAACAAGTAAAGTTGAACCGGACTAAAGTAAATAGATATAAACAACAACAAATATTCAAACTGAACTAGGTCAAATGAATGTTTAGTATTATAAAATTAAACATGGGTTCATAAACCACTGTAAAGTTTAGCATAAGTAAGAAAATCAGACCAACAGAAATAAAACCAGTTTCGATATTAGGAATTTTTTATTATTATTTGGGATGCTTTTCTTTAAAGTGAGGGTAAATCCATCATGGATGTTATGCCGGATTCCTACCGACAAAAAACCTCACATAACGCCCAACAGCCTATGGTTGGGAGCCCCGGGTAAGCCCTCGGAAGGATGTCCCAGGACTCCCAACAGATCTACGGTCACCACTGCGGCCTCGCCCAGGGGGCAGGGGGTTCGGGTGCTATCCCGCGTCTTTGGGAGGTTTCGGGTGTAATCCCGCTTCTTCTTCTACACGCCCCGTGTGTGAATCCCTTACGTTACGCTGCCGTCATGGGCCTGCTTCTGTAAGGGCGGTGAGCAGCCCTCTCACCATCCTCAGGCCCCCGGTCATGGAGGCCGATAGTCTTCGGCGAATACACGTCGGCGACGCCCAGGCCACCGACTGCGGAACTCGGGTGGGAGAGTTCTCTCCCGTTCCTGCCCCGCCGCTTCTTTCACGAGCATGACCTGCTCGCAGAAAGAGGCGGCGGGGCTTACTCACGCTGGAGGTCATGGCCCGCACCATGGTCTCGAGCGAGAGAGTTACCGTCCAGAACCACTACGAGGATCTGGCGCTGTTGCATCCAGGCCGTACACTCCACCAGCGTGTGGAGCGCTATGTCATCGCTGCAGTCCTCGCAGTGCTGACACTCGGCCGTGATTTCCTGGTGTCTTCGCCACAGATACCTACCAAAGCTACCGTGCACGGTAAGTATCTGTGACAACCGGTAGGAGAGAGCACCGTGTCTCTGCTCCAGCCTCTCGTCCATGACCGGTCTGACGGCCGCGATTGTGACGAATCCCCCCTTTGGTTGCTCAAGTCGCACCTTCCATGTCTCTGGCTTCCTGGTGGAGCAGGGACCGCTCGATTTCTCGAGACGCAGGCCTTTGGCGCCGCTTTAGCGCCTCCTTGCGCCATCTAAACAGTGATGCAAGGGCTCTCGCCTTCAGGTCTCATGGAAGGCACCGGCTAGGAGACATGCCGCCTCACCTGAGATCGTGCGGTATCCCCTTATCACCCTGACGGCCATCGCCCTCTGTGGGCTCAGCAATCTAACCACATTGCTGGCCGTCAGGGTCTCCGCCCATACGGGGGCCCCGTATAGGGCCATATTTCGCACGATCCCCAGGTACAGTCTCCTAAAGGGAGCGTTGGGTTCCCTGATGTTGCCCCCCTAGTTTTAGGATCAAACTTCGGAAGTGATGTCCGAAGTTTCACCGGCCATCGAGTACGAGCCCCAGATAATTCATCGAGGGCTCGCTGCCGATGCTGACGCCCCCTACCTGTAGGCTGGATCCCGCAGGTAGTGGAAGCCCATCCGAGGTCAGTGGAAGCACAGAGCCTCGGATTTGTGAAGGGCGACCTCGAGACACAGCCGCCGAATCCGACCCCCGACTTGAGCAACCCCCGCCGTGGCCTTTAGTGCTGCGTCACGGTGCGTTGCTCCCCGCGCCGTAACGTGGGTGTCGTAAGCGTAACACGTTACGCCTCTGAGCAACGCACCACGCAGCACCTAATCGTAACCGATGTTTCACAGGAGTGGTCCTAATACCGATCCCTGTGGAACACCGCAGTACACATCTCGGGTAAGTTATGGCCCTCTCGGAGAGATGGTCCCCGACAATTCGACGGAAGGAGGCACTCTATGGTAGATAAGCGCCTCCCTAACGCAGCTCCAGGGCAAGGTGTTGAAGGCATTGGAGATGTCAAGAGACACCGCCACCACCACCTCACCCTGTGAGACTGCTTCCTCCGTCAGGCCTCTAATGCGCATGATCGCGTCCACGGTGGAGCGCCTCTGACGGAAGCCAAACTGGCTATTCTCCAGATCAGGCCCTACGCGTGTGAGGTGCCCGACGAGGCGCTGTGCAATAATGCGCTGAAAGAGCTTACACACCTCGCAACACGATCGGCCGGTACCCTGATGGGGAGTTTACCGGCCGCCCCGCCTTTCGGGTCAAGACCAGTTTCCCCGTCTTCCAGACCTCGGGAAACTGACCTTTTTCGGGGCATGCGCTACAGACATATAAGTCGGAGCCCAAGCTCCTTCAGAGAATGCCGTCGGGTCCAGGGGCGGTGTTTATGCGGGATTTAAGCCGCAGTACAGCCGCCCCTAACTCACCCTCCGTGACTACGGGCACGTCGTTCGAGCCGCCTTCCGCGCGGAGGAACGAGTTTCTCCGCTGTTGATGGGACCAGCGTGGCGCGGTAACGCTCTTCGCGCGCGACTTCCGGCGTCCACCAGTACACCTGTCTTCTCGCCATTCCACCTCGGCATCAACATCGGCAGGCCTGTCCGCTATCGGGATACAGGCCTGCACGATGGCCGCCTCCAGGAGAGCCTCCGAATCCAGGTGATGGAGAGCCCAACGCGGTTCCGGGGGATTCGCGATAACTGGCGACAGGTTAGGTGGAGGAGAGACGTCAAACCGAATGTATCGGTGATCTGACGACGTCTCCTCCTCCGCCACCACACGCCATCCCTGGACACGGCGGGCGAGGTTAGGGGTCGCAAACGAAATGTCTATGACCGAGCTGAGCCCCCACCACATCCAGGCTGCGACATTCCGCCGGTTCAGGATGACTAGGCCACGTGTAGTGACCCAGTCTTGAAGTTCCCCCCCCCCCCCCCTCCCTGTCTCTGGTTTCTCGGGAGCCGCAAGCCTGCGATCAGGCATTGAAGTCTCCGAGGGCCAGGACAGGGCGAGGCATACAGCGAGAACGACGTCCAGCTCAGGGAGCCACAGCCTAATCTGATGCTGGTCAAGGCTCGGCGAGATGTAAACGGCCACGACTGCCACGCCCTCGTATTCCGCCGCAACACAACCTGGGCCCCTAGCGATGATCGCCAGGCGCGAGTCGTCCGCGCTGGTCGCCAGGCCGTCCAGATCCACCGGGCTTCCCGGGTGAACCCAGTACGGCTCGGCGACAACTGCGACGTTAATGGACCACTGCCTGATGCTCTGGTACAGAAGGTCCTGAGCTCAAGAGCAGTGGTTTAGGTTCACCTGCAGGATGCGGATATGGATGTCCATTAATGGACGTCAACTGCACTTACTCACGTCTAGCGGGTGACTGATCGCGATGAATCGCAGTAAAGTACATCATTTCATATTGTACGACACAATTTTCTTTGTTTCAAACGACGTAATAGTAATTTTTGATACCATATATCTGATGTCTTAACTAGTGACATTTTCAAATTTCAATTCCACAAAATGGGTTCAACAAGCTAAACAATGAAAGTTTCAATGTGTGATAAAAGGTTTATGTAACATGTCACACCAATATTAATTTAAGAGAAACGTTTTAAACGTCATCACATGTAAAAGTGGGCCTAGTCAAAACGATTCAAGCGACCAGACCTCTTATTTTGATGGAATGCAAAATGGTTCCAGCGACTTATCCAATCTTTATGCTTCAATGCAAAATGTGTTAAGTGACAAATCCACTTATTTTAACAAAAGGTCACATGTCTTAACACGCATTAGATGTTTAAAATAGTGGTAGGAAAAATGATTCAACCAACAAGTAACAAAAGTTTCTCAAATTTTGTGTCGGTTGGAACAAAGACCTCCAAAATGAGAGCAAAGTTCCTGTAGGGTTCAAACGCCAAAAAAATGCTCATAGAAAGGTGAAACTCAGTTCAAAAGACGCAGAAAAATTCGCTGATTCCGAATATGTATATAACTCAATATCACAAAAAATGTCGCTTAGACCAATTAGCCTTGGAACCGTCGATATGTTTAAACCACCAATCATAGATTCGACCTTTTTGTAGTCAAATTGTTTTTAGCCATGTTACTACTAATCTTTTGAAATCGTGATCACTGAGTAAGCTACAGTTTTTGTCAACTTTTAAGATTTTATTGAACGTAAACGGGGCTAGGAAATTAAAGTGACGTTGCGCGAATTCAGTAGTCACATGCGGTACATGCACGCGAACAGTACGTTTTGTGTTCATTTCCAGGATAAGTGCGGTTGTTCTGTGGAATCTTCGTAGCAGGGCCGTCTTAAGGATATATAGCGCCAGGGTGCGAAGCTCAGACTGCCCCCCCCCCCCCCCCCCCCCGATCAACCAAAAAACCCAATAAATTTTTGATGTTTCACTTCTTTTTCTCTAAGATCTGTAATCTATGGACCACCTGCGTTAACATTAATGTTGATGTCCAACTACTCTATAATTAAGGCATTAAGAATGCGCTGTGGCTACATTAAGGTCACAACGGGTTTACTAATGTTTGCCATAATTCATTATGCCATAATTTCATATGCCATTCTGGTATTTACCATAATTTCATTAGAAATAACGCTTCAGTTGCCAAAATCGTGAAATGACATAAAATGACTTTCACTAATTCCATTGGTCATAATCGATCAAGTGTCATAATAATTTAAATCCATAAATGTATTTGCCATTATTTTCGTTTTCAATAATGCCATTTTCCATAACTTTTATTCACCATAATACAAATAAAGATAATTTATACGACACAGATTTTTTATTCACAATTAAACCTAAAACTAAACCTCATAATGGCGTCTACTAACCAAGCTTGACGGAGCCCCGCTTCGCGGGGCTCCTACTTCTGGGTGGTTTAAAAAAAACCACGAAGACTAAGGCGGGAGCTCGGCTTCGCTTCGCATCCGCCTTAGCCTAACCTAACCTATCCGAGTCGGATTGCACTGACTCGGGGTGTTAAGAATAATTAATTTTGACCTAACAATATTATGTATTATTTTCATAATTATATCAAATTTTGATTATGTCAAGAGTCGATTATGAGATGTGTTACTTATGGAAACTAATTATTATGATTTAAGTTGTTATAGAAAACCATTTTATGGCAAATAAAAGTTATCACTGTAACTCAACAGTGTTAAGGCAAACATTATTACACAATATTATGATCGGGGATGATTATGGCAAACAATATTAGTGCAAATGAATTTATGGAAAACGAGAGAAGACCGTCACAACGCCGTTAGAGTGGATTAATTCAAGAAGTTACGCTTTAACACAAGATGGAGGTTGAACCTAATCACACAATGGGGGTTTAAGGGAACTAGTTTAGAAAAAGACGAAACCCCGCAAATGAAGGCGTTTTTTGTCTACCTATGCAAACAGAAAATAATAGCCAGAAATAGATTTTTAATCTTAAAATCGGTGTCAAAATATGCTTTGGTTGTAAATTTTATATTATTTATACATAATGTGTAAAGCAATCATAGAGTAAGCCCCAATTTTTTAAATGAATGCCTGCGAAATGAGATGGCGTTAACTGGCGTTAATGTAGCCAACATCGCTTAGCGCGCAAAACTACCTGCTAAAACCCTTTGATGTGTCGAAAAAACCGACAGCCCGAGCTATCGCTTAACGTTTAATGCCATTACTAATGCCGTTTGTAATTTACCACGTTAAAACCTTGGCCACATTTACGTTGAAGTGCTAATATGGTGTTAATTTACGCGTTAAGACGCAGGTGGAGCAGTAGCATAAACGTGAATGTCCTGACTGACTGATAATCAACGCACATCCCAAACCGCTGGGACTAGAAAGTCCAAATTAGGCAAATAGGCTCCTTGTTTGGTCTAGGAATCCCCTAAGAAAGGATTTTTGAAAATTCCACCATTAAGGTGGCAAAAATTACAATTTACACCCTAAGCACCTAATAATAGAGGCCATTTCGCTGAAAGTGCGGGCGCCAGGCGCCTATGTCAAAGGGCCCATCAAACGTCTTTGGAATGGAGATATTGCCGTGTGCGTCTATAGTAATATTATAAAAAGAAAAGATTTGACTGTTTGTTTGTTAGTTTGCATTGAATAGGTTCCGGAACTACTGGACCGATTTGAAAAATTCTTTCACTGTTGGGAAACTACACTCTTTGCGGTGAACATAGGCAATTTTTTTTTTATTCCCGTATTCCCACGGAAACGGGAACTACGTGGGTGAAACCGCGTGAGGTCCGCTAGTGTTAAATAAATTTAATTGTTATGTGTATCGAAATAAGAGCTATCTTACCTTGCATATCGTGAGCGGTATGACACGTGCCGAAAGGCAAAAGTGACAATAATACAATGGTAAGTTAATATGGGTGATGCCTATATTTTTATGCATGTAGGTGTTTATTTGACGTTAGTTTACGAAACGGGGGAATGGCGTTAATATTGTACTTATGAGTTAAAGTTTAATTAGGTAAGGAAATATCGAAATTTTTAGAGCTCGGCCTGCGCCCCCTCGGGCTCGGCGCCCGGGTGCGGCCGCGCCTTTGAACCCCCGGTTAAGACGGCCCTGCTTCGTAGCATTTCCTTTACATGGTGTAGATGATTGTTCAATAAATGAAAAAAGGACATTTATTGTTAAAAATTACAGAGAAACATAATTATTACATATCTTAAATATTAATACATTATTACTATCTAAACTAAACCTAAATAAGGCCCATGTGGCATTGTGCCCAAAACACTAGCAGCATTCCCCCTTTGAATAGCAATACCTATTCGCTGAGCGAGAAAACTGCCAGCCCTTGGGGCACCAGTTGACTCCACAAGGCGCTTTTTCAAATTCTTGAAAAATTTTTGACCATTGGGACCCCATGGACCTAGGGTCTCGACACCGACTGGACAAAAACGATACGATGAGAAATAAAAAACAAAATAAAATAAATACATACAACAAATTACATAATAAATAAACTAATAAACGGTCAATAAATTGACCAGGTAGGGGTAATATTGAGGTTTGAACAATCACTAAACCAACCACAAATCAACAATTTGACGGAGCTTCAATTTTATTGATCAATATTTTTTTCTTGC
The DNA here is from genome assembly GCA_933228765.1 of Miltochrista miniata. Lineage (NCBI taxonomy): Eukaryota > Metazoa > Arthropoda > Insecta > Lepidoptera > Erebidae > Miltochrista > Miltochrista miniata. Next base: position 3,155,953 of record OW121757.1, read on the forward strand.
ACTGTGTAGGCTTAACCGGCCCCATACACGTACAATAAAATTGACTCAATAATATTGCATCGATATTTATTTCCATTGGAATATAGTCTATTCAAACCTCAATTTATTGCTATATTGATCAATATTATTGTACGTGTATGGGGCCGGTAATATTGATCAATATTTATCAGATCAGTGTTAGTTGGATATCGGAATTTCAAATTTGGAATTACTTCTTCGTCAGATATTATACTCTTACGGAAATTTTTGACATTGAACGTAATATTTGGACATTGAAATATATTAATATCTATAGTTGACATTAAATTTAATATTTTGACATTGAAGAGTGTCAATATCTACCGTTGACATTTAATTTAATATTTTGACATTGAAGAGTATTGATATCTACCGTTGACATTGAATTTTATATTTTGACATTGTAATGTAATAATATCAACCGTTGACATTGAATTTAGTATTGACATTGAACTGTAATAATATCCACTTTGACATTTTATTTAATATTTTGACATTGAAATGTAAAAATATCCACACTTAGTTGATTCAATTTTATATTTTGTATGTTCACCGTCAGCATTGAATTTAATATTTTGACCTTGAATTGTAGCAATATCCACAAATTTTAGTACCTACTGTCAATTTATTGTGTAGTCATAGAATTGTTGTTTTATATAATCCTTTGCATGGCTGTAAAGCCTGGTATGGCGAAACTTAATATCTACTAACTGTAACATCCTTTGTACCCATATTCAGCAAAATGAAATAAATTGAATTGAATTGAATAAAAATATTGATTCAATTTTATTGAATCAATATTATTGAAGGTGCGCATTCAAAAGATGGATGGATATTGAACAATAAATATATTGATCAACTAGCTGATGCCCGCAGCTTCGCCCGCGTAAAATTTGTTCCCGTTCCCGTATTTTACCCCCTTGGGGGTAGAATTTTTCAAAATCGTTTCTTAGCGGATGCTTATGCCATAACATTTACCTGCATGCCAAATTTCAGCCCGATCCGTCCAGTGGTTTGGGCTGTGCGTTGATAGATCACTATGTCAGTCAGTCAGTCACCTTTGAGTAATATATATTTAGATAGTATTGTAGGTGTATGGGGTCTGTTAAGGGCTAGCGACAAGGTCAAACTTAATAATACATGTTAAATATCATGTGTCGATGCGTCGATGCACACACACATGCAAAGAAATCACGCACACTTGCCAGTCTGACCGTTTTCGCGACGATCTGACGATCTTGCGAATACTAAATTCTAGCTTTTCATTCTCTATTTCCTTTGTGGGGAATGTCGCGACGATCTGATGATCTTGCGAAGTTCTGAAGTTATACTCCAAGGAGATTGCTACTGGAGGTACAGACTCCATGGTAATATCGCGTCGGTCTATTTGTTTTTTATCTAAATTTGAATATCATTCCGTTTCTAATGTCAAATGGATAATTTTCTTTGAACGTCATTTAGCTAAAGCCGAACAACGTAATATGCTGGTCTAATATTATCAAGACTCAAGGTTTATGTGTACGGTCAAGTTTATCCTGTCAGCGACACGAATCGTTCGTTGGTACCGCGTGTGCGAAGTCTGATAGCACGTCTACGAAGGCTGGTATTCTTTTTACATGTTATAATTTATCTGTTAAAGCTCCGTATAGCATATTTAGTAGTCATGAGGTGTATTTAAAAAAACCAGTGAAGTGCGAGTCGGAGTCGTGCACAGAGGGTTCCGTACTAAAAACGTCAAAAAATAACTTATTTGGTATGGTAAATTTTTTAAATAATTTTTTTTTAAATTTCAGCTCTCTAGCCATCACGATCCTGAGATACAGCCTCATGACATGAGATGACATGACGGACTTTGTGTACGAAATCCTAAAAAGTAAAGGAACGGCCAATTTACAACGGAAAGAAACTATTAATAGCATATTAAAGTTATCTATAGCTGATGCATAATGCACCGTTTCGCCCACCCACGTAATAAAGTATCCCATGTTAAGCCCAAGTTCTAAAGAACCGGTTTTTTATCCACTTACATAGCGCATGTAGTAAAAGCTCTAAAAAAAAGGTTATCCCCATAGATTTAGAATGTTTTGATGGTTAAGGGGTCCCGACATTGTCAATTGGCAATTGTCAAGCACGTAGAATTTCATGTGTACGTATACGTCGATGCACACACACATGCACAGCAATCACGCACACTTAAGCAACTTCCATTCATATTTAACGTGATTGACAATTGCAAGGCATGATCGTCTCGGGAGCCTATTATCCCTGTTTTTCTAACATTTTTTTCATTGCTAAGTAACCTTGTAAGAATTTGGGCGAATACAATAGAATAGGTAGGTAGAGAGGCACATCGGCTTACTTCTTTCAAATCTTTACCTCGCCTCGGGCGACTTATTCGAGGAACTTAGTTCAACTTCGCAAACAGTGTGGAGGAAGCATTAGCGTTCCTTATAATAGGAATAACCGAGCTAGAAGATACCTATACCTAACTTGAAGGCAACTGGTAGCTTTAAAAGCTTGCAGAAGCAATAGTAAAAAAAAGCTTAAATATATTTGGTTACTAAGTATATATACTTAGTAACCAAGCCGTAACCGTTCCAAAAACAATGCAATGTAGTCTATGAGAGAATTTTCCGGAAGTTATTTTTCTCATTTCATGATGGGGCAGATGAAAAACAACAATAGATTAAATTACAATTTATGAAGTAAAATAGTAACCAAACCAAGAAAAATTACAGTTTCATTATAATATATTTTTATTTTTCAATTTAATTCTGCTTATTATTTAATTATATTAAAAGTATTGAAGATGATAAACATCGTATTGATTTCGAGATTGTGGTGATGTTGGTATTGGGTTATGTTTCATTTCGCGCGCGCACCCCACAGCACACCCCACCCACACCCACAAATGGCTGTCAGTCAAACAAGAAATACAATACGTTGCGCGGAATATTTATTTTAATGTATTTTTAAAAAATCATACATTTGTTTTATTTCCCAGTATTTTCGCTATGTATTTATATAGTAATAATATTTATTGAACGGTGGTGGTATTTTAAATAAAGTGTTTTTACTGTGCTTAATAAAACTGGTTTCCAAATGCAACTAATATCAGATTTTATTTAAAACTCACTGTCTACAGTTTTCGTATTGCAAGTTGTGTTAAATATTTATTAATTGAAAGGTAACGTATTGTTGTGGGATATGATAGTGTGAGTTGTTTTTACGACTTCATTTATGTTAGTGCATATAGTGCCTACTTTGATGTACCTATCTACCTATTTAATTTATTATTTCTTTGCTACATAACTACCTACTTACTACTTTTTTTCTAACCTATCTGCATGCAAAAATTAACTAAGTATTTCCTTTTTGCGTAATTCTGTTGGCCAAAATGGGTTTGTAAAAATAACAGATTTGATGGAACGTTTTATAGCCATCCTTTTTGAATAGATTCTAAATTTTTAGATGTTTGGAATAGCTAATAATCCACCAACTTTGTGCAAAATAATATAAATTGTCCATTAGGTACTTTTACTAGATACAACTTTATCTATAGGTATCTATAATTATTTGTTTATCTTTAGTCAAATTGAGACTTAGTATATCTTGAAACATTTCAGTATTCTATGAGAATGATAGATTTTATGAAATGGAAACTATGACTGAGACACAGCTATAGGTATATATATCTACTGACATCAGCTACCTATACAATGTATTTGTATTGGCCCCTAAATATGTGTACTACTCTAATACTGTGTAACTTTTTTGTTAGTACCTACCTACTCTTTATTTGTGTATGTGGTGAAATGCATTTTTGTGCACTTCCCTGAAGCCTCTGACCAAGACAAACCAGACTAGGTACCTCTTAAGCCACCATGAGGTTGTGCCTCGCTTGTACCGAGAGGAAAAGCCAGAGGTGAAGTCACTGCGACATAGGTCTCTCCTTAGTGGCCAGACGTAAGCCCCCCCCCCCCCCCTTTAGTTCTTCCACTGATGGCCAATCTAGTCCAGGAAGCGGGCGCATTCGTCGTAAGATTGCGTCCTTTGACTGCAAAGAGAAAGAGTGCATGCTTCTGCTCACTCATCTTCTCTCTTTTTATCGCCATCACGTCACTAGCGAACAAAGCGCTAGGGTATTGGGGTTGACATCTCCAGTGACGTTAAGTACTGTAGTCATTTGGAGGACAAGCCCAAGCTGGCAATAAGCACATTAATTTCTACTATACCCATGAAAGAGTAGCCCTTCCTTTTTGCCTGGAAATTGACTATGGCATATTTGGGCTAATACATTTAAGATGAGTAAGCTTCGAAAGTCTATAATTATGTTATCATTACTGCCACTCGTACAAATATATAGGTACCTACAATGTATTACGCATGTTAAGTAGGTATCTAACAAAACTACATTTATATAATTTTCTTAGAACTCGAATACATAGTTTTAAATTGGCATTATTATCACTGCATTCTTATAATATTGTAAGCAAGCAATGTAGAAAGAGAATCGTACGCAATTTCAGCCGCATCCTACACAATGGTCTCCAATCACGCGGTGCACTGAAGTTCAGTCAAACACATTTTCACTGCAGCAAGCAGTGAAACGCACCGATGCATTTTTGGATAGATAAACGAAGCCAGTGTGCCTATCCCGGCCGCCATCGTGTGCCGTCTTCTATCTCGTCCGGTAAGTTGTAATTACGAGTGTATGAAGATCAAATCCAGTACTGTTCAGTACTTTTCAGACTACGCATCCAGCTCAATCCTAAACCCAGAATAATAAAGCTTTGGTGACATTATGAGCATGAGTGAGGTCTGGATTTATGGATTTGTATCTCTAGCTCTAGAAATGAGCTTATTAACGTTTTTTCGACATTTTGCTACACTTTTGCGCAAAATCCTAATACCTACGTGTAATACCTCGAAAATTTTAATGAATCTGCGAGATCGTAATTGGCGCCCAACGTGGGACCTAAGTTTTCGTGTAGGATGTCAAATTGTCAATGAATTTATTTCTATTAAAGTATTACCAGTCTATCAAGACGGACTTTATAGCACCAATAGTATTGCATCTTAATGCTGGTCCTAAATTTTATATTTTTGGTTTTGTTTTGGCAATAATCAAAAATACTTGGTAAAAATCAAAATTATCTATGTAAATGTATAACTCATTGTCGACTGTTAAACGGCTCATTTCAAATCGAAACAACGCATATTATTTTAGGAATAATCGAATCCTATTAAAATCTGGTGTGATAAAGTATAGTAATTACGGGCCTATGACTACAGAAATCAAAAATAGTGCGTCGCAGGCAAAACGCGGGGTCCGTTAGTTGAAACTAAAAATATCGGCTAGAGCCAGTGCGATACGGAGGGTTCCGTACCAAATAATATGTTTGTTTTAAGTATAGAAGAAGTTGTATTTGTTGTAATGGTAGAAACAGAAATACTTCTGTGAAAATTTCTATCTATTAGCTTCCTGAGATACAGCCTGGTGGTGGACAGACGGAAAAACAGACAGACAAATGGACAGCAGAGACGTACTAATAGGGTCCAGTTTTTACTCTTAGGGTGCGTAACCGACTACTTATCTAAAAAAATTACATAAAATTAACAGGAAAGATAACATCAATTTGATATTGTCGAAAAACAAAAACATTTGCCGAAATCGTGTGAAAAAGAAGAACAGAGCAGGAGAAAACAAGTTGAGTTAACATGTGCAGGGCGCAGCCGCGGTCGTGTGTGTGCTGGCGCGGCGGGCGGACGTAAAGGCATGGCGGCGCCGGTGCACCGCTTTGCCGCCGTCGACTGTCCGCCGCGCCGTCCGCATCGCACTCACAGGCATTATGGGTATGTACAATTGTACATGTAGTACGTAGGTACCCTCATATCCATAGACAAGGATAGCTTACGGCTCAGAACCTTGCGCCCAAGTTGTTATCGGCGTGGTAAGTATCGCGTCTTCCAGTAACGCAAATGTGACGCAGTTTGTCGAAATATAAGATGGGCGCAAGGTTCATAATTTTGAACGTTGGGCCCACTTGTATCTTGACGATGGAAGGTTCTGAGGTTAATACTTACGGAATCTATATTCAATCTCGACACAGTCACTAAAATAAATGTGAGACTATTATTCAAAGTAGTTTTGATCAATCTATAACAATTTCCGGTGAACATCAGGCCTCCACCATTGCCAACGGTGCACTCCACGCGGCGACAGAACGATGAGCCCAGTCTATACGTCGAGATCCCTGCAGAGCCTCCCCAGCCCACCATCGCGAGTCTGGCGGCAGCCCGATCTGTGACACCAGACACTTTGCTCCGGACCGCAGCCCTGGGGTTACACCACTCGCCCATGATGGCTCCACATCTCAAATTTGGCATGCTGGTATCCTTTGCGCTGGCTACGGTGTTTTTGGCAGGAGCTAAGTACTACTTCGATCGTCAGGTGAATTTTCTTTTATATCTATTTACATTATTCATTATAGGGTTTAAAATGTATGTAATACTGATTTGGGATGTTTTCGACAAGTAGAGTGTGGTTTAAATTTGAGTCAGGGCAGCGTAGTATGAAGGAATTTGACACGTAAAAATAGGTGGTGTGGTCAGCTATCGTCAGGTGTTCTTAAATTATATACAAAAATAGGCCTTCTAGATTTTTTCTGACTCCTGTCAGATTTGGAGGAGCGTCGTTGAAAACTGACAGGAGTCAGCTCATACGAAATTACTAATTTCGTATGAAGCTCATCCAGGTTCCCACAGCTGACATTTACGAGTGACCCTGATTGATTATTTAACTGCCTCGTTGGTCTAGAGGTCGTAAAGTGCGACTGTGGACCACGAGGGTCTGGCTTCGATTCCTACCCGAGACAATTTCTATGTTCGTCTGATAAGTATGTACGAGTATTTCAAAGTATATAAGCATTAATATCCATGGTCTGATACCCGCTATAACACAAGCAGGTTATATATCCATGGTCTGATACCCGCCATAACACAAGCAGGTTATTCCTAGCTTACTTTGGGATCAGATAGCGTTGTGTGAAAATGTCAGTTTAAGACCGCCCCTGTCAAATAGCGTCCAGCCACCTCCGAAAACTAGCGCGGTCTGCCTGTAAAGCACGTGGACAGCATTACAGCTTAGAGCAAAGATAATATTAGTATTACATACTAAGAGGTGGCCGTTATTCTGTGTTGTTGTTACCTTAATTTTTTACTAATATTTTGTATTTTTTGTAAGTGGAATAAAAAAGTATTTTCTTTCCTTTAATATTGATTATCACCGTGGGTGTGTCAGGTGGGTCGCGAGCGCGGCGGGGGCGGCGGCGGCGGGGGCTCGGGCGAGGCGGGCGCGGGCGTGGTGTGGGTGGCCGTGGCGTGCGTGTGCGGCGTGGGCTGCGCGCTGTCGCTGTGTCGCTCGCGCCCGCCGCCGCTGCACGAGCCTGAACGCGTCTCTTCCACGGCGCAGCGCGACCGACTGGTCAGTCAGATAAAACACACCACTTGTGCACTACACACTACTAAATTACCGAGCTTGAATTACTTCTAGAAAGCTTATAAAAGGTAGAAAAAGAAAAATAACATACATTACAAGGCGGGTATGCATGTGTAAAACCCTTAAGTATGGCTCAAAACAAACAACAAATGCTGAGAGTTCTTTTCTGTTAGTAGTATAAAGTAGGCAGACTTCGAAATGTAGTTTACCTACGTGTTCACGGGCAAAACAGGGAAATGTAATCAAAGATAAGCAGGGATTTAGCGGATTGAGTAAACATTGGGTTTATTTTTTATAATACCATGGTACCTAGTCAACGAGATACAATGGGAAATTAATAAAATAACAGCAACTAAACAATTAAATGTATTATATTTCAGCCCCCGCCATCAGAACCCTCAGACGACATATCCTTGGCGACTTTACTGCAAAGTTCAGAACGTTCGCAGCCGTCGGAATCCCCGGAAGCCCCGCCACCTTACAAGATAGCTGTCCTTATGCCCGGCAGAGATAGCCCTCCTCCGCCGGCTTACTCAGAGTTGAGCTAGCTACACGCACCTGTGAGCCAGGAGTTCATCATATAGACTGTTGAGTACGGGCGAGGTAGTACCTACACCTAAAGTGGCAGCTTTGTCGTACTGTATATTGTTTGGCAAGATTTGTGAAATATTGCCATTTGCCAGTTGTGTTCCACGTTAAATTTGTGGTGTTGCTTTTTAGAGTTTTGCAGTAAACAAGGAACGTTAATAATTTCTCCAGACGGACTGTGCGCAGTGCAGTCTAGTTCTTGGAAAATAAAATATGAGGGTACCTTCTTACCACGCAAAGTAAGATTTCACGTTTTTTTTTGTGGAAAATACGTCTTAAAAATTAGTAGCTACGGAACCCTACATTGCGTGTGGCGACACGTATTGGAACGGACTTTTCCCTACCCTTTTTGATTTTCAAGATTGATTTGCTCGTTATTTATGAAAAGAATTTGTCGAAGCCTACCCACTTTATTGCCAAATTAAAACCTTACCTTGCCCTAGTCTATATGTGAAACATAATATTGTATCCTGACTCACACGGGGTTCGAATTTTGAACCCTACGAAGTACCTATTAATAAATTATTAAACTCACAATCACCTTTATCCCATATATTCCCACCAATTAGTTATTAAAAATACATCTACCCACATTACATTTTTTAAACCTCTGACACTCAATCAAGAATTTTGGATATCCAAGTAACTTTTTGAGAACAGTTAATAATTGAATGTTTAATGAATATTTTAATGTTAGAAACAAGCGCAAACTTGGATTATTTACACACATCGTCGTGTAGTATATAATCCAAGAGTGCGTTATTATTAAAAGATTAAAACTATTTTTTTGTCCATTATTAGCCCGATCTCAATGTAACTAACGTCATTTTATCTATAGTGTAGCAAAATTTTAACATCGCGTAAGTCGATTTTAAAAATGTAAATAAGACGGTGTTCATTAATCGACAAAATTGAATATTTTTAGATTAATCTCAATGACTAGTTTTGTATGGTATATAACATATATAGAGAGATGAGTCTAAACCCCATTTATTCTGTACATGTTTAGGTGTAATACATAAATAGTTAAGTATGTTTGGTGTAAAGATGTATTTATACGGATGTCCAGGCGTTTATAGCACAATAAAGGAAGCGAGCGCTTTCAATAGAAAAATGGAATAATAAACCCATAACCAGGACGCCGATTCTCGATGTAAAATTATTTCGAATGCGACAAATGACATTTCACTAGTAAATTTTCGTTTAATAATTGAAACAGTCGAGTCCAGAGGAAATCGAGAATCGCCGCCTAGACCGTCCAATGCTTGGAATGAAAATTGTTTTTCCGAAATGAGACGCGATACCACTCGCAACTAAAGGCGACCTTAACCGCTTTACCTGTACTTCATATTTGGGATATTGTAAAGACGTTTCGATGTATCAGCACAAATTAGAGATAGTACAGATGGAAACCTACATACTAAATTCGCTGAGGCTACGCAGACATAGGCAACGCCCACTGAGTTCATAGACACGAGGTCAGGCGGTTTCAGCTGAATTGTAGGCAGTGTAGCAGAGGGTAGGTGTGAAAAAAATGTACCTGAGTTTTCCATCTGTACTATCTCTAATTTGTGGCCTTACTTTTCATTTTAATAATAATGGAGGGTAGACAAACATATGACTCAGTGCCAACTCTCGTCGCTCACTGCAGTGCATTCGTTATGTTTGAAGCGCTCGCTTAAGGTATAAACTCCTTGGTACGAATTGATGATGTATGAGGTTATGTCTAAAACTGTGGTTGCCAGAGTCGTTCATTTATAATAATAAAATGAACTAAATATTGAAACGTAGTTTAAAGCTATCTCACTTAAAAGCAATATATTTTATTCCTTTTTAACCAATTCTAACGCACAAAATTGCATAAAAACCTTTAGGTAACTAGAAGCAACCATCTGGCAACCCCAACAAGAGACAAAAAATAATGAAAGATATTTTGCAAATGGTGAATTGAGAACATTTTGTGGTACTGTAACATGCGATCTTTACAAAACACAGAGTTTTTAGTATGATATGAAAATAGTATTTACGAGTACGTACAGCTGTCGTTAAAGCGTCTACGCTAAAGTATTTTATCAATCAAAGTCTGGTCAAGCTCTAGCTTGACCAGACTTTGATTGATAAAATACTTTTTATTGAAGTATTAGTTTGAAGTTTTAAAAATAGATTAATCCGTTCGAAGGACCAATAAAACATTTTGTCGGCTCAAAGGACCAAAATTATTAATGACTTCATGGTCCTTCGAGCAAAATTACAAAAAAATCTTTTCTTATTTAAACGCCATATTTACAGTACCACAATATGTAATACTATCGTATCTAGTCATGTGTAGTTATGAATGTGATGTACAATTAGTTCGTTACAATTTGTTATCGTTTGCAATGAATGTTATCATTTTGTATTATCCTTATAGAAGGGGACTGATCGGTTCGTCTTATATAACAGACGCTTCGTTATTAAATATTGTATATCTGTGGTTTATCTGTTTTATTGTAACTTCAATACAAAACCCCTTCCCCTCAGTTTTTGTCGAATTCTATGAAGGCTACTCGCAATTTGAAGTGGTGCTGGGTCGGTTCTTCCTTTCGCATGTAGGCTGAGGCGAAGATTATTGGCTCGTCCCTAGCTTGCAATTAGAGACAACTGTCACTGATTTCAAGCTACAGGTAACAAAATATACCTTCTGTGACGTCAAAATATTTTTTTAATATACATATATAATTATTCTTTTTTATATGTAGCTTGTCAAAATGAAGCCTGCCTGATGGAAAACCATGTGACAGTTAGCAAAATGGAGGGCCACTCTCACAGTCCACAACACTGTTGGCAGTGTACCTCAAGTTGACAGTACAGTGTGCGGCTCTTCACACTCCGTTTGAAGTACCTACACGGGGCGTAGTCGGAGAGAAATATGAGCTTGTAGAGCGTTCAAAGTTTTTACGGTTATAAGTATCTACGCGTGAAGCCTGAGATTTGACCGCCCCAACCATTACTTCGGATAAGCCCCCGCGTTGTGACTGTGGTAGAGGTTAATTGGGAAACCATTTATTTTAGCACGTGTTTTGGTTTCCGGAGTCCGGCATAGCATCCATGTAGGATTTTCCCTCACGTAAAAAAAGTCATCTGTGCAAGATAAGTGAGATTGCAATAAATAAACACACATCAAGCTCACATCGGTGATATATTTTAAAATTTAACATTAAGTACATACAGCTATGTGTCAAATAAATAAATAATTGTACAGGTACCACAGAAAGCTTATATCTTCATACATAAGTGTTCCCATTTCAGAACATAGATTACCAGATAGAAAAATATTGACAGATCAAATTGATTTTCTGGAAAGCCTATGGACATAGGACCGCATTCCTATAATTGTTATACATCTATGAATTTTAAATTATACGTATATAAATTTATTGTAATAATAAAATAATTATGGAATGCATTTAGTCATAATAATCATAAGCCTCATTTATTAGTACTTATAGGTATTGCTAGAAGATACCGGTGCTGCCAGCGTTTTCCCACAAAAACGTTTTCCCATTGGAATAAAATATTTTTAAACGGAATAAAACTGTTGCACTCAAGACCACTCACAAAAATCTATTGATTAAAAAGCAATAAATATTTTGATCTAATAACAAATACAATTTCTGTTTCCCATTATTTATACAGAATTATTAAAATATGAATCATTTAATATGACTTTACTTTAATAAAAAACAAACCTTTACTAACTTGACTTGACCTGGCTAACTTTGACCGTATGCACAACTTTGTTGAATCAACTCTATTTCAATCAATCTGTATCTAATCAATTCAAAAGATTTTATATATACAATAGATTCATTCCTAGTGATTACCACTAGGAATGAATGAATCGTTTTAAAAATTTGCAGACGTAAACTCGTCTAATTAATAATTAATTAATTACCGGTGATATAAAAGGCCGCAGATAAATGTATGTGCATACAGTATTTTTATCTATATAATGCTTAGACCATATAACACGGGACTAGCCTTTGCGAACCACCGCATACAAAAATATTCTGCCAGTTTTCATACAAGTGAAGGGGGAAACACAAAGACATATAAAATTTCATTGCATTTAAAAATGTATTAATCGACAAACGCGTAATGGCTGTTGTGTGTTAATTGTTATTGTACAGTCAACTACAATGTAATGTACTAGTTTAATCATATAAAATGATGTACTGATGTACAGGCTTTTCATAAAGCCAAAAGACCAAATGGTCATGTGCAATGGCAGAAAACAATGCTTAAGTAAGGCGCATCCTGTGGTTAGATGATCTAAGATATAATGCTTGATAGATAGATATATGATTTTTGTACTAACTACATAGCTTTCAAAATAACAAGTAGGTAGGTATAATAATACAGATGTTTTTGAAGTTAGATACAATGGGCTTTAGATATTATGAAATAAAAAAAAGAGGGTTACGATCCAAAAAACGGCAATAAATCATGTTTGTTGTATGGCAGCCTCTTAATCCCTTTTTCTGATTTTAATATTTGTTGTTAAAGCGGCAACAGAAATACATTATCTGTGAAAATGTCAGCTCTCTAGCTATCACGATTCCTGAAATACAGCCTCGAGACGGCGAAGTCTCGTAAACAGGGTCCGTCACATCCGAAATCTCGTTACACGAATGCCCACCCATATCCTGTGATCCTTAACAGTGTTTTCCATCCAAAGGTTGCCTGCAAGAGATTGCTTTTAGCGATAAGGCCGCCCTCCGTACATGTATAAAATTGTAATATCTTTCTCTTCTGTATGTTTTATATTGGTGTACAATTAAGTTTATTCTATTCCGTTTACCATTTGGAAGTCTAATAGATCAGACAAACACATAATAAAGTTACATGACTAGTTGTCAATTATAAATTAGTTATTACTTAAGAAATTACACAAAAAAGCGTTTAATCCATAAATGCAGAAATTTAATATTGATTACTAAAATAATTGCAAGTATAAGTAAAGTGGCGCCATTTTAAATAGGTAACATTTGACGTCTGTCAGTTCATAGATTTATTAGTGAAAGCAAAACGTAAAATAACTCGTATCTGTCATTATTAATGCAATCGTAATTTTAAAAACAAGAAGCCGTGAGATCGGTCTCACCATGTCCCCTCTCTAACATATCTTTGAATTTTTTTTTTGAAATTTTGTATACTCTCGAAATGACAAAGTAGTATTTAACTGTATACGTTTTTACAACAGGCTTCCAAGCGAAATTAAAAGCATGCCCCTAATTAAATTTAAAAAGTGTATAAAAAGTAAATTGTGCTGCAGGGGCTACTATACAGTTGACGATTATTTGATTGATAAGGAAGCCTGGAAGTGATCTGCTTGCTCTACTGATGGAGTCTACTTATTGTAAATATGTAGTGCACAAAAAGAATAGCCCGCCGAGTTTCTTGCCAGTTCTTCTCAAGCGGGCCGCGTTCCGAACTGGTGGTACTATTTTTGCATTGTATTCATTGACGTGTCGCAAGTGCCTATGTATTAGGATTATGCGAAATAAATGTTTTTGACTTGACTTGACCAGCAATAGCTGGTAATAGTATTAATGGTAATAGTAAGAGTAATTACTCTCTGCAAAATTTCAGTATAAGTCACGTGGTTTTTAAGTTATGAGTTTAATGCAACAGACACAGACTACAGACAAAAAATCTGGACATAAGCGCAGTACTAACAAAACGAAAAAAAAAAAATAATTTAATGCCCGCCGTTACAAGGTTGCGTTGTTGAATTTTGATGAATTGTCAAATGTTACCTATTAAAATGACTCCACTTAAGTAATTCTTGCTAATTATTATAATTTAATATTCGTCTTTTATTTTTTCAGTTAATATACTTAGTTATATTTTGTCAAATATGTATAATAGCTACCTTAATATAAATAAAATGAATCTATTACATTGTAAGTGAAATACAACAGCATTGAAAGGAACCTAAAATCATATTTATGGTTTTTATTGTTTTGAAGTATATTTACAAAAACACATGTAAAGTTTGTGGTATAATAAGTTAAATAAATAAATACATTATGATTGCGTGCAAAATAGCTACTTAAAATAGTTAATTTATACTCAGTATACGTAATTTCAATAGGGTCACAATTTTTTATAGTCGGCGAAGTGTAAGTACTAGTCGTACACGGAGGGTTTCGTACCAAAAAGAATACTTTTGTTGTATGGGAGTCCCCCCTAATTTTATTTTATGAATTAGTATTTAAGTTTTTATAGCGGCAACAAGAATACATCATCTGTGAAAAAATCAACTGTCTAGCTATTACGGTCCGTGCGAGACAGACAGACAAACGGACAGCGGAGCCTTGGCAATAGGGTCCCATTTTTGCTCTTTGGGTAAGGAACCCTAAAAATAAATTTATATGACTGACTGATCGAGCTAAATTCCTGATACAAGCAAATCAAGGAATGGTTTGTGAGTGGTGGCTACTAGAATAAATGTTAGAAAGCCCTTTTGGAGATTCTATAATTTTCGTAGCTAATATTCAGTGCTCTGTAAATTATCCCCAGGTTAAGCATCCTACGTTGCGGTCGGTCCTGAGATCGGTGACCGTTTCTGGCGTTTTTGTAGTTTAACATTGTACAGTGCAAGGCATCTAACTTGGCAATGATATGGAGTCCCTTTTTAACCCCCGACGGAAACCCCAACGGGGTGTTATAAGTTTTTGGAGTGAGTATTAGAGCACTATTTGGGGAATGAAGCACTTTTTTATGCCTCTAAGTGTACGATGCGCGAATACCCCTACTACTTCAAAACCTTGCCAACTTAGATGCCGTGCACTGTATATAATGTAAAAACAGTTTCATTAAATTGACAATATTATGATAAACTTAAAAAAATATTTGGTCATTTCGTGACTTACAGACAAACAAATCTACTATTAGAATTATTAATACGAACTTAAAATATAGATCTCAATCTTACGTCCAGTCCATTATGTGTATCACGAAGTCATGGTTCAAAGGGGGTTAGCAGAGTTGTAGCCCAGATATTTGGTGTTTCTATACTCGCTGTATTTCGAATAGTTTGACATCTGTGTCGTACCAGATAGGCGGATCTACGTTTCTGTAAATAAAATTCACAGTACCATTAGTAAAAAATCGGTCAAGTGCGAGTTGAACTCACGCACGGGAGCCCGTGCGTGAGTACCAAAAAACGGCAAAGAAATCACGTTTGCTTTATGAAATTGGAGCCCCCATTAAATATTACTTTGTTTTTAATTCTGTTCGTTATAGCGGCAACAGAAAAACGTAATCTGTGGATCTCTAGTAACTAAGTAGCTATCACGGTTTCGGAGATACAGCCTCGTTAAGACAGACGGACAGTAACGGACAATCGTTTATCATCAAGAAGCTACTTAATCCACATATTAAAAGGCATGTATTTAAATCGATATATGTATATTCCCTTTTTCTGAACAAAATATTTCATAGTTAACCGAAAAATAATGACTTGCACACTAATTATGCACACTAAATAAATCCAATTCATTATACTGTTTAATGGTATTTGCAGAACTATTTTACTGAACAAATTACTATTATCAAAATAGTATAATATATCGAAAAATTCTGTAGCTGAACAAAAATTTTAAAACTTTTTTAAGTAAAATTATCGTCTAGTTACTTTTAGGAACATCTTTATTCTAATTAAAAACCCAATTTAATCAGTTATCTTTACAAAATTAAATTTTATTAATGAAAAAAAAAAAAAAAAACTAGCCTACTCCGTTACAACATTGTACAACGTTAAAGTTAGTATTTTTGATATAGTCCAGTCATTATATACATTTGGAAATGCAAATGAACCGAGAAAGCCAAATTTTGGATATTATGTGTGGAGGGGCTAGAAAAGCTTAAGTTCAAATTGTCGACCAAAATAACCTGGTGGGTTTTCCGCCATCTTGAAAAAAGGGTTATATTCAGTTTTTTCATCATAATTCGGTTCCCCGTTGAGATACGAAAATTTTAATGATAAGTTTTTTGTTGCTCTTTGTACGATCTACAATTAAGGTCAAAACATTTTTCACGTATCGATCACCGTTATCGAAATATCGATCCAAAAAGCCGCAATTTGGGGAGAAAAAATTGTTTGAAAAAATTGGAGATGCTAGCTTGCGCGGGAAAACTATTCTTTATCGCTCTGTATGGTGGTCGTAAAGAGGATACAACGATGGATAGTTTGCGATTCCACCGCTTTGCAAAATCAATGACGACAAATAAGACGAATAATCTTTCACTACTCCCACCAACGGAAAGCGCAGTCCGCCAACACGTTTTCCGGACATATCTACAGGTACAAACGTGGCTCGGAATTTTCAAAGATCCTCAGGAATGGGGTTGGCGACAGACAAATTACGGGCTTGAACCAATTTGCATCACAGCAGCACCCGCTCCACCTGAACTTTTAAAACTCATTTCGTGCAAATGTAAAGGAAAGTGTGGGGCTGCTTGTGGGTGCAGGAAAACAGGAATTAGTTGTTCCGTTATTTGCCTGCACTGTAGTGGACAGACATGCAACAATGTCGCCAGAGTCGAGATTTCATTCAACGACGATTACGACGATCATGATTATGTTTTTTCAACCGTCCCAGCATCATTTACTGCGTTTCAAGAGTTTTCACGACTCGAAGAGTCTACCGAGGAAGAACTTCTACAGCCCGGACCATCGAAACGGCGAAAAACATGTGAAAAATATTACCACCTGTAATTATTGTTTTTTGCTGCATAAAAAATATTTGATCAATAATTTTCATGTGTTTGATTTATAATTTGGCTGGTTTATTAATTTATTTTGTATTGCAATAATTGCTTGAACAACCATTCATCCATTTTGACGTATGGATACAACCGTGCGAGCGGCTAAATCAAAACCGGGCACAGTCTTACTGACTTTGCGCCGCGCTAGAGGTCGTAATTCTTATCGAAAATAAAAAATAAAAAAACAAATTTGTAGGTCTGAACACGCTCACCAATTTTCATTATGGATATTTTTCGATATCTTTCACGAGAAAGAAGGAAATAGCTAAAAACAATTTTTTCTCCCCAAATTTATGGCTTTTTGGATCGATATTTCGATAACGGTGATCGATACGTGAAAAATGTTTTGACCTTAATTGTAGATCGTACAAAGAGCAACAAAAAACTTATCATTAAAATTTTCGTATCTCAACGGGGAACCGAATTATGATGAAAAAACTGAATATAACCCTTTTTTCAAGATGGCGGAAAACCCACCAGGTTATTTTGGTCGACAATTTGAACTTAAGCTTTTCTAGCCCGTCCCCACGTAATATCCAAAATTTGGCTTTCTCGGTTCATTTGCATTTCTAACCCGATTTTTTCGACGTAATGACTGGACTAATAAGCAATTCGTATTTTTGTTTAGCAAATCATATATCCGGTGTATGAACCACATTTTTGGTTTAAATTCAATAAAAAAGGTCATCTCGTTTTGTGTAAAATTTTAGTTTTTTAAGTAGCACATGTTTAGTTAATCAATTGGTTTTTTTTGACAGCATTCAGTTATAAAGATGTGCATTTAAAAATATCCCATATTAACATACGTGAATTCCTATTTACTAAATTAATGACGAAGTACGAGTATAATTATAAATTTAGCACAGTTAAAGTTAATATGAAGAAGGAATGTGGAAAATATCAATTATATAATTTAACTAGCTGATGCCCGCTGCTCCGCCCGCGGCTCCGCCCGCGGCTCCGCCCGCGTGGAATGTTATTCCCGGTCACAGGGGTATGAAAATAGATGTTGGCCGATTCTCAGACCTACTCAATATGCTCACAAAATTTCATGAGAATCGGTCAAGCCGTTACGGAGGAGTATGGCAACGAAAACTGTGACACGAGAATTTTGTATATTAGATTTAAATAACCATTGTAGTACCTAGTAGTTATGTTTTTTAGATTAAAATGTGTTCATTATATTGACATGTCAGTCAGCAGTCACCTCACTTGTCATCACACAATCACAAATTATAAAAAGACATGCGCCTGCGTCGTCGTGACGTCATTCTCAGTTCCAAACTACATAAACTAGATGGCGCTGCCAATATGACGTCACTTTTACATTACGGTGTTAAGATTCTCCGTAACAGAGTGACACCCCCGGGACGCCCAAATTTTGTTAAGACCTTACTTCATAGGATCATTTCTATAGTAAGCTCTTCTCGAGACATTCACTCTACGTGAGTCCTCGCAAGCCACGTTGATGAGGCGTGGCGCGGCACCCCGAGCGTGAGGCGGGCGGCGGTAGACCTACCACCAGCCCTCGATGATCGTTCACTCCCCTTCACGGGGGAGCGTGGGGTGTTGTCGCTGTCTGAGTGGCTTTTTTGAACCCTTATTAATTGAATAGAGTAACCAAATGTTTAAACGAAGCATGATAGGGAATTCCTAGATTTTCTAGTCTTTCATGTCTCACCTAAGAATTTATCAGGGTTAATTAATATGCAAATTTATCAGGGTTAATTAATATGCAAATTTATCAGGGTTAATTAATATGCAAAAAACCCAAGATGAAAACCGTCCGCAAGAAATAAGCGCAAATTATGCACTCATTTCGACTAAATCTTAGTTTGTAAATACAACTTTATATCGTACGCATAAGGTTGAAAACTGGTGTTACTTTGTAGGTGTTCTTTTTGTTTGAAATTGGGCATCGTATTTTCGTAGGTCAATGATTAATCAGTCATACATTTCTATATCATTTTCATATTCGTAGCCATAATGTACACCATTACAAAAATCTAAACAGCGAATAACGGTAGTTACCTATTCAAACGGATATAATTAGTAGATAAAGGATCGATTCGTACAATGGCCTACGTAGAAAATAAAGGACCTTTTTGTTTGATGTGAGTACATTTCTTGTTCTCATAATCCCTCATTCATGGTAATGGGTATACCGTCACAATACCAGAAATCATAATGCCTTTACTTAAAATGTCCGAGCCCAAAATACCCGAAATCGAAATATCAATATTCAGAAGGCAAATATTTATAATATAAATAATTTAAAATGCCTTACGGTCGAATAACCGAAACCCAAAACATAAATTTATCAAATACCTTATCCTAAAATGTTCAAACACAAAATACCTCTTTTTTAACATGATTTAAATCCTACATGGATGCTATATATCTGTGAATGGTTAACACCCCGACTTTTTTAATTTTTCGTTAGCCCACTGTAGTACTTTTGTAACTCTGAATCAAAGTGTTTTAACATGAGGTAAATCCTACATGGATACTATGCCGGACTCCTACCGACTAAAAACCACACGTATCCTACATAACAGCCTACAGATGGGAGCCCCGGGTAAGTCCTCAGAAGGATACCCAAGGACCAACAGACCTACGGCTACAACTGCGGCTTCACTTAGGTGGGGGGGGGGGTGTAAATAAGTTAAATAACAGCCAAATAACAAAACGTGTGAGTGGCAATAAATCTTTATTTCTTAAATCATTCATTTATTAACTATGCGCTATATAATGAACTGGTATAGCATAATACCCAGTAGGATATAGCGATAAACTGGGTAGGTTATGCCTGTTTTTTTTTTATATTCCAAGCACAAGATTGTATAATTGTTCCTTAAATTTTGGTGACTGAAATTATTATAGAATAAATATGTGTTACATTCCACGCAGTTCTGACAGTGACACATTGTATTCTATTTTCGGTATTTTAAATTAAGGATATTTGAAAATGTGTATTTTGAATTCTGATATAATAATTATTTGTATTTTAAATTTAGACATTTTACGGTAAGGTGTACTGAAATAAGGTATTTTGAATGTTAAGGTATTTCGAATTCGGGTATTTTGGTCTAATGCATTTTAAGTAAAGGCATTTTGATTTCTGGTATTTTAATATATAACCATAGTAATGACCTATTCTTGGAAGGACTTATTTTTTAAAGACTTTTATGTTAGCACCACAGAGCATCTCGCGCCTTTACAGAGGGAGAGGCCAAAGTTTAGAGCACCCCCTCTGGCAATAATGTGACATTTTGACGACCAAATGCCTCTAGTTACATAAAATAGTATCTAGTTTTCGTTACAAGTGTGGGATTTCTGTTATTACAACGAGTTCCTACAGATGTTGACCCGAGCCGAAGGCGAGGGTAGACAGTCGGAACGAGTTCAAATAACAGTCCCACACGTTGTATTGAACAACTATTTTTAATACAGTTGCGAAACAATTAAGCAATTTAATTTAATAACATAATAAAAACACAATTAACTAATATTTTTTTTGGAAAATGGCGCCCACCGTAAAAGAATATAAGCACTGACTATGGCAGTGCACGTCATAAAGCCAACTTTTATATTTATAAATTTAATTTGGCCGATACTAATAGATACTAAAAGTAGCTTTTTTTAGACATATTTGCATGAATCATAAAAACTTCTATGAATTTTTTTTGAAGTAATAAGGTTTTTTTAATACAGTTGCTCAAAAAGTGGCGTATTACAGGGATGTATAGCGTTCGGGATGTGGGCTATTATACACTCGTGCTTTTTCTTTACCATTCCCGCACTCGTGCGTTTTCTTTCCCAATTGTCAAAATAATGTCTGTGATTCATGCAAATATTTCTAAAAAAGATACTAACTTGTTTCAATATCAGATTAAAAGTAATTTTAATTAAAATTTAAGCGTAAATTAATATAAGTATCGGCCAAATTAAATTTATAAATATAAAAAAAGTTGGCTGTATGAAGTGCACTGCCATAGTCTCTGCTTAGGAAGGTATATATTCTTTTACGGTTGGCGCCATTTTGAATATTTAGGTTTATTGTGTTTTTATTATTTTATAATATTGTTAAATTTTTTCGCAACTGTATTAAAAATAGTTGTTCAATACAACGTGTGGGACTGTTATTTAAACTCGTTCCGACTGTCTACCCTCGCCTTCGGCTCGGGTCAACACCTGTCGTAACTCGGTGTAATAACAGAGATCCCACACTTGTATCGAAAACTACTATTTTCTTTTTAATAGACATTATTTTGACAGTTGGGAAAGAAAACGCACGAGTGCGGGAATGGTAAAGAAAAAGCACGAGTGTGTAATAGCCCACATCCCGAACGCTGTACGTCCCTGTAATACGCCACTTTTTGAGCAACTGTTTTAAAAACTGATTTTTTTTTAAGTTTCTTTCACTAGACTAAGTCTAGTTGACAGCGTGCGCGGTTGATTTGTCATTTTAAAAATGATGAAATAATCTAAATCTAAAGAAAAATGGCATTATCTTTTATAAGTAAGTAATTTTATAACAAGTTCTTATTATTTACACCTATTTAAACGTATAGGTAATTGTTGTGTTTATTAAGATTTGTTTATCAACTTTGCTGGACGTCACATACTCACATACAATACATGGATCGGTTGAGCGACTTGGGGTGTTATGACACAAGATGGGTACGTATCATAATATATAATTTCAAAATACATATGATTGGAATATATAAAGTTAAAATACCGAAAATCAAAATATATAATGCATCAAAATATATAAAGTTATTTGACATAAGTTCTAAATTTCTAAGTTTGAATGCTATAATGGTCGAAATATATAACAAACACAATGCATAATGGTTCATAGGGCTACGTTTTATAATATATATTTCAAAATAATCCGACTTGGATGGGTTAGGTATTTTTTTTTTGTTGACGCGGGGAACGCATTTACGCGCCTTCATCCCAACCGCGGGGGAAGCTGGGATGGTGTGTGGGTCTCCCGGCCCGGTCCGGAATGGACCGTCCTACCCACTAAACCCCGCGGTGTTCCTCCTCACCCTTTAGCCGGGCCGAGGGATATCAAAAGTTTATTCACGTCGACCCGGCTAGGGGCGCCCCGTTTACTCGGGGCTCTCCTCGGGGGAGCCAGATGGGCGGCGCCCCAAAGCTCCCTAAGGAGCTGAAGATCACGCCTGCACCGCTCTCGAGCGCCCCTCTGTAATAGAGGAGACAGAGAGCGGCTGGCGCAGGCGTGCGCTAATGGGCACCCCCGGAACACGGGGAAGGTGCCCACCGCCATGTGACCGTTGGTGGGCGGGGTCCCCCGACCTTACGTCCACGGTCAACAAATATTCGGGGGCGTGCGCAAGCTCCTCGCGACGGCGCCCCGAACTGCACGGCGGAGTGGGACCAATTGTCGAGTTGCTCCCACTCCCCCACGCAGTGCGCGTCCCGCTTTGTCGCCATCGCGTCGACAG
This sequence comes from Miltochrista miniata, assembly GCA_933228765.1. Taxonomy (NCBI): domain Eukaryota; kingdom Metazoa; phylum Arthropoda; class Insecta; order Lepidoptera; family Erebidae; genus Miltochrista; species Miltochrista miniata. The sequence continues at coordinate 3,178,354 of OW121757.1, forward strand.
CAAGCGAAGCGATGGCGGCTCAGCTCGCCTGACTGCCGACCATGGCTTGCACCATGACCAGCAGTGACAGGCCCCTACCGGTGCTGTACGGAGCGGCCGCACGGACGGAACGGCCGCACAGACGGAACCACCGTACATGCGGCAGCCCGCACACACGCAGCAGTCTCTGGCAAACTGCCGCGCTACGAAACTGCCGCACAGGTGGACTGCCGTACAGGCGGAAACAGCCGCACAGGCGGAACAGCCGCACATGCGGCCGCTGCCGCACAGCAAACTTGCTCCAACCGGCCGCAGCCGGGAGCAAACCTCAGTACACCGCGGGCCTTAAAGGCCCGCCATACCACGACCCCCTCGTGCAATGGGGTCAACTTCGTCAAAAGACGGTACTTTAACGTTCTCAATGCTTCTACCGGCTGGAAGGCCGGGAGCATTGGGGCGTCCGCCACGGTGTGTTGCGCTGCAGATGCAACGCAACACACCGTGGGCCTAGCAGGCCCACCGAACTGCGACCCCCTCGCCATGGGGTTAGCTTGCCGGGATATCAGTACATTGACTAATGGGGGCAGCACGCCGCACCCAATAGCCGATGTTCCAGGGTGCACCGTCTTAGTCCAGTTGCCACTCCCCCCGGGCATATAGCCCGAAGGGATAGAAAACCTGACCAAGCTCACTACGAGGTTTCCCGACCTAGCACCCCGGATGGGTTAGGTTGGTTAGGTGGTAATTTCTTTTTTAAATTAAAATAATAGTTTTGTAGTATAACCTATTATTTTAATTTATAAAAAAAATAACCATGAAGACTAAGGCGGGAGTGGAGCGGAGCTCCCGCCTTAGCCTTCTAACCTAACCTATCCAAATCGGATTGCATTATTTTTAGATATTTTGACCTTAATTGATATTAAATGTTGGTTTATGCCATTTATGATTATTTCTTCAAACTATTATACTTTTTGATTTTATATATTTTGAACTTAAACATTGTAAACATATAGATTTTAAACGGATTGGGATGGTTTAGGCCCTTTCGCTATATGTATGTATTATGATATTTATATAGAACGTAAATTATGCATATTGATGATTATTTCTTCTGACTATTATACTTTTTGATTTTATATATTTTGAACTTATCCAATGTAAACTTATAGATTTTAAACTTATGCATTATAATACGTACCCACCACAGAATTAATCGAATGTCCATTAGAAAATCTCTCTATTTTTAATTGGAAATTCATCGAAAACGTTTCGTTCTGCAATATTTACTTATGTGGGAGTAAATAAGTATAATATAGGATTTCAAAAATATTGCTTGATGTACCTATATTTTTCTTTTAAATATAACTTATGTATTTTATTTTATTAAAAAGTTTAATTGTTTTGTATGAGAAAATGTACTGTAAGAGCCAGTTAAAAAGAGGTATCTCAATTTTTTCTTTTATTTATACTAAGCGGAATTGCATCATCTCATGAAAATAGGTATAACATAGGCATTTTTGATATTTTGGCCAAACTACAATATAAAGTGACCAGTATAATAAATAAATGCTAAACAATAAGTAAAAATATCGATCGGGAAAGTTATGAGAAAACGCTCTTTACAAAATCTTAATTTACTCGAAAGTTGCTTTTCTTGACATAACGCTTTTGCGCTTAGCACGGCAGAATAAGAGACATCTCACTCGAAGTCAGAGTCAAAAAGAAAAAAAAACATGTGCCGTTGTCGTGACGTCATTCTCAGTTACAAACTACATACATTAGATGGCGCTGCCAATATGACGTCATTTTTACATTACGGTGTTAAGATTCTCCGTAATAGAATGACACCCCCGGGACTCCCAAATTTTGTTAAGACCTTACTTCATAGGATCATTTCTATAGTAAGCTCTTCTCGAGACATTCACTCTACGTGAGTCCTCGCAAGCCACGTTGATGAGGCGTGGCGCGGCACCCTGAGCGTGAGGCGGGCGGCGGTAGACCTACCACCAGCCCTCGATGATCGTTCACTCCCCTTCACGGGGGAGCGTGGGGTGTTGTCGCTGTCTGAGTGGCTTTTTTGAACCCTTATTAATTGAATAGAGTAACCAAATGTTTAAACGAAGCATGATAGGGAATTCCTAGATTTTCTAGTCTTTCATGTCTCACCTAAGAATTTATCAGGGTTAATTAATATGCAAATTTATCAGGGTTAATTAATATGCAAATTTATCAGGGTTAATTAATATGCAAATTTATCAGGGTTAATTAATATGCAAAAAACCCAAGATGAAAACCGTCCGCAAGAAATAAGCGCAAATTATGCACTCATTTCGACTAAATCTTAGTTTGTAAATACAACTTTATATCGTACGCATAAGGTTGAAAACTGGTGTTACTTTGTAGGTGTTCTTTTTGTTTGAAATTGGGCATCGTTCCCTTTAGGGCCACCTCGTCCACTCTATCAGAATGTCCACTGTATCAAGTTGTCCACTGTATCAAAATGCCCACCTTACCATTCGTAGGTCAATGATTAATCAGTCATACATTTCTATATCATTTTCATATTCGTAGCCATAATGTACACCATTACAAAAATCTAAACAGCGAATAACGGTAGTTACCTATTCAAACGGATATAATTAGTAGATAAAGGATCGATTCGTACAATGGCCTACGTAGAAAATAAAGGACCTTCTTGTTTGTTGTGAGTACATTTCTTGTTCTCATAATCCCTCATTCATGGTAATGGGTATACCGTCACAATACCAGAAATCATAATGCCTTTACTTAAAATGCCCGAGCCCAAAATACCCGAAATCGAAATATCAATATTCAAAAGGCAAATATTTATAATATAAATAATTTAAAATGCCTTACGGTCGAATAACCGAAACCCAAAACATAAATTTATCAAATACCTTATCCTAAAATGTTCAAACACAAAATACCTTTTTTTTAACATGATTTAAATCCTACATGGATGCTATATATCTGTGAATGGTTAACACCCCGACTCAGAGTATCCCGACTCGGATAGGTTAGGTTAGAAGACTTAAGGCGGGAGCGAAGCGAAGCGGAGCTCCCGCCTTAGCCTTCGTGATTTTCTTTTTTAATTTTTCGTTAGCCCACTGTAGTACTTTTGTAACTCTGAATCAAAGTGTTTTAACATGAGGTAAATCCTACATGGATACTATGCCGGACTCCTACCGACTAAAAACCACACGTATCCTACATAACAGCCTACAGATGGGAGCCCCGGGTAAGTCCTCAGAAGGCTACAACTGCGGCTTCACTTAGGTGGGGGGGGGGTGTAAATAAGTTAAATAACAGCCAAATAACAAAACGTGTGAGTGGCAATAAATCTTTATTTCTTAAATCATTCATTTATTAACTATGCGCTATATAATGAACTGGTATAGCATAATATATACCTAATAATACCCATTAGGATATAGCGATAAACTGGGTAGGTTATGCCTGGTTTTTTTTTATATTCCAAGCACAAGATTGTATAATTGTTCCTTAAATTTTGGTGACTGAAATTATTATAGAAAAGACAATATTTAATATGTGTTACATTCCACGCAGTTATGACAGTGACACATTGTATTCTATTTTCGGTATTTTAAATTAAGGATATTTGAAAATTTGTATTTTGAATTCTGATATAATAATTATTTGTATTTTAAATTTAGACATTTTACGGTAAGGTGTACTGAAATAAGGTATTTTGAATGTTAAGGTATTTCGAATTCGGGTATTTTGGTCTAATGCATTTTAAGTAAAGGCATTTTGATTTCTGGTATTTTAATATATAACCATAGTAATGACCTATTCTTGGAAGGACTTATTTTTTAAAGACTTTTATGTGAGCACCACAGAGCATCTCGCGCCTTTACAGAGGGAGAGGCCAAAGTTTAGAGCACCCCCTCTGGCAATAATGTGACATTTTGACGACCAAATGCCCCTAGTTACATAAAATAGTATCTAGTTTTCGTTACAAGTGTGGGATTTCTGTTATTACAACGAGTTCCTACAGATGCTGACCCGAGCCGAAGGCGAGGGTAGACAGTCGGAACGAGTTCAAATAACAGTCCCACACGTTGTATTGAACAACTATTTTTAATACAGTTGCGAAACAATTAAGCAATTTAATTTAATAACATAATAAAAACACAATTAACTAATATTTTTTTGGAAAATGGCGCCCTCCGTAAAAGAATATAAGCACTGACTATGGCAGTGCACGTCATAAAGCCAACTTTTTATATTTATAAATTTAATTTGGCCGATACTAATAGATACTAAAAGTAGCTTTTTTTAGACATATTTGCATGAATCATAAAAACTTCTATGATTTTTTTTTACGTAATAAGGTTTTTTTATACAGTTGCTCAAAAAGTGGCGTATTACAGGGATGTATAGCGTTCGGGATGTGGGCTATTATACACTCGTGCTTTTTCTTTACCATTCCCGCACTCGTGCGTTTTCTTTCCCAATTGTCAAAATAATGTCTGTGATTCATGCAAATATTTCTAAAAAAGATACTAACTTGTTTCAATATCAGATTAAAAGTAATTTTAATTAAAATTTAAGCGTAAATTAATATAAGTATCGGCCAAATTAAATTTATAAATATAAAAAAAGTTGGCTGTATGAAGTGCACTGCCAGTCTCTGCTTAGGAAGGTATATATTCTTTTACGGTTGGCGCCATTTTGAATATTTAGGTTTATTGTGTTTTTATTATTTTATAAAATTGTTTAATTTTTTCGCAACTGTATTAAAAATAGGTGTTCAATACAACGTGTGGGACTGTTATTTAAACTCGTTCCGACTGTCTACCCTCGCCTTCGGCTCGGGTCAACACCTGTCGTACTCGTAACTCGTTGTAATAACAGAGATCCCACACTTGTATCGAAAACTACTATTTTCTTTTTAATAATTTTGACAGTTAGGAAAGAAAACGCACGAGTGCGGGAATGGTAAAGAAAAAGCACGAGTGTGTAATAGCCCACATCCCGAACGCTATACGTCCCTGTAATACGCCACTTTTTGAGCAACTGTATTAAAAACAGATTTTTTTTTAAGTTTCTTTCACTAGACTAAGTCTAGTTGCGCGGTTGATTTGTCATTTTAAAAATGATGAAATAATCTAAATCTAAAGAAAAATGGCATTATCTTTTATAAGTAAGTAATTTTATAACAAGTTCTTATTATTTACACCTATTTAAACGTATAGGTAATTGTTGTGTTTATTAAGATTTGTTTATCAACTTTGCTGGACGTCACATACTCACATACAATACATGGATCGGTTGAGCGACTTGGGGTGTTATGACACAAGATGGGTACGTATCATAATATATAATTTCAAAATACATATGATTGGAATATATAAAGTTAAAATACCGAATATATAAATATATAATGCATCAAAATATATAAAGTTATTTGACATAAGTTCTAAATTTCTAAGTTTGAATGCTATAATGGTCGAAATATATAACAAACACAATGCATAATGGTTCATAGGGCTACGTTTTATAATATATATTTCAAAATAATCCGACTTGGATGGGTTAGGTTTTTTTTTTTGTTGACGCGGGGAACGCATTTACGCGCCTTCATCTCAACCGCGGGGGCAGCTGGGATGGTGTGTGGGTCTCCCGGCCCGGTCCGGAATGGACCGTCCTACCCACTAAACCCCGCGGTGTTCCTCCTCACCCTTTAGCCGGGCCGAGGGATATCAAAAGATTATTCACGTCGACCCGGCTAGGGGCGCCCCGTTTATTCGGGGCTCTCCTCGGGGGAGCCAGATGGGCGGCTCCCCAAAGCTCCCTAAGGAGCTGAAGACCACGCCTGCACCGCTCTCAAGCCCCTCTGTAATAGAGGAGACAGAGAGCGGCTGGCGCAGGCGTGCGCTAATGGGCACCCCCGGAACACGGGGAAGGTGCCCACCGCCATGTGACCGTTGGTGGGCGGGGTCCCCCGACCTTACGCCCATGGTCAACAAATATTCGGGGGCGTGCGCAAGCTCCTCGCGACATCGGCAGTTTTCCACCGTACGATCGCCCGTCGGCCATGGTCTGATATCGGTTTGAGGGCCCATACACTACATACAGCAAATGGTCACCTATTTGCTATTCTACACAAATTATTTTGTAATGAATAAATGAATTATTATCACAAGTCAACATGTTATTACGTAGATTCATCGATCTGAAAGTAGGTAGATGGATATTTAATGAATCATATACCGTACCATAAATATTTTTATTCAAAATTTTTGACAAAACTATTATAATCTGGATAACAATAATAAATATATATTTAAATTTTATAATACATAATTTAAAAGTACGTAGGTACTTTTAATCTGTATAAATTATAGATAGGTATAAGATATATAGGGTTATCCCTCTAGATAGCTACCTACCAAAAAGCGTATTTAGCATTTTCATATAAGAGTAAAATCAAAATTACCTTTTATAGATCTTTATCTCAACCGCGGGGGCAGCTGGGATGGTGTGTGGGTCTCCCGGCCCGGTCCGGAATGGACCGTCCTACCCACTAAACCCCGCGGTGTTCCTCCTCACCCTTTAGCCGGGCCGAGGGATATCAAAAGATTATTCACGTCGACCCGGCTAGGGGCGCCCCGTTTATTCGGGGCTCTCCTCGGGGGAGCCAGATGGGCGGCTCCCCAAAGCTCCCTAAGGAGCTGAAGACCACGCCTGCACCGCTCTCAAGCCCCTCTGTAATAGAGGAGACAGAGAGCGGCTGGCGCAGGCGTGCGCTAATGGGCACCCCCGGAACACGGGGAAGGTGCCCACCGCCATGTGACCGTTGGTGGGCGGGGTCCCCCGACCTTACGCCCATGGTCAACAAATATTCGGGGGCGTGCGCAAGCTCCTCGCGACGGCGCCCCGAACTGCACGGCGGAGTGGGACCAATTGTCGAGTTGCTCCCACTCCCCCACGCAGTGCGCGTCCCGCTTTGTCGCCATCGCGTCGACAGCAAGCGAAGCGATGGCGGCTCAGCTCGCCTGACTGCCGACCATGGCTTGCACCATGACCAGCAGTGACAGGCCCCTACCGGTGCTGTACGGAGCGGCCGCACGGACGGAACGGCCGCACAGACGGAACCACCGTACATGCGGCAGCCCGCACACACGCAGCAGTCTCTGGCAAACTGCCGCGCTACGAAACTGCCGCACAGGTGGACTGCCGTACAGGCGGAAACAGCCGCACAGGCGGAACAGCCGCACATGCGGCCGCTGCCGCACAGCAAACTTGCTCCAACCGGCCGCAGCCGGGAGCAAACCTCACTACACCGCGGGCCTTAAAGGCCCGCCATACCACGACCCCCTCGTGCAATGGGGTCAACTCCGTCAAAAGACGGTACTTTAACGTTCTCAATGCTTCTACCGGCTGGAAGGCCGGGAGCATTGGGGCGTCCGCCACGGTGTGTTGCGCTGCAGATGCAACGCAACACACCGTGGGCCTAGCAGGCCCACCGAACTGCGACCCCCTCGCCATGGGGTCAGCTTGCCGGGATATCAGTACATTGACTAATTGGGGCAGCACGCCGCACCCAATAGCCGATGTTCCAGGGTGCACCGTCTTAGTCCAGTTGCCACTCCCCCCGGGCATATAGCCCGAAGGGATAGAAAACCTGACCAAGCTCACTAGGAGGTTTCCCGACCTAGCACCCCGGATGGGTTAGGTTGGGTTAGGTGGTAATTTCTTTTTTAAATTAAAATAATAGTTTTGTAGTATAACCTATTATTTTAATTTATAAAAAAAATAACCATGAAGACTAAGGCGGGAGTGGAGCGGAGCTCCCGCCTTAGCCTTCTAACCTAACCTATCCAAATCGGATTGCATTATTTTTAGATATTTTGACCTTAATTGATATTAAATGTTGGTTTATGCCATTTATGATTATTTCTTCAAACTATTATACTTTTTGATTTTATATATTTTGAACTTAAACATTGTAAACATATAGATTTTAAACGGATTGGGATGGTTTAGGCCCTTTCGCTATATGTATGTATTATGATATTTATATAGAACGTAAATTATGCATATTGATGATTATTTCTTCTGACTATTATACTTTTTGATTTTATATATTTTGAACTTATCCAATGTAAACTTATAGATTTTAAACTTATGCATTATAATACGTACCCACCACAGAATTAATCGAATGTCCATTAGAAAATCTCTCTATTTTTAATTGGAAATTCATCGAAAACGTTTCGTTTTGCAATATTTACTTATGTGGGAGTAAATAAGTATAATAAAGGATTTCAAAAATATTGCTTGATGTACCTATATTTTTCTTTAAATATAACTTATGTATTTTATTTTATTAAAAAGTCATAATTGTTTTGTATGAGAAAATGTACTGTAAGAGCCAGTTAAAAAGAGGTATCTCAATTTTTTCTTTTATTTATACTAAGCGGAATTGCATCATCTCATGAAAATAGGTATAACATAGGCATTTTTGATATTTTGGCCAAACTACAATATAAAGTGACCAGTATAATAAATAAATGCTAAACAATAAGTAAAAATATCGATCGGGAAAGTTATGAGAAAACGCTCTTTACAAAATCTTAATTTACTCGAAAGTTGCTTTTCTTGACATAACGCTTTTGCGCTTAGCACGGCAGAATAAGAGACATCTCACTCGAAGTCAAAGTCAAAAAGAAAAAAAAAACATGTGCCGTCGTCGTGACGTCATTCTCAGTTACAAACTACATACACTAGATGGCGCTGCCAATATGACGTCATTTTTACATTACGGTGTTAAGATTCTCCGTAATAGAATGACACCCCCGGGACTCCCAAATTTTGTTAAGACCTTACTTCATAGGATCATTTCTATAGTAAGCTCTTCTCGAGACATTCACTCTACGTGAGTCCTCGCAAGCCACGTTGATGAGGCGTGGCGCGGCACCCTGAGCGTGAGGCGGGCGGCGGTAGACCTACCACCAGCCCTCGATGATCGTTCACTCCCCTTCACGGGGGAGCGTGGGGTGTTGTCGCTGTCTGAGTGGCTTTTTTGAACCCTTATTGATCGAAAACTAACCAAACGTTTAAAAATTATAGTCTTTTATCAGCATTATTGATAAACGAAAAAACCTTAACCTAGCTCAACTAGACACTGAATGCGTATCCAGTGTCTGAAAACCGTCCGCAAGAAATAAGCGCAATATAATAAAATAATAAAAAGCAGACTTTTTTTTGCGCGTGGTGATCATTCTGATTCTGAGTGCATTTTGCGTATTGCACATTTTGCTTTTGTACATTTTGCGTATTGCACATTTTGCTTTTGTACATTTTGCGGTGTGGTAGTCATTTTGCGTATTGCACATTTTGCTTTTGTACATTTTGCGTTATTTTGCTCCGGGGGGTATTTTATGCACTCATTTCGACTAAATCTTACTTTGTAAATACAACTTTAAGGCACACGCGTAAGGTTGAGAAAACTGGTGACACTTTTTAGGTGTTCTTTTTGTTTGAAATTGTGCATCTAGGTATTCTCGTAGATCAATGATTAATCAATAATCAGTCATATATTTCTATATTATTTTCATTTTCATATTCATAAGTTTGCCATAATGGACCATTATAAATCTAAACAGCGAATAACGGTAGTTACCTATTCAAAAGGATCTGTATAATTAGTAGACAAAGGATTGATTCGTACAATGGCTTGCGTAGAAAAAAGGACCTATTCTTGTTTGTTGTGAGCTTACTTACTCTTAAGGCTCTTTTAAGACCACGCCCTGACAATCAGAGTCATACGATGTTAATAATTACGCCTGATTCGACAGAGAGAGGCGGGCCAGCCGGTATAGTAATATGGCGTTGTGTGAAATGTCGGTGAATATTTATTTATTATTTACTAGCTGACCCGCGTAACTTCGTTTGCGTGATAAATGAAGAACCGCTGGACCGATTTTGTGCAAACTTCACATAAACCATCTACTAAATAGTTCGAACAAAGCCTAAACATTTGGTTTGGATAAGTTAGCCCGTTGTTGAGTTATAAAATTACAACGAAAAGTGGCATTGATTTTTATATATATACTAGCTGACCCGCGCAACTTCGTTTGCGTGATAAATGAAGAACCGCTCGACCGATTTTGTGCAAACTTCACATAAACCATCTACTAAATAGTCCGAACAAAGCCTAAACATTTGGTTTTGGTAGGTGAGCCCGTTCTTGAGTTATAAGATTACAACAAAAAGTCGTCGACGATACTGCAATAGCGCTGAACTACCATTTGCAATACCGCGGAATTACAAAAAGTAGCGAAATTCAAATTTTCGCGCCACGCTGCCCTAGTCTCCCATTGTTGTTGTGTCTGAACACACCACTTTGAATAAGCCAATCAGAAGCTCTATATCGCTTCGATGCAACAGCGCGATGCACTAGCCGCGTTTATAGTTGGAAGTAAATACCGCGTAATTGAACAAAACGTGAACAAAGTGTAGTAATAATATTGTGCTCCGTGAAAAATATTGTTAAAAAGTGGTTATTTGTGCATGGAAAGTACCGGTAAGTAATTTAATCTGTTAATTTGTGTATTGTCTTGCTAAATTTAAATATTGATTTTACAATTTCATCGTATTTTTATAGATAAAATAGGCATTGATCTGGAGATGTAATTACGCGGTTTTGTTTTTTAAAAATGTAAAGCCATTTTGTTACTTACGCGGTTTTGACTACTTTAGTAATTAAACGGTTATCAATTTTGTTTCAGAATTTATTTGTAAAGATGATGTCTGCCAACACAGAATCGATCGAGGACTTAGTCAAGCGACGGGAGGAGTTGCTCAAGAAAAGGCAATCAGTTTTAGCCAGACAAACCCAACCAGGCATTAGTTTCAGCAATGATACTGAGGTTTTTCCTAAACCTTCGACCTCAGGTGCCAACCAGCCTGTTTTACTTGAGTACATCAACACGACAACTCGGGAAAGTACAATTATTGAAAAAGATTTTAGTGACTTTTTATCTGACGATTCAGTAGCTGACCCTGATTTTGTGTTACCAATTGATGAGCTTTTAGGTAACATTCGTCCACCGACACAGCAGTCTCCTGTGGAATCATCCCTCCTTCATTTAGAAGATATTGAAAATTTCCCTGAAAGAACTATTGAAGAGGAGCAAACGCCGATAAGAAAAAGAAAAGCAATAGCAGACAAAGACTCATGGAAAAGAGAAGGTAATAAAAGACAGAGAATGATGGGGAAGGAGTACTTAGGTTTTCGAAAGATTGATGGAAAGTATGTACAAGACATCGCCAAACCGGAAAGAAAGCTTATGATGACATGTGCTTCTGAACGCTGTACTTTGAGTAAAGTTTTCTGTTGCAACATTTTTACGGACGAAATGCGGACGAAAATATTTGATGAATTTTGGGCGATGACATGGAAGGAAAAGAAGCTATACGTTTTGACCCTGATTGACACTCAAGATACACGACGAAAGACTAAAGGAGCCGGCTGTAATAGTAGACGTTGTGGAAGCAAGATTTACCACTTAAAAGCTGCCAATATTAAAGTACGTGTGTGCCAAACTATGTTTTTGGGCACGCTCGGAATTAAGGAATGGACTTGCAGATATTGGTTGGGTGAAAGAGGAAGTAGAGGAAATTCTCAAGTATCTTCTGCTCAGGCCGGTGGACAGGATGATCAATTAACAAAAAAACTATCTGTTTTGAATTTCTTTCGAGAAATTCCCAAACTTCCATCGCATTATTGCAGAAAATCGAGCCAAAAAATGTATTTAGAACCCATTATCCAATCTAAGGCCCATCTTTACCGTTTATATGTAAATCGTGCTAATAGTCTCTCCTCTCCTGTAGCAAGCCGAAAGTTTTTTGAAGATTTGCTGTCTCAACAAAATATTTCCCTTTTCAAACCAAAGAAGGACGAGTGTGACACTTGCTGTGCTCATAAGGCTGGCAATCTAAGTGACAAAGAGCACAAAATACATCTGGCTCTAAAAACAGCAGCTCGTCAAGAGAAAAATAAGGACAAAGAAGCAGCAATCAAAGGAGAAGTTCACGCAATAACTGCTGACTTGCAAGCCGTAATGTTGTGCCCATACCTAAATGCCAGTGCGTTGTACTTCAAAACGAAGCTCTGTGTACATAACTTTACAGTTTACAATCTGAGTAACCACCAGGCAACGTGCTACTGGTTTGACGAAACCGTTACAGATTTGAGAGCCACCACGTATGCTTCTTTCTTTGTTGCTCACATCTCCACCTTAGTGGAAAATGATCCCAAAGATGTGATTATTTACACGGATGGCTGCACAGCTCAGAACCGAAATAATGTGGTTTCGAATGCTCTTTTGCGACTCGCCGTCAAATTTAATGTAACGATCACTCAGAAGTTTTTAGAAAAGGGTCACACGCAAATGGAGGTGGACTCAGTGCACTCCGTTATAGAAAGAAAATTGAAAAATCGCGAGATTCACCTACCAAGCCAGTACGCGACGATAGCAAAAGAAGCCCGAATAAAACCTTTTCCCTATGACGTGGTGATGCCTGATTATACCTTCTTCAAGGATTACAGCCGGAAAGACTATCTCGTTTATGAGTCTATAAGACCGGGACGAGTTGCTGGTGACAAATGTGTTACTGATATAAGGGTGCTAAGGTACAACACGAATTGTACTATTGATTATAAATTAATGTACTCAGATGAATACATGTGAAGCGGGTGTCCTGATCAATGAGCAACTCACAACTTGAAGTAGAAATCAGAGTTTATTGAAGTGAAGAACACAGTACAGATATAAGGACACAGTTCGTCAAGAGTAGACAGAAGGAGAATTGAGAGAATGAAGATAGCACTAGAATAGTTTATAAGCACTAAGAACTTAACATACGATACTTCGCGGCACGCGTACAACCTGAGCGCGACAGACATGCACTTGGTGTCGAGATGCATTTCCGACTGCCGGCGGCGCGGGCGCAGGCCCCTAGCCGCCGTGCGAACCAGTGATGCATTCCGCACGCTATTATCTAATATTAAAAGCAAGCGGACGATATTTTGTACGTTGAACAATTTATGTATTTAATACATGTAGTATATTTACTTTGGTAGTAAACAATATTTATAATCTATGTAATAACTGTATTCTTATTGATATGTACGTTATATAATATTATATTATATTTGAATACTGAGTAAAAGTGTAACGCTAACAAGACAATAACAATTTATAATAACATCAATCTAGTAGCTCCGCTACACCACCCTCCCCCAGAGACCGTCAAGGGCGATAAAAGTCTGGGAATCTCACCGTCCGGCCAGAGCGAGTCCTTCTGACAACGCTGTCGTCAGTGTCAGGTAAGTTGTGACCCGTGGGTGTAGGAGACGTGTGAGTGGGGTGTGTGATAGATGTAGGTGTGTGATGTGTGGGTGTATCTGGATCACGCAGTATGTAGGCAGGTTTTAACCTGTCAATAGAAACCGTGACAACCCTACCATTCACACGAATTTTAAATACTTTACCTCCATGTTCAAGAACTTCATGAGGTCCAGTGTAAGCAGGTTTAAGAGATCCGGCAACGGTGTCATCTCGCAGGAAGACGTGAGAAGATGTTGGCAGATCCTTAAAAATAAAGGGTGAACGTCGACCACCATGACGTGACGCTGGAGAAGGCTGTAACTTGCGAGCGAATTGTCGCAGGCGCGTAATATAGTCAGTCACGTCTGGGTCTACGAGGTCTTCTGGACTAAAGAATTCTCCTGGAAGACGAAGGGGTTCCCCATAAACTAATTCAGCTGGTGATGCCTTTAAATCCTCTTTGTATGTGCTGCGAATGCCTAATAATACAAGAGGAAGGCTTTCAACCCAGCTGCTGTCACTGTGACAGGTTAAGGCAGCTTTAAGCTGCCGGTGCAGGCGCTCCAAAATCCCGTTACAGATTGGGTGATAGGCCGTGGTTCTTTTATGTTGGAAGCCGGCGATACATGCCAGATGTCCAAATAAGGCTGACTCGAACTGTCTGCCCCTGTCGGTAACGACACGTTCAGGACAGCCGAATCTTGAGATCCAACCACTGAGTAGGGCCTTAGCAACGGTTTCAGCCGTAATATCTGCCAGCGGTATGGCCTCAGCCCAACGCGTGTAGCGATCAATGACTGTGAGGCAGTACCGGAAACCTTGAGATAACGGCATCGGACCTATTAGATCTATATGTATATCTCTAAATCTGGCTCTGGGAAGCTTGTAAGTGCCCAGCGGTGAAGATACATGTCTATGTATTTTGGACCGCTGGCACGCAATGCATGTACGTACCCATTGCCTGCAATCTCTTTTAATGCCAGGCCATATGTAACGATCCGTGACTAGGCGGATTGTAGCATTGGCACCGGGATGGCTAAGAGAGTGTAAATTTTCAAAAATTTGTCGGCGTAAGGCTTTCGTCACAAAAGGTCTTGGAGTGCAGTGACTTACATCGCAATATAAGTAGGTATTAGTACCAGGCAACTGTACCTTTCTAAGGCATAGTGAAGTGTTGCTACCTAGAAGGACCTTTAACTCGGGGTCGGTAGTTTGTGAGGTGGCTAATGCCTCGAGGTCTACAGGTAAGTTAACCTCCTCGATGCGTGACAAAGTGTCAGCCACGACGTTATCCTTCCCCGAGATGTGCCTGATGTCAGTACAAAACTGAGATATAAAATCTAAATGACGAAATTGCCTAGGTGAGCATTTATCTTTCCTAGACTGAAATGCGAAAGTAAGAGGTTTGTGATCAGTATATATCACAAAATCACGAGCTTCAACCATGTGGCGAAAGTGCTTTACTGCCTCGTATATCGCTAAGAGTTCGCGATCGTAAGGGGAATATTTGGTCTGCGAAGGTGATAGCTTACGTGAAAAGAAAGCTAATGGCTGCCAAGTATTCTCCTTAAGCTGCTGCAGTACTGCGCCTAAGGCTGTATCTGACGCATCGGTAACTAAGGCAAGTTTTGCGTTGCAATCAGGGTGAGCAAGCATGGCAGCTTGGCATAGACCCATTTTGCAGGCCTCAAAGGCGTCAAGCTCTGTAGGCGTAAAATGTACTGGCTTTGAGCCTTTTGCTGAACCGGTCAAGAGAGCGTTTAGTGGCGCTTGAACGCGAGCTGCTTCTGGAATAAATCTCCTATAGAAATTTATCATCCCAAGAAACCTACGTAACTCTCTAACAGTTTTGGGCACCGGGAACTTACTGATGGCATCTACCTTTTCAGGTAGCGGCTTAGTGCCATCTGGGCCTATCCGGTATCCCAGGAACGTGACCTCAGCTGCACCAAACACGCATTTGGCTGTGTTAATAACCATACCATAATCCTGTAGCCTAGTGAACACTTGATGTAAATGCTGTGCATGGGAATTATGATCTGCTGAATAAATTAAAATATCATCTAAATATGCATATGCGAAGTCCAATCCACGCAGCATTTCATCTACGAAGCGCATAAACGTATTTGATGCGTTTCGGAGTCCATAGCTCATAAAAGGAAAGGAATAAAGCCCGAAGGGAGTCGTTATAGCGGTCTTTTCAATGTCTGGTGGGTAAACACCAATTTGGTTATACGCTTTAACCAAGTCCAGAGTTGAAAAGACTGTGCATCCTGTAAGGTTGTGTGCAAAATCCTGTATATGGCGAATAGGGTACCTGTCTGGGATGGTCCGTGCGTTTAACATCCGGTAGTCCCCACAGGGCCTCCAGCTGTTGTCCTTCTTTGGTGCCAGATGAAGAGGGGATGCCCAAGGCGACTCTGAAGGTATACACGTACCAACCTGTAACATAGCTTCGAATTCGGCTTTCGCTATTTTTAACCTATCCGGCGCGAGCCGGCGGGGCTTGCACCATACTGGTGGTCCAGGTGTAGTGCGTATGTGATGTAAAGTGTTGTGTTTAGGTGTACGGTTAATACCTGATGGACGAGTGATGTCGGGGTACTTTGCTAGTATAGCATGGTATTCTGAATCACCGCCTGAAGTAACCTTAACTGAAGAAACATTGTCAGAAGAACTCGCGACCGAAGCCGCGGCAGCAAGCATAGTGTTGCCGTCTATTAAACACTGGTTACGCACATCTACTATTAAATTATAGTGTGATAAAAAATCAACGCCTATAATGGCACGTGTTACATCGGCAATAATAAATCGCCAAGCAAAGTCACGGCGCAAATTTATATTTAATATTAAATGTGCATACCCGTATGTGTTGATAACGGAGCCGTTAGCTGCAAACAAATCATAATTAGTTTTAACACAACGCCCTTTAAATTTACTACGAGGAAAAACACATAGGTCACTACCGGTATCTATTAAAAATTGAACCTTACTTCTATGATCGGTAATAAATAAGCGACCGGGGTGAGGGCAGGCGTCGGCCGCCATCACGGACTGCCCTAATCTTTTCCCGTATAATCACAAGGTTTAATACACTTTGAAGCCTTATCCCTAAAGTTCTTATGGTACCAACACACAGGAAATTTTCTATAGTTCGAATCAGAACGTCTGGAATGTGACCGTCTGCGATCACTACTTCTAGAACTGGATCTTCTGAATTTCGAGCGTGACATTCTATTTAGCTCGGTAGACAATTGATTTACCTGCCGTGTCAGTTCTGCAACTTGATTACTCAGGTTAATGTGGCTGCTTGATGTGCCCACAGCTGCTAAGTGAGGACCGGGAGTAGCAATGTCATGGATCCGATCAGCCAGTTCAGCAACGTCGTCCAAAGTAGCTTTCGACTGAGAGGCTACTATAGCTTGAATATTGTGCGGTAATCGACTGGCCCACATAGTACGTAAAAAATCTGGGGGTATCTCCGGTCCTGCTAACTGCATAATATGTCTCAGGAACTGGGAGGGTGTTCGATCACCAAGCTCCTCCCTAGTAATAATTTGCAGAAGCTTCTTTTCCTTGGACGCTGATAATCTTCGCACTAATTCGGTTTTCAGGCGTTCATACTTATCAGGTCCCGGCGGAGCAGTAATAATATCTTCTACCTCTGACGCGTACACAGGATCCAATTGCCCCACGGCGTAGTGAAATTTCGTTGAATCACTCGTTATATTTGATAAAACGAATTGACTCTCGAGTTGGTAAAACCATAGGGCGGGTTTTTCTGCGTAAAAGGGGGGTACACGTATGCCCACTCTTTGTACATCTTGCGCAGTGCTTGAAAACGCCTTACTGCTTGATTCGCCAGCGTCTTGAGGTTCTCTCATCGTGAGTGTTTGTAGGGGTCACCAGTGAAGCGGGTGTCCTGATCAATGAGCAACTCACAACTTGAAGTAGAAATCAGAGTTTATTGAAGTGAAGAACACAGTACAGATATAAGGACACAGTTCGTCAAGAGTAGACAGAAGGAGAATTGAGAGAATGAAGATAGCACTAGAATAGTTTATAAGCACTAAGAACTTAACATACGATACTTCGCGGCACGCGTACAACCTGAGCGCGACAGACATGCACTTGGTGTCGAGATGCATTTCCGACTGCCGGCGGCGCGGGCGCAGGCCCCTAGCCGCCGTGCGAACCAGTGATGCATTCCGCACGCTATTATCTAATATTAAAAGCAAGCGGACGATATTTTGTACGTTGAACAATTTATGTATTTAATACATGTAGTATATTTACTTTGGTAGTAAACAATATTTATAATCTATGTAATAACTGTATTCTTATTGATATGTACGTTATATAATATTATATTATATTTGAATACTGAGTAAAAGTGTAACGCTAACAAGACAATAACAATTTATAATAACATCAATCTAGTAGCTCCGCTACACCACCCTCCCCCAGAGACCGTCAAGGGCGATAAAAGTCTGGGAATCTCACCGTCCGGCCAGAGCGAGTCCTTCTGACAACGCTGTCGTCAGTGTCAGGTAAGTTGTGACCCGTGGGTGTAGGAGACGTGTGAGTGGGGTGTGTGATAGATGTAGGTGTGTGATGTGTGGGTGTATCTGGATCACGCAGTATGTAGGCAGGTTTTAACCTGTCAATAGAAACCGTGACAACCCTACCATTCACACGAATTTTAAATACTTTACCTCCATGTTCAAGAACTTCATGAGGTCCAGTGTAAGCAGGTTTAAGAGATCCGGCAACGGTGTCATCTCGCAGGAAGACGTGAGAAGATGTTGGCAGATCCTTAAAAATAAAGGGTGAACGTCGACCACCATGACGTGACGCTGGAGAAGGCTGTAACTTGCGAGCGAATTGTCGCAGGCGCGTAATATAGTCAGTCACGTCTGGGTCTACGAGGTCTTCTGGACTAAAGAATTCTCCTGGAAGACGAAGGGGTTCCCCATAAACTAATTCAGCTGGTGATGCCTTTAAATCCTCTTTGTATGTGCTGCGAATGCCTAATAATACAAGAGGAAGGCTTTCAACCCAGCTGCTGTCACTGTGACAGGTTAAGGCAGCTTTAAGCTGCCGGTGCAGGCGCTCCAAAATCCCGTTACAGATTGGGTGATAGGCCGTGGTTCTTTTATGTTGGAAGCCGGCGATACATGCCAGATGTCCAAATAAGGCTGACTCGAACTGTCTGCCCCTGTCGGTAACGACACGTTCAGGACAGCCGAATCTTGAGATCCAACCACTGAGTAGGGCCTTAGCAACGGTTTCAGCCGTAATATCTGCCAGCGGTATGGCCTCAGCCCAACGCGTGTAGCGATCAATGACTGTGAGGCAGTACCGGAAACCTTGAGATAACGGCATCGGACCTATTAGATCTATATGTATATCTCTAAATCTGGCTCTGGGAAGCTTGTAAGTGCCCAGCGGTGAAGATACATGTCTATGTATTTTGGACCGCTGGCACGCAATGCATGTACGTACCCATTGCCTGCAATCTCTTTTAATGCCAGGCCATATGTAACGATCCGTGACTAGGCGGATTGTAGCATTGGCACCGGGATGGCTAAGAGAGTGTAAATTTTCAAAAATTTGTCGGCGTAAGGCTTTCGTCACAAAAGGTCTTGGAGTGCAGTGACTTACATCGCAATATAAGTAGGTATTAGTACCAGGCAACTGTACCTTTCTAAGGCATAGTGAAGTGTTGCTACCTAGAAGGACCTTTAACTCGGGGTCGGTAGTTTGTGAGGTGGCTAATGCCTCGAGGTCTACAGGTAAGTTAACCTCCTCGATGCGTGACAAAGTGTCAGCCACGACGTTATCCTTCCCCGAGATGTGCCTGATGTCAGTACAAAACTGAGATATAAAATCTAAATGACGAAATTGCCTAGGTGAGCATTTATCTTTCCTAGACTGAAATGCGAAAGTAAGAGGTTTGTGATCAGTATATATCACAAAATCACGAGCTTCAACCATGTGGCGAAAGTGATTTACTGCCTCGTATATCGCTAAGAGTTCGCGATCGTAAGGGGAATATTTGGTCTGCGAAGGTGATAGCTTACGTGAAAAGAAAGCTAATGGCTGCCAAGTATTCTCCTTAAGCTGCTGCAGTACTGCGCCTAAGGCTGTATCTGACGCATCGGTAACTAAGGCAAGTTTTGCGTTGCAATCAGGGTGAGCAAGCATGGCAGCTTGGCATAGACCCATTTTGCAGGCCTCAAAGGCGTCAAGCTCTGTAGGCGTAAAATGTACTGGCTTTGAGCCTTTTGCTGAACCGGTCAAGAGAGCGTTTAGTGGCGCTTGAACGCGAGCTGCTTCTGGAATAAATCTCCTATAGAAATTTATCATCCCAAGAAACCTACGTAACTCTCTAACAGTTTTGGGCACCGGGAACTTACTGATGGCATCTACCTTTTCAGGTAGCGGCTTAGTGCCATCTGGGCCTATCCGGTATCCCAGGAACGTGACCTCAGCTGCACCAAACACGCATTTGGCTGTGTTAATAACCATACCATAATCCTGTAGCCTAGTGAACACTTGATGTAAATGCTGTGCATGGGAATTATGATCTGCTGAATAAATTAAAATATCATCTAAATATGCATATGCGAAGTCCAATCCACGCAGCATTTCATCTACGAAGCGCATAAACGTATTTGATGCGTTTCGGAGTCCATAGCTCATAAAAGGAAAGGAATAAAGCCCGAAGGGAGTCGTTATAGCGGTCTTTTCAATGTCTGGTGGGTAAACACCAATTTGGTTATACGCTTTAACCAAGTCCAGAGTTGAAAAGACTGTGCATCCTGTAAGGTTGTGTGCAAAATCCTGTATATGGCGAATAGGGTACCTGTCTGGGATGGTCCGTGCGTTTAACATCCGGTAGTCCCCACAGGGCCTCCAGCTGTTGTCCTTCTTTGGTGCCAGATGAAGAGGGGATGCCCAAGGCGACTCTGAAGGTATACACGTACCAACCTGTAACATAGCTTCGAATTCGGCTTTCGCTATTTTTAACCTATCCGGCGCGAGCCGGCGGGGCTTGCACCATACTGGTGGTCCAGGTGTAGTGCGTATGTGATGTAAAGTGTTGTGTTTAGGTGTACGGTTAATACCTGATGGACGAGTGATGTCGGGGTACTTTGCTAGTATAGCATGGTATTCTGAATCACCGCCTGAAGTAACCTTAACTGAAGAAACATTGTCAGAAGAACTCGCGACCGAAGCCGCGGCAGCAAGCATAGTGTTGCCGTCTATTAAACACTGGTTACGCACATCTACTATTAAATTATAGTGTGATAAAAAATCAACGCCTATAATGGCACGTGTTACATCGGCAATAATAAATCGCCAAGCAAAGTCACGGCGCAAATTTATATTTAATATTAAATGTGCATACCCGTATGTGTTGATAACGGAGCCGTTAGCTGCAAACAAATCATAATTAGTTTTAACACAACGCCCTTTAAATTTACTACGAGGAAAAACACATAGGTCACTACCGGTATCTATTAAAAATTGAACCTTACTTCTATGATCGGTAATAAATAAGCGACCGGGGTGAGGGCAGGCGTCGGCCGCCATCACGGACTGCCCTAATCTTTTCCCGTATAATCACAAGGTTTAATACACTTTGAAGCCTTATCCCTAAAGTTCTTATGGTACCAACACACAGGAAATTTTCTATAGTTCGAATCAGAACGTCTGGAATGTGACCGTCTGCGATCACTACTTCTAGAACTGGATCTTCTGAATTTCGAGCGTGACATTCTATTTAGCTCGGTAGACAATTGATTTACCTGCCGTGTCAGTTCTGCAACTTGATTACTCAGGTTAATGTGGCTGCTTGATGTGCCCACAGCTGCTAAGTGAGGACCGGGAGTAGCAATGTCATGGATCCGATCAGCCAGTTCAGCAACGTCGTCCAAAGTAGCTTTCGACTGAGAGGCTACTATAGCTTGAATATTGTGCGGTAATCGACTGGCCCACATAGTACGTAAAAAATCTGGGGGTATCTCCGGTCCTGCTAACTGCATAATATGTCTCAGGAACTGGGAGGGTGTTCGATCACCAAGCTCCTCCCTAGTAATAATTTGCAGAAGCTTCTTTTCCTTGGACGCTGATAATCTTCGCACTAATTCGGTTTTCAGGCGTTCATACTTATCAGGTCCCGGCGGAGCAGTAATAATATCTTCTACCTCTGACGCGTACACAGGATCCAATTGCCCCACGGCGTAGTGAAATTTCGTTGAATCACTCGTTATATTTGATAAAACGAATTGACTCTCGAGTTGGTAAAACCATAGGGCGGGTTTTTCTGCGTAAAAGGGGGGTACACGTATGCCCACTCTTTGTACATCTTGCGCAGTGCTTGAAAACGCCTTACTGCTTGATTCGCCAGCGTCTTGAGGTTCTCTCATCGTGAGTGTTTGTAGGGGTCACCAGTGAAGCGGGTGTCCTGATCAATGAGCAACTCACAACTTGAAGTAGAAATCAGAGTTTATTGAAGTGAAGAACACAGTACAGATATAAGGACACAGTTCGTCAAGAGTAGACAGAAGGAGAATTGAGAGAATGAAGATAGCACTAGAATAGTTTATAAGCACTAAGAACTTAACATACGATACTTCGCGGCACGCGTACAACCTGAGCGCGACAGACATGCACTTGGTGTCGAGATGCATTTCCGACTGCCGGCGGCGCGGGCGCAGGCCCCTAGCCGCCGTGCGAACCAGTGATGCATTCCGCACGCTATTATCTAATATTAAAAGCAAGCGGACGATATTTTGTACGTTGAACAATTTATGTATTTAATACATGTAGTATATTTACTTTGGTAGTAAACAATATTTATAATCTATGTAATAACTGTATTCTTATTGATATGTACGTTATATAATATTATATTATATTTGAATACTGAGTAAAAGTGTAACGCTAACAAGACAATAACAATTTATAATAACATCAATCTAGTAGCTCCGCTACACATGCATTTACCCCGGCGTGCGAAACCACTAGAATCCCTCTTACCCGAACCTCCACAGCTACATTATCGCCCACAAAAAATTAACAAAACTAAATTTAATCATCTACAAGAGCTGAAAACTGTTATACCGCCCGATTGCCATGAGTTTTATAATAATTTACTTTATGAGGATTAAAATTTTAGGTGTTTTGATACTTTAGATATTTGTATGTTTCTGGTGATAATATGATTAAGGATAATTTTATTATTGTTTGTTTTTA
The DNA here is from genome assembly GCA_933228765.1 of Miltochrista miniata. Lineage (NCBI taxonomy): Eukaryota > Metazoa > Arthropoda > Insecta > Lepidoptera > Erebidae > Miltochrista > Miltochrista miniata. The sequence goes on from OW121757.1 coordinate 3,200,982, forward strand.
TTTCGAGTAATTTTTGTTTTGCCACAGATTTTTGTTTATTTTTTTGTGATTATGATACGAGTATAAAGAAGACTGATTAGTTAAAAGGAGAGTTGTACTTAATTATATTATTGAGATTTAAAAAAAACTAGTTTATTTTCCATTATTTTTGTGATAGAAAAGTGCTATTAGTTAGTGTTTAAGATGAATAAATAATTGTTTTGTAATTTTTATGATAGTTTCAATTACGCGTATCTATTCATTTTATTATATCTTGAGGCTGATATTGGCACAACAAAACCGCGTAAGTGCCGTAACACCCACATAAATAGGAAAACTGCAATTTTTCTACCACTGACTGATTGCCTGATACACTAAGAACCCAATATTTCAGTAAGATCGCTATATCATTCAAAATACTCAAATTATAAAGTTTTTTTTATCTCCTGGAAAATAGTCAACCTTGTAGTTACGCACTATTGCAAATAGTAGATCAGCGCTTTTGCAGTATCGTCGACGAAGTGGCGTTGATTTTTATATATATAGATAGATTATTATGAGTACTTAACGTTGGTGAGTGCGTAACCCCGGTAAAGCGTTGTCTATTAGGTTATATTGTCTGTGGTAAATTTAAAAGCAAATTAAATATGGTCTAATTTACAGTATGAATATACTAGCTGATTGCCGCAGCTTTGCCCGCATAAAATTGTTACCGTTCGCGCTTCCCGTGGGAACTTATTTCCGGAACAAAAGTAGTTTATCTGTTATTCCACACCATAATCTATCCCTGTACCAAATTTCAGCCCGATCCGTTCAGCCGTTCGAGCGTTAAAGAGTAACAAACATCCACACTAACAAACTTTCACATTTATATATTAGTAAGACGGTCTGTCCAACCGTTTATTTTACTTTATTATTGTATTTTTTATTACTTTTGTTTTTTTAATCCGTTATAATTAACTTAGATAAATATGATTAGGCAGTATATACATATTATATTTCTTTTACAGCTTATTTTAAAGTTCCCTTTTAAAAGTTACGTTTTCAGGTCTGTCTGTTTGTCAGTACTGTCAAAAGTAAAATAAACGGTTGGACAGATTATAGTAAAATATAAATGTACCAACCGTATGTATATAACGCCCCAGAGGTAGGTGCGGAACCAGGCCGCCGTGCCCGCGTTGGCCTGGTACTTGCGGATGAGGATGGGGTGCGGCACGGGCAGCAGCCCCACCAGCGTGCCGTGCTGCAGGAAGCGCAGGATCTCCGACTCGTCCGTCAGGCCCCTGGGGGGAGAGGTCATGGTCAGGTGACGTCAAACATGAGGATGGGGTGCGGCACGGGCAGCAGCCCCACCAGCGTGCCGTGCTGCAGGAAGCGCAGGATCTCCGACTCGTCCGTCAGGCCCCTGGGGGGAGAGGTCATGGTCAGGTGACGTCAAACATGAGGATGGGGTGCGGCACGGGCAGCAGCCCCACCAGCGTGCCGTGCTGCAGGAAGCGCAGGATCTCCGACTCGTCCGTCAGGCCCCTGGGGGGAGAGGTCATGGTCAGGTGACGTCAAACATGAGGATGGGGTGCGGCACGGGCAGCAGCCCCACCAGCGTGCCGTGCTGCAGGAAGCGCAGGATCTCCGACTCGTCCGTCAGGCCCCTGGGGGGAGAGGTCATGGTCAGGTGACGTCAAACATGAGGATGGGGTGCGGCACGGGCAGCAGCCCCACCAGCGTGCCGTGCTGCAGGAAGCGCAGGATCTCCGACTCGTCCGTCAGGCCCCTGGGGGGAGAGGTCATGGTCAGGTGACGTCAAACATGAGGATGGGGTGCGGCACGGGCAGCAGCCCCACCAGCGTGCCGTGCTGCAGGAAGCGCAGGATCTCCGACTCGTCCGTCAGGCCCCTGGGGGGAGAGGTCATGGTCAGGTGACGTCAAACATGAGGATGGGGTGCGGCACGGGCAGCAGCCCCACCAGCGTGCCGTGCTGCAGGAAGCGCAGGATCTCCGACTCGTCCGTCAGGCCCCTGGGGGGAGAGGTCATGGTCAGGTGACGTCAAACATGAGGATGGGGTGCGGCACGGGCAGCAGCCCCACCAGCGTGCCGTGCTGCAGGAAGCGCAGGATCTCCGACTCGTCCGTCAGGCCCCTGGGGGGAGAGGTCATGGTCAGGTGACGTCAAACAATAATTGTGAGCCATCCTGAGACGCCTGGTGTGAAACATCAAACTCATTTTGTACAGTCAACTACAGTGAAATGTACTAGTTTAATCTTACAAAATGATGTATCCTTGCGAGTGCCATAATGAACTAACCACAAATTGTGACATACACGGTATCCACCGAACTTGACAATGACATTATGCGTGTAACAGCAATAATTAAATACATTTTTTTATTGACGTGACAACGTCTTATAATTCGATGAAGCCGGCTGCACGAACGAAAAATTATGACGCAATACGTCGTTACCTCGCTCTGAGGCGTTCCATTTATTTTAGTAATGTTTTCAACAGATGGCACTATAATCAATTGATGTATTTTTATATTTATTTTTGTTTTGTAATGTTATTTTTATTTTCTTATGATGTTGTCACGTTCAACCGTCGTCAGTAAACCGACTTTACGGACAACCGATTTTTTAAAGTTAACGTTGCTTAGCTAGTCAACTTTAAAATAAAAAGATTAAAATACGTATATAAGAATAGATCATTATGGCACTCGCAGGGACACATCATTTTGTATGATTAAACTAGTACATTTCATTGTAGTCGACTGTATAAATCTAAATCTCAAAATGAAATCTGACAGACAGCGGCGCGTCGCGAAAGGAGCGACACCTGTTAAGGCTACAACATTTAATATTTTATATGTTTACAAGTTTTTGTTTCCGTGTTCATGCGATAGATGGCGTTCGCGTCAATTTAAATCGCGATACCACTTGTATGCACTTGTATCCTGTATAAGTGTGTTAGTTTTTAATTAGATTGAGATTGCCCTTGATATTGTTTTTTATTTACATTGAGGTTTGGGACTTTTACAACACCGTCGTTCCTTATATTCAGATCTCCACAAAGTTTCACATTAAAAATTATTGGTAACCCTGCATATTTTGACTGCTTCGGTGGCGCATTCGGTAGTGTAACCGACGGACGCGCTGGGTTCGACTCCCGGGTCGGCCAAAATATTTGAGTAATCCACAAATTTTAGAAATAAATAAGTATTCTATCAGTCGTCTAGATTCCATAACACAAGCTTATATAAGCTTATTGAATTACACGCTGTATGACACAAACGCGATTCGTCGTATATGCAGTTCGACACCAACTGTTTGATATACTCATCAGTTTGTCACATACGCGATTTGTCAGGCCAGATCATCAGGGCGTTGTCTCATCACCATCCTACCGGCTACAAAGTCCGAAACGTCGGTAGCACTCACTTGTCGATGCAGATCTTCTCGACCTGCGGCACCAGCACCTGCAGCAGGCGCATGATGGTCTGCAGCGGCAGCTTGCCGCGCCACCCCGACACCCACTCGGCCGAGGGGCGCCACTCGCCTGGACCAGCCTCGCGTCGGATGGTAGCTCCTGTTGTTAGGCTGCCTCGCTGGGAACGGAGATTATTTGGTAAAATAAAGAGACTTCATCCCTCTCAAAAGGTCGGACAGTAAAAACGAAAATTGCAAGTTTGAAATCAAAAAATATTTTTTAGTTCGATAGTCTATTCACCAAGGATAGCTATAGGCTTCATAGTATCACGCTTCGAAGAGGAGCGGTGCAACAATTATATTTTTTTCAGAAACGGAAACAAAATATTCCTTTTGAAAAATGAAACTTCTTAAAAAAACCTTTTAAGCTTGGCTCGAAATAACGATTTTAATGGAAATCAAATTTGTTTTAAAAACTGCAATATTAGTGACGGGATCACACGCGAAGGGATTACAGGCGACGGGAAACATGTTCTTTTTTCGTGTCCTAATTCAAATTCAGTTACGGTGTCAAATAAAAGTATAAAAAAAAACACTCACATGCGTCACAGTTAGTTTGTCCCCATCATCATCATCATCCCTCCGATCCTCCCCATCCGGTCCCACCCTGTGAGGCAGCAGTCTATCTCTCGGCTCCTTCATCTCCCCCTCTTCTATAGCGTCCGACTTGTCGGTGGGTGCGACCGATTTGTCGGCGGAGTCCGGTTCGAGGCGAGCGGGGGGAGGGTGGGCTGATTCGCGTTCTGTCATTGTGCTGATCGCTGAGGAGTGGAGAGACGAGAGGAATAAGGTTTTGGAGGTAAAAAATTACACACGGTGATAATAGTGAAATCAAACAAAATGTTATCAATCAAATTAGCTTATTGGGATATGACAGTTCATTCAGTTGTCTACGCTGACACTTGGAGCCAATGAAACTCAGAAAAGGTTGATATCTTGAATATATTGAAGTAATGTTAGAAGCAGCTGCTCGCGGCGGGACGAATATTGGACGTGAAGAGAACCGTTAAATTTATTGTATGAGTAGATTGATCTAGTTATTACGTAGGTAATTGCAAAAATAATAGGTACTTATATAATGCAAGTTGCGCCGCGAGCTTCTAGGTACAAATTTTTATTGAGTAAAATTGAATTGGCAAAAATAAGATTTGCTGTGCAAAATCCATCAGGCGCTTTGAGCCTGAAAAGTTTTATATTATTAAAAATAGTGTTTGTGTCGAAATGACAGACACATATAAACACACAGTTAGTTTGAGTGCTCACACTCGAACTGTGTGAAAAGACTCATCATTTCGACGTACGTTCGGAGTTTATTCCTACATAACTAAATGTTAATAGAATAAAGAAATAATACTTTTCACTATTTGCCTGCGAAGTGCCTTCCGAAGTTCGGAAACGATCATTACTTAACGTTTAACGTAGTGACTCCCTAATAAATGTTAAAAAATAACAAAATCAAATAAAACATGAAAAACAATAAATGTATAATGTGCTTTTAGATAGTTGACTATGTCATTCTTACCGGGTGTCTCAGCGAGTGTGGGATTGAGAGTCCCGGGTTCTGCAGGCTGCGCCGGCCGGGAACCTTCCATGGGGGTCTCTGCTACTGACTCGGCACTGCGGGACCTGCGGGATACAGCGTGAGGGTTTATAGCAGAAGACTTTGTATATTGCTTGAGCGCGTGAATGAATTAGAATATTCGAGTTATCGTTACTAAAACCTTTTAAGTTTAACTTAAAGTTTAAACACTTCAAATGATGAATAATCATGTAAATAAAGGAAGTTTAAGTAAATGCATGCAAGAATGAATGAGGACATGGTGCATTCATTCCCAAAGGAAAGAATGAGTGAATGTGTAAGATTGAATGCCTCGTGAATGGCAATAGCATCGCATACACTTCTAGTGTATGCGATGCTATTGCCATATTGCTATTGGGCTAGATCACACAGCACCAGCTTATAATTATCACAATTTGGCCTAGAAGATAAATTAGGGAGTGTTCGATATCTGTAAATAGTGTCTTTTACACAACAGAAAACTATTTTTTAATTTTTAATGCTTATTTAACAGCAATCGTATCGTTTTCGGCAATCCTGTATTTTGGCTTGCAAGTCGCTTTTAGTGCAGAATTCGTTGGCAGTGCGTCCGTCAGCCGGTTCATCAATTAGTGTTATATGTAAAGCGCTATCATAAACCGACATGATATGTTTGAGCGTGGCAATGTTCAAGTTATTTAATCTTCGAGTTGGCACGCACGGTGTTGGACCCGAAGCGCGCTGCTGTCACGCGAGCCTATGTTCATGATTTATCGTGCAAAGTCGATAATCGCTGCACTGTAACTTTACAGGGAATGATCATTCATTCGGTTCGTTCGGTCGGTAAATGATGTGCAGTGTCAATGTAAATATGAGTTACCTGGGCAAGCCCGTGGCAAGCGGCGCGGCCCGGCCTCTAACGCCCGCAGAGGCGGCGGCGAGCGAGCGCGCGATGGCGGCGTGCTCGTGCGGCAGGTTGGCCAGGTTGTGGAACACGCCGCGCTTGCGGATGATGGTGTACACCAGGTTCGAGTTGCCTGAGAGGAGAGGTTGGTTTTGAAATGGTTCGACGTTTGTTAAACTATAGTTGTTTTAAAAACATATAGGGTAAACCACCCAATTATTGGCACTTTTAGAATGAATTATTGGCACTTTAGTTAAGAGTATATTTCGAAAAATAAGGGAAACCTAGTTTATTTCAGTTCGGTGTTGCCCATTATGTAGTTGTAGGTATGCATTAAAAAGTAAAATAGCATTCTTTTTCTGTTAGAAATGGACAAAATTACCTAAAGTGCCAATAATTGGAGGAGTGCCAACGATTGGGTGGTTTACCCTATATAAGGTCGATTTGAATAACCTCCTCCTTTTTTTAATTCTTAACTTCTTAGACACATTTTGACTACTCATTAAGAGTACAGTACATTTAAGTACAGCAAGATTTACGGATGATAATTGTAATAGATTCCTTATTCCCCTTCCCTCCTTCAATTATTCAGTCAATCATATTTACATACATATAGTCACCTTTTATCCCCAAAGGTAGGCAGAGGCATATTGTATTTTAGATTTTTGTCCCACATGGTGGTTACCACGGTGGTGAGCTGTATTGCCGTGTTGATTTGAACAAGTGAAAGCTGTGACTGCCCGCTGTTTAAAAATTTTCAAATCGCCCATAAAGACCTTCAACTTGACCTAACACTGCCATTTTACTGGCAATCAGGACCAACGGCTTAATGTGCCTTCTGGAACCATCAGCATTGTTTTCTATTCTTGAAGTTTTATATTGTGTAAAATAAATATTTACTCTTAATGCAAACTCACCATCAAACTGGTACTGAATCATGTTATTAAACATCTCCAGCAGAAAGAAAACGAGGTGATGGTGGTGCGGCTGGGAGAACAGGAACCACGGCGTACTGAACGCCTCGAGGAGGTGCAGCAACTTGGTAGACGCCACCATTGAGAGAGTCTTGAGGTATGGAGACACTGGCACACATATAAACATTAGTTTTGTGGTCAATCTCACACAACATCATCTAGCCCAAATTAAGCTAATATAACCTTGTGCTATGGGATCTAGACAACTGATAGACATACTTATATATTTGTAAATACATACATATGAATCACACAAATATTTGAACCGACCCAGGAATCGAAACCAGGACCTCCAGCGCGTAAGGCGGTTACAGTACCAACTGCGCCACAGATGCAGTCCAAATTATTATACGAAGGCTATCTAGTGGATAATGTTATTGGTATAGGTCCGTTCCAGCAATTTTTCATTACATTTATCTGAAATTTATATTGTAGGAGGCCTGCCCAAGTGACATAGGAAAGACAACATGACCTATCACTTAATACATAATACATATCCTGTCTGTTAAAAGCGTAATAATATTTAAAAAACACTCACCATTAACCAAAATAGTGAGTAAACAATCAAACAGCGGCTGCAGCCTCTGATGGCCGGTAGTCACAATCTTGTGGAACACCACCACCAGCAGGTCTGCATGGCTGCCCGTGAACACCGGTATGTCCATAGGCACTGTGGCTGCATATGGCTTGTTGAGGCGGACGCCCAGGTTGCGTTCCCCGGACAGGAGTAATAGGATGAATACGCCGATGTGCATTAGGCCTACACGCGCTGGAGAACAGAATGAAAAAAAATTGGTGATGAAATTTATAATAGTGCCATCTAGCGAAAACGTTTTGCAACTTTGACTGCAACTAAATCGATAGAAATGCTTTGTTGGTAATTAATTCATTCGAAAGTTATAACAGTTTTGGCGGCGCCACCAGTAGGTCTGCATGGCTGCCCGTGAACACTGGTATGTTCTTAGGCACAGTGGCTGCATATGGCTTGTTGAGGCGGACGCCCAGGTTGCGTTCCCCGGATAAGAGTAAGAGGATGAATACGCCGATGTGCATTAGGCCTACTCGAGCTGGAGTAAAATTGATATCACAAAATAGTAGTTTTCGATACAAGTGTGCGATTTCTGTTATTACAACGAGTTACGACAGGTGTTGACCCGAGCCGAAGGCGAGGGTAGACAGTCGGAACGAGTTTAAATAACAGTCCCACACGTTGTATTGAACAACTATTTTTAATACAGTTGCGAAAAAATTAAGCAATTTTATAAAATAATAAAAACACAACAAACCTGAATATCCAAAATGGCGCCAAACGTAAAAGAATTATATACCTTCCTAAGCAGAGACTATGGCAGTGCACTTCATACAGCCAACTTTTTTTATTTTTATAAATTTAATTTGGCCGATACTTATACTAATTTATGCTTAAATTTTAATTAAAATTACTTTTAATCTGATATTGAAACAAGTTAGTATCTTTTTTTAGAAATATTTGCATGAATCACAGACATTATTTAAGAAAACGCACGAGTGCGGGAATGGTAAAGAAAAAAGCACGAGTGTGTAATAGCCCACATCCCGAACGCTATACGTCCCTGTAATACGCCACTTTTTGAGCAACTGTATTAAAAATTATAATAGCCCCATCTAGATGAAATAAATGGCAACTTTTGCTGCAACTAAAGTGATAGTAAAATGAATCTCGTGTCAGTTCGCACTTGGTAAAAGTAAAACCTCGTTACACTTTTTCGTTTCATAATATCTAACAAGAAGTCGTGAGATCGGTCTCACCAGACTGCACCTTTCTAAGACGTCTTCTGAAAAAACCACGTGACCTATTGTTTTGAAATGTTGTATACTCTCTCAAAATGACCAGCTATTACGGTCTGCAAAATTTCAGTATTTTAAGTCACGTTGTTTTGAAGTTATGAGTTTAATGCAACAGACACACAAGACTACACACAAATTACTACACACAAAATCTGGACAAAAGCCCCTCTGCACTCTATTTTATAGAGAGGGGCTAAAAGTATAAACTACGAGTATAATAAGAAGTTGCTATATAAAACAAAGGCCTTACACTGGTCTGCGCGCGAGTCGTTGAGATGGTACAGGATGGGTACCAACACTTCCAACACGTCGCTGCTCTTCAACACGTAGTACATGAATTTCTGGAATTACAGTACAATATCATCAGAAAGGTTATACCAATTTATTCATAGTGAAAAAAGACTACTTGCTTCAGAGTGCAAATGGATCAGTTTCCAGATAAAACGACTCCAACTTTCGAAAATTCTTTGCGATTTAGAAATCGATCTTTCTAAATCGATCGAATTTTATCTAATACATTGGTTTCGACCACTGTATTAGATAATATGCAAACTGACCACCAATTTTCGGCTCTTAGCCTTAATAAATATTCGAGTCACTACAATTTGTGGCACGAATATAGTAAAAGCGAGAAGTAAATTATTAACTGTATTCACGGACATTTTTTGCAGTGCCATCTGATCCCGTTCGAGAAAAATATTTTAGGGTTAACACAATATTTTGTCCTGTAAAGGGAATCGAACCCATGATCAGCAGTACAACAAACAAATAAAAACAAAATTTATTTCACTCAGGCATATACAGATGCACCCTGTAAAACGTCCCGAATATAAACCAAAGAATTACCACCAGTTCACAACGCGACCCACCTGAGAAAAACTGACAAGAAACTCAGCAGGTTATTCGTCGCAATGTACAACCTTCTACCCCTAGACCAACGAAGCAGTCGAAGAAGTAAGTAGTTCCACTCACCTTATTATAATCACACATCTTCCAAAACAGCACCAACAGTTCTTGGTGCAAGTTGACCTTCTTGGCCGAGTTGGGCAGGTACGTCTGTGCGAGCGGGTTGTTCAGGAGACGAGTCACCCCGCGGAGGATGAACTGGAAGTCCTCGTCGCGGTGGATGCGGGATAGGTAGTTGATGAATAAGTTGTCTGGGAGGCTCTGCGGAATTGTCAAATCAGTTGAATTGTATGCTTATTTGCCTATGGTATTAAAAAGTAAAATAAAATAATATAAATAAATAAATATTCAAGGACATTTCACACAACGCTATCTGATCCCAAAGTAAACTAGGAATAACCTGTTTGTGTTATGGGTATCAGACCACGGATATTAATACTTATATAGGTACTTTTAAAATACATACATATTATACATAGAAACACCCAAACAAGACTCTTGAGACAAACATTTATAGGTCACACAAATATTTGTCTCCGGTGGGAATCGAACCCACGACCTCCAGCGCCGCAGGCGGTATCACTACCGACTGCGCCACAAAGGCAGTCAAGTATTAAAAAGTAAACATGCCGTTGACTGCAAAAATTACTAGAAATTATCCACCACATTGAATTTAAGGTCCTCGATCTATCTGGTGGGGTCGCGGTCTTGTCTCTAGCTCTTAAGCCCGTGCAAATTTTTTGCACCAACAGGGACCGTTCAGGTCAATTGTTATCTTTAGAGTCGTAATTTTTTTTCAGAGAATGGAGATCTTCAGTGTCAATGGAGATACTAGTGATCTTCTGGCTCAGCGAGTATGGTTCGGATCAGTAATGTTCTACACAAGTGGGGACTTCTGGGTTAGTGAGATACTAGTGATCTTCTGGCTCAGCAAGTATGGTTCGGGTCAGTAATGTTCTGCACAAGTGGGGACTTCTGGGTTGTGAGGGATATTTTATATCAGTGGAGATTTTTTTGGAACGGCAGGGAAAAAAATATAACTTTTCAAATTTTCAAACCAAACACATCAGTTGAAATTATACAATTTGTCAACTAGGAAATGAGTTGATTATCTCTGTGTCATATTCCAGCCAAAATAAATCTAACTCCAATAACTACTTCATCATCGAATCGGTCCACTGCACAGCTGGACATACGCTGAAGCCGCATTTGCAATTATCGCATGCGGTTTCTAACCGTAAAATGTCAAAACCAATGAAACCGTGTCTATGGTTTCATTGGTTTTGACATTGGAAACCGCAACCGCAATGCGGCCTTAGCCATAAGTCTGTTCCAATTCACGGTACAACACACGGGGAACTTTCTCATTCAGCTTGCGACATTTCCAGGTCATCTGTCTATGTGGCGAGTGGTCATCCAACCTTATTTTTCTCTCTCTCTCTCCCTTGGGAAGTTATTATAGTGATGAAATTTGGGGAGGATGTAGTGTGCCTTCACGAAGAGCGTTACCTTTGCTCGGGCCCTCCCCGTAAGTAGCGGCGAAAGCGAAAACGCGAAACCAATCACTACCGAGAAATGAGTCCCGACAGGGCTAGGGCGTCCCCCCGAGGCGACGCATACCGGTGTGCCCCCGTCGGTATGACTGCATGCGCACGCGGCGAAGGGGGCCGCCACCCGCCACGCAGCGCCAACTCTGGCGGGATGCGAGGAGCCGAGTGCCGGATAGGCACGTGGAATGTGCGTGGTGGTATGGAAGGTAAGATGAATGAATTGATAGATGTAATGAAAGAGCGATGCCTGGATGTATTGTGTGTCACAGAGACTACCACGACCAAATTAATCGTGTGTTAGTTGAAGGTGGTGTCAAGAGCCGTAGGAACCGACGTGCATGCATGAAAAGAAAAATGAAAGTTGAAGAAGCAAGTGAGGTGTGTATGGACCGTGCCGTGTGGCGCTCGGTTCTTTCTGCCTACCCCGCAAGGGATTTGGCGTGAAGATAGATAGATAGATAGATAGATGAAAAATAGCCTGTGTGTTATTTCAGAGTATAAATCTCCATACCAAATTTCAGCCAGATCCGTTCACTTATTAAAGCCTGAAAGAATAACAAACGCCCTTTACATCCCATCCCATTACTAATATCGATACTGATTTTAAGCGATTACTGAGCAGCCCCCTTAGACAAGTGGCACAAGCGTAAATCGCAAACGAAAGTATAGAATATATCGACCAATCACACACAAGCTCGTACGGATCGCGCGCCGCAGCAGGATCACGAGTTTGGGTATGATTGGTCGATATATTCTATCCTTTCGTTTGCGATTTACGCTTGTGCCACTTGTCTAAGGGGGCTGAACATACAACAAAACTTATATATTACTCACCTCCTCCGAATCCTGATTAACCGCATTACTAGTATCATGGTCAAGCGTGACTATCAGCACTTGGAGCGCCACCTCCACTAGCGGCTCCACAGTGTCCGCGAACAGTAGGTGGTTGTACGGCAGCCCTAAGCCTACGGGGTCGTACGAACATACGGTGTTTAGGAGAGAGGTGAAGAGGGGTAGGGCGTGACGGTTGTCTGGGCTTGTTAGGTATCTGTAATGGAGAACTGTTGTTTAGAGATTATGCCGAGGAATCTTTTTATATTCAACCTCAAAAAAAAGAGTTTGATGTGTGAACTGTGAATTTGGCTGTCTGTCGCAGCGCTCGAACAGATGAACCAATTTTAATGTATTTTTTTGTTCAAAAGTCACATGACCAGTGTTACAGATACTGTGTGCTCAAAATAGTACTAGTAACGCCATGTGTGCACTTGATCGGCAATAAAAATTAATTTCTTTGTTCTTTCAGTGTGTACGGGAATATCCCATAAAAAGAATGTTTTGATGTAAGAATAACTGTATTTAATAGAAATAATGAACAATCTGTCCTAAATCTAACTATGTCTATATAATGATGGAAATGCGAGAACGTGTAGTGTACTTGAAAACTATTCACGAACTGAATTAACAATTAAAGTAATTTCTTCAATAATCGAGTCAGCAATACTGCTGACTCGGCATGTACGGGCTTGCCCGTACATATTCCCGGGCGGGAAAAGTGGGGTTAGTAGTAGTAATGAGGTGCTACAAGTTGATGAACAATGTTGCGTTAGTACGATCAAATACAACTACTGAATATAAACCAAAACTTTATATCTAGGGAGTGTCCTTTTTCACTGTATTTCCGCGTATTCACTGGGAATTTTAAAATCGGATTTAAACACTACGGGGCACGACCCCGTTTCTTTAAAAGACACCGTTTTGGGCACTTCACTGACACTTTCACTATGAGTTTGAGGTATCTCCTCCGGAACCGCAGGGCGCGAGGGCTGAGGTTGCTCACTGCCTCGTCTGGGGCAGCAGTTGCAACGTCTGTATGCCCATGCAGCAGCAGCTAAGCCTATTAGTGCGAACAGCACATATATCGCTACATAATGGTGTACGTCATGGTAAGAAACACTGTCCGTTAATAAAGGCTCGGTTTGTTTCATAATACCTAGGCTCCTTTCAATTTCTTGGAGTTGAGTAGTATGATTAATAATAAGCTCAGATATTTCCTCGGGGTTATTCGGCATGTCAGGGAGGGAAATATTCATGATGCTATTTAATGGTGAGACTTCTGGCCCACGAATAGAAGGGCTCACGTTCAACCTACTGAGGGCTTCTAACCGGTGAGCATAGATGATCGAATCTTCAAATCGTATGGTGCATCCTGAGTCGACACTTATAAATCCAGTGTTTGTCAAAGAAACCCGAGTGATTTCGTTGTTACATTCAAGTCTAACTTGACACTGGTTGCAACAAAGGAAGAAGTAAGTGTTAATTTTATTCAACTCCAGCCATTGGTGTTTACATGACTTGGTTTGGCTTACACATTCCCTTGTTTCCGGGATTGTTTCGCAAAAGCTGTGATCGTCCTTGATCAAATGAATGGGTCCGGGAACGTGGCACAAACTCAAGTAGGGACCCTTGTGGAAACAAGACTTTAACTCTTCTTGTGTCACAGTTATAAACATGTCATGATGGAGATTAACCGCCACGTATTCTGCAACTGGAATAGCTTCCATATAATTGCCGTTGCCTAATAGTCTTGGGATTGGAATAACTCTCAATACCTCGAACAAATCCTCGCATAGCAAGGGAATCCTAATCTCAAAGAGAATATATCTGGCCGTGACACTGGCCCGGGCTTGTAATAGATTATATATCTCCGCTAAACTGTCGGATTTCTTGATAGGTAATGACAAATCCTTCGGTAATTCGTCAGCTATTATACCCAGCTCATGCCTCAATTGATTGGGAGAGAGCAGATGAAAATCAAACTTTCCGTTGTAAATATTGGTAACAGCATCGAGTAATGTCTGTTGAATGTTCTTCAAACTGTACAAAAGGCTGTTGGCTATCATGGCTGTTGTTAAAAAATCGCTGACAACAAACTCGATTTCGAATTCAGATTGAAGCTGAGTTATTGAGTTCTGCACTATATTGAGTTTCTGGTGGATGAACTTGCTTTGTTTGTTAACGACGAGCTCAGTGCGCTTTAACAGGTTAAACTCTGCTTCGACCACAGAGGTTTGGTTTTTCCAAAGGGCAGCTAAGTGGTTTTGGTTTTCTCTGATGAGGTGAATATCCTTTTCATATTTCTGAGCGAACTCATCGTCCAAAACGCCAAATAAACTATGGGCTACATACCCTATTCCGTTTATTAATCCTCGGCGACGACGTAACATATGATTCTTATTGTTATGATTCATAAGTATGTCATTATAGTACTGCAGTTCATTTACCTCGTGACGTATCTGCCACAGGACACCCTCACAGTGCGAATGAGCCGCAACGCTATCGCATAGGTGTTCCAGGTATTTAACGTAATTTAACAGCGCTTTATTGCCGTCTTGATATGGGCTGGTATCGTAGTACACTACTAAGCGCCAATCATCTCGTATTAATTGCATATCCTTAATGCGATCGAAATAGAGGCTATTATTTCCATTTACTGGGCTAACATTATATGAACAGTTTACGTCTGAAACAGATGTAAACAAAAGCAATAACAAATATACTATCATTGTGCTGAGATTGAACATACAATTAATTTTAGCCGACTGTTTCGGAGAGCGGGCTACCGTCTCATTTTCAGAATCTTCTTCCGTATTTGTTTTACCTTCATGAACCGGTAAAACGGACAATTTCACAACAGGTCGTTGCATACAACCGTTCTTGGTTTTTAACGTGACAACTCGCACGTAGCCATCAGCTCCGGGGTGCAACTGTACGACTCTACCCATGGCCCATTTCCCGGGCGGAAGGTTGTCATCCTTGATTATGACAAGATCGTTTAGTTTTATATTCGGCTGTGGCTTTTTCCACTTGCTTCTTATGTTAAGCTGTGTTAAATATTCTTCGCGCCAACGTCGCCATATATCGTTGTATAGTTTCTGAGTAAGATGCCACCTTGTTCGTAGATCTTGCTCCGTATCGTATAAAGTTAACATAGGACCACTGGACAGAAAATGGGATGGAGTAAGATAATTTAAGTCCTCCGGATCTTCGGTGAGAGGACAAAGTGGGCGCGAGTTCATGCATCCTTCTAAACAACTGAGAAGCGTGGCGTATTCCTCAAATGTGAGATTTTGCTCTCCTACTACCCTTTTCAGGTGCCATTTCAGGCTTTTTACGCCGGCTGATTCCCACAAACCACCTGCTGATGGGAAAGACGGTGCATTAAAGTGCCACTCTATATTCATGCTTGATAACTCCATCATAAGATCTTGGTTAAATACCTTGCTTAATTCTGCTAAGTGCTGCCTCAGCACTTTGTCGGCTCCTATGAAATTTTTACCTTGATCACTATAAAGATGTCCGGGTAATCCCCTTCTAGCTATCATTCTGCGCAATGCCGCCAAAAAGGCAGACGTTGTCAGATCAGAGACGAGTTCGAGATGTACCGCCTTAGTGACCATGCATATAAATACGGCCACGTAACCCTTTGTGACCTTGGTGCCACGGCCCTTACTGGCCTTGAGGTTAACGTGTCCTGTGTAATCAACTCCACAGTGGTGGAATGGCCGAGATGGGTTCGTCCGAGCTGATGGTAAGTCACCCATTATCTGATGTAGTAGTTGGGGATCGCGTCTCTTGCATGTAACGCACTGCCGTAGCCGTTGTTTCGTAGCATTATTTCCTCCAATAAGCCAGTACTTACGACGAATATAGGCTGAGGTTAGGCGAGCTCCCCCATGATAGGTAAACTCATGAGCTTGGTCAATAATGAGGTTTGCTAATCTTGATGTACTCAGCAGTATGACAGGGTGCTTCATTTCAGGATCTATAGATGCATGTCGAAGTCGGCCACCTACCCGAAGGAGGCCACTTTCATCTAACCATGGATTCAAATTAAGCAACTTGCTTTTACTGCTGATTTGTTTACCTTGTCGTAAACAACTGATTTCATCACCAAATTCTTCTTCTTGAATACATTTTATTATTAAATTGCGGGATTCATTGATGTCTTCTTTACTTAAATGATTTTGTTTTTTATTTAATTTACAAAACCTCAACACCCAGGCTAATACTCTAACCACCTTACTGAATGAGCTATTTTTTTCGAATAATTGTTTTACTATTTCATTTCCCTTTAGTAGCAAAACATGAACTTGTTTTATCTGCTTGACCTCTTCATTTGTGGTATATTTTTTCTGTTTTTCCTTTTAATTATATAATAAGTACCGGCATTGCTTTTAACTAGAAATTTTGCAAAGATTTTGATATCCCCGATTCCAATTTTTTTGTGACCTTGGAGTTCAAGTTTCGCTTTATTGGCTCCAGCAGTTGAGACTCTGCAAATCTTAGTGGAACCCTTACACTTACACTAAAGCAAAGTTCGATTAAGATAATTATCATTGAGGATCGATCAGAAACTAAAACTAGTCCCATGAAGTGAGAAAATTGATAGTGATCCTATTTAGTTAAATCCTAGTTAATAGCTAAATATGGGGGAGTGTGTCGGTATCACGCAACGCAATAGTCTGTAAAGGCGACGCTTCCTCGCTATAGAAAAGCGCGATAAGTCCTAGTCACAACCCAGTATAATCAGTTTCTTTTAAAGTATTAAAATTATGTAGGCCAATAATATTCTGGGACATCCTTCCGAGGGCTTACCCGGGGCTCCTAACTATAGGCTGTTGGACGTTACGTGAGGTTTTTTAGTCGGTAGGAGTCCGGCATAACATCCGTGAGTATTTTCCCTCACGTAAATAAAAAAAAAGGCCAATAATATTTCATTTAACTACCAACCTGAACGACAACAACATATAAGACCTTATTGCAGGACGTACTTACCCCTTCGGGGATAAAAGGCGTGATCAAATGTTTGTATGTAAAATACTTACGCAATCCATTTATTATGATGCGTAGCGGCGTGCGAGGTAGGCTTGTATATAGTTTCACTGAAGCAAGTCAGCAGTAGGCGCAGTAGCTCTGAACGGGCGGCCTCATGGCTAGACACTCTGGGTGGAGTTCGTGCAAAGCCCACACCGCCTGCCCAGATGTATTCGCAACTGTCCAGGGAGGATAGTTCTTCTGCTCGCTCCTGCAAGACATAAAACCATATAAATAAATATTCACAGATATTTTCACATAAAGCTTTTTGATCCCAAAGTAAGCTAGGAATGCTTGTGTTATGCGTATCAGACCACGGATATCAATACTATTATCATATTTAGAAATTTAATTGGTTGTCCTGAGGTGACGGGAGGCCTCGAGCCGTTAGCGCAGCGAAGAACCATAGCGTCCTTGGCTGCCTTCTACCGAATGTATCACGGTGCATGTTCTGCAGAGCTCTTCAACCTGATCCCACCCTCTCCTTTCCGATCCCGAACAACGGGGCCGCCAACTTGAGGACCACTGTCGAAAGTCTTACGGACTGTGAGACTGGCCCCCAATCGCTAGATGCGCCAAGGCTTACCATAAGGCTGGTGGCGACGTCAATTTGGCGAGCTAATTTCGGTAGTTGAGAGTAACATCGCGCTCCTTCTTTTTATTTAATTTCGTAGTCAAAAGTGTGCAAACAGTGATCAAAACTTTGTAAAAACATTTACCATTGTTGAGTGACGTGTACTAGTGTTTTTTCCATGAAATAAATATAAAAACTTTGTAAAAATAGTGCAAACAAATTCACGTTTGACATTTGTATCAGTGGAGAAAATTTAGACTACCCACTAAACATTTATATTTTTGTTGAACTGTCAGACTCAGTGTTGTCAGTGTAACAATTGTAGACACCCAACAAAATGAGTTCCAAAAAGAGTGTATCTCAGGAAAAATGTGGCAAATGTGGTAAGGTGGCCACTGATAAAAAGCTACCAGTTAATTGTGAATCGTGTAGAATTTTGCTTTGTGGGGATTGCCATGGGTTGTCACCGACTGAAGTGAGGGTGCTCGAACTGAAGACTGTTGCCCGTGTTATGACATTTCTCTGCGGTGACTGTAAGTCTGCATTGTCTCAACTCCCATTGATTATGAAAAAGTTGAATGAACTAACTGATGAGGTACAACATCTACGTATGAGACAGAATATGCTTGTGACTGACTCTGCAATTCAAGAAATAAATGAAAGGGCCAACAGAGCCACTAATATAATAATTTATGATGTGCCGGAATCAACTAGTGATGTTGCTGATGTGAGAAAAGAGCATGATAAGAAGGAGATTGTGGCTGTGGTTGAAAGTATAACAAATAAGGTAAACCTCGATGGTGTAAAGCTCTTCCGCCTTGGTGCGCCTAAGAGAGGGGATAAAGCAAGACCAAGACCACTGAAAGTTACCCTGCGTAGCAAATTTGATGCCGTTGAGATACTGCGTAATAGAGGTAAACTGAGGAAGCCCAAGTCTGTCACGGCTGATCTTACTCCTATGCAGAGAGAATATATGAAGTACCTAAGAGAAGAACTTGGCAAGCGAATTAATGATGGGGAGACAGACATTACTATAAAATATATTCGAGGGTATCCAACCATAGTAAAAAATCACCACCAAAAAAACTAAGTAGCAAAAGCCATAACTACACGAATGACATACAGATGATAATATTGTTGCGGAGCAACAAAACGCATCCTAACGGGCAGCGGCGCGGTGCGGTGCAGCGGCGCGCGGGGACGGCTCCGATGGGCGCGGTTCGACGTTCGACATACGACTACTACATTGGACACTACCAATATACTCGTATTGGGTCATCACCGCGGTCGATCCTCTTAAAATTATATTTATATTTTATTTTAATTTAACTTCTTGCTAAATGTACGAGAAAAGTTCTGGCGATTAAACCAGCATATACAGTCCACTGCTTTTGATTATATCCACTGGATCCTTGACAAATATCAAACACACTATTGTTAAATCTCAGCCTCAAACAGCATTGGTCACAATTACTATAATGTACACAAATATTCAATCAGTCACTGCTAAACTGGATTTATTCATTGCAAGAGTTGAAACGGTTAAACCGGACATAATTATATTATCAGAAACATGGCTTAAACCAGACATACCTGACTCTATGATCAGAATATCAGGATATGACTTGTATAGAGATGACAGGCTTGGCAGACGTAGCGGTGGAGTTGCAATTTACTCTTCAAACAGGGTAAACTTTATGAAAACAGCACTAAACACTAAATACAACACCAAACACGAAGCCACAGAATGCCTATGGCTTGATTTGAAAGTAGGAGGCAAGGTGCTTCATTTATGTGGATTATACCGTGGACAAAACTCAACACTAGACCAAGACAACACCCTACTGAGTTCCCTAAGCCATGTGTCGGAGACTAATACGGTTATTATAATGGGTGACTTCAATTATAGTGGGGTCAACTGGCCCCTTGATGATAATGTATACCTAACTCCAATAGAACATAACTTTCTACAATGGTACAAAGACAATAATCTTGAGCAGTTAGTGGATAGACACACCAGGTTTCGACAGGGAAATAGACCTTCAACTCTGGATTTAATTTTAACGAATGATCCACCATTAATAGCAGATATCTACCATCAAGCGCCTATTGGAAAGAGTGATCATACTTGTCTAGTCACAACCATACACATTCAAGCACAAAATCAGATCAGCACTCCAACTTCCAGACTAAATTATAACAAAGCTGACTTCAATAAAATCAGAGAAAAATTACATACCATACCACCTGAAAGTTTAGCTAACAACAGCTGTGCAAGAACACAATATGACATTTTCCATAAGGCCCTAAATGAATCTATCAATCTGTACGTACCTCGTATGAATTGCAGATATAATACCAAGAATAAGCCCTGGGTATCAAATGAAACGAAACAACTGATTAAACAAAAAGTGTCACTATGGAGCAGATACACCTTGACTGGGCTTGATGAGACTTACCAGGAATATAGGAGATTGAACAATAAGCTTACAAATCTTAACAGAGCTTCACGTATATCTTACGAGATGGACATATTACAAGCGGGACCAAAAAAATTTTATTCATACTTACGACAGCAAGTTGCATCAAAGATAAGCATCCCTACCGTTCTGCGTAATGGGCAGGGCGAAACTGTAACTACACCAGACGAAATAGCTAATGTATTTGCAGATCAGTTCCTAAGCGTCTACCAAAAGGAACCACTTGATAAATTACCTTACTTGGATCCAATGCTACGGGTAGGAGAATCCATTGGAGATATTGAGTTCTCAAGAGACAAAATCGAACATGCCATTAAGGATCTGAAAACAGACTCTTCGCCTGGCCCAGACCAACTACCAGTGATCATTCTGAAGAAATGTGACCTCGCGGACTACTTAAGTATAATAATGCAGACCTCATACAACACAGGAGTGCTGCCAGATATGTGGAAAAATGCCATTGTAACACCTATATTTAAAAAGGGAAGTAAATTGGAGCCCTCTAACTACAGACCTATTAGCCTGACCAGTGTAGTCTGTAAGATTATGGAAAAAATTGTAGTAAAGCATATTAGAGAGTTCTTAGCTGCGCATCCTGTGATTCCGGTGCAGCAGCATGGCTTTTGCCCACATCGGTCCACCATATCCAATTTGTTGTCATGTTTGTCATCATGGACCAAAGATTTCAATTGCAGAGAGCCCATAGATGTAATATATTTGGATTACGAGAAGGCTTTTGACAAAGTACCAATTAAGAGACTTTTACATAAACTAGAATTTGTGGGAATTCGTGGAAGACTACTGAGCTGGATCAAAGCATTTTTGGAACAGAGATCTTTTCGGGTGAGAGTGGGTGAAACACTGTCGGACCATCGCACCATAACCAGTGGAGTACCGCAGGGCTCCGTTTTGGGGCCAGTACTATACATTATTTACACCTTTGACCTACCCCACAGCTTAAAATGTAGCGTCAGCGTCTTCGCGGACGACACAAAGATATTTGCTAACCCACTGATGAATTATGAGCGTCTTCAAGATGATCTGGACAGAATAGCAGACTGGTCCAAGAAGTGGCTCCTTAATTTAAATGCCTCGAAATGCTCAGTACTGCACATAGGAAACCGCAATCCTCATCATACATACATATTGAACAACACAAGAGTAGCAGAGGTCCAAGTACAGACAGATCTAGGGGTGAAGATCACCGAGGATTTAAAGTGGGAGGCTCATATATCATCTGTTACGAAGAAGGCGAATAGCTTGATCTTTTATAAACATGATGCGCTTGGCGTGTTTTGCGATTTGTCTAAGGCTTTTGATTGCGTCCAACATGAGACATTGATCAGGAAACTACAGCACTACGGGATAAGGAACAAGGCTCTCGATCTTCTGACTTCATATTTGAACAATAGAACTCAGAGGGTCGATGTCGGTGGCACACGTTCGGGGGGATCGGTGGTTACTATGGGCGTCCCGCAGGGTTCGATACTTGGACCATTTTTATTTTTAATTTATATTAATGACCTACCCTACTACGTAGGGGACACTAACAGGATTGTTTTGTTTGCAGATGACACTTCCTTAATTTTCAAAATTAAAAGACAACTAGATGAATATGACGATGTTAACAATGCAATCCTAAAAGTAGTACATTGGTTTAAAGGTGCTCCCTGACCGGGAGCATTCGCCTGTAATGTAACAAATTAGATTCGACTCGAGCATTGCGTTACGATGCTACCTCCCTGACCGACGAGCGTTCGCGTGTAATGTAACATTTATAGATTCGACTCGAGCATTACGTTACGATGCTACCTCCCTGACTGACTCGAGCATTCGCGTGTAATGTAACATTTATAGATTCGACTCGAGCATTACGTTACGATGCTACCTCCCTGACCGACACGAGCATTCGCGTGTAATGTAACATTTATTATAGACTAGCTGATGCCCGCAGCTTCGCCCGCGAGAAATTTTGTTCTCTTTTCCGCGTCTCATGGGAACTTATTCCCGGGATAAAAAAAATTCATGATGGGTATCGTTTAAGGGGTTTTTTTGGTATGCTGAGTACGAATTTCGGGTTAATTTAGAGATCCAATATGGCCGCCGCGCCGAAATCACAAAATTTCATGATGGGTATCGTTTAAGGGGTTTTTTGGTATGCTGAGTACGAATTTCGGGTTAATTTAGAGATCCAATATGGCCGCCGCGCCGAAATCACAAAATTTCATGATGGGTATCGTTTAAGGGGTTTTTTGGTATGCTGAGTACGAATTTCGGGTTAATTTAGAGATCCAATATGGCCGCCGCGCCGAAATCACAAAATTTCATGATGGGTATCGTTTAAGGGGTTTTTTGGTATGCTGAGTACGAATTTCGGGTTAATTTAGAAATCCAATATGGCCGCCGCGCCGAAATCACAAAATTTCGTGATGGGTATCGTTTAAGGGGTTTTTTGGTATGCTGAGTACGAATTTCGGGTTAATTTAGAGATTCAATATGGCCGCCGCGCCGAAATCACAAACTTTCGTGACGGGTATCGTTTAAGGGGTTTTTTGGTATGCTGAGTACGAATTTCGGGTTAATTTAGAGATCCAATATGGCCGCCGCGTCGAAATCACAAAATTTCATGATGGGTATCGTTTAAGGGGTTTTTTGGTATGCTGAATACGAATTTCGGGTTAATTTAGAGATCCAATATGGCCGCCGCGCCGAAATCACAAAATTTCATGATGGGTATCGTTTAAGGGGTTTTTTGGTATGCTGAGTACGAATTTCGGGTTAATTTAGAGATCCAATATGGCCGCCGCGCCGAAATCACAAAATTTCATGATGGGTATCGTTTAAGGGGTTTTTTGGTATGCTGAGTACGAATTTCGGGTTAATTTAGAAATCCAATATGGCCGCCGCGCCGAAATCACTAAATTTCGTGATGGGTATCGTTTAAGGGGTTTTTTGGTATGCTGAGTACGAATTTCGGGTTAATTTAGCAATCCAATATGGCCGCCGAGCCATCGTTGTAAAAGTTCATGTTGGGTATCGTATAAGGGGTATTTTGGTATGCTGAGTTCGAATTTCGGGTTAATTTAGTAATCCAATATGGCCGCTGCGCCATCGTTGTAAAAATTCATGTTGGGTATCGTATAAGGGGTATTTTGGTATGCTGAGTACAAATTTCGGGTTAATTTTGCAATCCAATATGGTCACCGCGCCGCCGTTATAAAATTTCATGTTGGATATCGTATAAGGGGTATTTTGGTATGCTGAGTACGAATTTCGGGTTAATTTAGCAATCCAATATGGCCGCCGGGCCACCGTTGTAAAAGTTCAGGTTGGGTGTCGTATAAGGGGTATTTTGGTATGCTGAGTACGAATTTCGGGTTCATTTAGCAATGCAATATGGCCGCCGCGCCACCGTTGTAAAAGTTCATGTTGGGTATCGTATAAGGGATTTTTTGGTACAGTTAATAAATAGTTACTACGTAACAGGATACATAACTCCCATACAAAAGCGAAAATACCTACGCTATAAGAATTTTAACAGTAGAATATTTATACTAATATTATAAAGAGGAAAGGCTTGTTTTTTTGTTTATTTGTACCGAATAGGCTCCGGAACTACTGGACCGATTTGAAAAATTTTTTCACTGTTGGAAAGCTACACTCTTTGCGGTGAACATAGGCTATATTTTATTCCCGTATTCCTACGGGAACGGAAACTACGCGGGTGAAACCGCGTGACGTCCGCTAGTACTAATATAAAATTACCTCAGCTTAATACAAATGATCGCTTGGGAGGCTACTTTTTAAATAAAACCAATTTATTATGTTAGTTGTTTATTATTTTTCATGAAAATCACATAAAATAACAGGTGAAATTCTACCTTTTCAAAAACTAAACTCTAAATTTTTCTTCATAATCAACATTAGTCATAGTTCATCATTAGTCAACCATAAAGACGCCCAACCATGCCCAGAATCAGTAATATTAACCAATCCGACCGGTTTTCAAGCTAAGTTGAACTAATTGGACAGCTAGTAAAGTTTGCAAGATAGCAGCAGAAAATAAAAATGCATATCACATGCAGTGCGCGTGATTCACCGCTAACCCATCCCTTGCCCCCGCGTTGCCACCCCTGCCCGCGCTAATGCGACACTGAGTTCATTCCTCGTCAGTGACCAAGAACACGACCGTGGCGTCATAATGTCACATTTCGCGCATCCGCGTCACCGTGCGAAATACGCGATCGTTTAATAATCTCTTTTAATACCTACTACCTACTCTGAGGGATGGTAAGCAACATCCATATCATTATCGAGAGATTACCAAAGGTGACAAAGTGCAACGGGTGAACTTTCGTGACTAGCGGCTAAACAATAGCGGTTTTAGTATTTTGTGGACTATAGTACTTTTAAGCATAGAGATTAGAATTAGAATTCCAGCCAATCAAGTCCTCATTTAACCCGTCAAAACTTTCCACCGCCACTTGTGTTGCTTGTAAATAGTCACGTAATCATATCCACTTACGAGTTCGACTCGCACTTGGCCGGTTTTTTGTCCAACACACTGCCCGACAATTACCACTTATGCGACACGAAGTGACTTACTGCATCGCGTATAATACCTACAACTATGTGTGAAGTGACCATGTTTTGACGCAGAAAATAGTACAATTTCAGAGGTATATACCTGGGTCAGAACTTCTTATTTACATTTTATTTTTTAAATTCTGTATTTTGAAGTGAAACTCTTGCTGTGGAGTCTGAGTTTTACCCTATAAAAAAATCACGTTGTATAATAAAAAAAAATCACGGTCTCATAACTTCGAAATTCCAGATCCGAAATGCAAAAACCAAATCTGACGAAATGTTCGAAGAAAAAGAGTACTTCAAATATTATGTTAAATTCAAATTATAAATCAGAAAAAAACAATGATTTGTGACATTAAACAATAATTAAAAAGTTTTAACATTCTAATGCGTTTCATTTCATGTTTCATTTTTTTTAATCCTAAGAAGTCGACTGACAAACTCATGGAAGTTTGCAACACCAGAGGCGCTACGCATGCGCTGACATTTTAGGCGCAAATTGTGACGACCCACTGTTGACAATTATCAAGCCGCTCATATGGACTTCAACTTGCTAAGTGTGCCTTTCTTAAAAAAGCCAGCCAAGTGCGAGTCGGACGCGCGCATTGAGAATTTCGTACCAAGAACCGGCAAATCATCAAGTTGGTTGTATGGGAGCCCCACTTTGTTTTTTAGTATTTGTTGTTACAGCGGCAACATTATTACGGTTCTTTAGACAAAATCTCGTGACGGACAGACAAACAGACAGAGGGAAAGCGAAGTCTTGAATAGGGTCCCAGTTTTACCTTTTGGGGTACGAAACCCTTAAAAGCCTATTATAGCCCCGATCCTATGACTGTTCTAACAAGCCCAAAAATCTTAATATATCCTGTAATTTAACTGAGGATGTAGGTTTCCTACTCGCTACTTATTACTGTTTCTGAAATAGTCTTGTGACCGACAGACAGACATACGGATGATAAATTCTCATGAATAGGGTCCCGTTTTTACCCTTTGGATACGGAACCCTAAAAATCTAATGCAAACCTCGATTCTGGAACTTTTCACAACAACATGTAATTTCCTGAAGAGTTGGTATCCCGCAGACATTTTGATGCAGTAGGCATCAGGTTACCATGTCGTGAAATTCCTTAAAAGTAAAAGAATACCACATTCATCATGAATCTCGCATGGGAATTTTAAAAGACCTTGATCACTCAGGAATTAAGCTGATGGTCCTCAAAATTTATAGCTAAGTACATCCTGGACACATTCATCAAAATCGGTCAATACCTTGGGCTTGGACCGCAATGCATCCACTATACCAATCAAGAAATTTGGATTGCAAATTTATCATGTGATTCGTACTCAGCATACCAAAAAACCCCTTAAACGATACCCATCATGAAATTTTGTGACTACGGCTCGGCGGCCATATTGGATTGCAAAATCATCATGTGATTCGTACTCAGCATACCAAAAAACCCCTTAAACGATACCCATCATGAAATTTTGTGATAACGGCGCGGCGGCCATATTGGATTGCAAAATAATCATGTGATTCGTAGTCAGCATACCAAAAAACCCCTTAAACGATACCCATCATGAAATTTTGTGATTACGGCGTGGCGGCCATATTGGATCTCTAAATTAACCCGAAATTCGTACTCAGCCTACCAAAAAACCCCTTAAACGATACCCATCATGAAATTTTGGGAAAACGGCGCGGCGGCCATATTGGATCTCTAAATTGACCCGAAATTCGTACTCAGCATATCAAAAAACCCCTTAAACGATATCCATCATGAAATTTTGTGATAACGGCGCGGCGGCCATATTGGATCTCTAAATTAACCCGAAATTCGTACTCAGCATATCAAAAAACCCCTTAAACGATACCCATCTTGAAATTTTGTGATAACGGCGCGGCGGCCATATTGGATCTCTAAATTAACCCGAAATTCGGATTCAGCATACTAAAAAACCCCTTAAACGATACCCATCATGAAATTTTGTGATAACGGCGCGGCGGCCATATTGGTTCTCTAAATTAACCCGAAATTCGTACTCGGCATACCAAAAAACCCCTTAAACGTTACCCATCATGAAATATTGTGTAACGGCGCGGCGGCCATATTGAATCTCTAAATTAACCCGAAATTCGTACTCAGCATACCAAAAAACCCCTTATACGGTATCCAACATGAAATTTTACAACAGTGGCGCGGCGGCCATCTTGGATTGCAAAATTGACCTTAAATTCGTACTCAGCCTACCAAAAAACCCCTTAAACGATACCCATCATGAAATTTTGGGAAAACGGCGCGGCGGCCATATTGGATCTCTAAATTGACCCGAAATTCGTACTCAGCCTACCAAAAAACCCCTTAAACGATACCCATCATGAAATTTTGGGAAAACGGCGCGGCGGCCATATTGGATCTCTAAATTGACCCGAAATTCGTACTCAGCATATCAAAAAACCCCTTAAACGATATCCATCATAAAATTTTGTGATAACGGCGCGGCGGCCATATTGGATCTCTAAATTAACCCGAAATTCGTACTCAGCATATCAAAAAACCCCTTAAACGATACCCATCATGAAATTTTGTGATAACGGCGCGGCGGCCATATTGGATCTCTAAATTGACCCGAAATTCGTACTCAGCCTACCAAAAAACCCCTTAAACGATACCCATCATGAAATTTTGTGATAACGGCGCGGCGGCCATATTGGTTCTCTAAATTAACCCGAAATTCGTACTCGGCATACCAAAAAACCCCTTAAACGATACCCATCATGAAATATTGTGTAACGGCGCGGCGGCCATATTGGATCTCTAAATTAACCCGAAATTCGTACTCAGCATACCAAAAAACCCCTTATACGGTATCCAACATGAAATTTTACAACAGTGGCGCGGCGGCCATCTTGGATTGCAAAATTGACCTTCAATTCGTACTCAGCTTACCAAAAAACACCTTAAACGATACCCATCATGAAATTTTGGGATAACGGCGCGGCGGCCATATTGGATCTCTAAATTGACCCGAAATTCGTACTCAGCATATCAAAAAACCCCTTAAACGATACCCATCATGAAATTTTGTGATAACGGCGCGGCGGCCATATTGGATCTCTAAATTAACCCGAAATTCGTACTCAGCATACCAAAAAACCCCTTATACGGTATCCAACATGAAATTTTACAACAGTGGCGCGGCGGCCATCTTGGATTGCAAAATTGACCTTAAATTCGTACTCAGCCTACCAAAAAACCCCTTAAACGATACCCATCATGAAATTTTGGGATAACGGCGCGGCGGCCATATTGGATCTCTAAATTGACCCGAAATTCGTACTCAGCATATCAAAAAACCCCTTAAACGATACCCATCATGAAATATTGTGATAACGGCGCGGCGGCCATATTGGATCTCTAAATTAACCCGAAATTCGTACTCAGCATATCAAAAAACCCCTTAAACGATACCCATCATGAAATTTTGCGATAACGGCGCGGCGGCCATATTGGATCTCTAAATTTCACGCAGGCGAAGCTGCGGGCATCAGCTAGTCTATAATAAATGTTACATTACACGCGAATGCTCGTGTCGGTCAGGGAGGTAGCATCGTAACGTAATGCTCGAGTCGAATCTATAAATGTTACGAGTTGTATCAAAACGATACACATTGTATCATTACAAGGCGCGCATTGTAATGCTCGATTCTCCTCCCTCACTGGCGTAACCTCGTCTTGTATCATTACAAGGCGCGCATTGCAATGCTCGGTTCACCTCCCTCACCGGCTGTAATTCTCGACTCGTAACGTTACATTACGCGCGAATGCTCCCGGTCAGGGAGCACCTTAACACTAATAATCTTAGCCTGAATGAAAACAAAACTAAATGTATTAAATTTACCTTGCCCAATGTAACACAGGCAGAAACCAATGTGCAACTTAATGGCCAAGAGTTGGAACTTGTGAAATCTACTGCGTTCTTAGGGTTGACGATCGATTCTGGATTGCAGTGGGGCCCACATATTGAAAAACTGGCTGGCCGATTAAGTTCAGCAGCATTTGCTGTCCAAAAGATTAGGCATTTGACTGATGTAGAAACAGCGCGAATAGTGTACTTCAGTTACTTCCACAGTGTAATGTCGTACGGTATGCTACTATGGGGCAATGCCGCAGATATAAATACAATTTTTGTTTTACAAAAACGGGCCATAAGAGCCATATATAGATTAGGTCCAAAGGTCTCTCTGCGAGAAAAAAAATTTAAAGAATTAAATATTCTGACTGTGGCATCACAATATATTTTTGAAAATCTTATGTATGTTCAGAAAAATTTATCTAGTTTTACTAAGTTAAGCGATAGACACAATGTGAACACCAGACATAAAAACAACCTTGCCGTTTATCATTGTAGACTGAACAAAGTCAGTAATTCTTTCCTGGGTAACTGTATACGTTTTTACAACAGGCTTCCAAACGAAATTAAAAGCATGCCCCTAATTAAGTTTAAAAAGTGTATAAAAAGTAAATTGTGCTGCAGGGGCTACTATACAATTGACGATTATTTGATTGATAAGGAAGCCTGGAAGTGATCTGCTTGCTCTACTGATGGAGTTTTAGTTTATAGTATGTATCTACTTATTGTAAATATGTAGTGCACAAAAAGAATAGCCCGCCGAGTTTCTTGCCAGTTCTTCTCAAGCGGGCCGCGTTCCGAACTGGTGGTACTCTTTGCATTGTATTCATTGACGTGTCGCAAGTGCCTATGTATTAGGATTATGCGAAATAAATGTTTTTTGAGTTTGAGTTTGAGTTTGACCTCATTAGGAAGGCATTCGGAACCCTAACTCCAGAGATGATGATAAAGATTCACAAGTCCTTCATAAGACCGATATTGGAATACGCATTTCAGATATGTAGCCCCTATTTTGTTAAAGATATTGAACTCCTGGAGAGGGTACAGAGACGTTTTACTAAAGTACCTAGAATACTCAAACAAAAACCCTATGAGGAGCGTTTGACGATATTGAGGCTCACAACTTTGAAGGACCGCAGGGAACGTGGCGACCTAATTGAAACATTTAAGATACTGAATGGGCACTATGACGTTAAAGATTTGGACAACTTATTTACACGCAACGATAATGTTCGTCTCAGAGGTCATCACTTGAAATTGAGCACAAGTTTGTCCAACAACAATCCACATCGGCATTTCTTAAGCAACAGGGTTGTCAGAGCATGGAACAGGCTGCCGGAATTTGTGGTGTCCGCCGAAAATACCATACAATTCAAGAACAGGCTTGATAAACATTTAAAGAACAAGTAGCGATGAAACCAATGAAGGAAAAAAGGATACAGGCACTATCAGTTGTATACAACTGCCTGCCTGCTAAATAAATAATAATAATAGCGGCGTATTCCCTGAAAGAAAACGCATATTAAAATACTTACCTAATTCGAAGCTTATATAATGAGATAGGCATATCTGTTACCCGTAGGCTTATCTTACTCATGTTTGATGACGTATTTCCGTCGACTCAGCAGGCCGGTGGCGCCATCTGTGAACTTATAAAGGTAGAACTGCGCCATTTTGTTCTCATTGGCTTTTATTCACCAGGCAGATTTAAAAAGTAAGCTTCGAATTAGGTAAGTATTTTAATATGCGTTTTCTTTCAGGGAAAACGCCGCTATTAAAAGTACTTGACCGTAATTCGAAGCTTATATAATGAGAAATGTTTGTTTTCGCCTGGTGAGTGACGGAAACGCCAATGTGATTCTAATTTATTTTTAGGAAAATAATATTATAGAATGTTGTATGTATGGTATCTAGATTTATAATCTTTACCATCTTGAACAACTTCATATGTAATCTTAAACAGACTAAATAAGGAATTTTATTTAAGGAGTAGTAAGTATTCCTTCTATTGACAGGATTAAATAATTGCGAATTATTATTATATTTGATTGGTGGTAGTAGCTGATATTATTACTCAACGATAAAATTTTTGAAACCCATCGTCAATTACCTCGTGTTAAGGATTAATTTGATCTTACCACCACCACCAATTCTTAGAAGCTGCTGTTGACCGGGTAGTGCTGGGACTAGAATAGTTGGAGAACCTCTAACAGTCATAAATAAACTATTTGACTGTGTAGTCTCATATCGGTTACTCTGATATCCAAATTTCTATCCAGAATAAAGGATTCAATTGATTAGTCGTAGGTGTTATCTTTGTTTACAATAGTTTTCCAACCAGATTGTCTGTAATGAAAATGATCAGTTTCGGACTCTTGATTCGGGCCTAAAAGTAGTACCTATGACGTGAGTTAATACAATCGAGCAAAGTTAGATCGTGGTTGCGGCGACCTAAGCATAAAATCACTATGACGAGAAACCTGAAAAATGTTCTCTGTGTATCAATACTTGGTAATATTGAACTAAGTCATCAATCCCAATATCAATGAATATGTGACTTAACTTTCTTTACATTTTTTAAAGAGATCGACCAAGATATGTTTAACCAAAACATGCTAACTATGTAAAGTTGACTAACGGTTTCCATATTATGAAGAACAGCAACAACAGATTTATGTAACGGAATCGTATTATATAATAAACATGAATAAAATGCAAGTCGGTTAAAACTGTAAAATTTATAAGTATCTTAAAAGGTAGGTCTCAAGGAGCTCAATAGTAGAAGTTTTTGATTTTATATCTGTTATTTACCTTTTCGCCCCCCCCCCCCCCCCCCACATTTCCACAGATTCTCTATGTGAGGTGGTGGGAGACCTGTCGAGGTGTTTATTAAAAGGAAAGAAATAATGTTTATTAGGTTCTTTTGCAGGTTCTGCAGAACGAATGGAGCTTACAGAGCTCTCGCTTTGAGATCTGACCTCTATTATTACCTTGTGCCATCGCGGCACCACAAACACTCCTGTTGACCGATTAAGGTGTGACAGCATCTTGGGTATTAAAAATGGTGGTGGAAGTAATATCCACACATTACAAACAGGCCTATCATGTAGTGTTCTCCATTTCATAATAGGAATATTGTTTGTAGGCAATCTTGCCTTAGTGGTGTTTGAAGCAGGATGCTCACAAAAATACCCCGAGGAGCTGATACACATGGTATCGGCTCGGAATGCAGTGTATGGTGAAGTCAATTTGATATCGGACCATTACATGCAAGCTGACGAGTTAAGTTCGTCAATGCAATTGATTTGGTCTCGTCCCTCTGGGGGGATGGACTACAACTGCTTTGAATGAGTACAGACTGTAACACAGTACCGGTATATGATTTCGAATCATGTGTAAGATTGTCAACATCTTTCTTTGATGCAGTGCAATCTTTGTTATTCTGGGCCCTCGAGCCTGTTAGAGAAATGTTTTCTAGCTGGGCTCCCAAGCGAAATCTGACGCGTCCGTGGTAAGAAAGCATCTCGGATGGAAAGCTTGTAAAATTGTCGAGAACCGGTAATTGCGGACCCACTATTGGAGTTCCACTTGTACCACTCCGTGCACTACTATTTTCTTCAGTGGGTTGTCGGTTAGGCGATTGACCGACTGTGGCAAAGTGGTGGAAAGTGGTAAAAATTCAAAAGACCCACCAAGTTTGAATTTTCTTTAAAAGAACTAAGTCAGTTTCTTTGATTTGGAATAAAATAAATCTTCCTTTTATGTGTAATATCTTTTCTTTTGGTATTGGACTTTCAGGTAGTTCTATGTCTATCGCATAACGATATGAGAGGTTTCTTTGGGAACCTATTATTGTTTTCTCCCAATTGTCTAACCATCCCTGGGTTTGAAGAGTTTTCAAGGCTATTTGTACGTGTTTGTGAAGAGTAACAGGATTTAGATGCGCAAAATAAGATTTTGTGAAGGTAGACGAGTATTTGAATACTCTTATTCTATAGAAATCGAGGCACCCAGATGGTGAGAAACAAAAATGTTTTGGGTGCGGCTTACCCGAGCGGAAGACAAGAATGTGCTCTGAGAAAGAATAATGTACACTACATCATTTTTACCATGAAAATAAGCTTGACTGAGATGTATTTTGCACATCCAATCTCGTGGTTGGAGGAAATCTGGTAAACGGAACATGCTGAAAGATAGAATTATTCTGGCTTCACAAAGGCTTACACTGTCCTAAAACTGAATTCTGGGCGGATGACCCATCGATATTTGAAGTTAGGAAAAGTGGAGAAACCAAACTTGGTGACAAAAGAACTAGTTTTAGAGTGCCTTGAGCATTCATCTTTTGAACCATTGCACAATGTGGTCATTTCAGTTAAAAAGAAAACCTTTTTAAAAAGAGTTCGTTGTATGGATTCTTAAGTATTTAAAGCAATTAGTATTCCACCTTAGTCAAGTTTTCCATAGCATTTAAACATAAAGTGAAAATTTACAACTTTGTAAGGACGGGACTTGAACAAAGTTCGGTGTAAATTTAAATGTGGGAAGGTTATCAGTTTTGAACAGGATTCGAACCTGCGTCCTCTCGAATACCGTGCAGGACGGATTGGAGTTTCTGAATAAAGGGAATGCAGTACCCTTTTATAAATTTAAAACTTTTTGGTACTCTCGTTCCTTACCAACGTATTTTGTACAGAGTTAACTGACTGACATATAATGACAGGGTCATATCATTTAGTGTTTTCTTTGCTGGTGTAAGCAGAGGATGTTAGACCTCTCCTCGTCTCTTTGAGAGCCTCGAGATCGGAAATTTCGTAATTGAAGGGACATCCTTGCATGGTTACTTAGTACGTTATTGTACGCCTGGTTACTATCGTATACCCAATTATTATAGATACACAATATTGTACATACCCCTCGAGGGTGGTAACTGGTTAGTGTTTCCTTTGCTGGTATGGGCAGAGGATGTTAAACTTCTCAGTCTCTTTGAGAGCCTAAAGCTCAGGAATTTCTTAATTGAAGGAACATTTACTGTCGTATGCCCAATTTTATAGATATTGTACACACCCCTCGAGAGTGGTAACTGTAATACAGGCCTAAAAAGGCTCTTGGTACAATGGAATCTGGACTCCATTCGATGGAGATCTGATCTTGACGCCTGATCCTCTCGAAGGCTGGCGTAATGATTTGGATGAACTTTTTTCGGGGTCATCCTTTTTGGAGATCGAAGACCAAAATGCATGCCTTCCCGAGTGCCGTTGAAAAGGCTTCAGCCTCGAAAATGTATGTTGTTTGAAGACGATATTTTATCAAGGTTCATTTTTAAGAATTGGGTCTTTGATAATTCTGAGAATAATATATGAAATCAGATCTATGGCCGCAGGCCATTTGTAATAAATTGATAAAAGATTTATGGAAATCCTATTATTAAAGTAGGTCTTCAATTTTGTCATAAATATTTTCGAAGAAACTTAAGCTTTTCAAAAGATTCTCTTTGTTTAAAAATACAAAAGGTTTTGGCAGCAAAAGCCTTTTGGCAGAAAGAGCCGTATCAGCTTTTTCAAAATGTAGCAGGGATTCGAATTGTCGGATCTCCCCGTTTTTGTTTAGGTTTACGAACCCAGGACTATGATTTTACAATAGTGGGTATCAGCATATTATCTTATCTCGGCAATTTGTCGCCAAAACGTGTCTATCAACCTCTTAGGTTATACTGTGTCTTCGGAGGTAACCGAAATCTCTTTTAATGCTGTCCCAATATAAAATACGAAGCAAGGATGATTGTTTCTATCATCCTCGTAAATTAACCTCTGATCTGTGAAGAAATTTACACTTGGTCAGGACCAGTGTTAGGTAAATGAGAAATAACTCACCTATTTCCATCATCCTTATCTGATTTAGTGGAAGTCGGCTTCTTTTACTCCACTTACGACAATGCACGTGGCGTCGCGATCGCCCTTATTTGAAGTTCGAGCTAAATGAGCTGGAACTGTAGCTATTTGACGTACCTAATACAGTAACTGCAGCTCAGAGCGCGCTTCTGAAATACTCCGCTTGGAATTAGCTCACTTTCTAAGAATGGAGGATTCATTTCTATCAAGAAACCAAACTAAAAGAAATAGTATTATGTTAGGTACCTAAAATTTAAGTACTACTTTCATGGTGAACATTTAGTTATTACTTTGACACACTCGTACGTATTCAGAAACTTGGGATGATTACGATTTTACCCATAATAGGCCATATTTTTACATGTATAGGAACATCTAGTAATTAATGTGCCTTTATGTGGGTAGATATAAAAATATTTTCTATATTCGACGGTACTTACGCTGTACATACACGAAGCAAATAATCTCTAAAAAAAAGTATTAGTACCTATGAATACAATCTATAAAATCAGTTTGATATTAGCTGTAACTAAAGATATTAAATAAAAGAAACTGCAACCTCGAAAGGTTTACGTGCTATTTTAAAATAATAGGTTATTTCACGTTATGACGTATCACACTCATATGTGATCGTAAAAATATGAAGTAAAAACATACCTGAGACTTAAACGAGCGGTCAAACCGTTAAATATGTCTGTAGGTTCACTTACTTCAATCACAAGTCACTTGTTTTAGATTCACTGTATATTCAAACGAACGGCAAAGCCGTTAAATAATTATTTCTGTAAATTCACTTACTTCATCCCAAGTCACTTTTTATAACTTTACTAGGTATATAACTAGTAACTAGAAAAAATAAATGCACTAGCATGTGTTCCTGCTATAACCTTTTGCTACGGGAATCAAAACGCCAATGAGAACAAAATGGCGCAGTTCTACCTTTATAAGTTCACAGATGGCGCCACCGGCCTGCTGAGTCGACGGAAATACGTCATCAAACATGAGTAAGATAAGCCTACGGGTAACAGATATGCCTATCTCATTATATAAGCTTCGAATTACGGTCAAGTACTTTTAATAATAATAAATATTAAAAAAACCCAGACTCTCGAGACAAACATTAATGGATCGTACAAATTCTTGTGCCGGTGAGGCAGTCAAGCATGTGTTGAGCAAGTGTTTGCCTTCACTCAAAACCCGGGTTCTCTAAGCGGGGCGATAGGCACGTCATTGGGCAACAACTTGAGGGCACTGTCAATTAATAGTCTTGAGGACTGTGTTATGAATTCGCTAGATATCGCTATGACGGTCATCAGGCCTACCCACGGCCTTAAATGTCTTTGCTTTCTTAACTGTGCGGCAGGTTGTCTGTTCACCTCATCACGCCTTGCACCCACCCATTACCCTCACATAATAATATTATTATGGGAGTTATGTAGCAGGTTGGAGAAAACCGGAATAGGGAAGTGGGCAAATGTGTTATAATTATTACGGAAATAGATAATGTTTTAGATTACGTTATACTGATAGCATCAATGTTATTATATCTAACTAGTTGTGCCCCACAGCTTTTCCTGTGACATACTGTGATCCCCATTTATTCCTTACATACCCGTTATTGTATACTATACCCATTATTGTAAATACGCGAATTTACAATAATTACATCTACTTATTGCTCTGCGCCCTTGGGATCCTGCACGAAGACACGAAGAACGAGTTTTGAAAACCGTACCAAAAAACGGCTAAAAATCACGTTTGTTATATATGCTGATTTTAGTAGTTTAAGTATTCCATTAAGAGCCTACCAGACGCCAAAATGTTGAAAGCAGATAGAAGATATACATTTTAGCGTGCAAGAAAGAGAGAGATGCGATCAATTTTTGTGCGTTTTTAACGAAATAAATTAATTATAAAAAAACTATAACCAATATTAAAAAAGTGGTCTAGTGCAAATGAAGATTTTACTATTGTCTTTCTTATAAATATTTTAAATTATAAAAAAAACTTAAGATTTATGAGATCTAGGTTAAAATTTCAAGAAATCGAGGTATTTTCAACACAAAAATCTATCGAGGATTTTATTAGCAATCGTGTTTCTAGCCTAGAGCGTTTTTAGTTCATGAATTGAAGTTGTCTGTGTTAAAATTTTAAATCATAAAACCTCATGAGTCCTGAGATCTAGATCAAGGTAGAGACGGCCTCTTAAGTTCTTCAGTTATATTGTACCTCTCAAGTGTCAATGCCTAATGACATCACTTTAACAGATATATTACGTAAAACTCGATCAATGCATTGATAAGATACTGTTAGCTATCATAAAATCAATACACACTCACCGGCCCTGAACGTTTAGTGCTCGCCACTGTGAAGTCTGGGCAGAATAGCAGATCCTGTAAACATGAAAAATAAAAACTATATGAGTCTGCTTTAATTTCTATTATTATATTAATTAAGCACACTAGCAGCTCAGTGAGCTGATGCGTGTGGTATCTAAATCTAATCTATAGTTCTGTAAACTTTGTCCAGTTTTTGAATGCATTGACAGTGGGTGCACCCACGACATGCTCAGGCAACTTATTCCATTCTGTGACCACTCTATTAGGTAGAAAACGTTTTAGGGGATTTCCAATGAATGATGTCCTCCACAGCTTCTATGAGCATCCACGGAGATGCTTATTCTTATTTTATGTAAACATGTAACATCATAGTCGTCAGTAAGTATTTTGTCTGCGACTCTTAGGCCCTTTACAGACTTTGGGGCGGGCCGGTCTTTTGTCCGCGACGTAATAAAGACTGAGTCTGCCCATCGACCCCTGACTGCCCTCACCGCAAAAATGTATGACGGGCACCAGGGGCGCGGCCTTTTTGCCCTTCGTATGCGTTGGTAGTATAGGATTCCCTTAGCGCTATCGTTTGCGGTGGAATTGACTGGCCCAGCCCGGCCCCGTCTAAGGGAAATAAGACCAAAATTGATACTTACACAAACAGCATTGATCAAAGACTGGGCTAGTGGCACAGATTCGTTCTCAGCAGCAGCCGGTAATGATGACCAGAAGAAACCGTGCCACTCGGGTTCCTCCAGCATGTATGGTAACACTCTTGTCAACAGGCGGGCACAGTTGAGTGCTGTGAAAAAAATATTGTAATGGTGACTGTATTTTATTTATTTATTTTAACAATATAGTAGTACTGCTACATCTAACTTACATTCAATCAAAACTTACAGGTGATATGAGAGCAGAGTTAAAAATTTAAAAGACAAAAACTTTCTGAAAGCTCTCTATGGGTCATAGACTTCTAAGACCCCTCTTGAAGAACCCCATACTGTAGGCGTTTGGAAAATATGATTAGGCAGTTTATATATTTCTTTTACTGCGTCTTGCAAAGTTCCCTTTTACGAATAATGGAACAGTTACATTCTCAGGCTGCTGTCAAATGTAATATAAACCGTCGGACAGATTATAAGTGTACATATCGTCGCTGCGCCTGCAAAAGTCGCTATGTGATTTTTTTCGAATTTTGGATTTTGATGCCATTTTGATCCTTATTTCAAGGTGCACAAGGTGCAAAAACCGAAATGTTAAAAAACCTAATATTAACGGAGTTTCAGAAAATAGCTATGTGAAATCAATACTTTTTTGCGCCCTCAAAATAATAATGTGCTTTAAATCACATAGCTAAAAAATTCACCTTAACTAAAATTTTGTCAATTGCGCGGAATTGCGCCCGCTATGTGTTTACGGGCACATAGCGATTTTGGTGTACAATATTTGACCTGAAACATCGCGCATTACACAAATCAAGTGTCACATAGCTATCTTTTTCTATGAAATTTGCCAGTCTTCTTGGATATTTATGTCATCGAACCGTTCAGGAATGTATTAAAATAATAAGGCAGCTTTGGAGCTAGAATATTTCAGTAAAGTGTTTAAGGTTTTTTCTTAATTAGCTCGCCAAATTGACGTCGCCACCAGCCTGATGGAAAGCCGTGGCGCATCTAGCGATTGGGGGCTACTTCTGACAGTGGTCCTCAAGTTGACGGCCCTGTGATGTGCCTCTTCACGCTCCTCTTAAAGAACCTGGGATTGTAAGATGAGGGAAACACGGGCAGGTCGTTCCATGTTTGTATAGTTCGACAGAGGAACGATCTTTTGAAACGCTCCGTTCTGGCGAAATATCTTTCCACTGTGTTTGAGTGGCACCTGTGCCCGGCACGCGTTGTTTCGAGAAAGGAGAGGTTGGGATCAGGTTAAAGAGCTCTTCAGAACATTCACCGTTAAACATTCGGTAGAAGGCAGCCAGGGACGCTATCGTTCTTCGCTGCGCTAACGGTTCGACCGTTAAACATTCGGTAGAAGGCAGCCAGGGACGCTATCGTTCTTCGCAGCGCTAACGGTTCGAGGCCTCCCGTCACCTCAGGACAACCAATTATTCGGATGGCACGTCTCTGCATAGCGGCAAGTGCGTCTAGTAAGTACCTCGCGGAGTCATGCCAAAGGTGAGAACAGTATTCGATGCAGGGGCGAATCTGCGTCTTGTACAATAAACATCTCTAATGTGGCGTAAAATATCGTCTCACCTTATTCAGAATTCCTAGTTTCCGCGAGACCAGCCCAATACAGCTCTCTATGTAGTTTTTGTGATTGAGCTCACGCCGGACGTCTATACCGAGGATGTCCTGTCCTTTAGTGGAACTGTAATGCTCTGAAGAGCGGGTAGGGGAAGGAATGGGGACTTCTTAGCTGTAAACGCACACACCTGTGTTTTTCTGGCATTGAACCCGACCAGGTTGTCCGAACCCCGTTGGGCAATGCGGCCCTGGTCCCGGTCGAGATCCGCCATGAGTTGTCGTCTCTTCCCCTCCACGTCGCCTCGCCCCTCCGCTGGACGGCCAGAATAGCTCCCATGCAGAGTACTATCATCCGCATAACAATGAGTGCACCCAAGGGACAGCATGTCATTGATATGCAGAAGAAAGAGAGTTGGGGACAATACCGATCCCTGTGGTATTTCGGCAATTACCTGAAAAAAGCAGGAAGCCTGACCATCACAGAGGACCCGTACACGTCGCCCGTGCAGGATGCTGGCCAACCAGCGGCACAACTGAGACGATAGACCGTATGCCGGCAAATTGGAAAGAAGCGACGCATGCCATACCCTGTCAAAGGCTTTAGCTATGTCTAGGCCAATAGCCAGAGATTTACCGTACCTCTCCATAGCCTGCTACTTCCATCGCCGCCTCTTTTACAAGCATGACCTTTTTTTTTTTTTTTTTTTTTTTTTTTTTTATACCACTAAGGTGGCAGACAAGCACACGGCCCACCAGAAGAACCGGTGGTCACCGCAGCCTATGAACGTTTGCAACACCAGAGGCGCCACACTCGCGCTGCCGACCCTGTAAAAACCTTCTTAGACCCCTTTTGAAGAACCCCATACTGTAGGCGTTTGGGAAAACCGAGGCAGGAAGATCATTCCACAACCCAAGCGTGCGCGGAAGAAAACTCCTACCGGATCTAACCGTGCTCAAACGCTCCGGACGTAGGGTGTGCGGATGAAATCCCTGTCTATGGCGAGCGGTGCGATGATAGAAGGTAGCCGTGGGCATCATGTCAAACAATTCCTCGGAGCACATACCATTGTACAGGCGGTAGAACACGCATAAGGAGGCATAGTCTCTCCTGTCGCGAAGAGGTTCCACACCACCTGTCAGTATAGGATCGTTGACAACTCTCACAGCTCGCCTCTGCACCGAGTCAAACGGGCGAAGCTGATATTCAGGTGCCCCCGCCCAGAGGTGACAGCAGTACTCCATGTGTGGCCGCACTTGCGACTTATAGAGAAGCAGTGTTTGCGCCGCAGTAAAGTACCGCCGCGCCCTGTTGAGCACACCGAGCTTCTTGGACGCCAGCCTGGCCTTGTCCTCCAAATGACTGCGGAACTGAACGTCACTGGAGATGTCAACACCAAGGATCCCTATACTTTTAGAGATGGAAAGAGATGTGCCCTGGAATCGTGGCGCTACAGTAATTGGGGCTTTCTTAGCGGTGAAGAAACACGCCTGTGTCTTGGAGGGATTGAACTGGACAAGGTTTTGTCTACCCCAATCGGACACTCTAGTAAGAGTAGCCTCGATTTCAGACACAAGCTGTTCACGACTTTTCTCCACTGCGTCCCGAGAGATACCGGGACGGCCTGTGTAACAAGTGTCCCCTGTACTGTCGTCTGCATAACAATGAATGCCGTCAATAGACAACATGTCATTGATATGCAGCAGAAACAGGGTAGGGGACAACACTGAGCCTTGCGGTACTCCAGCGTTTATGGCCATGCAGTCAGAACAGCTGCCGTCGACAACAGCCCTGATGCTTCTATCGGCCAAAAAGCTGGACACCCATCCGCAAAATCTCTCGGTCAGTCCGTAGGAGGGCAATTTTTTAAGAAGACCACGGTGCCAGACCCGGTCAAAGGCTTTAGAAATGTCGAGGCTCACTGCTAGAGCCTCGCCCTTACTCTCGATAGCCGTCGCCCATCGGTGTGTGAGGCACACGAGAAGATCGCCCGTCGAGCGACCGTGACGGAAACCGTACTGCCGGTCACTGAGCAGGTCGTTTTCCTCAAGGTACCTCAGGAGCTGTGTATTAATTACACGCTCCATCACCTTAGACAATAGAGAGGTGACGGCTATAGGCCTGTAATTGGCCGGGTCGGTCCTATCACCCTTCTTGGGCACAGGATGCACATACGCGATCTTCCACGACGCCGGGACTTGCCGCATGGAATAAGAAAGCGAGAAAAGACGTGTAAGTACCGGACACAACTCTGGACCACACTGCTTAAGTACTACCGCGGGTATACCGTCTGGCCCACTCGACTTAACCGACTCGACCTGCTCACAGAAAGACGCGGCGGCGTCCTAATTAATCACGCTGGAGATGATTGCTCACACCATAGTCGAGAGAAAGTATGCACGCCCAGACCTGCAACGAGAACCTGACACTGCTGCGTCCACGCGATGTACTCCCTAATTGTGGGAAGTGCTGTGGCCTCGCTGAATTTTATGTATTTGCCTAAAACTTAAGTGGCTTCATTCCGTCTTCGCTGCATCACTTGAATACCCCATAAAATCCCAATCTCCGTTACGTAAGCCTGCTTTTCTCAAAAAGGACCCTTTCATGTTTCATTCTAAAATTTCTTGCTCAAAAATCCGAGCTCTGCACTCATTCCTTTTCAGCCATTATTTTTTTAGATCACACAAATATTTGAGTCTAATCGGGAATCAACCTCCTTACGGGATCTTAGCACAACAGTCGCATACATTTACAGACAAGTATCTAGAACTACTAATATTATAGGTGGTACGTACATTTGCATACCTACCAGGGTTCCTTAAAAATAGTAATATTCTTTGGTTGCTTTAAAGGAGTTGGTAGAGGTAAATAATTGGGACAGCTCGCCTTTTAGTAGTCTCCTTCCCAGCTGTATGTAGCCAGGGATTTTGTTGCACTCTCGAAAGGAAATCCCAGGCACCCTCACCAGCCGTGGTCGCCAAGCTGCGGCGACCTTTCACCACGGTTGTCGTGGAAACCACGTCTTACTAGGCTGGAAGTATCTCGTGGCAGGTCTGGATGTGGATCTCTATCTGGAGACCATGGTACGAGCCATGAACCCTAGCGGGAGTAAGTGGGACTCCGCTGCCTGTTTCTGCAAGCAGGTCATGCTTGTGAAAGAGTTTGGAGAGGTTTGGGAACGGGAGAGAACTCTCCCACCCGAGTTCCACATTCGGCGGGGTTGCCGCCGACATATCTTTGCCCAAGACTATAGGCCTCCATGACCGGGTCCTGAGGACGATAAGGGGGCTGCCCACTGTCCTTACTGAAGTAGACCGCCGTCCTTTTAGATGTCAGCGTGACGTACGGGATTCGCGCACGCCCCCCCCCCCCCCTAAAAAGCGGGATAGCACCCAAAAAGCCCCCAAAGACGCGTGATAGCACCTGTTACCCCCCCCCCCCTAAGGATTAGGTGAGGTCGCAGTGGTAGCGATAGGTCTGTTGGGAGTCCTGGGGTATCTTTCCGTGGGCTTACCCGGAGTTCCCAGCCGTAGGCTGTTCGGCACGATACGTGAGGTTCTTTAGTTGGTAAAAGTCTGGCATAGCATTTATGAGGATATTCCCTCACGTTAAAAAAAAGGATAGGGTAGGAGCCAGCCCAGAGTGATAGAGATAGTTCTGGGATCTCCAGCGACCAGTGCTTCTGCTGCGGTACGGGAGAGAACTGTTGCTCTCCCGTTCCTTCCTCGGCGCCTTTATTGCGTACAACACATCCTGACACATCAAGGCAGCAGAGTTTTATGGCATAGAACACCATGTTTGCCATAGTTTCTTATTAAAATTTGATATTTTTTTCAATTGACACCTTTTATTAAATAGCTATGTGCAATTAAACAACGTGAATTATGTTTTATTTGTTCCCGCTATGTGCTCAACAACATATGGCGATATTTGTGACCCAAACAATTTTAGCTATGTGTCAGATTCACAGTATTAGTTTTTTGGTATTTTCGTTTTAAACGTCATCTTTCTAAAAGTCATTTTCCACAACGTAAATATAATATTTACATTATAAAAAAAATATGTACTTTCTCTATCACAATTATATTTCGAGTAAATCGGTTTTTACTTCCTCCTGAAAAGTAGGTTAAAAATACATAGCGACTTTTGCAAGCGCAGCGACGATATAATGGTCTTAAAAATATTATGTTGCCACAACTCAGTAGCCTTTTTCAGGCATTGCAAAATAAAGTAGTTGCCAAAGTTTGTGTAGCAAAATTCACAATTTAAAAAATCTAAAAATAATAGTCCTACATCTCTGAAGTCAATAAACTTTTTTACCTCAGTTTGGGGGATAATCTTTCATTGGAGATTATAAAATAGAATACTAATATGCCTAGCACGTAATAAAGAATTCCTAGAGTACCCGAACAAAAACGTCTTCTGCAGGTTTGTAAGGCCCATTTAAAAATACTAGGTACTTGAAGTTTGTAATAAT
This sequence comes from Miltochrista miniata, assembly GCA_933228765.1. Lineage (NCBI taxonomy): Eukaryota > Metazoa > Arthropoda > Insecta > Lepidoptera > Erebidae > Miltochrista > Miltochrista miniata. Next base: position 3,244,505 of record OW121757.1, read on the forward strand.
ATGTTTATTAGCCTTGTAGAATAAGCAGGTCATTTTTGAATCTGTAACTTTCAAATATTTCATAGCCTTGGAATATTGGATAACAATATAGCTATCTTGTGCTGCATACAAAAAGTAACATAAGTCTAATTTTGTAAAAAAATAACAAAGGTCTAGGTTTCAATATCTTTTCAGTTACCTAAAAAAAAAACAAAATTATGATTTTATGAAGAAAACTTTTCTATGCATTATATCACTGCTTCTAAACATAATATGCTTCTACTCTATATGCTCTCTACAGAGAATTTAAAAAAATGATAACAGCTGTAAATCCAATCCTCACCTGTTTGCTGCTCTCTTTGAGTTCTGCAACTACTATCTACCATCTTTACTAGTTTTTCAACAGCTTTGTAGACTAGAGTCGCCAGATTACTAGGCGATTCCTCGCGTAATGCTCGGATCTCAGCTCCTGGTACGAGAGCAAATACATCTTGTACATTTGTCACGCTCTCCGACCAGAATTGATCCCAAAAGCTATCATCAGAAGATTCGATGGGCTGAAATGAAGACACTACATCAATATTGACACCAATTAGTCTATGTAGTAGTAAATGAAGAATAATTTCTATTTCTGACCTGAGTTTTAGAGGTAAGCTGTACCACAGCCTTCCTAAAGTTTAATTTTGTGTCAGCGTTACCCATATTTTTAATTTATTTCTACTTACTAACAAAAAGCCATCTCAGATCGCATTCCCAAAACAAAGACTAATGACAGTTTGCCTATTTTTGCTGACAGCTGACACTAGGCAACGTGTCAAAGTCTATTCGTGATTCGGCGGGAAACTTTCAGACAAGCGTTAAATTATGTTTTAATAATTTTTCAAAACTAGTGTAATTTTGAGTGTTTATGTGTAATTTATGGTGGATTATTAAACATAAAGGTTCGACAACGTGCAAAAGTGTTGGAAAGTGATAAAGCGCAGTGAAACGCGAGTTTTTAGGTTTGTCGACGAATTCCACATCAAGCCCTAGTAAGGTACCACCGCCTTACTAGAGTAGAACTTAGTCCAAATTTGGACATACATGAATACGCTGCTCATAAGAAGAATCATAACATGAAAATGATTTATATTTTCACAACAATGAAATTTACTTGACTTTGGCATACTCTCAAACCGAGAAAGTCCAAGAACAAGAAGAAAAAAAAAAAAAAAGTCTATTCGTTCTGAATCTTCTGAGTTCTATACTTCTAGTTCTGTGTGTGGACCGCATATAAATAAAATAAAAATAAATATTCACGGACATTTCACACAACGCTATCTGATCCCAAAGTAAGCTAGGAATAACCTGCTTGTGTTATGGGTATCAGACCACGGATATTAATACTTATATACTTTTAAATACATACATATTATACATAGAAACACCCAGACTCTTGAGACAAACATTTATGCGCCACACAAATATTTGACTCCGGTGGGAATCGAACCCACGACCTCCAGCGCCGCAGGCGGTATCACTACCGACTGCGCCACAGAGGCAGTCAAATATATAATGCTTCCTCCACATTACTCGCGAAGTTAAACGAAGTTCGTCGGCGAAGTTGCCCGAGTCAAAGATTTCTGACGAAGTAGGCCGAGGAGCCCCTCCATCGTACTCGTCCAACTTCGTTCAACTTCGCGAGTAATGTGGAGGAAGCAAAAGGCTCGCGACACTGTCCAATTGCACTTATCACGCCTCGTCAATATCATGTGTACATACATACACGTCGAAATCACACACACGGTCACACACCGAAGCAAAATCCATTCATAAATATCAGACTTGACTCAATACTATTGACCGTGTCGCTAGCCCATTTAAGGGCTCCCGACACGGTCAATTGGGCATGACAAGTCTACGTGCTTGAGTCAAGTTATTGACCGTTTACCACGTAGACTTGACGCTATCATCAATAAATCTACGGTTTGATGGGAATTGAAGTAGAAAAGAGCGTATTAAAAAAAAAACGGCACTTGATGAACTTTCGATTGATGTGAACTGACGGGACTTGACAAGTTTTTATTTTTATTTATTTTTTTAACGCGGGGACTGCAGATTAGGCACTTCGCCGCCTTGTTTCGGGGGAGCAAGGCGGCTTTGTGTGGGACTCGCGGTCAACATGGTACCGTCCTACCCACTAAACCCCGCGGTGTTCCGCCTCGCCTTAACCGGGTCGCAGGATAGGCCGGTCGATAAATCACTGCGGCCCGGCAAAGGGTCGCCCCGTTACATCATCGGGACTCTCCACGGGGGGGCTTGATGGACTGCCCCCCCCCCCCCCCCTTAAATCCTAATGGAGTTGGAAGTGCTGATTCCGTCGGTCCGCTCTCGGATGCCCCTCTGTAAGCAGAGGGGGTAGAGAGCGGCCAAGCGCGGGGCGGGCGCTAAAAGCACCCCCGGAATGACAAGTTTTTATTTATTTTGCAATCGGAAAACTTCAAAACGTCAAATTCAAAAAAGTTGCGGAATCGATCAGGGTCCAAGAATGTATTCAATATTATTTAGATAATAGTTTACCTATATATATTAGACGACCTGTTTGGTTCGGAGGCAAAAATACTGTCTTTTAATCAAGAGGTCGCGACTTCGATCCAATATGGCCGCTGCGCCGTAATCACAAAATATCATGATGGGTATCGTTTAAGGGGATTTTTGGTATGCTGAGTACGAATCAGTTGATAATTCTGCAATCCAATATGGCCGCCGCGCCGTCATCACAAAATTTCCTGATGGGTATCGTTTAAGGGGTTTTTTGGTATGCTGAGTACGAATAACATGATAATTTTGCAATCCAATATGGCCGCTGCGATGTATTCACATAATATCATGATGGGTATCGTTTAAGGGATTTTTTGGTATGCTGAGTACGAATAACATGATAATTTTGCAATCCAATATGGCCGCCGCGCCACTATCACAAAATTCCATGCTGGGTATCGTTTAAGGGGTTTTTGGTATGCTGAGTACGAATTTCGGGTTAATTTTGCAATCCAAGATGGCCGCCCCACCACCGTTGTAAATTTTCATGTTGGATATCGTTTATGGGGTTTTTTGGTATGCTGAGTACGAATTTCAGGTTAATATTGCAATCCAATATGGCCGCCGCACCACCGTTGTAAAATTTCATGTTGGTTATCGTATAACGAGATTTTTGGCATGCTGAGTACGAATTTCAGGTTAATTTTGCAATCCAAAATGGCTGCCGCGCCACCGTTGTAAAACTTCATGTTGGATACCGTATAAGGGGTTTTTTGGTATGCTGAGTACGAATTTTGGGTTAATTTTGCAATCCAAAAAGGCCGCCCCACCAACGTTGTAAATTTTCATGTTGGATATCGTTTATGGGGTTTTTTGGTATGCTGAGTACGAATTTCAGGTTAATATTGCAATCCAAAATGGCCGCCGTGCCACTGCTGTCAAATTTCATATTGGATATCATATAAGGGGTTTTTTGGTATGCTAAGTACGAATTTCGGGTTAATTTTGCAATCCAAAATGGCTGCCGTGCCACCATTGTAAAATTTCATGTTGGATACCGTATAAGGGGTTTTTTGGTATGCTGAGTACGAATTTTGGGTTAATTTTGCAATCCAAAAAGGCCGCCGTGCCACTGTTGTGAAATTTCATGTTGGATATCGTATAGAGGGTCTTTTGGTATGCTGAGTACGAATTTCAGGTTAATATTGGAATCCAATATGGCCTCCGCACCACCGTTGTAAAATTTCATGTTGGTTATCGTATAAGGAGGTTTTTGGTATGCTGAGTACGAATTTCAGGTTAATTTTGCAATCCAAAATGGCTGCCGCGCCACCGTTGTAAAACTTCATGTTGGATACCGTATAAGGGGTTTTTTGGTATGCTGAGTACGAATTTTGGGTTAATTTTGCAATCCAAAAAGGCCGCCCCACCAACGTTGTAAATTTTCATGTTGGATATCGTTTATGGGGTTTTCTGGTATGCTGAGTACGAATTTCAGGTTAATATTGCAATCCAAAATGGCCGCCGTGCCACTGCTGTCAAATTTCATATTGGATATCATATAAGGGGTTTTTTGGTATGCTAAGTACGAATTTCGGGTTAATTTTGCAATCCAAAATGGCTGCCGTGCCACCATTGTAAAATTTCATGTTGGATACCGTATAAGGGGTTTTTTGGTATGCTGAGTACGAATTTTGGGTTAATTTTGCAATCCAAAAAGGCCGCCGTGCCACTGTTGTGAAATTTCATGTTGGATATCGTATAGAGGGTCTTTTGGTATGCTGAGTACGAATTTCAGGTTAATATTGGAATCCAATATGGCCTCCGCACCACCGTTGTAAAATTTCATGTTGGTTATCGTATAAGGAGGTTTTTGGTATGCTGAGTACGAATTTCAGGTAAATTTTGCAATCCAAAATGGCTGTCGTGCCACTGTTGAGAAATTTCATATTGGATATCGTATAAGGGGTTTTTTGGTATGCTGAGTACGAATTTTGGGTTAATTTTGCAAGCAAAAAAGGCCGCCGTGCCACTGTTGTGAAATTTTATATTGGATACCGTTTAAGGGGTTTTTGGTATGCTGAGTACGAATTTCGGGTTAATTTTGCAATCCAAAATGCCCACCGTGCCACTGTTGTGAAATTTCATGTTGGATATCGTTTAAGGGGTTTTTTGGTATACTGAGTACGAATTTCAGGTTAATTTTGCAATCCAATATGGCCGCCGCGCCGTAATCACAAAATTTCATGATGGGTATCGTTTATGAGCTTTTTTAGGCTGAGTACTATTTTAATGTAATAATAATAATAATAATAACACTACCATAGTCAGCAGATATTCTTTCAACTAAAATATTTTTATTAAATTTTATTCATAAAACAGCGAATATTTACTATAAATATTTCAGAAAATCAAGAATAGAAGTAATAGAACCTATTATTTCAATATTCAATGGAAATACTATGGAAATTTTGGAAAAATACTACAATATTATAATGACATGACAGATGCAAATGTCAATTGAAAAATAACATGAAAATGGATACAAATTAAATGGAAAAATCATGTTGACTAGGGTCAAAAGCAGACAAAATGCACTCACACCATCCCCGGACTCGTCAGGCGGCTCCACTTCGCACCCTAAGGATACTGCTTTACCTGCCTGCGAAATGTCGAGCTCCACAAGTAGCAGTGACGAGTATTTCTCCCCACCGACGTCGCCACTACCTGTACGTCGGCAGGGGAGAGGCCGGCCGCCAGCTAGCTTGGGACCCCGAGGCCCACCGGCCTCGAATAGGGCCCCCGCTGCCGGTGGTAATGTGCACCGCATGAAGTGGACTAAAGAAATTAATGAAAACGTCATGCGGGCATATTTTGCGGCTTCAGAGCTAGGTGCTAACCTCACTGCGTACCGTGGCCGTTTACTTTCTGTATTTCAGGAACTTGAACCAGCTGTCAACGTGTCAGCACAGCGATTATCGGATCAGGTGCGGGCTATCCAGCGTTGTAATAAGCTTGATAGTCCGACACTTGAGAGGCTACTACTTCGTCGCAAGTTGTGTGTACCTCGTCACAAATTCGTACACCACCAGTTAGTACACCTGTAGTTGCTGAGGAAGTTGTTGATGAGGAGACTATATCCGTAAGTACCCAATGTAAGAATCGATTAAGGAGTGCTTTGGAAGATGCGATTGTGGAATATCGGTTTGCAAGTGCAGATTGTAGACCACGTCTTCCTCGTATGCCCATGCATAAAAGAAATCGGGCTCTGGTGTGTGCCCTGGATTCACTATTGCACCAATATCTGGACAATAGTGAAGATCTTAGTGATACGCACTCAATCCTGTACTGTGCGGCGGTTGCAGCTTGTCGAGTAGCTAAGGTTAAATTTTACACAAATGAAACTGCTACTCGACCTAGGTCTGCAAAACCTACTTGGCAGTGTAGGATTGAGAGGCGTATTTCCGAGGCCAGGGCACTCATCGGGAAACTTATATGTTTCAGGTCGGGTAATACCCGCCCGAAGGTGATGCGCTTTGTGAAACAAGCGTTCTTTGGGACTAACATAAGTCCTCAAAGATACGCATCATGTGTCACAGAGCGCATCGATCTTCTGAAACGAAAGGTTTATGCATGGGCAAATCGCGTTAGACGCTACAAAGTGCGAGTAGATCGATTTAACCAGAATCGTATGTTCCAAAAAAACGAGAAGTGGGTTTACAGGAACTGGGAAACCCCATATCTTCCAGAGGTTAATGACGTAACTCACCCAGATGATGATACTAGTAATGCATTTTGGAGGAACCTCTGGTCAAGACCTGTTGATCATACTGAGGGTGATTGGATGAGAGATGTTGAACGGTCATGTGAGAATAATATAACGGATATGGAACCAGTTTATATAGATGCAGAAGATGTTGCTTGTGCAGTTCGTTCGCTCCCGAATTGGAAATCAGCGGGACCGGACGGACTGCATAATTTCTGGTTAAAATGGTTCCGCAGCTCACATGGCCGTTTAGCATCACAATTTCAATCATCCCTAGATATGGGTTCACTACCCGATTTTATGACTACTGGTTTAACTCACTTAACTCTACAAATCTGGTAGTGCTACGGATCCCAAAAATTATAAACCCATTACATGTTTACCAACTGTTTATAGTCCAATCCTGCCCGATCTGGCAATAATGTAAACATGTCATGTTTTGACAAGCGTTCTCTAAGACAGATGAATAGAAAAATATAGTATGACAAAACATTATTTTTTTAATATCCTGAATAAGGTATTTTAAATGAAAATAAACTATCATATAGAAGTTATTTGGTGTCAAAATGATTGTAAAAACACTGTATGACTCTTGGATACTGGAATACTCAATTGCAAGTAACTATGGATTTATAGGATCAAATGTGTTTGTTTACATTTTTGCGCAAAGCTATTGAAATACAGTATATAAACTTTTAACATCCATTTTGAGAGTCAAAATTACTAAACACATAGAAAAACATTCGATAATATCAATCTCTCAAAATTGATGTAAAAGTGCTAACTAAGCAACTCCTTTTAATCGATATGATCATCAGCCAACAGGTGCGTCGTAATCGCAAAAATCTGGCAACATGTTGGATGGATTATAAGAAGGCCTTTGATTCAGTGCCACATACATGGCTTCTGAAGGTACTTGAGCTGTATAAAACTGATACAACTCTGTGTACTTTCTTGAGGGCATGTATGGGGCAGTGGAAAACAGTCCTTTGCTATCCAGGGTGTCGTCGGTTTTGCAATAATGGTGCACCAATTAGTATCAAGCGGGGAATATTTCAAGGGGACAGTCTGAGTCCGTTGTGGTTTTGTCTAGCTCTAAATCCTCTCAGTACTATGCTAGAGAGTTCTGGGTTAGGCTATCGGTTGCGCAAAAATGGTGGGGTTATATCGCACCTCCTTTACATGGATGACCTCAAATTATTTGCCCACACTAAATTGCAACTGATGGATTTACTGGGAGTAACAGAAACTTTCAGTAGAGCCATCAGGATGGAATTTGGGGTGGACAAGTGTGCAGTCATGCATGTTAAAAGAGGTGTGATAGTGGAATCTGATGGGGTAGAACTTTCAGATTCCACTAAGCTAAACTGTCTTTCTGCAACCGAAATTTACAAATATCTGGGTATATCACAAGCATTAGGAATTTGTGATACTGGCATGAAAGAGACATTACAGGAGCGTTTCTTTGGCCGCCTGAAAAAAGTAATAAAAAGACTTTTATCAGGCGGTAACAAGCTGCACGCCTTTAATGGGTGGGTCATGCCAGTCCTAATGTACTCTTTTGGTATACTCAGATGGACTCAGACTGAACTCAATAAAATTGATAGAAGAGTAAGAACACTGTTGACTGCATTCCGGATGCATCATCCCCGATCATCTGTAATGAGGTACAACCTCATTACAGATGATCGGGGAAATGTGGGGGTCGAGGCTTTTTAAATGCTAAGACCCTCAGAATCCTTTCTGAAAACAGACACCAATATGCACCGTAATGTGGTCGCAGTGGACACGGGACTCACCCCGCTTGCTATGGGCAGAGAGAACTGGCGCAAACTGTAGTACTTAGTACTGAAGATCGCAAAGAGGTATGGAAAAGCAAGCAGCTACATGGACGTTTTTATCGGGCCTTAAATGGACCTGACATTGATTTAAAAGCGTCCGTATCTTGGCTACAGTTCGGTAATCTTTTCGGAGAAACCGAAGGTTTTGTCTTTGCCATAATGGACGAAGTTGTTATGACGAAGAACTACCGGAAACATATTCTGAAGGATGGTACAATTGACATCTGTCGGGCATGTCATTGTCCCGGAGAATCACTTAGTGCGAGGCAGCATTTGCGTTTTTCCGCGGCGGTTTCTAACCTCAAAATGTCATCAAACTGTCAAAATCAATGAAATCAAGTCAATGTTTTGATATTTTGAGGTTAGAAACCGCCGCTATAACCGCAAGTGCGGCCTCGCCCTTAGACATATAGTTTCTGGTTGTTCTCGGCTTGCCAGTGGAGAATAGTATCATGTTTGTTTGCATCGAATAGGCTCCGGAACTACTGGACCGATTTGAAAAATTCTTTCACTGTTGGGAAGCTACACTCTTTGCGGTGAACAAAGGCTATATTTTATTCCCGTATTCCCGTGGGAACTGGAAATACGCGGGTGAAACCGCGTGACGTCCGCTAGTAATTAAATTATGTAGGGTTCAATCGGTACCAAGAACCCAGTTCATTGACTGAAACATACATGTCCGTATTTGTTTGTAGTAATGTATGGAAATGTCATATTTTTTACTATTATTATTACTTCGCCGCCACTTTGGGTGGTAATACTATTAGGTATATTATCTTTGGTAGCATGACGATATACAGCACTTTTAGCGAGCGATCATTGAGAGTTTGAGAGCGACTGCAGACTTTATATAATTAATCACAGCAACATAACAAAACCCACAGCAAATATTCTCTGTGTTAAAGACATAGAAAAGCTCGTTTAAGTAAAATATATTATGAGCATTTACAATATTTACTTATCTCGAACAAGTTTACCTACCGTTCTTTGCATATTTAAAAATCTTTGCTTATAGTAATCGTTCAATCAATCTACGTCAGACTTTTCTTGTATACCTCATAATATGTAATTACCTGATCTTCGCGTAAAATGAAAACGAAATTTCATATACCTATTGGAGAAATCAACAAACATAAATGACCAATAAATTGGATACATTAGTGTTAGAGAAAAAAAGAGAGCTACAGAATGAAAGTCTATTTTTTTAATTACACACACAACTCGAACTTGATTGAAAGGCTGCAAAAGCATAATTGTTAATTGGATATTTAGAGATATGTGATCTCACTGCTAACAGTTTTTCAATCATGGTAACCGCTTTCTATTTCGTATTTAGCCTTGTGATGTCTGTCATCCATTAGTTTATGTGTTGTGGTAGTTAAAATACAAACCTCTTTAGTCCATATTGTCTGTGATTCATTGTCAAAGTCCCATGACATTTCAAATGCCAAATTGCTCTTTTGTTATTGCCATTTTTACTGATGTTATTTGTATCTATTTTCCTACACTGGAGATCGGCGGAATCGTTGATAAACGAAAAGCCATTCATTTAAGGCCGCGTGGGTCAGATTTTGAGTTTTTGAAACAATCCTAGTCAAAAAGTAAAGGGTTTTTAAATCTGAAAAATATATATATAATAGTTAAGGATATAAGCTAAACATATTCCGAGCCCGTTACACGATCCAATAAATTTCACTAGATAGAAAAAAATCCCAAAATTGACTCTCTCAGAAAAGTTTTTTCAAAACTGTGGCTAAACTATTAACATTTTATATATTTTTTTTGCACTCAATTAAAGGTATTAAGTTTTTATACACATAAAAAAAAAGAAAAAAAAAATATTTGCACAGACATAACCAAGTGGCCAAGATTATACATCAGCAGCTGATATAGTGGTGATAGATTGATTGGAACGCCTCGCAATAATTATCGATATCAGCATTTCTCATGATGACAACCTCTTTAAAGCAGAAAAGGAAAAAGAAATGAAATATTTGGATTTGGCTCATGAAGTTGTTGACATGTGGCATGTTGATTCGGCAATTATTGTTCCAATTATCGTTTCGGTCCACGGTTTGATGGCAAAGAGCCTCGATAACCATCTGAAGAGGCTCTCGTTAGACGGCTGGTTCAAGGGCCTGATACAGAAGGCAGTACTTCTTGACACGGCCCGCATTTTGAGGAGGTTCCTGTCTCTGAAGCCCTAACCACCGGTAGCTTGGTCCCTGCACCCGATGCCGGTGGGACACTATTTTTTTATATTTTTAAATAGATTTTTATTTTTGTAAGCATTATTTATTTAAAAATGTAAGACAATATGGTAAGAATATAAAATAAATGGAATAATAATAATAAATCTTTATTTTCAAGCAATATTAGAGACAGTTACAGATATTTTTAACTTACTCTACGGCTCATAGATACATACCTTAGGCAGCGCGATTGTGGCGCCTCTGGTGTTGCGAACCGCCATAGGCTGCCTTGACCACCGGTACATCTGGGGGGGCTGTATGCTTGTCTGCCACTCTAGTGGTATAAAAAAAAACCTTAATACTAAAAATACATATACATATAACTTAACCTAATTGACACGCACTGACGTCGACGTGTCGCGGGGCGGGGTGTCCCGTGTCAGCAGACGTCCTCTGAAGCGCCGATACTTCACCCCTCTCGGCCAGAAGTCAGCAGCCATGAAGGTGGTGATGCGGTCTGTAGTAGGAAGGTTTAATGTAATAGACCTTAATTTTACAATAAGGACCTTTTGTCATAGTATTTTCGCATTGCTAGTTTAGAAAGCCTAAACTTAATAAGCAAATTATTAAAATTTACTAGTTAGGCGAAAATGGTACTCAGCATTTCAAAAAATCCCTTTAACGATACTCATCATGAAATGTTGTGATTACGGCGCAGCGGCCATATTGGATTGCAAAATTAACCTGAAATTCGTACTCAGCATTCCAAAAAACCTCTTATACGATATCCAACATGAAATTTTACAACAGTGGCAAGGCGGCCATTTTGTATTGCAAAATTAACCCAAAATTCGTACTCAGCATACGAAAAAACCCCTTATACGATATCCAACATGAAATTTTACAACAGTGGCAAGGCGGCCATTTTGGATTGCAAAATAACCCAAAATTCGTACTCAGCATACCAAAAAACCCCTTACACGATATCCAACATGAAATTTTACAGCAGTGGCACGGTGGCCATTTTGGATTGCAAAATTAACCTGAAATTCGTACTCAGCATACCAAAAAACCCCTTATACGATATCCAATATGAATTTTTACAACAGTGGCACGGCGGCCATTTTGGATTGCAAAATTAACCTGAAATTCGTACTCAGCATACCAAAAAACCCCTTACACGATATCCAACATGAATTTTCACAACAGTGGCACGGTGGCCATTTTGGATTGCAAAATTAACCCAAAATTCGTACTCAGCATACCAAAACACCCCTTATACGGTATCCAATATGAAATTTTACAACGGTGGTGTGGCGGCCATCTTGGATTGCAAAATAACCCAAAATTCGTACTCAGCATACCAAAAAGCCTCAGAAAAATATCCAACATGACATTATATCTGCTAAGTCACTAGGTCACGTGGATCATTTGTTCAAAGTTAGAAATAAAACAAAAATGACAACGTCAATCGGATAGAATACTTTAACGTTTTAGATAGGGGCCGTCGGGTTACACCGGCTCACGGCTTCTACCTACCTGTCGCGGGGCGACAGCATACCAAAAAACCCCTTATACGATATCCAACATGAAATTTTACAACAGTGGCAAGGCGGCCATTTTGGATTGCAAAATAACCCAAAATTCGTACTCAGCATACCAAAAAACCCCTTACACGATATCCAACATGAAATTTTACAGCAGTGGCACGGTGGCCATTTTGGATTGCAAAATTAACCTGAAATTCGTACTCAGCAAACCAAAAAACCCCTTATACGATATCCAATATGAATTTTTACAACAGTGGCACGGCGGCCATTTTGGATTGCAAAATTAACCTGAAATTCGTACTCAGCATACCAAAAAACCCCTTACACGATATCCAACATGAATTTTCACAACAGTGGCACGGTGGCCATTTTGGATTGCAAAATTAACCCAAAATTCGTACTCAGCATACCAAAACACCCCTTATACGGTATCCAATATGAAATTTTACAACGGTGGTGTGGCGGCCATCTTGGATTGCAAAATTAACCCAAAATTCGTACTCAGCATACTAAAAAGCCTCAGAAAAATATCCAACATGACATTATATCTGCTAAGTCACTAGGTCACGTGGATCATTTGTTCAAAGTTAGAAATAAAACAAAAATGACAACGTCAATCGGATTGAATACTTTAACGTTTTAGATAGGGGCCGTCGGGTTACACCGGCTCACGGCTTCTACCTATCCAAAAAAAAATTGCGTGTACTTAGTGTACACACGTAAGAAGTGAAACTTCTTCATAAACTTAATTTTCACCTCACCTTAAATTAAGTCAAAAAGTACAGAAGTACAAAAGTCCAAAAGTCCAAAAGTCCAAAGTCCAAAAGGCCAAAAGTCCAAAAGTCCCAAAGTCCCAAAGTCCTAAGGTCTCAAGGTCCCAAAGTCCCAAAGTCTCAAAGTCCCAAAGTCCCAAAGTCCCAAAGTCCCAAAGTCCCAAAGTCCCAAAGTCCCAAAGTCCCAAAGTCCCAAAGTCCCAAAGTCCCAAAGTCCCAAAGGCCAAAGTCCAAAAGTCCCAAAGTCCCAAAGTACCAAACTCCCAAAGTCCCAAAGTCCCAAAGTCCCAAAGTCCCAAAGTCCCAAAGTCCCAAAGTCCCAAAGGCCAAAAGTCCAAAAGTCCCAAAGTCCCAAAGTCCCAAAGTCCCAAAGTCCCAAAGTCCCAAAGTCCCAAAGTCCCAAAGTCCCAAAGTCCCAAAGTCCCAAAGTCTCAAAGTCCCAAAGTCCCAAAGTCCCAAAGACCCAAAGTACCAATGTCCCATCCAAAAGTCCAAAAGTCCAAAAGCCCATTAGTCCAAAAGTCCAAAAACCCTTAAATGACATGCTATCCCTGGATAAAGTACTCTTAATTCGAATCCACCGTGGTGGGGAACAGAACAAAGATGGCGCGTAACCAAAAATCGTGACGTGACGTGACGCAAATTTTTTTCCAACGCCGATAAAGAAGTTTCACTTCAAAAAAATTCCCAATAGCATTTGACATCTTAGGTCGTATGTCGACCTATTTTAAAATCCGGACCAGTGTGCGGCCGGCCAGCCGCAAATAAAAGTGCATTGATGTTACAAGTTGTATCAAAACATTACACATTGTATCATTACCAGGTGCGCAAAGCGCATTAATGTTACAAGTTGTATCAAAACATTACGCACTAGCGGACGTCACGCGGTTTTAACCGCGTAGTTC